>JAESIX010000007.1:0-1200000 GCA_016802215.1 Brachionus paranguensis
TCAAAAGGACATCCTTGTAATCACATTTTTAAGGCCAATTCATGAAGAAATTACATGAAATAAATCTTTAAATGTACCCTTAAAATATGTCAATCAATTTAAGAAATCCTTCGAAGAGACCTTTCGAAAAAAGTATTTTCATAAGCAACATCTCTTCAAAAGGACATCCTGGTAATTACATTTTTAAGGCCAATCCATGAAGATTTCACATGTAATAAATAAATTATCTTCTCTAAAAAAGTGTCTTTCAGATAAAGAAATCCCTGAAGAGACCTTCAGGAAAAAGCATTTTCATAAGCAACATCTCTTCAAAAGGACATCCATGTAATCACATTTTTAAGGCCAATCAATGAAGATTTTACATGTAATAAATTAATTATCTTCTCTAAAAAAGTGTCTTTCAGATAAAGAAATCCCTGAAGAAACCTTCAGGAAAAAGCATTTTCATAAGCAGCATCTCTTCAAAAGGACATCCTGGTAATAACATTTTTAAGGCCAATCAATGAAGATTTCACATGTAATAAATAAATTATCTTCTCTAAAAAAGTGTCTTTCAGATAAAGAAATCCCTGAAGAGACCTTCAGGAGAAAAGCATTTTCCATAAGCAGCATCTCTCCTCAAAAGGACATCCTCTGTAATTCCACATTTTTAAGGCCAATTCATTAAGAAATTCACATGAAATAAATCGTTAAATTGTACCCTAAAAATATTTTCAATCATCATTAAAGAAATCCTTCGAAGAGACCTTTCGAAAAAACAGTAAGTATTTCATATAGCATCAATCTCTTCAAAAGGACATCCTGGTAATAACATTTTTAAGGCCAATCCATGAAGATTTCACATGTAATAAATAAATTATCTTCTCTAAAAAAGTGTCTTTCAGATAAAGAAATCCCTGAAGAGACCTTCAGGAAAAAGCATTTTCATAAGCAGCATCTCTTCAAAAGGACATCCTTGTAATCACATTTTTAAGGCCAATCAATGAAGATTTTACATGTAATAAATAAATTATCTTCTCTAAAAAAGTGTCTTTCAGATAAAGAAATCCCTGAAGAGACCTTCAGGAAGAAGCATTTTCATAAGCAACATCTCTTCAAAAGGACATCCTGGTAATAACATTTTCAAGGTCAATCTATGAAGATTTCACATGTAATAAATAAATTATCTTCTCTAAAAAAGTGTCTTTCAGATAAAGAAATCCCTGAAGAGACCTTCAGGAAAAAGCATTTTCATACGCAACATCTTTTCAAAAGGACATCGTTGTAATCACATTATTAAGGCCAATCAATGAAGATTTCACATGTAATAAATAAATTATGTTATCTAAAAAAGTGTCTTTCAGATAAAGAAATCCCTGAAGAAACCTTCAGGAAAAAGCATTTTCATAAGCAACATCTCTTCAAAAGGACATCCTGGTAATAACATTTTCAAGGTCAATCTATGAAGATTTCACATGTAATAAATTAATTATCTTCTCTAAAAAAGTGTCTTTCAGATAAAGAAATCCCTGAAGAAACCTTCAGGAAAAAGCATTTTCATAAGCAGCATCTCTTCAAAAGGACATCCTGGTAATCACATTTTTAAGGCCAATCAATGAAGATTTCACATGAAATAAATCGTTAAATGTACCCCAAAAATATTTTAATCAATTAAAGAAATCCTTCGAATAGACCTTTCGAAAAAAGCATTTTCATAAGCAGCATCTCTTCAAAAGGACATCCTTGTAATAACATTTTTAAGGCCAATTCATGATGATTTCACATGTAATAAATAAATTATCTTCTCTAAAAAAGTGTCTTTCAGAAAAAGAAATCCCTGAAGAGACATTCAAGAAAAGCATTTTCGTAAGCAGCATCTCTTCAAAAGGACATCCTTGTAATCACATTTTTAAGGCCAATTCATGAAGAAATTACATGAAATAAATCGTTAAATGTACCCTAAAAATATTTCAATCAATTAAAGAAATCCTTCGAAGAGACCTTTCGAAAAAAGTATTTTCATAAGCAACATCTCTTCAAAAGGACATCCTGGTAATAACATTTTTAAGGCCAATCCATGAAGATTTCACATGTAATAAATAAATTATCTTCTCTAAAAAAGTGTCTTTCAGATAAAGAAATCCCTAAAGAGACCTTCAGGAAAAAGCATTTTCATACGCAACATCTTTTCAAAGGGACATCCTTGTAATCACATTATTAAGGCCAATCAATGAAGATTTTACATGTAATAAATTAATTATCTTCTCTAAAAAAGTGTCTTTCAGATAAAGAAATCCCTGAAGAAACCTTCAGGAAAAAGCATTTTCATAAGCAGCATCTCTTCAAAAGGACATCCTGGTAATAACATTTTTAAGGCCAATCAATGAAGATTTCACATGTAATAAATAAATTATCTTCTCTAAAAAAGTGTCTTTCAGATAAAGAAATCCCTGAAGAGACCTTCAGGAAAAAGCATTTTCATAAGCAGCATCTCTTCAAAAGGACATCCTTGTAATCACATTTTTAAGGCCAATTCATTAAGAAATTACATGAAATAAATCGTTAAATGTACCCTAAAAATATTTCAATCAATTAAAGAAATCCTTCGAAGAGACCTTTCGAAAAAAGCATTTTCATAAGCAGCATCTCTTCAAAAGGACATCCTGGTAATAACATTTTTAAGGCCAATCCAAGAAGATTTTACATGGAATAAATAAATTATCTTCTTCTAAAACAGTGTCTATCAGATAAAGAAATCCATGAAGAGACCTTTCGAAAAAAGCATTTTCGTAAGCAGCATCTCTTCAAAAGGACATCCTTGTAATCACATTTTTAAGGCCAATTCATGAAGAAATTACATGAAATAAATCTTTAAATGTACCCTAAAAATATTTCAATCAATTAAAGAAATCCTTCGAAGAGACCTTTCGAAAAAAGCATTTTCATAAGCAGCATCTCTTCAAAAGGACATCCTGGTAATAACATTTTTAAGGCCAATCCATGAAGATTTCACATGTAATAAATAAATTATCTTCTCTAAAAAAGTGTCTTTCAGATAAAGAAATCCCTGAAGAGACCTTCAGGAAAAAGCATTTTCATAAGCAACATCTCTTCAAAAGGACATCCTGGTAATAACATTTTTAAGGCCAATCAATGAAGATTTTACATGTAATAAATAAATTATCTTCTCTAAAAAAGTGTCTTTCAGATAAAGAAATCCATAAAGAGACCTTCAGGAAAAAGCATTTTCATAAGCAACATCAATTCAAAAGGACATCCTTTTAATCACATTTTTAAGGCCAATTCGTGAAGAATTTAAATGAAATAAATCGTTAAATGTACCCTAAAAATATTTCAATCAATTAAAGAAATCCTTCGAAGAGACCTTTCGAAAAAAGCATTTTCGTAAGCAACATCTTTTCAAAAGGACATCCTGGTAATAACATTTTTAAGGCCAATCCATGAAGATTTCACATGTAATAAATAAATTATCTTCTCTAAAAAAGTGTCTTTCAGATAAAGAAATCCCTGAAGAGACCTTCAGGAAAAAGCATTTTCATAAGCAACATCTCTTCAAAAGGACATCCTGGTAATAACATTTTTAAGGCCAATCCATGAAGATTTCACATGTAATAAATAAATTATCTTCTCTAAAAAAGTGTCTTTCAGATAAAGAAATTAAAGAAGAGACCTTCAGGAAAAAGCATTTTCATAAGCAGCATCTCTTTAAAAGGACATCCTTGTATTTACATTTTTAAGGCCAATCCATGAAGATTTCACATGTAATAAATAAATTATCTTATCTAAAAAAGTGTCTTTCAGATAAGAAATCCTTAGAAGAGACCTTCAGGAAAAAGCATTTTCATAAGCAACATCTTTTCAAAAGGACATCCTGGTAATCACATTTTCAAGGTCAATCCATGAAGAAAATTACATGAAATAAATCGTTAAATGTTCCCTAAAAATATTTCAATCAATTAAAGAAATCCTTCGAAGAGACCTTTCGAAAAAAGCATTTTCATAAGCAGCATCTCTTCAAAAGGACATCCTGGTAATAACATTTTTAAGGCCAATCCATGAAGATTTCACATGTAATAAATAAATTATCTTCTCTAAAAAAGTGTCTTTCAGATAAAGAAATCCCTGAAGAGACCTTCAGGAAAAAGCATTTTCATAAGCAGCATCTCTTCAAAAGGACATCCTTGTAATAACATTTTTAAGGCAAATCCATGAAGATTTCACATGTAATAAATAAATTATCTTCTCTAAAAAAGTGTCTTTCAGATAAAGAAATTAAAGAAGAGACCTTCAGGAAAAAGCATTTTCATAAGCAGCATCTCTTTAAAAGGACATCCTTGTATTTACATTTTTAAGGCCAATCCATGAAGATTTCACATGTAATAAATAAATTATCTTATCTAAAAAAGTGTCTTTCAGATAAAGAAATCCCTGAAGAGACCTTTCGAAAAAAGCATTTTCGTAAGCAGCATCTCTTCAAAAGGACATCCTTGTAATCATATTTTAAGGCCAATCATGAAGATTTCACATGATATAAATCTTTAAATGTACCCTAAAAATATTTCAATCAATTAAAGAAATCCTTCGAAGAGACCTTTCGAAAAAAGCATTTTCATTGGCAGCATCTCTTCAAAAGGACATCCTGTTAATAACATTTTTAAGGCCAATCAATGTAGATTTTACATGTAATAAATAAATTATATTCTCTAAAAAAGTGTCTTTCAGATAAAGAAATCCCTGAAGAGACCTTTCGAAAAAAGCATTTTCGTAAGCAGCATCTCTTCAAAAGGACATCCTTGTAATCATATTTTTAAGGCCAATTCATGAAGAAAATTACATGAAATAAATCGTTAAATGTTCCCTAAAAATATTTCAATCAATTAAAGAAATCCTTCGAAGAGACATTTCGAAAAAAGCATTTTCATAAGCAGCATCTCTTCAAAAGGACATCCTGGTAATAACATTTTTAAATCCAATCCATGAAGATTTCACATATAATAAATCGTTAAATGTATCTTCTCTAAAAAAAAAAGTGTCTTTCAGATAAAGAAATCCCTGAAGAGACCTTTCGAAAAAGCATTTTCATTAAGCAGCATCTCTTCAAAAGGACATCCTGGTAATAACATTTTTAAGGCCAATCCATGAAGATTTCACATATAATAAATAAATTATCTTCTCTAAAAAAGTGTCTTTCAGATAAAGAAATCCCTGAAGAGACCTTTCGAAAAAAGCATTTTCATAAGCAGCATCTCTTCAAAAGGACATCCTTGTAATAACATTTTTAAGGCCAATCCATGAAGATTTCACATATAATAAATAAATTATCTTCTCTAAAAAAGTGTCTTTCAGATAAAGAAATCCCTGAAGAGACCTTTCGAAAAAAGCATTTTCATAAGCAGCATCTCTTCAAAAGGACATCCTGGTAATAACATTTTTAAGGCAAATCCTTGAAGAATTCACATGAAATAAATAAATTATCTTCTATAAAAAATTGTCTTTCAGATAAAGAAATCCCTGAGAGACCTTTCGAAAAAAGCATTGTCGTAGGCAGCATCTCTTCAAAAGGACATCCTTGTAATCACATTTTTAAGGCCAATTCATGAAGAAATTACATGAAATTAATCGTTAAATGTACCCTAAAAATATGTCAATCAATTAAAGAGATCCTCCGAAGAGACCTTTCGGAAAAAGCATTTTCATTAGCAGCATCTCTTCAAAAGGACATCCTGGTAATAACATTTTTAAGGCCAATCCATGAAGATTTCACATATAATAAATAAATTATCTTCTCTAAAAAAGTGTCTTTCAGATAAAGAAATCCCTGAAGAGACCTTTCGAAAAAAGCATTTTCGTAAGCAGCATCTCTTCAAAAGGACATCCTTGTAATCATATTTTTAAGGCCAATTCATGAAGAAATTACATGAAATAAATCGTTAAATGTACCCTAAAAAATATTTCAATCAATTAAAGAAATCTTCGAAGAGACATTTCGAAAAAGCATTTTCATAAGCAGCATCTCTTCAAAAGGACATCCTGGTAATAACATTTTTAAGGCCAATCCTATGAAGATTTCACATTTAATAAATAAATTATCTTCTCTAAAAAAGTGTCTTTCAGATAAAGAAATCCCTGAAGAGACCTTTCGAAAAAAGCATTTTCGTAAGCAGCATCTCTTCAAAAGGACATCCTTGTAATCATATTTTTAAGGCCAATTCATGAAGAAAATTACATGAAATAAATAAATTATCTTATCTAAAAAAGTGTCTTTCAGATAAAGAAATCTCTGAAGAGACCTTCAGGAAAAAGCATTTTCATAAGCAACATCTTTTCAAAAGGACATCCTGGTAATCACATTTTCAAGGTCAATCCATGAAGATTTCACATATAATAAATAAATTATCTTCTCTAAAAAAGTGTCTTTCAGATAAAGAAATCCCAGAAGAGACCTTTCGAAAAAAGCATTTTCGTAAGCAGCACCTCTTTAAAAGGACATCCTTGTATTTACATTTTTAAGGCCAATCCATGAAGATTTCACATGTAATAAATAAATTATGTTATCTAAAAAAGTGTCTTTCAGATAAAGAAATCCCTGAAGAGACCTTTCGAAAAAAGCATTTTCGTAAGCAGCATCTCTTCAAAAGGACATCCTTGTAATCATATTTTTAAGGCCAATTCATGAAGAAAATTACATGAAATAAATAAATTATCTTATCTAAAAAAGTGTCTTTCAGATAAAGAAATCTCTGAAGAGACCTTCAGGAAAAAGCATTTTCATAAGCAACATCTTTTCAAAAGGACATCCTGGTAATCACATTTTCAAGGTCAATCCATGAAGATTTCACATATAATAAATAAATTATCTTCTCTAAAAAAGTGTCTCTCAGATAAAGAAATCCCAGAAGAGACCTTTCGAAAAAAGCATTTTCGTAAGCAGCACCTCTTTAAAAGGACATCCTTGTATTTACATTTTTAAGGCCAATCCATGAAGATTTCACATGTAATAAATAAATTATGTTATCTAAAAAAGTGTCTTTCAGATAAAGAAATCTCTGAAGAGACCTTCAGGAAAAAGCATTTTCATAAGCAACATCTTTTCAAAAGGATATCCTGGTAATCACATTTTCAAGGTCAATCCATGAAGATTTCACATATAATAAATAAATTATCTTCTCTAAAAAAGTGTCTTTCAGATAAAGAAATCCCTGAAGAGACCTTTCGAAAAAAGCATTTTCGTAAGCAGCATCTCTTCAAAAGGACATCCTTGTAATCATATTTTTAAGGCCAATTCATGAAGAAAATTACATGAAATAAATCGTTAAATGTTCCCTAAAAATATTTCAATCAATTAAAGAAATCCTTCGAAGAGACCTTTCGAAAAAAGCATTTTCATAAGCAGCATCTCTTCAAAAGGACATCCTGGTAATAACATTTTTAAGGCCAATCCATGAAGATTTCACATGTAATAAATAAATTATCTTCTCTAAAAAAATGTCTTTCAGATAAAGAAATTAAAGAAGAGACCTTCAGGAAAAAGCATTTTCATAAGCAGCATCTCTTTAAAAGGACATCCTTGTATTTACATTTTTAAGGCCAATCCATGAAGATTTCACAT
Source organism: Brachionus paranguensis (assembly GCA_016802215.1). Taxonomy (NCBI): domain Eukaryota; kingdom Metazoa; phylum Rotifera; class Eurotatoria; order Ploima; family Brachionidae; genus Brachionus; species Brachionus paranguensis. The sequence goes on from JAESIX010000007.1 coordinate 7,610, forward strand.
GTAATAAATAAATTATCTTCTCTAAAAAAGTGTCTTTCAGATAAAGAAATTAAAGAAGAGACCTTCAGGAAAAAGCATTTTCATAAGCAGCATCTCTTCAAAAGGACATCCTGGTAATCACATTTTCAAGGTCAATCCATGAAGATTTCACATATAATAAATAAATTATCTTCTCTAAAAAAGTGTCTTTCAGATAAAGAAATCCCTGAAGAGACCTTTCGAAAAAAGCATTTTCGTAAGCAGCATCTCTTCAAAAGGACATCCTTGTAATCACATTTTTAAGGCCAATTCGTGAAGAATTTAAATGAAATAAATCGTTAAATGTACCCTAAAAATATTTCAATCAATTAAAGAAATCCTTCGAAGAGACCTTTCGAAAAAAGCATTTTCATAAGCAGCATCTCTTCAAAAGGACATCCTGGTAATAACATTTTTAAGGCCAATCCATGAAGATTTCACATATAATAAATAAATTATCTTCTCTAAAAAAGTGTCTTTCAGATAAAGAAATCCCTGAAGAGACCTTTCGAAAAAAGCATTTTCGTAAGCAGCATCTCTTCAAAAGGACATCCTTGTAATCACATTTTTAAGGCCAATTCATGAAGAAATTACATGAAATAAATCGTTAAATGTACCCTAAAAATATTTCAATCAATTAAAGAAATCCTTCGAAGAGACATTTCGAAAAAAGCATTTTCATAAGCAGCATCTCTTCAAAAGGACATCCTGGTAATCACATTTTCAAGGTCAATCCATGAAGATTTCACATATAATAAATAAATTATCTTCTCTAAAAAAGTGTCTTTCAGATAAAGAAATCCCTGAAGAGACCTTTCGAAAAAAGCATTTTCGTAAGCAGCATCTCTTCAAAAGGACATCCTGGTAATAACATTTTTAAGGCCAATCCATGAAGATTTCACATATAATAAATAAATTATCTTCTCTAAAAAAGTGTCTTTCAGATAAAGAAATCCCTGAAGAGACCTTTCGAAAAAAGCATTTTCGTAAGCAGCATCTCTTCAAAAGGACATCCTTGTAATCATATTTTTAAGGCCAATTCATGAAGAAAATTACATGAAATAAATCGTTAAATGTTCCCTAAAAATATTTCAATCAATTAAAGAAATCCTTCGAAGAGACCTTTCGAAAAAAGCATTTTCATAAGCAGCATCTCTTCAAAAGGACATCCTGGTAATAACATTTTTAAGGCCAATCCATGAAGATTTCACATATAATAAATAAATTATCTTCTCTAAAAAAGTGTCTTTCAGATAAAGAAATCCCTGAAGAGACCTTTCGAAAAAAGCATTTTCGTAAGCAGCATCTCTTCAAAAGGACATCCTTGTAATCATATTTTTAAGGCCAATTCATGAAGAAAATTACATGAAATAAATCGTTAAATGTTCCCTAAAAATATTTCAATCAATTAAAGAAATCCTTCGAAGAGACCTTTCGAAAAAAGCATTTTCATAAGCAGCATCTCTTCAAAAGGACATCCTTGTATTAACATTTTTAAGGCCAATCCTTGAAGATTTCACATATAATAAATAAATTATCTTCTCTAAAAAAGTGTCTTTCAGATAAAGAAATCCCTGAAGAGACCTTTCGAAAAAAGCATTTTCGTAAGCAGCATCTCTTCAAAAGGACATCCTTGTAATCATATTTTTAAGGCCAATTCATGAAGAAAATTACATGAAATAAATCGTTAAATGTTCCCTAAAAATATTTCAATCAATTAAAGAAATCCTTCGAAGAGACCTTTCGAAAAAAGCATTTTCATAAGCAGCATCTCTTCAAAAGTACATCCTGGTAATAACATTTTTAAGGCCAATCCATGAAGATTTCACATATAATAAATAAATTATCTTCTCTAAAAAAGTGTCTTTCAGATAAATAAATCCCTGAAGAGACCTTCAGGAAAAAGCATTTTCGTTAGCAGCATCTCTTCAAAAGGACATCCTTGTAATCACATTTTTAAGGCCAATTCGTGAAGAAATTACATGAAATAAATAAATTATCTTATCTAAAATAGTGTCTTTCAGATAAAGAAATCTCTGAAGAGACCTTTCGAAAAAAGCATTTTCGTAAGCAACATCTTTTCAAAAGGACATCCTGGTAATAACATTTTCAAGGTCAATCCATGAAGATTTCACCTGTAATAAATAAATTATCTTCTCTAAAAAAGTGTCTATCAGATAAAGAAATCCATGAAGAGACCTTTCGAAAAAAGCATTTTCGTAAGCAGCATCTCTTCAAAAGGACATCCTTGTAATCACATTTTTAAGGCCAATTCATGAAGAAATTACATGAAATAAATCGTTAAATGTTCCCTAAAAATATTTCAATCAATTAAAGAAATCCTTCGAAGAGACCTTTCGAAAAAAGCATTTTCATAAGCAGCATCTCTTCAAAAGTACATCCTGGTAATAACATTTTTAAGGCCAATCCATGAAGATTTCACATATAATAAATAAATTATCTTCTCTAAAAAAGTGTCTTTCAGATAAAGAAATCCCTGAAGAGACCTTTCGAAAAAAGCATTTTCGTAAGCAGCATCTCTTCAAAAGGACATCCTTGTAATCATATTTTTAAGGCCAATTCATGAAGAAAATTACATGAAATAAATAAATTATCTTATCTAAAAAAGTGTCTTTCAGATAAAGAAATCTCTGAAGAGACCTTCAGGAAAAAGCATTTTCATAAGCAACATCTTTTCAAAAGGACATCCTGGTAATCACATTTTCAAGGTCAATCCATGAAGATTTCACATATAATAAATAAATTATCTTCTCTAAAAAAGTGTCTTTCAGATAAAGAAATCCCTGAAGAGACCTTCAGGAAAAAGCATTTTCGTTAGCAGCATCTCTTCAAAAGGACATCCTTGTAATCACATTTTTAAGGCCAATTCGTGAAGAAATTACATGAAATAAATCGTTAAATGTACCCTAAAAATATTTCAATCAATTAAAGAAATCCTTCGAAGAGACCTTTCGAAAAAAGCATTTTCATAAGCAGCATCTCTTCAAAAGGACATCCTGGTAATAACATTTTTAAGGCCAATCCATGAAGATTTCACATATAATAAATAAATTATCTTCTCTAAAAAAGTGTCTTTCAGATAAAGAAATCCCTGAAGAGACCTTTCGAAAAAAGCATTTTCGTAAGCAGCATCTCTTCAAAAGGACATCCTTGTAATCATATTTTTAAGGCCAATTCATGAAGAAAATTACATGAAATAAATCTTTAAATGTACCCTTAAAATATGTCAATCAATTAAAGAAATCCTTCAAAGAGACCTTTCTAAAAAAAGCATTTTCATTAGCAGCATCTCTTCAAAAGGACATCCTGGTAATTACATTTTTAAGGCCAATCCATGAAGATTTCACATGTAATAAATAAATTATCTTCTCTAAAAAAGTGTCTTTCAGATAAAGAAATCCATGAAGAGAACCTTCGAAAAAAGCATTTTCGTAAGCAGCATCTCTTCAAAGGACATCCTTGTAATCATATTTTTAAGGCCAATTCATGAAGAAAATTACATGAAATAAATAAATTATCTTATCTAAAAAAGTGTCTTTCAGATAAAGAAATCTCTGAAGAGACCTTCAGGAAAAAGCATTTTCATAAGCAACATCTTTTCAAAAGGACATCCTGGTAATCACATTTTCAAGGTCAATCCATGAAGATTTCACATATAATAAATAAATTATCTTCTCTAAAAAAGTGTCTTTCAGATAAAGAAATCCCTGAAGAGACCTTTCGAAAAAAGCATTTTCGTAAGCAGCATCTCTTCAAAAGGACATCCTTGTATTTACATTTTTAAGGCCAATCCATGAAGATTTCACATGTAATAAATAAATTATGTTATCTAAAAAAGTGTCTTTCAGATAAAGAAATCCCTGAAGAGACCTTTCAAAAAAAGCATTTTCGTAAGCAGCATCTCTTCAAAAGGACATCCTTGTAATCATATTTTTAAGGCCAATTCATGAAGAAAATTACATGAAATAAATCGTTAAATGTTCCCTAAAAATATTTCAATCAATTAAAGAAATCCTTCGAGAGACCTTTCGAAAAAAGCATTTTCATTAGCAGCATCTCTTCAAAAGGACATCCTGTAATAACATTTTTAAGGCCAATCCATGAAGATTTCACATATAATTAGAAATTATCTTCTCTAAAAAAGTGTCTATCAGATAAAGAAATCCATGAAGAGACCTTTCGAAAAAGCATTTTCATAAGCATCTCTTCAAAAGGACAATCCTTGTAATCATATTTTTAAGGCCAATTCATGAAGAAAATTACATGTAATAAATAAATTATCTTATCTAAAAAAGTGTCTTTCAGATAAAGAAATCTCTGAAGAGACCTTCAGGAAAAAGCATTTTCATAAGCAACATCTTTTCAAAAGGACATCCTTGTAATCAAATTTTAAAGGCCAATACATGAAGATTTCACATATAATAAATAAATGTATCTGCTCTAAAAAAGTTCTTTCAATTAAAGAAATCCCTGAACAGACCTTTCGAAAAAAGCATTTTCGTAAGCAGCATCTCTTTTAAAGGACATCCTTGTAATAACATTTTTAAGGCAAATCCATGAAGATTTCACATGTAATAAATAAATTATCTTCTCTAAAATAGTGTCTTTCAGATAAAGAAATCCTTGAAGAGACCTTAAGGAAAAAGCATTTTCGTAAGCAGCATCTCTTCAAAAGGACATTCTTGTAATCACATTTTTAAGGCAAATTCATGAAGAAAATACATGAAATAAATCTTTAAATGTACCCTAAAAATATTTCAATCAATTAAAGAAATCCTTCGAAGAGACCTTTCGAAAAAAGCATTTTCATTAGCAGCATCTCTTCAAAAGGACATCCTGGTAATAACATTGTTAAGGCCAAACCATGAAGATTTCACATATAATAAATAAATTATCTTCTCTAAAAAAGTGTCTTTCAGATAAAGAAATCCCTGAAGAGACCTTTCGAAAAAAGCATTTTCGTAAGCAGCATCTCTTCAAAAGGACATCCTTGTAATCATATTTTTAAGGCCAATTCATGAAGAAAATTACATGAAATAAATCGTTTAAATGTACCCTAAAAATATTTCAATCAATTAAAGAAATCCTTCGAAGAGACATTTCGAAAAAGCATTTTCATAAGCAGCATCTCTTCAAAAGGACATCCTGGTAATAACATTTTTAAGGCCAATCCATGAAGATTTCACATATAATAAATAAATTATCTTCTCTAAAAAAGTGTCTTTCAGATAAAGAAATCCCTGAAGAGACCTTTCGAAAAAAGCATTTTCGTAAGCAGCATCTCTTCAAAAGGACATCCTTGTAATCATATTTTTAAGGCCAATTCATGAAGAAAATTACATGAAATAAATCGTTAAATGTTCCCTAAAAATATTTCAATCAATTAAAGAAATCCTTCGAAGAGACATTTCGAAAAAAGCATTTTCATAAGCAGCATCTCTTCAAAAGGACATCCTGGTAATAACATTTTTAAGGCCAATCCATGAAGATTTCACATATAATAAATAAATTATCTTCTCTAAAAAAGTGTCTTTCAGATAAAGAAATCCCTGAAGAGACCTTTCGAAAAAAGCATTTTCGTAAGCAGCATCTCTTCAAAAGGACATCCTTGTAATCATATTTTTAAGGCCAATTCATGAATAAAATTACATGAAATAAATAAATTATCTTCTCTAAAAAAGTGTCTTTCAGATAAAGAAATCCCTGAAGAGACCTTCAGGAAATAGCATTTTCATAAGCAACATCTCTTCAAAAGGACATCCTTGTAATCACATTTTTAAGGCCAATCCATGAAGATTTCACATGTAATAAATAAATTATCTTCTCTAAAAAAGTGTCTTTCAGATAAAGAAATCCCAGAAGAGACCTTTCGAAAAAAGCATTTTCGTAAGCAGCATCTCTTTAAAAGGACATCCTTGTATTTACATTTTTAAGGCCAATCCATGAAGATTTCACATGTAATAAATAAATTATGTTATCTAAAAAAGTGTCTTTCAGATAAAGAAATCTCTGAAGAGACCTTTCGAAAAAAGCATTTTCATAAGCAGCATCTCTTCAAAAGGACATCCTGGTAATCACATTTTCAAGGTCAATCCATGAAGATTTCACATATAATAAATAAATTATCTTCTCTAAAAAAGTGTCTTTCAGATAAAGAAATCCCTGAAGAGACCTTTCGAAAAAAGCATTTTCGTAAGCAGCATCTCTTCAAAAGGACATCCTTGTAATCATATTTTTAAGGCCAATTCATGAAGAAAATTACATGAAATAAATCGTTAAATGTTCCCTAAAAATATTTCAATCAATTAAAGAAATCCTTCAAGAAACCTTTCGAAAAAAGCATTTTCATAAGCAGCATCTCTTCAAAAGGACATCCTGGTAATAACATTTTTAAGGCCAATCCATGAAGATTTCACATATAATAAATAAATTATCTTCTCTAAAAAAGTTTCTTTCAGATAAAGAAATCCCTGAAGAGACCTTTCGAAAAAAGCATTTTCGTAAGAAGCATCTCTTCAAAAGGACATCCTTGTAATCATATTTTTAAGGCCAATTCATGAAGAAAATTACATGAAATAAATCGTTAAATGTTCCCTAAAAATATTTCAATCAATTAAAGAAATCCCTGAAGAGACCTTTCGAAAAAAGCATTTTCGTAAGCAGCATCTCTTCAAAAGGACATCCTTGTAATCATATTTTTAAGGCCAATTCATGAAGAAAATTACATGAAATAAATAAATTATCTTATCTAAAAAAGTGTCTTTCAGATAAAGAAATCTCTGAAGAGACCTTCAGGAAAAAGCATTTTCATAAGCAACATCTTTTCAAAAGGACATCTTGGTTATCACATTTTCAAGGTCAATCCATGAAGATTTCACATATAATAAATAAATTATCTTCTCTAAAAAAGTGTCTTTCAGATAAAGAAATCCCAGAAGAGACCTTTCGAAAAAAGCATTTTCGTAAGCAGCATCTCTTTAAAAGGACATCCTTGTATTTACATTTTTAAGGCCAATCCATGAAGATTTCACATGTAATAAATAAATTATGTTATCTAAAAAAGTGTCTTTCAGATAAAGAAATCCCTGAAGAGACCTTTCGAAAAAAGCATTTTCGTAAGAAGCATCTCTTCAAAAGGACATCCTTGTAATCATATTTTTAAGGCCAATTCATGAAGAAAATTACATGAAATAAATCGTTAAATGTTCCCTAAAAATATTTCAATCAATTAAAGAAATCCCTGAAGAGACCTTTCGAAAAAAGCATTTTCGTAAGCAGCATCTCTTCAAAAGGACATCCTTGTAATCATATTTTTAAGGCCAATTCATGAAGAAAATTACATGAAATAAATAAATTATCTTATCTAAAAAAGTGTCTTTCAGATAAAGAAATCTCTGAAGAGACCTTCAGGAAAAAGCATTTTCATAAGCAACATCTTTTCAAAAGGACATCTTGGTTATCACATTTTCAAGGTCAATCCATGAAGATTTCACATATAATAAATAAATTATCTTCTCTAAAAAGTGTCTTTCAGATAAAGAAATCCAGAAGAGACCTTTCGAAAAAAGCATTTTCGTAAGCAGCATCTCTTTAAAAGGACATCCTTGTAATAACATTTTTAAGGCCAATCCATGAAGATTTCACATGTAATAAATAAATTATGTTATCTAAAAAAGTGTCTTTCAGATAAAGAAATCCCTGAAGAGACCTTTCGAAAAAAGCATTTTCGTAAGAAGCATCTCTTCAAAAGGACATCCTTGTAATAACATTTTCAAGGTCAATCCATGAAGATTTCACATATAATAAATAAATTATCTTCTCTAAAAAAGTGTCTTTCAGATAAAGAAATCCCAGAAGAGACCTTTCGAAAAAAGCATTTTCGTAAGCAGCATCTCTTTAAAAGGACATCCTTGTAATAACATTTTTAAGGCCAATCCATGAAGATTTCACATGTAATAAATAAATTATGTTATCTAAAAAAGTGTCTTTCAGATAAAGAAATCTCTGAAGAGACCTTCAGGAAAAAGCATTTTCATAAGCAACATCTTTTCAAAAGGACATCTTGGTTATCACATTTTCAAGGTCAATCCATGAAGATTTCACATATAATAAATAAATTATCTTATCTAAAAAAGTGTCTTTCAGATAAAGAAATCCCAGAAGAGACCTTTCGAAAAAAGCATTTTCATAAGCAGCATCTCTTCAAAAGGACATCCTGGTAATAACATTTTTAAGGCCAATCCATGAAGATTTCACATATAATAAATAAATTATCTTCTCTAAAAAAGTTTCTTTCAGATAAAGAAATCCCTGAAGAGACCTTTCGAAAAAAGCATTTTCGTAAGAAGCATCTCTTCAAAAGGACATCCTTGTATTAAAATTTTTAAGGCCAATACATGAAGTATTTTACATGTAATAAATCGTTAAATGTTCCCTAAAAATATTTCAATCAATTAAAGAAATCCCTGAAGAGACCTTTCGAAAAAAGCATTTTCGTAAGCAGCATCTCTTCAAAAGGACATCCTTGTAATCATATTTTTAAGGCCAATTCATGAAGAAAATTACATGAAATAAATAAATTATCTTATCTAAAAAAGTGTCTTTCAGATAAAGAAATCTCTGAAGAGACCTTCAGGAAAAAGCATTTTCATAAGCAACATCTTTTCAAAAGGACATCTTGGTTATCACATTTTCAAGGTCAATCCATGAAGATTTCACATATAATAAATAAATTATCTTCTCTAAAAAAGTGTCTTTCAGATAAAGAAATCCCAGAAGAGACCTTTCGAAAAAAGCATTTTCGTAAGCAGCATCTCTTTAAAAGGACATCCTTGTATTTACATTTTTAAGGCCAATCCATGAAGATTTCACATGTAATAAATAAATTATGTTATCTAAAAAAGTGTCTTTCAGATAAAGAAATCCCTGAAGAGACCTTTCGAAAAAAGCATTTTCGTAAGAAGCATCTCTTCAAAAGGACATCCTTGTAATCATATTTTTAAGGCCAATTCATGAAGAAAATTACATGAAATAAATCGTTAAATGTTCCCTAAAAATATTTCAATCAATTAAAGAAATCCCTGAAGAGACCTTTCGAAAAAAGCATTTTCGTAAGCAGCATCTCTTCAAAAGGACATCCTTGTAATCATATTTTTAAGGCCAATTCATGAAGAAAATTACATGAAATAAATAAATTATCTTATCTAAAAAAGTGTCTTTCAGATAAAGAAATCTCTGAAGAGACCTTCAGGAAAAAGCATTTTCATAAGCAACATCTTTTCAAAAGGACATCTTGGTTATCACATTTTCAAGGTCAATCCATGAAGATTTCACATATAATAAATAAATTATCTTCTCTAAAAAAGTGTCTTTCAGATAAAGAAATCCCAGAAGAGACCTTTCGAAAAAAGCATTTTCGTAAGCAGCATCTCTTTAAAAGGACATCCTTGTATTTACATTTTTAAGGCCAATCCATGAAGATTTCACATGTAATAAATAAATTATGTTATCTAAAAAAGTGTCTTTCAGATAAAGAAATCTCTGAAGAGACCTTCAGGAAAAAGCATTTTCATAAGCAACATCTTTTCAAAAGGACATCCTGGTAATCACATTTTCAAGGTCAATCCATGAAGATTTCACATATAATAAATAAATTATCTTCTCTAAAAAAGTGTCTTTCAGATAAAGAAATCCCTGAAGAGACCTTTCGAAAAAAGCATTTTCGTAAGCAGCATCTCTTCAAAAGGAAATCCTTGTAATCATATTTTTAAGGCCAATTCATGAAGAAAATTACATGAAATAAATCGTTAAATGTTCCCTAAAAATATTTCAATCAATTAAAGAAATCCTTCGAAGAGACATTTCGAAAAAAGCATTTTCATAAGCAGCATCTCTTCAAAAGGACATCCTGGTAATTACATTTTTAAGGCCAATCCATGAAGATTTCACATATAATAAATAAATTATCTTCTCTAAAAAAGTGTCTTTCAGATAAAGAAATCCCTGAAGAGACCTTTCGAAAAAAGCATTTTCGTAAGCAGCATCTCTTCAAAAGGACATCCTTGTAATCATATTTTTAAGGCCAATTCATGAATAAAATTACATGAAATAAATAAATTATCTTCTCTAAAAAAGTGTCTTTCAGATAAAGAAATCCCTGAAGAGACCTTCAGGAAATAGCATTTTCATAAGCAACATCTCTTCAAAAGGACATCCTTGTAATCACATTTTTAAGGCCAATCCATGAAGATTTCACATGTAATAAATAAATTATCTTCTCTAAAAAAGTGTCTTTCAGATAAAGAAATCCCTGAAGAGAATTTCAGGAAAAAGTATTTTCATAAGCAGCATCTCTTCAAAATGACATCTTGGTTATCACATTTTCAAGGTCAATCCATGAAGATTTCACATATAATAAATAAATTATCTTCTCTAAAAAAGTGTCTTTCAGATAAAGAAATCCCAGAAGAGACCTTTCGAAAAAAGCATTTTCGTAAGCAGCATCTCTTTAAAAGGACATCCTTGTATTAACATTTTTAAGGCCAATCCATGAAGATTTCACATGTAATAAATAAATTATGTTATCTAAAAAAGTGTCTTTCAGATAAAGAAATCTCTGAAGAGACCTTCAGGAAAAAGCATTTTCATAAGCAACATCTTTTCAAAAGGACATCCTGGTAATCACATTTTCAAGGTCAATCCATGAAGATTTCACATATAATAAATAAATTATCTTCTCTAAAAAAGTGTCTTTCAGATAAAGAAATCCCTGAAGAGACCTTTCGAAAAAAGCATTTTCGTAAGCAGCATCTCTTCAAAAGGACATCCTTGTAATCATATTTTTAAGGCCAATTCATGAAGAAAATTACATGAAATAAATAAATTATCTTCTCTAAAAAAGTGTCTTTCAGATAAAGAAATCCCTGAAGAGACCTTCAGGAAATAGCATTTTCATAAGCAACATCTCTTCAAAAGGACATCCTTGTAATCACATTTTTAAGGCCAATCCATGAAGATTTCACATGTAATAAATAAATTATCTTCTCTAAAAAAGTGTCTTTCAGATAAAGAAATCCCTGAAGAGAATTTCAGGAAAAAGTATTTTCATAAGCAGCATCTCTTCAAAATGACATCCTGGTAATCACATTTTTAAGGCCAATTCATGAATAAATTACATGAAATAAATATTTAAATGTACCCTTAAAATATGTCAATCAATTAAAGAAATCCTTTGAAATGACCTTTCGAAAAAAGCATTTTCGTAAGCAGCATCTCTTTTAAAGGACATCCTTGTATTAACATTTTTAAGGCCAATCCATGAAGATTTCACATGTAATAAATAAATTATCTTCTCAAAAAAAGTGTCTTTCAGATAAAGAAATCAAAGAAGAGACCTTCAGGAAAAAGTATCTTCATAAGCAGCATCTCTTCAAAGGACATCCTTGTATTTACATTTTTAAGGCCAATCAATGAAGATTTCACATGTAATAAATAAATTATCTTCTCTAAAAAAGTGTCTTTCAGATAAAGAAATCCCTGAAGAGACCTTCAGAAAAAACCTTTTCATAAGCAAAATCTCTTCAAAATGACATTCTTGTATTTACATTTTTAAGGCCAATCCATGAAGATTTCACATGTAATAAATAAATTATCTTCCCTAAAAAAGTGTCTTTCAGATAAAGAAATCCCTGAAGAGACCTTTTGAAAAAAGCCTTTCATAAGCAACATCTTTCAAAATGACATCCTGGTAATCACATTTTTAAGGCAAATTCATGAAGAAATTACATGAAATAAATATTTAAATGTACCCTTAAAAAATGTCAATCAATTAAAGAAATCCTTTTAAGAGATCTTTCGAAAAAAGCCTTTCATAAACAACATCTCTTCAAAAGGACATCCTGGTAATCACATTTTCAAGGTCAATCCATGAAGATTTCACATGTAATAAATAAATTATCTTTTCTAAAAAAGTGTCTCTCAGATAAAGAAATCCGTGAAGAGAATTTCAGGAAAAAGCATTTTCATAAGCAACATCTCTTCAAAATGACATCCTTGTAATCATATTTTTAAGGCCAATTCATGAAGAAAATTACATGAAATAAATCGTTAAATGTTCCCTAAAAATATTTCAATCAATTAAAGAAATCCTTCGAAGAGACATTTCGAAAAAAGCATTTTCATAAGCAGCATCTCTTCAAAAGGACATCCTGGTAATAACATTTTTAAGGCCAATCCATGAAGATTTCACATATAATAAATAAATTATCTTCTCTAAAAAAGTGTCTTTCAGATAAAGAAATCCCTGAAGAGACCTTTCGAAAAAAGCATTTTCGTAAGCAGCATCTCTTCAAAAGGACATCCTTGTAATCATATTTTTAAGGCCAATTCATGAAGAAAATTACATGAAATAAATAAATTATCTTATCTAAAAAAGTGTCTTTCAGATAAAGAAATCCCTGAAGAGACCTTCAGGAAAAAGCATTTTCATAAGCAACATCTCTTCAAAAGGACATCCTGGTAATAACATTTTCAAGGTCAATCTATGAAGATTTCACATGTAATAAATAAATTATCTTCTCTAAAAAAGTGTCTTTCAGATAAAGAAATCCCTGAAGAGACCTTCAAGAAAAGCATTTTCGTAAGCAGCATCTCTTCAAAAGGACATCCTTGTAATCACATTTTTAAGGCCAATTCATGAAGAAATTACATGAAATAAATCTTTAAATGTACCCTTAAAATATGTCAATCAATTAAAGAAATCCTTCGAAGAGACCTTTCGAAAAAAGTATTTTCATAAGCAACATCTCTTCAAAAGGACATCCTGTTAATAACATTTTTAAGGCCAATCAATGTAGATTTTACATGTAATAAATAAATTATCTTCTCTAAAAAAGTGTCTTTCAGATAAAGAAATCAGTGAAGAGACCTTTCGAAAAAAGCATTTTCGTAAGAAGCATCTCTTCAAAAGGACATCCTTGTAATCATATTTTTAAGGCCAATTCATGAAGAAAATTACATGAAATAAATCGTTAAATGTTCCCTAAAAATATTTCAATCAATTAAAGAAATCCCTGAAGAGACCTTTCGAAAAAAGCATTTTCGTAAGCAGCATCTCTTCAAAAGGACATCCTTGTAATAACATTTTTAAGGCCAATGCATGAAGAAAATTACATGAAATAATTAAATTATCTTATCTAAAAAAGTGTCTTTCAGATAAGAAATCTCTGAAGAGACCTTCAGGAAAAAGCATTTTCATAAGCAACATCTTTTCAAAAGGACATCCTGGTAATCACATTTTCAAGGTCAATCCATGAAGATTTCACATATAATAAATAAATTATCTTCTCTAAAAAAGTGTCTTTCAGATAAAGAAATCCCAGAAGAGACCTTTCGAAAAAAGCATTTTCGTAAGCAGCATCTCTTTAAAAGGACATCCTTGTATTTACATTTTTAAGGCCAATCCATGAAGATTTCACATGTAATAAATAAATTATGTTATCTAAAAAAGTGTCTTTCAGATAAAGAAATCTCTGAAGAGACCTTCAGGAAAAAGCATTTTCATAAGCAACATCTTTTCAAAAGGACATCCTGGTAATAACATTTTCAAGGTCAATTCATGAAGTTTTCACCTGTAATAAATAAATTATCTTCTCTAAAAAAGTGTCCTTTCAGATAAAGAAATCCCTGAGAGACCTTTCGAAAAAAGCATTTTCGTAAGCAGCATCTCTTCAAAAGGACATCCTTGTAATCACATTTTTAAGGCCAATTCATGAAGAAATTACATGAAATAAATCTTTAAATGTACCCTTAAAATATGTCAATCAATTAAAGAAATCCTTCGAAGAGACCTTTCGAAAAAAGCATTTTCATTGGCAGCATCTCTTCAAAAGGACATCCTGGTAATTACATTTTTAAGGCCAAACCATGAAGATTTCACATATAATAAATAAATTATCTTCTCTAAAAAAGTGTCTTTCAGATAAATAAATCCCTGAAGAGACCTTCAGGAAAAAGCATTTTCGTTAGCAGCATCTCTTCAAAAGGACATCCTTGTAATCACATTTTTAAGGCCAATTCATGAAGAAAATTACATGAAATAAATAAATTATCTTCTCTAAAAAAGTGTCTTTCAGATAAAGAAATCCCTGAAGAGACCTTCAGGAAAAAGCATTTTCATAAGCAACATCTCTTCAAAAGGACATCCTTGTAATCACATTTTTAAGGCCAATCAATGAAGATTTTACATGTAATAAATAAATTATCTTCTCTAAAAAAGTGTCTTTCAGATAAAGAAATCCCTGAAGAGACCTTCAGGAAAAAGCATTTTCATAAGCAGCATCTCTTCAAAAGGACATCTTGGTTATCACATTTTAAAGGGCAATCCATGAAGATTTCACATATAATAAATAAATTATCTTCTTCTAAAACAGTGTCTATCAGATAAAGAAATCCATGAAGAGACCTTTCGAAAAAAGTATTTTCATAAGCAGCATTTTTTAAAAAGGACATCCTTGTATTAACATTTTTAAGGCCAATCCATGAAGATTTCACATGTAATAAATAAATTATGTAACCTAAAAAAGTGTCTTTCAGATAAAGAAATCCCTGAAGAGACCTTCAGGAAAAAGCATTTTCATAAGCAACATCTCTTCAAAAGGACATCCTGGTAATAATATTTACAAGGTCAAACTATGAATATTTCACATGTAATAAATAAATTATCTTCTCTAAAAAAGTGTCTTTCAGATAAAGAAATCCCTGAAGAGACCTTTCGAAAAAAGCATTTTCGTAAGCAGCATCTCTTCAAAAGGACATCCTTGTAATCACATTTTTAAGGCCAATTCATGAAGAAATTACATGAAATAAATCTTTAAATGTACCCTAAAAATATGTCAATCAATTAAAGAGATCCTCCGAAGAGACCTTTCGGAAAAAGCATTTTCATTAGCAGCATCTCTTCAAAAGGACATCCTGGTAATAACATTTTTAAGGCAAATCCATGAAGATTTCACATGTAATAAATAAATTATCTTCTCTAAAAAAGTGTCTTTCAGATAAAGAAATCCCTGAAGAGAATTTCAGGAAAAAGTATTTTCATAAGCAGCATCTCTTCAAAATGACATCTTGGTTATCACATTTTCAAGGTCAATCCATGAAGATTTCACATATAATAAATAAATTATCTTCTCTAAAAAAGTGTCTTTCAGATAAAGAAATCCCAGAAGAGACCTTTCGAAAAAAGCATTTTCGTAAGCAGCATCTCTTTAAAAGGACATCCTTGTATTAACATTTTTAAGGCCAATCCATGAAGATTTCACATGTAATAAATAAATTATGTTATCTAAAAAAGTGTCTTTCAGATAAAGAAATCTCTGAAGAGACCTTCAGGAAAAAGCATTTTCATAAGCAACATCTTTTCAAAAGGACATCCTGGTAATCACATTTTCAAGGTCAATCCATGAAGATTTCACATATAATAAATCTTTAAATGTATCTTCTCTAAAAAAGTGTCTTTCAGATAAAGAAATCCCTGAAGAGACCTTTCGAAAAAAGCATTTTCGTAAGCAGCATCTCTTCAAAAGGACATCCTTGTAATCATATTTTTAAGGTCAATTCATGAAGAAAATTACATGAAATAAATCGTTAAATGTTCCCTAAAAATATTTCAATCAATTAAAGAAATCCTTCGAAGAGACATTTCGAAAAAAGCATTTTCATAAGCAGCATCTCTTCAAAAGGACATCCTGGAAATAACATTTTTAAGGTCAATCCATGAAGATTTCACATATAATAAATAAATTATCTTCTCTAAAAAAGTGTCTTTCAGATAAAGAAATCCCTGAAGAGACCTTTCGAAAAAAGCATTTTCGTAAGCAGCATCTCTTCAAAAGGACATCCTTGTAATCATATTTTTAAGGCCAATTCATGAAGAAAATTACATGAAATAAATAAATTATCTTCTCTAAAAAAGTGTCTTTCAGATAAAGAAATCAAAGAAGAGACCTTCAGGAAAAAGTATCTTCATAAGCAGCATCTCTTCAAAGGACATCCTTGTATTTACATTTTTAAGGCCAATCAATGAAGATTTCACATGTAATAAATAAATTATCTTCTCTAAAAAAGTGTCTTTCAGATAAAGTAATCCCTGAAGAGACCTTCAGGAAAAAGCATTTTCATAAGCAAAATCTCTTCAAAATGACATTCTTGTATTTACATTTTTAAGGCCAATCCATGAAGATTTCACATGTAATAAATAAATTATCTTCCCTAAAAAAGTGTCTTTCAGATAAAGAAATCCCTGAAGAGACCTTTTGAAAAAAGCCTTTCATAAGCAACATCTTTCAAAATGACATCCTGGTAATCACATTTTTAAGGCAAATTCATGAAGAAATTACATGAAATAAATATTTAAATGTACCCTTAAAAAATGTCAATCAATTAAAGAAATCCTTTTAAGAGATCTTTCGAAAAAAGCCTTTCATAAACAACATCTCTTCAAAAGGACATCCTGGTAATCACATTTTCAAGGTCAATCCATGAAGATTTCACATGTAATAAATAAATTATCTTTTCTAAAAAAGTGTCTCTCAGATAAAGAAATCTCTGAAGAGACCTTCAGGAAAAAGCATTTTCATAAGCAACATCTTTTCAAAAGGACATCCTGGTAATCACATTTTCAAGGTCAATCCATGAAGATTTCACATATAATAAATAAATTATCTTCTCTAAAAAAGTGTCTTTCAGATAAAGAAATCCCTGAAGAGACCTTTCGAAAAAAGCATTTTCGTAAGCAGCATCTCTTCAAAAGGACATCCTTGTAATCATATTTTTAAGGCCAATTCATGAAGAAAATTACATGAAATAAATCGTTAAATGTTCCCTAAAAATATTTCAATCAATTAAAGAAATCCTTCGAAGAGACATTTCGAAAAAAGCATTTTCATAAGCAGCATCTCTTCAAAAGGACATCCTGGTAATTACATTTTTAAGGCCAATCCATGAAGATTTCACATATAATAAATAAATTATCTTCTCTAAAAAAGTGTCTATCAGATAAAGAAATCCATGAAGAGACCTTTCGAAAAAAGCATTTTCTTTAGCAGCATCTCTTCAAAAGAACATCCTTGTAATCACATTTTTAAGGCCAATCCTTGAAGAATTCACATGAAATTAATAAGTTTTCTTCTCTTAAAATGTGTCTATCAGATAAATAAATCCCTGAAGAGACCTTCAGGAAAAAGCATTTTCATAAGCAGCATCTCTTCAAAAGGACATCCTTGTAATCACATTTTTAAGGCCAATCCATGAAGATTTCACATGTAATAAATAAATTATCTTCTCTAAAAAAGTGTCTTTCAGATAAAGAAATCCCTGAAGAGAATTTCAGGAAAAAGTATTTTCATAAGCAGCATCTCTTCAAAATGACATCTTGGTTATCACATTTTCAAGGTCAATCCATGAAGATTTCACATATAATAAATAAATTATCTTCTCTAAAAAAGTGTCTTTCAGATAAAGAAATCCCTGAAGAGACCTTTCGAAAAAAGCTTTTTCATTAGCAGCATCTCTTCAAAAGAACATCCTGGTAATACTATTTTAAGGCCAATCCATGAAGACTACACATGAAATAAATAAATTATCTTCTCTTAAAAAGTGTCCATCAGATTAAGAAACCCCTGAAGTGACCTTCAGGAAAAAGCATCTATTCAAAAGGACATCCTTGTAATCATTTTTTTAATGCCAATCCTTGACGAATTCACATGAAATAAATAATTTATCTTCTCTAAAAATGTGTCTATCAGATAAAGAAATTCCTGAAGAGACCTTTCGAAAGAAGCATTTTCGTAAGCAACATCAATTCAAAAGGACATCCTTGTAATCACATTTTTAAGGCAAATCCATGAAGATTTCACATGTAATAAATAAATAATCTTCTCTAAAAAAGTGTCTATCAGATAAAGAAATCCATGAAGAGACCTTCAGGAAAAAGCATTTTCATAAGCAACATCAATTCAAAAGGACATCCTTTTAATCACATTTTAGGTTAATCTTTGAAGATTTCACATATAATAAATCTTTTATGTTACCTAAAAAAGTGTCTATCAATTAAAGAAATCCTTGAAGAGACCTTAAGGAAAAAGCATTTTCGTAAGCAGCATCTCTTCAAAAGGACATCCTGGTAATAACATTTTAGGTAAATCTTTGAAGATTTCACATATAATAAATAAATTATCTTCTCTAAAAAAGTGTCTTTCAGATTAAGAAATCCCTCGAAGAGACCTTTCGGAAAAAGCATTTTCATTGGCAGCATCTCTTCAAAAGGACCTCCATGGAATAACATTTTTAAGGCCAATCCATGAAGATTTCACACGAAATAAATCTTTAAATGTAAATTTAAAATATGTCCATCAATTAAAGAAATCCTTCGAAGAGGCCTTCCGAAAAAAGCATTTTCATAATCAGAATCTATTCAAAAGATCCTCCATGAAATAACATTTTTAAGGCCAATCCATGAAGATTTCACATTAAATAAATAAATTATCTTCTCTAAAAAAGTGTCTATCAATTAAAGAAATCCCTGAAGAGACCTTTCGAAAAAAGCATTTTCTTTAGCATCATCTCTTCAAAAGGACATCCTTGTAATCATATTTTTAAGGCCAATTCATGAAGAAAATTACATGAAATAAATAAATTATCTTCTCTAAAAAAGTGTCTTTCAGATAAAGAAATCCCTGAAGAGACCTTCAGGAAATAGCATTTTCATAAGCAACATCTCTTCAAAAGGACATCCTTGTAAATATTTTTTAAAGGCAAATCCATGAAGATTTCACATGTAATAAATAAATTATCTTCTCTAAAAAAGTGTCTTTCAGATAAAGAAATCAGTGAAGAGACCTTCAGGAAAAAGCATTTTCGTAAGCAGCATCTCTTCAAAAGGACATCCTTGTAATCACATTTTTAAGGCCAATTCATGAAGAAATTACATGAAATAAATCTTTAAATGTACCCTTAAAATATGTCAATCAATTAAAGAAATCCTTCGAAGAGACCTTTCGAAAAAAGTATTTTCATAAGCAGCATCTCTTCAAAAGGACATCCTTGTAATCACATTTTTAAGGTTAATCTTTGAAGATTTCACATGTAATAAATCTTAAATGTATCTTCTCAAAAAAAGTGTCTTTCAGATAAAGAAATCAAAGAAGAGACCTTCAGGAAAAAGCATTTTCATAAGCAGCATCTATTCAAAGGACATCCTTGTAATAACATTTTTAAGGTTAATCTTTGAAGATTTCTCATTTAATAAATAAATTATCTTCCCTAAAAAAGTGTCTTTCAGATAAAGAAATCCCTGAAGAGACCTTTTGAAAAAAGCCTTTCATAAGCAACATCTTTCAAAATGACATCCTGGTAATCACATTTTTAAGGCCAATTCATGAAGAAATTACATGAAATAAATCTTTAAATGTAACATTAAAATATGTCCATCAATTAAAGAAATCCTTCGAAAGGACCTTCCGAAAATAGCATTTTCATAAGCAGCATCTCTTTAAAAGAACATCCTTGAAATCACATTTTTAAGGCCAATTCATGAAGAAATTACATGAAATAAATCTTAAATTATCTTCTCAAAAAAAGTGTCTTTCAGATAAAGAAATCAAAGAAGAGACCTTCAGGAAAAAGTATCTTCATAAGCAGCATCTCTTCAAAGGACATCCTTGTATTAACATTTTTAAGGCCAATCCATGAAGATTTCACATATAATAAATAAATTATCTTCTCTAAAAAAGTGTCAATCAATTAAAGAAATCCTTCGAAGAGACCTTTCGAAAAAAGCATTTTCATAAGCAGCATCTCTTCAAAAGGACATCCTTGTAATCACATTTTTAAGGCCAATTCATGAAGAAATTACATGAAATAAATCTTTAAATGTACCCTTAAAATATGTCAATCAATAAAAGAAATCCTTCGAAGAGACCTTTCGAAAGAAGCATTTTCATTAGCAGCATCTATTCAAAAGGACATCCTTGTAAATATTTTTTAAAGGCCAATCCTTGAAGAATTCATATGAAATAAATAAATTATCTTCTATAAAAAATTGTCTTTCAGATAAAGAAATCCCTGAGAGACCTTTCGAAAAAAGCATTGTCGTAGGCAGCATCTCTTCAAAAGGACATCCTTGTAATCATATTTTTAAGGTTAATTCATGAAGAATTACATGAAATAAATAAATTAACTTCTCTAAAAAAGTGTCTTTCAATTTAAGAAATCCTTGAAGAGACCTTCAGTAATAAGCATTTTCATTAGCACCATCAATTCAAAAGGACATCCTTGTAATCACATTTTTAAGGTAATCTTTGAAGATTTCACATGTAATAAATAAATGTATCTTCTCTAAAAAAGTGTCTTTCAGATAAAGAAATCCCTGAAGAGACCTTCCGGAAATAGCATTTTCATAAGCAGCATCTCTTCAAAAGGACAACCTTGTAATCACATTTTTAAGGCCAATTCATGAAGATAACACATGAAACAAATCTTTAAATGAATCCTTAAAATATGTCAATCAATTAAAGAAATACTTCGAAAGGAACTTCCGGAAATAGCATTTTCATAAGCAGCATCTCTTTAAAAGAACATCCTTGAAATCACATTTTTAAGGCCAATCCTTGAAGAATTCACATGTAATAAATAAATTATCTTATCTAAAAAAGTGTCTTTCAGATAAAGAAATCCCTGAAGAGACCTTTCGAATAAAGCATTTTCGTAAGCAGCATCTCTTCAAAAGGACATCCTTGTAATCACATTTTTAAGGTCAATCCATGAAGATTTCACATGTAATAAATAAATTATCTTCTCTAAAAAAGTGTCTTTCAGATAAAGAAATCCTTTAAAGAGACCTTGCGGAAAAAGCAATTTCATAAGCAGCATCTATTCAAAAGGACAACCTTGTAAACTAAATTTTAAGGCCAATTCATGAAGATATCACATGAAATAAATCTTCAAATGTACCCTTAAAATAAGTAAATCAATTAAAGAAATCCTTTGAAATGACCTTTCGAAAAAAGCATTTTCGTAAGCAGCATCTCTTTTAAAGGACATCCTTGTATTTACATTTTTAAGGCCAATCAATGAAGATTTCACATGTAATAAATAAATTATCTTCCCTAAAAAAGTGTCTTTCAGATAAAGAAATCCCTGAAGAGACCTTTTGAAAAAAACCTTTCATAAGCAGCATCTTTCAAAATGACATCCTGGTAATCACATTTTTAAGGCAAATTCATGAAGAAATTACATGAAATAAATATTTAAATGTACCCTTAAAAAATGTCAATCAATTAAAGAAGGCCTTTGATGAGATCTTTCGGAAAAAGCATTTTCATAAGCAGCATCTTTTCAAAAGGACCGCCTTGTAATGATATTATTAGGTTAATCTTTGAAGATTTCAAATGAAATAAATATTTAAATGTTACCTTAAAAGGTGTCTGATAAATTAAAGTAATCCTTTGAAGAGACCTTGCGGAAAAAGCATTTTCATTAGCAGCATCTATTCAAAAGAACCTCCTTGTAATGATATTATTAGGTTAATCTTTGAAGATTTCACGTAAAATAAATCTTTAAATGTTACCTTAAAGGTGTCTAATAAATTAAAGTAATCCTTTGAACAGACCTTGCGGAAAAAACTATTTTCATAAGCAGCATCTATTCGAAAGGACCTCCATGAAAGTACATTTTTAGGTTAATCTTTGAAGATTTCACATAAAATAAATCTTTAAATGTAACCTTAAAAAATGTCAATCAATTAAAGAAATCCCTCGAAAGGACGTTTCGCAAAATAAGATTTACATAAGCAGAATCTTTTCAAAAGGACCTCCATGTTATAAAATTAATAGGTTAATTTTTGAAGATTTCACATTAAATAGATCTTTAAATGCAACCCAAAAATATGTCCATCAATTAGAGAAAGCCTTTGAAGAGATCTTTCGGAAAAAGCAATTTCATAAGCAGCATCTATTCAAAAGGACCTCCATGAAATGATATTATTAGGTTAATTTTTGAAGATTTCACGTAAAATAAATCTTTAAATGTTACCTTAAAAGGTGTCCATCAATTAAAAAAATCCTTCGAAAGTACCTTCCGGAAATAAGATTTTCAAAAGCAGCACTAATTCAAAAGGACCTCCATGTTATTACATTTTTTGGTAAATCTTTGAAGATTTCACATAAAATAAATCTTTAAATGTAACCTTAAAATATGTCAATCAATTAAAGAAATCCTTTTAAGAGATCTTTCCGAAAAAGCATTTTCATAAGCAGCATCTTTTCAAAAGGACATCCTTGTAATGATATTATTAGGTTAATCTTTGAAGATTTCAAATGAAATAAATCTTTAAATGTAACCTTAAAATATGTCCATCAATTAAAGAAATCCTTTTAAGAGATCTTTCGGAAAAAGCAATTTCATTAGCAGCATCTATTCAAAAGGACATGCTTGTAATACTATTTTTAGGTTAATTTTTGAAGATTTCACATAAAATAAATCTTTAAATGTTACCTTAAAAGGTGTCTAATAAATTAAAGTAATCCTTTGAAGAGACCTTGCGGAAAAAGCATTTTCATAAGCAGCATCTATTCAAAAGGACCTCCATGTAATAAAATTTATAGGTAAATCTTTGAAGATTTCAAATGTAGTAAATCTTTTAATGTAAAGTTTAAATGTGTCAAATAAATTAAAGTTATCCTTTGAAGAGACCTTGCGGAAAAAGCATTTTCATAAGCAGCATCTATTCAAAAGGACATCATTGTAATGATATTATTAGGTAAATCTTTGAAGATTTCACATAAAATAAATCTTTAAATGTAACCTTAAAATATGTCCATCAATTTAAGAAATCCTTCGAAAGGACCTTCCTGAAAAAGCATTTTCATAAGCAGCTTCTATTCAAAAGGACATCATTGTAATGATATTATTAGGTAAATCTTTGAAGATTTCACATAAAATAAATCTTTAAATGTAACCTTAAAATATGTCCATCAATTAAAGAAATCCTTTTAAGAGATCTTTCGGAAAAAGCATTTTCATAAGCAGCATCTATTCAAAAGGACCTCCATGTAATAAAATTTTTAGGTTAATCTTTGAAGATTTCACATAAAATAAATTTTTAAATGTAACCTTAAAATATGTCCATCAATTAAAGAAATTCTTCGAAAGGACCTTCCTGAAAAAGCATTTTCATATGCAGCATCTTTTCAAAAGGACCTCCATGAAGTAAAATTTATAGGTTAATTTTTGAAGATTTCACATAAAATAAATCTTTAAATGCAACCCAAAAATATGTCCATCATTTAAAGAAATCCTTTTAAGAGATATTTCGGAAAAAGCAATTTCATTAGCAGCATCTATTCAAAAGGACCTCTATGTAATAATATTATTAGGTTAATCCTTAAAGATTTCAAATGAAATAAATCTTTAAGTGCAACCCAAAAATATGTCCATAAATTTAAGAAATCCTTTGAAGAGATATTTCGGAAAAGCGATTTCATAGGTAGCATCTATTCAAAAGGACCTCCATGAAATGATATTATTAGGTTAATCTTTGAAGATTTCACGTAAAATAAATCTTTAAATGTTACTTTAAAAGGTGTCTAATAAGTTAAAGTAATCCTTTGAAGAGACCTTCCGGAAATAAGATTTACATAAGCAGAATCTATTCTAAAGGACCTCCATGTAAGAAAATAAAAAGGTTAATCTTTGAAGATTTCACGTAAAATAGATCTTTAAATGCAACCCAAAAATAAGTCAATCAATTAAAGTAATCCTTTGAAGAGATTTTTCGGAAAAAGCATTTTCATAAGCAGCATCTTTTCAAAAGGACATCCTTGTAATGATATTAATAGGTTAATCTTTGAGGATTTCAAATGAAATAAATCTTTAAATGTTACCTTAAAATATGTACATCAATTTAAGTAATCCTTTTAAGAGATCTTTCGGAAAAAGCATTTTCATAAGCAGCATCTATTCAAAAGGACATCCTTGTAATGATATTATAAGGTTAATCTTTGAAGATTTCAAATGTAATAAATCTTTAAATGTTACCTTAAAAGGTGTCTGATAAATTAAAGTGATCCTTTGAAGAGACCTTGCGGAAAAAGCATTTTCATAGGCAGCATCTATTCAAAAGGACCTCCATGAAATGATATTTTTAGTTTAATCTTTGAAGATTTCAAATGAAATAAATCTTTAAATGTTACCTTAAAAGGTGTCTAATAAATTAAAGTAATCCTTTGAAGAGACCTTGCGGAAAAAACTATTTTCATAAGCAGCATCTATTCAAAAGGACCTCAATGTAAGTACATTTTTAGGTTAATCTTTGAAGATTTCACATAAAATAAATCTTTAAATGTAACCTTAAAATATGTCAATCAATTAAAGAAATCTTTCGAAAGGACCTACCGGAAATAAGATTTTCATAAGCAGAATCTATTCTAAAGGACATCCTTGTTATGATATTAATAGGTTAATCTTTGAAGATTTCATATTAAATAAATCTTTGAATGTAACCTTAAAATATGTCTAATAAATTAAAGAAATCCTTCAAAGAGTCCATTCGGAAAAGCATTTTCATAAGCAGCATCTATTCAAAAGGAACTCCAAGTAATAACATTTTTAGGTTAATCTTTGAAGATTTAGCATGAAATCAATCTTTATATGTAACCTTAAAATATGTCCATCAATTAAAGAAATTTTTCGAAAGGACCTTCCTGTAAATGCATTTTCATAAGCAACATCTATTCAGAAGGACCTCCATGTAATACTATTTTTAGGTTAATCTTTGAAGATTTCACGTAAAAAAAATCTTTAAATGCAACCCAAAAATAAGTCAATCAATTAAAAAAATCCTTTTAGGAGATCTTTCGGAAATAGCATTTTCATAGGCAGCATCTTTTCAAAAGGACCTCCATGAAATGATATTATTAGGTTAATCTTTGAAGATTTCACGTTAAATAAATCTTTAAATGCAACCCAAAAATAAGTCAATCAATTAAAGAAATCCTTTTAGGAGATCTTTCGGAAAAGCGATTTCATAAGCAGCATCTATTCAAAAGGACCTCCATGTATTAATATTTTAAGGTTAATCTTTGAAGATTTCACATAAAATAAATCTTTAAATGTAACCTTAATATATGTCCATCAATTTAATTAATCCTTCGAAAGGACCTTCCGGAAATAGCATTTTCATAAGCAGCATATATTCAAAAGGACCTCCATGTTATAAAATTTATAGGTTAATCTTTGAAGATTTCACGTAAAAAAAATCTTTAAATGCAACCCAAAAATAAGTCAATCAATTAAAAAAATCCTTTTAGGAGATCTTTCGGAAATAGCATTTTCATAAGCAGCATCTATTCAAAAGGACCTCCATGTAATAATATTTTTAGGTTAATCTTTGAAGATTTCACATAAAATAAATCTTTAAATGTAACCTTAAAATATGTCCATCAATTAAAGAAATCCTTTTAAGAGATCTTTTGGAAAAAGCAATTTCATTAGCAGCATCTATTCAAATAAACCACCATGTAATAACATTTTTAGGTTAATCTTTGAAGATTTTACATAAAATAAATCTTTAAATGTAACCTTAAAATATGTCCATCAATTTAAGAAATCCTTCAAAGAGTCCATTCGGAAAAGCATTTTCATAAGCAGCATATATTCAAAAGGACCTCCATGTAATAACTTTTTAAGGTTAATCTTTGAGGATTTCACATGAAATCAATCTTTAAATGAAACCTTAAAATAGGTCCATCAATTAAAGTAATCCTTTAAGAGACCTTGCAGAAAAAGCATTTTCATAAGCAGTATCTATTCAAAAGGACCTCCATGTAATACTATTTTTAGGTTAATCTTTGAAGATTTCACATAAAATAAATCTTTAAATGTAACCTTAAAATATGTCAATCAATTAAAGAAATCCTTTTAAGAGATCTTTCGGAAAAAGCAATTTCATAAGCAGCATCTATTCAAAAGGACCTCCATGAAATGATATTATTAGGTTAATCTTTGAAGATTTCACGTAAAATAAATCTTCAAATGCAATTCAAAAATATGTCCATCAAATAAAGAAATCTTTCGAAAGGACCTACCGGAAATAAGATTTTCATAAGCAGCATCTATTCAAAAGGACCTCCAAGTAATAACATTTTTAGGTTAATCTTTGAAGATTTAGCATGAATCAATCCTTTATATGTATCCTTAAAATATGTCTATCAATTAAAGAAATCCTTCAAAGAGTCTATTCGGAAAAAGCATTTTCATAAGCAGCATCTATTCAAAAGGACCTCCATGTAATACTATTTTTAGGATAATCTTTGAAGATTTAGCATGAAATAAATCTTTATATGTAACCACAAAATATGTCAAACAATTTAAGAAATCATTCGAAATGGCTTTCCTGAAAAAGCATTTGCATATGCAGCATCTATTCAAGAGAACATCCATGTAATAACATTTTTAGGTCAATCATTGGAGATTTCACAAAAAATAAATCTTTAAATATAACTTTAAAATATGTCCATCAATTAAAGAAATCCTTTGAAGAGACCTTGCGGAAAAAGCATTTTCATAAGCAGCATCTATTCAAAAGGACATGCTTGTAATACAATTTTTAGGTTAATTTTTGAAGATTTCACATAAAATATATCTTTAAATGTAACCTTAAAATATATCAATCAATTATAGAAATCCTTTTAAGAGATCTCTCGGAAAAAGCATTTTCATAAGCAGCTTCTATTCAAAAGGACATCCTTGTAATGATATTATGAGTTTAATCTTTGAAGATTTCACATAAAATAAATCTTTAAATGTAACCTTAAAATATGTCCATCAATTAAAGAAATCCTTCGAAAGGACCTTCCTGAAAAAGCATTTTCATAAGCAGCATCTATTCAAAAGGACCTCCATGAAGTAAAATTTATAGGTTAATTTTTGAAGATTTCACATATAATTAATCTTTAAATGCAACCCAAAAATATGTCCATCAAATAAAGAAATCCTTTGAAGAGACCTTGCGGAAAAAGCATTTTCATTAGCAGCATCTATTCAAAAAGACATCCTAAATATGATATTATAAGGTTAATCTTTGAAGATTTCACATAAAATAAATCTTTAAATGTAACCTTAAAATATGTCAATTAATTAAGATAATCCTTTGAAGAGATCTTTCGGATAAAGCATTTTCATAAGCAGAATCTATTCTAAAGGACATCCTTGTAATGATATTATTAGGTTAATCTTTGAAGATTTCACATAAAATAAATCTTTAAATGTTACCTTAAAATATGTCTATCAATTGAAGAAATCCTTCTAAAGGAACTTCCGGAAATAAGTTTTACATAAGCAGAATCTATTTTAAAGGACCTCCATGTAATAAAATTTATAGTTTAATCTTTGAAGATTTCACGTAAAATAAATCTTCAAATGCAATTCAAAAATAAGTCAATCATTTAAAGAAATCTTTTGAAGAGACCTTGCGGAAAAAGCATTTTCATTAGCAGCATCAATTCAAAAGGACATCCTAATAATGATATTATTAGGTTAATCTTTGAAGATTTCAAATGAAATAAATCTTTTAATGTTACCTTAAAATGTGTCTGATAAATTAAAGAAATCCTTTGAAGAGACCTTGCGGAAAAAGCATTTTCATAAGCAGCATCTATTCAAAAGGACCTCCATGTAATAACATTTTTAGGTTAATCTTTGAAGATTTAGCATGAAATTAATCTTTATATGTAACCTTAAAATATGTCCATCAATTAAAGAAATCCTTCAAAGAGTCCATTCGGAAAAAGCATTTCCATAAGCAGCATCTATTCAAAAGGACCTCCATGTAATAAAATTAATAGATTAATTTTTGAAGATTTCACGTAAAATAAATCTTCAAATGCAATTCAAAAATAAGTCAATCATTTAAAGAAATCTTTTGAAGAGATCTTTCGGAAAAAGCATTTTCATTAGCAGCATCTATTCAAAAGGACATCCTAAAAATGATATTATTAGGTTAATCTTTGAAAATTTCAAATGAAATAAATCTTTAAATGTTACCTTTAAATATGGCAATTAATTAAAGTAATCCTTTGAAGAGACCTTTCGGAAAAAGCATTTTCATAAGCAGCATCTTTTCAAAAGGACATCCTTGCAATGATTTATAAGGTTAATCTTTGAAGATTTCAAATGAAATAAATCTTTAAATGTTACCTTAAAATAAGTCAATCAATTAAAGAAATCCTTTTAGGAGATCTTTCGGAAAAGCGATTTCATAGGCAGCATCTATTCAAAAGGACCTCCATGAAATGATATTATTAGGTTAATCTTTGAAGATTTCACGTAAAATAAATCTTCAAATGCAATTCAAAAATATGTCCATCAAATAAAGAAATCTTTCGAAAGGACCTACCGGAAATAAGATTTTCATAAGCAAAATCTATTCTAAAGGACCTCCATGTAAGAAAATTAAAAGGTTAATCTTTGAAGATTTCACGTAAAAAAAATCTTTAAATGCAACCCAAAAATAAGTCAATCAATTAAAAAAATCCTTTTAGGAGATCTTTCGGAAATAGCATTTTCATAGGCAGCATCTTTTCAAAAGGACCTCCATGAAATGATATTATTAGGTTAATCTTTGAAGATTTCACGTTAAATAAATCTTTAAATGCAACCCAAAAATAAGTCAATCAATTAAAGAAATCCTTTTAGGAGATCTTTCGGAAAAGCGATTTCATAGGCAGCATCTATTCAAAAGGACCTCCATGAAATGATATTATTAGGTTAATCTTTGAAGATTTCACGTAAAATAAATCTTCAAATGCAATTCAAAAATATGTCCATCAAATAAAGAAATCTTTCGAAAGGACCTACCGGAAATAAGATTTTCATAAGCAAAATCTATTCTAAAGGACCTCCATGTAAGAAAATTAAAAGGTTAATCTTTGAAGATTTCACGTAAAAAAAATCTTTAAATGCAACCCAAAAATAAGTCAATCAATTAAAGAAATCTTTTGAAGAGATCTTTCGGAAAAAGCATTTTCATAAGCAGCATCTTTTCAAAAGGACAGCCTTTTAATGATATTATTAGGTTAATCTTTGAAGATTTCACATAAAATAAATCTTAAAATATTACCTTAAAAAATGTCCATCAATTAAGGAAATCCTCCTTCGAAGAGACCTTTCGGAAAAAGCATTTTCATAAACAGCATTTATTCAAAAGGACCTCCATGGAATAACATTTTTAAGGCCAATCCATGAAGATTTCACATGAAATAAATCTTTAAATGTAAATTTAAAATATGTCCATCAATTAAAGAAATCCTTCGAAGAGACCTTGCGGAAAAAGCATTTTCATTAGCAGCATCTATTCAAAAGGACATCCTAAAAATGATATTTTTAGGTTAATCTTTGAAGATTTCACATAAAATAAATCTTTAAATGTAACCTTAAAATATGTCAATTAATTAAGATAATCCTTTGAAGAGATCTTTCGGAAAAAGCATTTTCATAAGCAGAATCTATTCTAAAGGACATCCTTGTAATGATATTATTAGGTTAATCTTTGAAGATTTCACATAAAATAAATCTTTAAATGTTACCTTAAAATAAGTCAATCAATTAACGAAATCCTTCGAAAGAACCTTCCGGAAATAAGATTTTCATAAGCAGAATCTATTCTAAAGCACCTCCATGTAATAAAATTAAAAGATTAATTTTTGAAGATTTCACGTAAAATAAATCTTCAAATGCAATTCAAAAATAAGTCAATCATTTAAAGAAATCTTTTGAAGAGACCTTGCGGAAAAAGCATTTTCATTAGCAGCATCTATTCAAAAAGACATCCTAAATATGATATTATAAGGTTAATCTTTGAAGATTTCACATAAAATAAATCTTTAAATGTAACCTTAAAATATGTCAATTAATTAAGATAATCCTTTGAAGAGATCTTTCGGAAAAAGCAATTTTATAAGCAGCATCTATTCAAAAGGACATGCTTGTAATACTATTTTTAGGTTAATCTTTGAAGATTTCACATAAAATAAATCTTTAAATGTTACCTTAAAATAAGTCAAACAATTAAAGAAATCCTTCGAAAGGACCTTCCTGAAATAGCATTTTCATAAGCAGCATCTATTCATAAGGATATCATTGTAAAAACTTTTTAGGTCAATCTTTGGAGATTTCACATAAAATAAATCTTTAAATGTTACCTTAAAATAAGTCAAACAATTAAAGAAATCTTTTGAAGAGACCTTGCGGAAAAAGCATTTTCATTAGCAGCATCAATTCAAAAGGACATCCTAATAATGATATTATTAGGTTAATCTTTGAAGATTTCAAATGAAATAAATCTTTTAATGTTACCTTAAAATGTGTCTGATAAATTAAAGTAATCCTTTGAAGAGACCTTGCGGAAAAAGCATTTTCATTAGCAGCATCAATTCAAAAAAACCTCCAAGTTATAACATTTTTAGGTTAATATTTGAAAATTTCAAATGAAATAAATCTTTAAATGTTACCCAAAAATATGTCCATCAATTAAAGAAATCTTTTTAAGAGATCTTTCGGAAAAAGCATTTTCATAAGCAGAATCTATTCTAAAGCACCTCCATCTAATAAAATTAATAGATTAATTTATGAAGATTTCACGTAAAATAAATCTTCAAATGTAACTTAAAATATGTCTATCAAATAAAGAAATCCTTTGAAGAGATCTTTCGGAAAAAGCATTTTCATTAGCAGCATCTATTCAAAAGGACATCCTAAAAATGATATTATTAGGTTAATCTTTGAAAATTTCAAATGAAATAAATCTTTAAATGTAACCCAAAAATATGTCCATCAATTAAAGAAATCTCTTTAAGAGATCTTTCGGAAAAAGCATTTTCATAAGCAGCATCTTTTCAAAAGGACATGCTTGTATTACTATTTTTAGGTTAATCTTTGAAGATTTCACATAAAATAAATCTTTAAATGTAACCTTAAAATATGTCCATCAATTTAAGATATCTTTTTAAGAGATCTTTCGGAAAAAGCATTTTCATAAGCAGAATCTATTCTAAAGCACCCCCATCTAATAAAATTATTAGGTTAATATATGAAGATTTCACATGAAATAAATCTTTAAATGTAAATTTAAAATATGTCCATCAATTAAGGAAATCCTCCTTCGAAGAGACCTTTCGGAAAAAGCATTTTCATAAACAGCATCTATTCAAAAGGACATCCTAAAAATGATATTATTAGGTTAATCTTTGAAAATTTCAAATGAAATAAATCTTTAAATGTAACCCAAAAATAGTTCCATCAATTGAGGAAATCTCTTTTAGAGATCTTTCGGAAAAAGCATTTTCATAAGCAGCATCTTTTCAAAAGGACATCCTAATAATGATATTATTAGGTTAATCTTTGAAGATTTCAAATGAAATAAATCTTTTAATGTTACCTTAAAATGTGTCTGATAAATTAAAGAAATCCATCGAAAGGACCTTCCTGAAAAAGCATTTTCATATGCAGCATCTATTCAAAAGAACCTCCATGTAATAACATTTTTAGGTTAATCTTTGAAAATTTCAAATGAAATCAATCTTTAAATTTAACCTAAAAATATGCCCATCAATTAAAGAAATCCTTTTAAGAGATCTTTCGGAAAAAGCATTTTCATAAGCAGAATCTATTCAAAAGAACCTCCATGTAATAACATTTTTAGGTTAATCTTTGAATATTTCACATAAGATAAATCTTTAAATGTAACCTTAAAATATGTCTAATAAATTAAAGAAATCCTTCAAAGAGTCTATTCGGAAAAAGCATTTTCATAAGCAGCAACTATTCAAAAGGACATGCTTGTAATGATATTATTAGGTTAATCTTTGAAGATTTCAAATGAAATAAATCTTTAAATGCAACCCAAAAATATGTCCATCAATTAAAGAAATCTCTTTAAGAGATCTTTCGGAAAAAGCATTTTCATAAGCAGCATCTATTCAAAAGGACATCCTTGTAATGATATTATTAAGTTAATCTTTGAAGATTTCACATAAAATAAATCTTTAAATGTAACCTTAAAATATGTCCATCAATTAAAGAAATCCTTTTAAGAGATCTTTCGGAAAAAGCATTTTCATAAGCAGAATCTATTCTAAAGCACCTCCATCTAATAAAATTAATAGATTAATTTATGAAGATTTCACGTAAAATAAATCTTCAAATGCAATTCAAAAATATGTCTATCAAATAAAGAAATCCTTTGAAGAGATCTTTCGGAAAAAGCATTTTCATTAGCAGCATCTATTCAAAAGGACATCCTAAAAATGATATTATTAGGTTAATCTTTGAGGATTTCACATGAAATCAATCTTTAAATGAAACCTTAAAATAGGTCCATCAATTAAAGTAATCCTTTAAGAGACCTTGCAGAAAAAGCATTTTCATAAGCAGTATCTATTCAAAAGGACATCCTAATAATGATATTATTAGGTTAATCTTTGAAGATTTCAAATGAAATAAATCTTTTAATGTTACCTTAAAATGTGTCTGATAAATTAAAGTAATCCTTTGAAGAGACCTTGCGGAAAAAGCATTTTCATTAGCAGCATCAATTCAAAAAAACCTCCAAGTTATAACATTTTTAGGTTAATATTTGAAAATTTCAAATGAAATAAATCTTTAAATGTTACCCAAAAATATGTCCATCAATTAAAGAAATCTTTTTAAGAGATCTTTCGGAAAAAGCATTTTCATAAGCAGAATCTATTCTAAAGCACCTCCATCTAATAAAATTAATAGATTAATTTATGAAGATTTCACGTAAAATAAATCTTCAAATGCAATTCAAAAATATGTCTATCAAATAAAGAAATCCTTTGAAGAGATCTTTCGGAAAAAGCATTTTCATTAGCAGCATCTATTCAAAAGGACATCCTAAAAATGATATTATTAGGTTAATCTTTGAAAATTTCAAATGAAATAAATCTTTAAATGTAACCCAAAAATATGTCCATCAATTAAAGAAATCTCTTTAAGAGATCTTTCGGAAAAAGCATTTTCATAAGCAGCATCTTTTCAAAAGGACATCCTTGCAATGATATTATAAGGTTAATCTTTGAAGATTTCACATAAAATAAATCTTTAAAAGTAAACTTAAAATATGTCCATCAATTTAAGATATCTTTTTAAGAGATCTTTCGGAAAAAGCATTTTCATAAGCAGAATCTATTCTAAAGCACCCCCATCTAATAAAATTAATAGATTAATTTATGAAGATTTCACGTAAAATAAATCTTCAAATGCAATTCAAAAATATGTCTATCAAATAAAGAAATCCTTTGAAGAGATCTTTCGGAAAAAGCATTTTCATTAGCAGCATCTATTCAAAAGGACATCCTAAAAATGATATTATTAGGTTAATCTTTGAAAATTTCAAATGAAATAAATCTTTAAATGTAACCCAAAAATAGTTCCATCAATTGAGGAAATCTCTTTTAGAGATCTTTCGGAAAAAGCATTTTCATAAGCAGCATCTTTTCAAAAGGACATCCTTGCAATGATATTATTAGGTTAATCTTTGAAGATTTCACATAAAATAAATCTTTAAATGTTACCTTAAAATGTGTCTAATAAATTAAAGTAATCCTTTGAAGAGACCTTGCGGAAAAAGCATTTTCATAAGCAGAATCTATTCTAAAGGACCTTCATGTAATAAAATTAAAAGATTAATTTATGAAGATTTCACGTAAAATAAATCTTTAAATGTAACCTTAAAATATGTCTAAAAAATAAAGAAATCCTTTCGGAAAAAGCATTTTCATAAGCAGCATCTTTTCAAAAGGACATCTTTGCAATGATATTATTTGGTTAATCTTTGAAGATTTCACATAAAATAAATCTTTAAATGTTACCTTAAAATGTGTCTAATAAATTAAAGTAATCCTTTGAAGAGACCTTGCGGAAAAAGCATTTTCATAAGCAGAATATATTCTAAAGCACCTCCATGTAATAAAATTAATAGATTAATTTATGAAGATTTCACGTAAAATAAATCTTCAAATGCAATTCAAAAATATGTCCATCAAATAAAGAAATCCTTTGAAGAGACCTTGCGGAAAAAGCATTTTCTTAAGCTGCATCTATTCAAAAGGACATCCTTGTAATACTATTTTTAGGTTAATCTTTGAAGATTTCACATAGAATGAATCTTTAAATGTAACCTTAAAATATGTCCATCAATTTAATTAATCCTTCGAAAGGACCTTCCGGAAATAGCATTTTCATAAGCAGCATATATTCAAAAGAACCTCCATGTAATAAAATTAATAGATTAATTTATGAAGATTTCACGTAAAATAAATCTTCAAATGCAATTCAAAAATATGTCCATCAATTTAAGATATCCTTCTAAAGGACCTTACGGAAAAAAAGCATTTTCAAAAGCAGCTTCTATTCAAAAATACCTCCATGTAATAAAATTAATAGATTAATCTTTGAAAATTTCAAATGAAATAAATCTTTTAATGAATCCTTAAAATATGTCAATCAATTAAAGTAATCCTTTGAAGAGACCTTGCGGAAAAAGCATTTTCATAAGCAGCATCTATTCAAAAGGACATCCTTGTAATGATATTATTAGGTTAATCTTTGAAGATTTCTAATGAAATAAATCTTTAAATGTAACCCAAAAATATGTCCATCAATTAAAGAAATCTTTTTAAGAGATCTTTCGGAAAAAGCATTTTCATAAGCAGCTTCTATTCAAAAAAACCTCCATATAATAAAATTAATAGTTTAATTTTTGAAGATTTCACATAAAATAAATCTTTAAATGTAACCCTAAAATATGTCAATCATTTAAAGAAATCTTTTTAAGAAGTCTTTCGGAAAAAGTATTTTCATAACCAGCATCTTTTCAAAAGGACATCCTTGTAATGATATTATTAGGTTAATCTTTGAAGATTTCAAATGAAATAAATCTTTTAATGATACCTTAAAATATGTCAATCAATTAAAGAAATCCTTTTAAGAGATCTTTCGGAAAAAGCAATTTCATAAGCAGCATCTATTCAAAAGGACCTCCATGTAATAACATTTTTAGGTTAATCTTTGAAGATTTCACATAAAATAAATCTTTAAATGTAACCTTAAAATATGTCAATCAATTAAAGTAATCCTTTGAAGAGATCTTTCGGAAAAAGCATTTTCATAAGCAGCATCTTTTCAAAAGGACATCCTTGTAATGATATTATTAGGTTAATCTTTGAAGATTTCAAATGAAATAAATCTTTAAATGTTACCTTAAAATGTGACTAATAAATTAAAGTAATCCTTTGAAGAGACCTTGCGGAAAAAGCATTTTCATTAGCAGCATTTTTTAAAAAAGACATCCATGTAATAACATTTTTAGGTTAATCTTTGAAGGTTTTACATAAAATAAATCTTTAAATGTAACCTTAAAATATGTCCATCAATTTAAGAAATCCTTCAAAGAGTCCTTTCTGATAAAGCATTTTCTTAAGCTGCATCTATTCAAAAGGACATCCTTGCAATGATTTATAAGGTTAATCTTTGAAGATTTCAAATGAAATAAATCTTTAAATGTTACCTTAAAATGTGACTAATAAATTAAAGTAATCCTTTTAAGAGATCTTTTGGAAAAAGCAATTTCATAAGCAGAATCTATTCAAAAGGACCACCATGTAATAACATTTTTAGGTTAATCTTTGAAGATTTTACATAAAATAAATCTTTAAATGTAACCTTAAAATATGTCCATCAATTAAAGAAATCCTTTGAAGAGATATTTCGGAAAAAGCATTTTCATTAGCAGCATCTATTCAAAAGGACATCCTTCTAATGATATTTTTAGGTTAATCTTTGAAGATTTCACATAAAATAAATATTTAAAAGTTGCCTTAAAATATGTCAATCAATTAAAGAAATACTTTGAAAGGAAATTCCGGAAATAAGATTTTCATAAGCAGCATCTATTCAAAAGGACCTCCATGTAATAACATTTTTGTGTTAATCTTTGAAGATTTCACATAAAATAAATCTTTAAATGCAACGAAAAAATATGTCCATCAATTAAAGTAATCCTTTGAAGAGACCTTGCAGAAAAAACATTTACATAAGCAGTATCTATTCAAATGGACATCATTGTAATGATATTATTAGGTAAATCTTTGAAGATTTCACATAAAATAAATCTTTAAATGTTACCTTAAAATATGTCTATCAATTAAAGAAATCCTTCTAAAGGAACTTCCGGAAATAAGATTTTCATAAGCCGAATCTATTCTAATGGACCTCCATGTAATAAAATTTATAGGTTAATCTTTGAAGATTTTAAATGTAATAAATCTTTTAATGTAACCTTAAAATATGTCTATCAATTAAAGAAATCCTTTGAAGAGACCTTGCGGAAAAAGCATTTTCAATGTGTCTTTTTAATATTAGCAATGGTAACTCAGCCACAAAATTAACGACTGCATTCAGTCGATCTTCATCAGGAATTTTTGCTGCTATAAAACCTTGCTTGATCATAAAAAGCCAATCTTCTATATCATCTTTATTATTACCAGAAATTTGGTGTACTTACATGAAGATGTTTGGTTTATTTTCCATATTTTGGTTGAGCAAAAATTTATAGATTGGACCGTTCGATAAAGGAAACCTTGGTCGCTCATCTCGACCGGTTGATTTATTGAATTTCGTTTATTATTTATCATGTATTATAATCATTCGATACTAGTCAGGACATTTTAGGTGTTTTTTTGCCGTTCATAATCATGAATACCGAATTTGCTTGGTGATTTTTTGGATGTCCAATCTTTTAAATATCTTTTCACATAAACAATAGATTCTTTTTTTTTGCATATCATCACTGAAAAAGTATTGATTTAGGCATCTTTCATTATGATCCATATTATATAACATTTTGTTTAAATTATTCGATTTCGACTTTATTGAAGCATCATTTTGCGAGCGATTATTTATAGTGAATAATCTAGCTTGTAAAAGTCTTTATTCAATTTTTAGAAATATGTTCTTCTTGTTGGCTGTTGCGACAGTTGAGTTGTTAGAAGATCCTTCGTTGAAGTACATTTTTTTCTTATCAGAAGCTTGTAAGTCAAAAGGACATATTGTAATCTCGTTTTGATTAACTGTTTCTTAAGATCTGATATTATATTATCTTTCTCAAGATTATCCTCTAAAATTTAGATCATTTCAATTAAATAATAATTCTTCATTAGTCAGACGAAGTCTGTCAATTTCTGAAAACATCATTTTCTGCTCATCTATTCAAAAGGACAGTTTTATTTGTTTTATTTTGTTAACTTGCTTTCAAAATTACTAATCTTCTATGTAACCTTGTATCAGTGGCATCAATTGCTTTCCGCAATATCCTTTAAGAGATTCGCTACAGTAGCATTTCATTAAGCAGCACTACCTTATCAGGGAGTAAGCTAGGGATTAGCCTTGCAAATATTATTAGAGTTATTTTTTTCCACTTTTTGAATCGATATCCTCGATTATAGAGCCTATTTCACTATTGCACAATTAAATAATTAGTACTAATATAAAATATCGCGCGGAACAATCTGCTTTTGTCTATTATCTATCTGTTTATAAGGTCTTATCGCTGCTACCATATATTTTCTAGGAATTTGGCCTGAATTACCTTTCGATGTAACCTTAAGGAGATAGAGTGAAGACAAAGAACAAAATCGTGTTGAAAAACGTTTATTATTAATTTAAAATAAATAGGAAAAATACAAGTTAAAAGCTCCCTTTTTTAAGATTTACAAATCTATCTTATATTCAGTAGTTGTAACTTAAAAAGGTCATTAATCATAAAGAATCTAAATAAAGATAAAGTTGTGAATTAAAATCGGTCATAAAAGAATTTATGACATATGATAAATGATTCATAAAAACATAAAGATAAAATCTAGATAAGTTGTGAAAATTGATAAGGTTAATTTAAATAGTTGAAACGGTTATTTTCACACCGTAACAAGCATCTATTCAAAAGGACATCCTAAAAATGATATTATTAGGTTAATCTTTGAAAATTTCAAATGAAATAAATCTTTAAATGTACCCAAAAATATGTCCATCAATTAAAGAAATCCTTTTAAGAGTCCTTTCTGATAAAGCATTTTCTTAAGCTGCATCTATTCAAAAGGACCTTCATGTAATACTATTTTTAGGTTAATCTTTGAAGATTTCACATAAAATAAATCTTTAAATGTAACCTTAAAATATGTCCATCAATTTAAGAAATCCTTCGAAAGGACCTTTCGGAAATAGCATTTTCATAAGCAGCATCTATTCAAAAGGACCTCCATGTAATAAAATTTATAGGTTAATCTTTGAAGATTTTAAATGTAATAAATCTTTTAATGTAACCTTAAAATATGTCTATCAATTAAAGAAATCCTTTGAAGAGACCTTGCGGAAAAAGCATTTTCATTAGCAGCATCTATTCAAAAGGACATCCTTGTAATGATATTATTAGGTTAATCTTTGAAGATTTCACATAAAATAAATCTTTAAATGTAACCTTAAAATATGTCCATCAATTAAAGAAATCCTTTTAAGAGATCTTTCGGAAAAAGCAATTTCATAAGCAGCATCAATTCAAAAGGACATCCTAATAATGATATTTTTAGGTTAATCTTTGAAGATTTCAAATGAAATACATTTTTAAACGCAACCCAAAAATATCTCCATCAATTAAAGGAATCCTTGTAAGAGACCTTTCGGAAATAGCATTTTCATAAGCAGCTTCTTTTTAAAAAAGCTCCAGGAAATAACATTTTTAGGTTAATCTTTGAAGTTTTAGCATAAAATAAATTTATAAATGTAACCTTAAAATATGTCCATCAATTTAAGAAATCCTTCGAAAGGACCTTCCTGAAAAAGCATTTTCATAAGCAGCTTCTATTTAAAAAAACCTACATGTAATAACATTTTAAGGTTAATCTTTGAAAATTTCAAATGAAATAAATCTTTAAATGTAACCCAAAAATATGTCCATCAATTAAAGTAATCCTTTGAAGAGACCTTGCGGAAAATGCATTTTCATTCGCAGCATCAATTCAAAAGGACATCCTAATAATGATATTATTAGGTTAATCTTTGAAGATTTCAAATGAAATAAATC
Organism: Brachionus paranguensis; assembly: GCA_016802215.1. Taxonomy (NCBI): domain Eukaryota; kingdom Metazoa; phylum Rotifera; class Eurotatoria; order Ploima; family Brachionidae; genus Brachionus; species Brachionus paranguensis. The sequence continues at coordinate 46,854 of JAESIX010000007.1, forward strand.
TTTAAATGTAACCTTAAAATATGTCCATCAATTAAAGAAATCTTTTTAAGAGATCTTTCGGAAAAAGCATTTTCATAAGCAGAATCTATTCAAAAAAACTTCCATATAATAAAATTAATAGTTTAATTTTTGAAGATTTCACATAAAATAAATCTTTAAATGTAACCCTAAAATATGTCAATCAATTAAAGTAATCCTTTGAAGAGACCTTCCGGAAAAAGCATTTTCATAAGCAGCTTCTATTCAAAAAAACCTCCATGTAATAACATTTTTAGGTTAATCTTTGAAGATTTTACATAAAATAAATCTTTATATGTTAGCTTAAAATGTGTCTAATAAATTAAAGTAATCCTTTGAAGAGACCTTGCGGAAAAAGCATTTTCATAAGCAGCATCTTTTCAAAAGGACATCCTTGTAATGAAATTATTAGGTTAATCTTTGAAGATTTCACATAAAATAAATCTTTAAATGTAACCTTTAAATAAGTCCATCAATTTAAGAAATCCTTCGAAAGGACCTTCCGGAAAAAGCATTTTCATAAGCTCCTTCTATTCAAAAAAACCTCCATATAATAAAATTAATAGTTTAATTTTTGAAGATTTCACATAAAATAAATCTTTAAATGTAACCCAAAAATATGTCCATCAATTAAAGAAATCTTTTTAAGAGATCTTTCGGAAAAAGCATTTTTATAAGCAGCATCTTTTCAAAAGGACATCCTTGTAATGATATTATTAGGTTAATCTTTGAAGATTTCAAATGAAATAAATCTTTTAATGTAACCTTAAAATATGTCAATCAATTAAAGAAATCCTTTTAAGAGATCTTTTGGAAAAAGCAATTTCATTAGCAGCATCTATTCAAAAAAACCTCCATGTAATAACATTTTTAGGTTAATCTTTGAAGATTTCAAATGAAATACATTTTTAAACGCAACCCAAAAATATCTCCATCAATTAAAGGAATCCTTTAAGAGACCTTTCGGAAATAGCATTTTCATAAGCAGCTTCTATTCAAAAGGACATCCTTGTAATGATATTATTAGGTTAATCTTTGAAGATTTCAAATGAAATAAATCTTTAAATGTAACCTTAAAATATATCCATCAATTAAAGAAATCTTTTTAAGAGATCTTTCGGAAAAAGCATTTTCATAAGCAGCATCTTTTCAAAAGGACATGCCTGTAAAACAATTTTTAGGTTAATTTATGAAGATTTCAAGTAAAATAAATCTTCAAATGCAATTCAAAAATATGTCCATCAAATAAAGAAATCCTTTTAAGAGATCTCTCGGAAAAAGCATTTTCATAAGCAGCTTCTATTCAAAAGGACATCCTTGTAATGATATTATTAGGTTAATCTTTGAAGATTTCAAATAAAATAATTCTTTAAATGTAACCTTAAAATATGTCCATCAATTAAAGAAATCTTTTTTAGAGATCTTTCGGAAAAAGCATTTTCATAAGCAGCATCTATTCAAAAGGACATGCTTGTAATACTATTTTTAGGTTAATTTTTGAAGATTTCACATAAAATAAATCTTTAAATGTAACCTTAAAATATGTCCATCAATTAAAGAAATCCTTTTAAGAGATCTTTCGGAAAAAGCATTTTCATAAGCAGAATCTTTTCTAAAGGACCTCCATGTAATAAAATAAAAAGGTTAATTTTTGAAGATTTCACGTAAAATAAATCTTTAAATGTAACCTTAAAATATGTCCATCAATTTAAGAAATCCTTCGAAAGGACCTTCCTGAAAAAGCATTTTCATAAGCAGAATCTATTCAAAAGGACATCCTTGTAATACTATTTTAAGGTTAATCTTTGAAGATTTCACATAAAATAAATCTTTAAATGCAACGAAAAAATTAGTCCATCAATTAAAGTAATCCTTTGAAGAGACCTTGCAAAAAAAGCATTTTCTTAAGCTGCATCTATTCAAAAGGACCTCCATGTAATACTATTTTTAGGTTAATCTTGGAAGATTTCACATGAATTCAATCTTTAAATGTAACCTTAAAATATGTACATCAATTTAAGAAATCCTTTTAAGAGACCTTGCGGAAAAAGCATTTTCATAAGCAGCTTCTATTCAAAAGGACATCCTTGTAATGATATTATTAGTTTAATCTTTGAAGATTTCACATAAAATAAATCTTTAAATGTAACCTTAAAATATATCCATCAATTTAAGAAATCCTTCGAAAGGACCTTCCGGAAATAAGATTTTCATAAGCAGAATATATTCTAAAGCACCTCCATGTAATAAAATTAATAGATTAATTTATGAAGATTTCACGTAAAATAAATCTTCAAATGCAATTCAAAAATATGTCCATCAATTTAAGATATCCTTCTAAAGGACCTTACGGAAAAAAAGCATTTTCAAAAGCAGCTTCTATTCAAAAATACCTCCATGTAATAAAATTAATAGATTAATCTTTGAAAATTTCAAATGAAATAAATCTTTAAATGTAACCCAAAAATAAGTCAATCAATTAAAGTAATCCTTTGAAGAGACCTTGCGGAAAATGCATTTTCATTCGCAGCATCAATTCAAAAGGACATCCTAATAATGATATTATTAGGTTAATCTTTGAAAATTTCAAATGAAATAAATCTTTAAATGTAACCCAAAAATATGTCCATCAATTAAAGAAATCTTTTTAAGAGATCTTTCGGAAAAAGCATTTTCATAAGCAGCTTCTATTCAAAAAAACCTCCATATAATAAAATTAATAGTTTAATTTTTGAAGATTTCACATAAAATAAATCTTTAAATGTAACCCTAAAATATGTCAATCATTTAAAGAAATCTTTTTAAGAAGTCTTTCGGAAAAAGCATTTTCATTAGCAGCATCTATTCAAAAGGACATCCTAAAAATGAAATTATTAGGTTAATCTTTGAAAATTTCAAATGAAATAAATCTTTTAATGTTACCTTAAAATGTGTCTAATAAATTAAAGTAATCCTTTGAAGAGTCCTTGCGGAAAAAGCATTTTCATTAGCAGCATCAATTCAAAAAAACCTCCAAGTAATAACATTTTTAGGTTAATCTTTGAAAATTTCAAATGAAATAAATCTTTAAATGTTACCCAAAAATATGTCCATCAATTAAAGAAATCTTTTTAAGAGATCTTTCGGAAAAAGCATTTTCATAAGGAGCATCTTTTCAAAAGGACATCCTTGCAATGATATTATTAGGTTAATCTTTGAAGATTTCACATAAAATAAATCTTTAAATGTTACTTTAAAATATGTCTAATAAATTAAAGAAATCCTTCAAAGAGTGCTTTCGGAAAAAGCATTTTCATAAGCAGCATCTATTCAAAAGGACATCCTTGTAATACTATTTTTAGGTTAATTTATGAAGATTTCACGTAAAATAAATCTTCAAATGCAATTCAAAAATATGTCCATCAAATAAAGAAATCCTTTGAAGAGACCTTGCGGAAAAAGCATTTTCATAAGCAGCATCTTTTCAAAAGGACATCCTTGCAATGATATTATTAGGTTAATCTTTGAAGATTTCACATAAAATAAATCTTTAAATGTTACCTTAAAATGTGTCTAATAAATTAAAGTAATCCTTTGAAGAGACCTTGCGGAAAAAGCATTTTCATAAGCAGAATCTATTCTAAAGGACCTTCATGTAATATAATTAAAAGATTAATTTATGAAGATTTCACGTAAAATAAATCTTCAAATGCAATTCAAAAATATGTCCATCAAATAAAGAAATCCTTCAAAGAGTGCTTTCGGAAAAAGCATTTTCATAAGCAGCTTCTATTCAAAAGGACATCATTGTAATGATATTATTAGAAAAATCTTTGAAGATTTCACATAAAATAAATCTTTAAATGTAACCTTAAAACATCTCCATCAATTAAAAGAGATCCTTCGAAAGGACCTTACGGAAAAAGCATTTTCATAAGCAGAATATATTCTAAAGCACCTCCATGTAATAAAATTAAAAGATTAATTTATGAAGATTTCACGTAAAATAAATCTTCAAATGCAATTCAAAAATATGTCCATCAATTAAAGAAATCTCTTTAAGAGATCTTTCGGAAAAAGCATTTTCATAAGCAGCATCTTTTCAAAAGGACATCCTTGCAATGATATTATAAGGTTAATCTTTGAAGATTTCACATAAAATAAATCTTTTAATGTTACCTTAAAATGTGTCTAATAAATTAAAGTAATCCTTTTAAGAGATCTTTCGGAAATAGCAATTTCATAAGCAGCATCTATTCAAAAGAACCTCAATGTAATAACATTTTTAGGTTAATCTTTGAAGATTTCACATAAAATAAATCTTTAAATGTAACCCTAAAATATGTCAATCAATTAAAGTAATCCTTTGAAGAGATCTTTCGGAAAAAGCATTTTCATAAGCAGCATCTTTTCAAAAGGACATCCTTGTAATGATATTATTAGGTTAATCTTTGAAGATTTCAAATAAAATAAATCTTTAAATGTTACCTTAAAATGTGTCTAATAAATTAAAGTAATCCTTTGAAGAGACCTTGCGGAAAAAGCAATTTCATTAGCAGCATCTTTTCAAAAGAACCTCCATGTAATAACATTTTTAGGTTAAACTTTGAAGATTTCAAATAAAATAAATCTTTAAATGTTACCTTAAAATGTGTCTAATAAATTAAAGTAATCCTTTGAAGAGACCTTTCGGAAAAAGCATTTTCATAAGCAGCATCTTTTCAAAAGGACATCCTTGCAATGATTTATAAGGTTAATCTTTGAAGATTTCACATAAAATAAATCTTTTAATGTAACCTTAAAATATGTCAATTAATTAAAGTAATCCTTTGAAGAGATCTTTCGGAAAAAGCATTTTCATTAGCAGCATCTATTCAAAAGGACATCCTAAAAATGATATTATTAGGTAAATCTTTGAAGATTTCACATAAAATAAATCATTAAATGTAACCTTAAAATATGTCTAATAAATTAAAGAAATCCTTCAAAGAGTGCTTTCGGAAAAAGCATTTTCATAAGCAGCATCTATTCAAAAGAACCTCCATGTAATAACATTTTTAGGTAAATCTTTGAAGATTTCAAATGAAATAAATCTTTAAATGTAACCCAAAAATATGTCTATCAATAAAACTAATCCATTTAAGAGATCTTTCGGAAAAAGCAATTTCATAAGCAGCATCTTTTCAAAAGGACATCATTGTTATGATATTATTAGGTAAATCTTTGAAGATTTCAAATTAAATAAATCTTTAAATGTAACCTTAAAATATGTCTAATAAATTAAAGAAATCCTTGAGAGATTTTGCGGAAAAAGCATTTTCATAAGCAGAATCTATTCAAAAGAACCTCCATGTAATAACATTTTTAGGTTAATCTTTGAATATTTCACATAAGATAAATCTTTAAATGTAACCTTAAAATATGTCTAATCAATTAAAGAAATCCTTTGAAGAGACCTTGTGGAATAAGCATTTTCATAAGCAGCATCTTTTCAAAAGGACATCCTTGTAATGAAATTATTAGGTTAATCTTTGAAGATTTTACATAAAATAAATCTTTTTATGTTAGCTTAAAATGTGTCTAATAAATTAAAGTAATCCTTTGAAAAGACCTTGCGGAAAAAGCAATTTCATTAGCAGCATCTTTTCAAAAGAACCTCCATGTAATAACATTTTTAGGTTAAACTTTGAAGATTTCAAATAAAATAAATCTTTAAATGTTACCTTAAAATATGTCAATTAATTAAAGTAATCCTTTGAAGAGATCTTTCGGAAAAAGCATTTTCATTAGCAGCATCTATTCAAAAGGACATCCTAAAAATGATATTATTAGGTTAATCTTTGAAAATTTCAAATGAAATAAATCTTTAAATGTAACCCAAAAATATGTCCATCAATTAAAGTAATCCTTTGAAGAGTCCTTGCGGAAAAAGCATTTTCATTAGCAGCATCAATTCAAAAAAACCTCCAAGTAATAACATTTTTAGGTTAATCTTTGAAAATTTCAAATGAAATAAATCTTTAAATGTTACCCAAAAATATGTCCATCAATTAAAGAAATCTTTTTAAGAGATCTTTCGGAAAAAGCATTTTCATAAGCAGCATCTTTTCAAAAGGACATCCTTGTAATGATATTATTAGGTTAATCTTTGAAGATTTCACATAAAATAAATCTTTAAATGTTACCTTAAAATGTGTCTAATAAATTAAAGTAATCCTTTGAAGAGACCTTGCGGAAAAAGCATTTTCATAAGCAGAATCTATTCTAAAGGACCTTCATGTAATATAATTAAAAGATTAATTTATGAAGATTTCACGTAAAATAAATCTTCAAATGCAATTCAAAAATATGTCCATCAAATAAAGAAATCCTTTGAAGAGACCTTGCGGAAAAAGCATTTTCATAAGCAGCATCTTTTCAAAAGGACATCCTTGCAATGATATTATTAGGTTAATCTTTGAAGATTTCACATAAAATAAATCTTTAAATGTTACCTTAAAATGTGTCTAATAAATTAAAGTAATCCTTTGAAGAGACCTTGCGGAAAAAGCATTTTCATAAGAAGAATCTATTCTAAAGGACCTTCATGTAATATAATTAAAAGATTAATTTATGAAGATTTCACGTAAAATAAATCTTCAAATGCAATTCAAAAATATGTCCATCAAATAAAGAAATATTTGAAGAGACCTTGCGGAAAAAGCATTTTCATAAGCAGCATCTTTTCAAAAGGACATCTTTGCAATGATATTATTTGGTTAATCTTTGAAGATTTCACATAAAATAAATCTTTAAATGTTACCTTAAAATATGTCAATCAATTAACGAAATCCTTCGAAAGGACCTTCCGGAAATAAGATTTTCATAAGCAGAATATATTCTAAAGCACCTCCATGTAATAAAATTAAAAGATTAATTTATGAAGATTTCACGTAAAATAAATCTTCAAATGCAATTCAAAAATATGTCCATCAATTAAAGAAATCCTTTGAAGAGATCTTTCGGAAAAAGCATTTTCATTAGCAGCATCTATTCAAAAGGACATCCTAAAAATGATATTATTAGGTTAATCTTTGAAAATTTCAAATGAAATAAATCTTTAAATGTACCCAAAAATATGTCCATCAATTAAAGAAATCTCTTTAAGAGATCTTTCGGAAAAAGCATTTTCATAAGCAGCATCTTTTCAAAAGGACATCCTTGCAATGATATTATAAGGTTAATCTTTGAAGATTTCACATAAAATAAATCTTTTAATGTTACCTTAAAATGTGTCTAATAAATTAAAGTAATCCTTTTAAGAGATCTTTCGGAAATAGCAATTTCATAAGCAGCATCTATTCAAAAGAACCTCCATGTAATAACATTTTTAGGTTAATCTTTGAAGATTTCACATAAAATAAATCTTTAAATGTAACCCTAAAATATGTCAATCAATTAAAGTAATCCTTTGAAGAGATCTTTCGGAAAAAGCATTTTCATAAGCAGCATCTTTTCAAAAGGACATCCTTGTAATGATATTATTAGGTTAATCTTTGAAGATTTCACATAAAATAAATCTTTTAATGTTACCTTAAAATGTGTCTAATAAATTAAAGTAATCCTTTGAAGAGATCTTTCGGAAATAGCATTTTCATTAGCAGCATTTTTTAAAAAAGACATCCATGTAATAACATTCTTAGGTTAATCTTTGAAGATTTCACATAAAATAAATCTTTAAATGTTACCTTTAAATATGGCAATTAATTAAAGTAATCCTTTGAAGAGACCTTTCGGAAAAAGCATTTTCATAAGCAGCATCTTTTCAAAAGGACATCCTTGCAATGATTTATATGGTTAATCTTTGAAGATTTCACATAAAATAAATCTTTTAATGTAACCTTAAAATATGTCAATTAATAAAAGTAATCCTTTGAAGAGATCTTTCGGAAAAAGCATTTTCATTAGCAGCATCTATTCAAAAGGACATCCTAAAAATGATATTATTAGGTTAATCTTTGAAAATTTCAAATGAAATAAATCTTTTAATGTTACCTTAAAATGTGTCTAATAAATTAAAGTAATCCTTTGAAGAGTCCTTGCGGAAATAGCAATTTCATAAGCAGCATCTATTCAAAAGAACCTCAATGTAATAACATTTTTAGGTTAATCTTTGAAAATTTCAAATGAAATAAATCTTTAAATGTTACCCAAAAATATGTCCATCAATTAAAGAAATCTTTTTAAGAGATCTTTCGGAAAAAGCATTTTCATAAGCAGCATCTTTTCAAAAGGACATCCTTGCAATGATATTATTAGGTTAATCTTTGAAGATTTCACATAAAATAAATCTTTAAATGTTACCTTAAAATGTGTCTAATAAATTAAAGTAATCCTTTGAAGAGACCTTGCGGAAAAAGCATTTTCATAAGCAGAATCTATTCTAAAGGACCTTCATGTAATATAATTAAAAGATTAATTTATGAAGATTTCACGTAAAATAAATCTTCAAATGCAATTCAAAAATATGTCCATCAAATAAAGAAATCCTTTGAAGAGACCTTGCGGAAAATGCATTTTCATTCGCAGCATCAATTCAAAAGGACATCTTTGCAATGATATTATTTGGTTAATCTTTGAAGATTTCACATAAAATAAATCTTTAAATGTTACCTTAAAATATGTCAATCAATTAACGAAATCCTTCGAAAGGACCTTCCGGAAATAAGATTTTCATAAGCAGAATCTATTCTAAAGCACCTCCATGTAATAAAATTAATAGATTAATTTATGAAGATTTCACGTAAAATAAATCTTCAAATGCAATTCAAAAATATGTCCATCAATTAAAGAAATCCTTTGAAAAGATCTTTCGGAAAAAGCATTTTCATTAGCAGCATCTATTCAAAAGGACATCCTAAAAATGATATTATTAGGTTAATCTTTGAAAATTTCAAATGAAATAAATCTTTAAATGTACCCAAAAATATGTCCATCAATTAAAGAAATCTCTTTAAGAGATCTTTCGGAAAAAGCATTTTCATAAGCAGCATCTTTTCAAAAGGACATCCTTGCAATGATATTATAAGGTTAATCTTTGAAGATTTCACATAAAATAAATCTTTAAAAGTAAACTTAAAATATGTCCATCAATTTAAGATATCCTTCTAAAGGACCTTACGGAAAAAAAGCATTTTCAAAAGCAGCTTCTATTCAAAAGGACATCCTTGTAATGATATTATTAGGTTAATCTTTGAAGATTTCAAATAAAATAAATCTTTTAATGTTACCTTAAAATGTGTCTAATAAATTAAAGTAATCCTTTGAAGAGACCTTCCGGAAAAAGCATTTTCATAAGCAGCTTCTATTCAAAAAAACCTCCATGTAATAACATTTTTAGGTTAATCTTTGAAGATTTTACATAAAATAAATCTTTAAATGTAACCAAAAAATATGTCCATCAATTAAAGAAATCTTTTTAAGAAGTCTTTCGGAAATAGCATTTTCATTACCAGCATCTTTTCAAAAGGACATCCTTGTAATGATATTATTAGGTTAATCTTTGAAGATTTCAGATAAAATAAATCTTTAAATGTAACCTTAAAATATGTCCATCAATTAAACAAATCCTTTTAAGAGATCTTTCGGAAAAAGCAATTTCATAAGAAGCATCTATTCAGAAGGAACTCCATGTAATTACATTTTTAGGTTAATCTTTGAAGATTTCACATAAAATAAATCTTTAAATGTAACCTTAAAATATGTCCATCAATTTAAGAAATCCTTCTAAAGGAGCTTCCGGAAAAAGTATTTTCATAAGCAGCTTCTATTTAAAAAACCTCCATGTAATTCCATTTTTAGGTTAATCTTTGAAGATTTCAGATAAAATAAATCTTTAAATGTAACCTTAAAAAAAGTCCATCAATTTAAGAAATCCTTCGAAAGGACCTTCCGGAAAAAGCATTTTCATAAGCAGCTTCTATTCAAAAAAATCTCCATGTAATAAAATTAATAGATTAATTTTTGAAGATTTTAACATAAAATAAATCTTTAAATGTAACCCTAAAATATGTCAATCAATTAAAGTAATCCTTTGAAGAGATCTTTCGGAAAAAGCAATTTCATTAGTAGCATCTATTCAAAAGGACATCCTTCTAATGATATTATTAGGTTAATCTTTGAAGAATTTACATAAAATAAATCGTTAAATGTAACCTTAAAATATGTCCATCAATTAAAGAAATCCTTTTAAGAGATCTTTCGGAAAAACAATTTCATTAGCAGCATCTATTCAAAAGGACATCCTTGTAATGATATTATTAGGTAAATCTTTGAAGATTTCAAATGAAATAAATCTTTAAATGTAACCTTAAAATATGTCCATCAATTTAAGAAATCCTTTGAAGAGATCTTTCGGAAAAAGCATTTTCATAAGCAGCATCTATTCAAAAGGACATCCTTGTAATGATATTATTAGGTTAATCTTTGAAGATTTCAAATGAAATAAATCTTTAAATGTAACCAAAAAATATGTCCATCAATTAAAGAAATCTTTTTAAGAAGTCTTTCGGAAATAGCATTTTCATTACCAGCATCTTTTCAAAAGTACATCCTTGTAATGATATTATTAGGTAAATCTTTGAAGATTTCAAATGAAATAAATCTTTAAATGTTACCTCAAAAGGTGTCTAATCAATTAAAGTAATCCTTTTTAGAGATTTTCCGGAAAAAGTATTTTCATAAGCAGCTTCTATTCAAAATCACCTCCATATAATAAAATTAATAGATTAATTTTTGAAGATTTTAACATAAAATAAATCTTTAAATGTAACCCAAAAATATGTCCATCAATTAAAGAAATCTTTTTAAGAGATCTTTCGGAAAAAGCATTTTCATAAGCAGCATCTTTTCAAAAGGACATCCTTGTAATGATATTATTAGGTTAATCTTTGAAGATTTCAAATGAAATAAATCTTTAAATGTAACCCAAAAATATGTCCATCAATTAAACTAATCCATTTAAGAGATCTTTCGGAAAAAGCAATTTCATTAGCAGCATCTATTCAAAAGGACATCCTTGTAATGATATTATTAGGTAAATCTTTGAAGATTTCACATAAAATAAATCTTTAAATGTAACCTTAAAATATGTCCATCAATTAAAGAAATCCTTTTAAGAGATCTTTCGGAAAAAGCAATTTCATAAGCAGCTTCTATTCAAAAGGACATCATTGTAATGATATTATGAGTTTAATCTTTGAAGATTTCAAATGAAATAAATCTTTAAATGTAACCAAAAAATATGTCCATCAATTAAAGAAATCTTTTTAAGAAGTCTTTCGGAAATAGCATTTTCATTACCAGCATCTTTTCAAAAGTACATCCTTGTAATGATATTATTAGGTAAATCTTTGAAGATTTCAAATGAAATAAATCTTTAAATGTTACCTCAAAAGGTGTCTAATCAATTAAAGTAATCCTTTTTAGAGATTTTCCGGAAAAAGTATTTTCATAAGCAGCTTCTATTCAAAATCACCTCCATATAATAAAATTAATAGATTAATTTTTGAAGATTTTAACATAAAATAAATCTTTAAATGTAACCTTAAAATATGTCCATCAATTAAAGAAATCCTTTTAAGAGATCTTTTGGAAAAAGCAATTTCATTAGCAGCATCTATTCAAAAAAACCTCCATGTAATAACATTTTTAGGTTAATCTTTGAAGATTTCAAATGAAATAAATCTTTAAATGTAACACAAAAATATGTCCATCAATTAAAGAAATCTTTTTAAGAGATCTTTCGGAAAAAGCAATTTCATTAGCAGCATCTATTCAAAAGTACATCCTTGTAATGATTTTATTAGGTAAATCTTTGAAGATTTCAAATGAAATAAATCTTTAAATGTTACCTTAAAAGGTGTCTAATCAATTAAAGTAATCCTTTTAAGAGATCTTTCGGAAATAGCAATTTCATAAGCAGCATCTATTCAAAAGAACATCCATGTAATAACATTTTTAGGTTAATCTTTGAAGATTTCACAAAAAATAAATCTTTAAATGTAACCTTAAAATATGTCCATCAATTTAAGAAATCCTTCTAAAAGACCTTCCGGAAAAAGCATTTTCATAAGCAGCTTCTATTCAAAAAAATCTCCATCTAATAAAATCATTAGATTAATTTTTGAAGATTTTAACTTAAAATAAATCTTTAAATGTAACCCAAAAATATGTCCATCAATTAAAGAAATCTTTTTAAGAGATCCTTCGGAAAAAGCAATTTCATTAGCAGCATCTATTCGAAAGGACATCCTTGTAATGATATTATTAGGTTAATCTTTGAAGATTTCAAATGAAATAAATCTTTAAATGTTACCTTAAAAGGTGTCTAATCAATTAAAGAAATCTTTTTAAGAGATCTTTCGGAAATAGCTATTTCATAAGCAGCATCTATTCAAAAGAACCTCCATGTAATTACATTTGTAGGTTAATCTTTGAAGATTTCACATAAAATTAATCTTTAAATGTTACCTTAAAATATGTCCATCAATTTAAGAAATCCTTCTAAAGGAGCTTCCGGAAAAAGTATTTTCATAAGCAGCTTCTATTCAAAAAAACCTCCATGTAATAAAATTATTAGATTAATTTTTGAAGATTTTAACTTAAAATAAATCTTTAAATGTAACCCAAAAATATGTCCATCAATTAAAGAAATCCTTTTAAGAGATCTTTGGGAAAAAGCAATTTCATTAGCAGCATCTATTCAAAAGGACATCCTTGTAATGATATTATTAGGTTAATCTTTGAAGATTTCAAATGAAATAAATCTTTAAATGTTACCTTAAAAGGTGTCTAATCAATTAAAGTAATCCTTTAAAGAGATCTTTCGGAAATAGCAATTTCATAAGCAGCATCTATTCAAAAGAACCTCCATGTAATAACATTTTTAGGTTAATCTTTGAAGATTTCACATAAAATAAATCTTTAAATGTAACCTTAAGATATGTCCATCAATCTAAGAAATCCTTCTAAAGGACCTTCCGGAAAAAGCATTTTCAAAAGCAGCTTCTATTCAAAAAAACCTCCATGTAATAAAATTAATAGATTAATTTTTGAAAATTTCAAATGAAATAAATCTTTAAATGTTACCTTTAAAGGTGTCTAATCAATTAAAGTAATCCTTTTAAGAGATCTTTCGGAAATAGCAATTTCATAAGCAGCATCTATTCAAAAGAACCTCCATGTAATAACATTTTTAGGTTAATCTTTGAAGATTTCACATAAAATATATCTTTAAATGTAACCTTAAAATATGTCCATCAATCTAAGAAATCCTTCTAAAGGACCTTCCGGAAAAAGCATTTTCATTGTAAATAAAAAGGTAAAAAGGTAAATATTCTGGTTTAAAAAAAAATCAATTTGAAGAGTTTTTTTCAAAAATTAGTGAAAAGTTTATTAAGTAATCTTTTCCAGAAAAATCAGCAATTAAATCATCTCTTAAAACTTTATCTGAACAACTAACCGTACTCAATAAAAACTTTATTGAAAAATCAAGAGAAATTCTTTCTTTAATTTTCAATGCTACTTATTTATTAATTTTATATATTTAAAGACATCTAAAAAGATTTTACAAACGAACTAAGTGAAAAATTCGCCCTAAATTTCCCGAAAGACCAAATCGAAACTATAAAATTTTATCAAAATAAGAACTTGAAACTATTTATGGAGATTAAAGGTTTTTTTTTTAAACAAATTAATTTAATTTTTAAATACTAATTCGTAATTTACTTAAGTTTTCCTAAAAAAATTCCTTCCGTATAAAACATTTTTTTAATTTTCATTCAAAAAATCATAAATCAAATTTTTTTAAAAATTTTAGCTCTTTTTTCAAAAAATTGGATATTTTTTGTTCTTTTTACTTTTTTCGTAAAATTACGTGATTTTCCGTAAAAATACGTTTGTAAAATTACGTAAAATTATTATTGTTCCCCGTGTCAAAGCAATACTGTATGTTGATATTTTTGTGCTCTAATTAAAAATTTAATCAGCTTTTGGGAGTAACTTGAATATTTTTAGGGTGTTTTTGGGTTTTTAGTGTTGTTTTTTTTCATTCGAAATTATATGGTGATGATTTTTTTTTTAGATGAAAATGGGTTTACAGTAATATTCAGTTTTTTAGGAATAAATGTATTTAAAATATGTGATGTTTCAAAAATTTTGGTGATGTGCACCCGGTCTTGTTTTTTTGTAATTTTGATGGTTGTTTGTTTTAGATATAAGCCTTATTTCAACACTTTTGAAAATAAAATAATTCTTGTTTTTGAATCTATTTTAAAAAAAATGATTTATTTCTTTTTCAAATAGTTTTTAAGATTAATTTTAAAAAATGATTTAATTTTTTATTGGTCGAGGTTAATTGAAAGTGAATTTGTTAAATAAAATAAACTTAAATTTTGTAATTAAAAAAAAAAAAAGTTAATTAAAATTATTTTTATCAATTTAAATTTATCTAAATGAATATGAACAAATGTTTTTTTTAAAAATAAGTTTACTTCTAAAAAACAAAAAAAAATAAACACTTTTAAAAAATTGATTGAAATTGCAAATATCAAAATATATCAAACAATCAAATAAACTGACTAAAAATAACAATTTTCATTTCATGATTTCAATGTACACTTTAACTCGCTTAATTTTTTTCTAATAATTTGGCTTCTTCAGTCTCTTCGTCGAATACAGACTTTTCTTTCTTTTTGTCGAAAAAACGTCGAAATTGCATATCTTTGAGGTTGTAGTCGGAGCTGGACGTGGTCAAGCGCTTTTTACTTCCTATTTCCATTGGGATCAAATTAACGTTGTAGTTCGAATGACTTGACGCACTCAAAGTTGATGTTGAAAAAGGGTTTTTGGAATTGAAAATAGCTGTGGCACTTTCAACTGCTTGATTTATAACTGACGCATTTGATACAGCCAGGTCGGATTTTTTAATCCTGGCTTGGGCCTTTGAATGTTTGTTGGGAGGATTTGTTTTGATGGTCAACTTTATTGTGTTATTCAATGTGCTCTCGTCGTCGTCGTTCATAGACTGGGACGCTTCATTGTTTTGATTAGACTTTGCGTTCAAACTATTAACTGCAACATTTGAAGTGGACCTCAATGATGCATCGTTGTCACAGTGTTCACCATACGCATTTTGCGCTAAGTTGTTGTTTAGAGTCAAAGAAGAAAACGATGAGTCGAA
Organism: Brachionus paranguensis; assembly: GCA_016802215.1. Lineage (NCBI taxonomy): Eukaryota > Metazoa > Rotifera > Eurotatoria > Ploima > Brachionidae > Brachionus > Brachionus paranguensis. Next base: position 62,071 of record JAESIX010000007.1, read on the forward strand.
ACAGTTTGCTTTTGATTGCGGTCGAACTTGGAGAAAATGGCTGTTGTTTTCTTTTTGCAAACTATATTCACTCTTTATTTGATTTAAATCGGTGGCATTCGAAAGTGAGCCAGGAGTTGTGATCAAATGCAGCAAATCAGCTATTTTGGCATCAATTTTAGCCATTCGATTATTAAGCGTTTCCACTTGATTTTTGAGTTGGTTCCTGCGAGAAATGAGCATTTTGAGCATTTGATAGGGGTTGCGATTTAGTCCGTCATCGGCTGGTAAACCAGATTTGCCAGACAACAGCTCAGCTTCTATGTTTTCCAAGTCAAGCAAAAAACCGCCGCTTTCTTCCAAATTTGAGCTCAATACGTGGCAACTTTCGAATGTTTTCGACCTCAAGCTTAATAGCTCGGCAGCATCAGCTGAAGTTGTTTTGAAAATGGCCGGCTTTTGTTTGCTTAGGTGATGCGCATTACTTTCATCGTCTTGATTGTCTGTCGGCTCGGTTTCCTCAGGAGTAGAGCTCAAAAAAGCTTTGGGTATGTTTTCAACTCCTCCCTTTGCTTTACTCAACAAAATGTTCCATTTTTGTTTCACTGAAGTGGCTTCATTTAACGGAGGAAATATTGGCAGCTTTATTTTAGATGCGCCATTAGATTTTGTTGGCGAATTTGGCTGGGAATTTTTTTTGCTCGAATGCTCACTCCGCTCACTGATTGTGATCAGCCTCTGGCCCGAAACGCTGCTTGGAAGCGCCAAATTGCTTCCGCTCGTTGATTTGTTCGACGAGTTCTCTGACTTTGCATTGAAACCGTAAGTTGCCAGATTGATGGCTGGAGCAGACACCAGGGACAGAGCGCTTATTGATTGTTGATTTAATGCGTTTGCATTTGACACACTATCGACTGAATGGAATTGCTCTGTTTCTGTTCTCGAATCTATGCTTCTCTTGCGTAGCTTGTTTATTAATTTTTTGATTGCATTATTGCTTGATGTAGTTTCAACTGAGTCTATAGCTTCCATTTTGCTTTTGTCGGCAAGCTCTTGTTCCCGTTTGACGTCCGACAGCTTTCGGAATATAATCTTGGTTGAGAAAAAATAAAAATTAAAAAATTAAAAACATTTTTTTGCTGTGTCAGAAAAAAAATAATAAAAAAGCTACCCTGTGACGCAAATTGTATGTAAGTACCATGTTTCTTGCAAACGAATTGGCAAAAGCTTGATAAAAGGACAGCACTTCGATTAAGCGCTCTCGTTTGATTGTATGCAAATCGCAATAGGTCAAAGCTCGAACATTGGCAGCTGATTGTCCTATCGATTTGTCTCTCCAGAAAACATCGCCAAACACATCTCCTTTTGCTATGGAAAGAAGAAAACGTTGTTTAAATAGCCAAGTTTTGACTCACAAACATTTACAGTGGTCTTAAGATAACTGTTTTTTTCGTAAATTTACCAAATTTTACGTAAACTCTAGAAAATTTACGTAATTTAACGTAAATTCACGTAAATTTACCTTTGTAAATTTTTGTAAAATTACATATATTTACTTAAAATTACGTAAAAACTAAAATCACCAATAGTAAAAATTAATTGCTGAGCATTTTTAATTTTTTTTTTTTAAATTGCTCCTTAAATAAATTAATAAATTACTGATAATAATAAAAACATTACCAAATATCAATTAATTCAAGGAGAAATTTGAAAAAATAAATGAAGAATTCTCTCTAATCTACAAAAAACCTGAACAATCGAATTTTACTATTGGTAATTTTAACTTTTACGTAAATTTACCTTTGTAAATTTTTGTAAAATTACATATATTTACGTAAAAATTAAAATCGCAAATAGTAAAATTTAATTTTAATTTTAACGTAAATTTACGTAATTTTAGGTAAATTTACCAAATTTTACGTAAACTCTAGAAAATTTACCATTCTAATTGGTAAATTTACGTTAAAATTAAAATTAAATTTTACTATTTGCGATTTTAATTTTTACGTTAATATATGTAATTTTACAAAAATTTACAAAGATAAATTTACGTGAATTTACGTAAAAATCAGTTATCGTAAGACCACTGTATTTAAATAATATTACTCAGTATTGCCACAACTTCGTCATCTTGCACTACTTCAAGTGACCCGCTAGCTATAAAACAAAGAAAATCTAAACTTTCACCACAGTGATAAATAATGTCGCCAGGTGCACTATGATTTGTGGAAAAATGCATTGCCAAAGCCCTTAAACAACCATCACTGGCCAGCCGAAAAGCTGGATGCTCGTCAAAAACTTTTCTGTTCAAATGAACGCATATGTCGGCCTTCATGTCTTTTGGACAGTAGTTCAAAACTTTGGACGTGTCAATTCCTTTTGTAATTGCCCAAGTGGAAACAACATAGTCCATGACCCGCTCCTGTAATTGCTTGGGCATGTCATGCAGCTTCATAAACTCACGGATATTGTTCAGCATTTCATGATAGCGAGCCGTAGCCGAATACATTTGTGTAAAAATTGTAGTCACATTGCCAAATATGCTGGCATACAATAGGGCTAAATAGATCAAGAGATTAATTCATGTTTATTTAGATGATTGATCAACTTTACATCCAACCAACATCATGACTGTAGTGAACACTTTTTCTAGATCTGTATTGGCAGCAACATTTCCAAAGCCGATGCTGGTTAAGGATGTCATTGTATAGTACAGCGCAGTAATATAAGCTGATTTGCGACACGTTGATGACATATCGGTGATGTTACGAGATGAATAAATGCAATTTTTTCCACTAACTCGGTCTAAATGAGTTAACCAGCCATATTCAACCTTAGACAAAAAATCCTAAAATACATTTTTAATCTTCCTTCTACTTTCTACGTTATTGTTTTATAGGCATTGTGAATTTTGGAACAAAAAACAAAAACAAAAATTTTAAAATGAAATAAATTTTTTACTATGGGTCTAAAAATTGTGCTGCAAAATGTATCAGCTGATACAAACTTTGTGCCACCCAAATTAAGTCTCTGCAAAAAATCTGCACGTCAATAAATGTTTTAGAAAATGATTCAAAATATATTAGAGAGAAGTTTGTATCAGCTGATGCATTTTGCAGAACAATTTTCAGACTCATAGTAAAAAGTTATTCCATTTTAAAATTTTTGATTTTGTTCTTTGTTCCAAAATTCACAAAGCCTAAAACAATAACGTCTTTAAAATCAAACAAAATATTTCTTTATTTGTTTTTTTTTTTTTTGTAAAAAGCTTTTTATATTGGCAATTTGAAAACTTAGTACATTTATTAAAAAAATACAAAATTTAAACTGAAAAATGGCTAAAATAAACTCAGAGTTGCTTAAAAGTCACAAGTCTTAAGTCGAGTCCAAGTCCGGACTTTAAATTTGTTTGTTTCTAGTAACTTTGACTTAAAATATGCCGCTACTATAACTGCCTGAAACGGAAAATAAATAATAAGTCATGATCACGGCCACATGAATTTTTTGGACTTTAATAAAAAAATTCAAGTCCGGACTAGGAATTGACTTGAGACTTGTGACTTTTAAGCAATTCTCTAAATAAATTTCATATTTTTTATCTTGTTTCTATTTTAAAATTCTTTTATATTTGTACATCAAAATGAAAAAAAAACTATTTCAATTTTAATTAGTATAAAACTTATGTTTCAGATTTTTGATTTTTTACTGTAATTTTGTACTAAACTTTCACATTGAAATTAAATTCTAAACAAAAAGCAGAAAATTAAAATGCGTGAAATCAGCATTGCGAAATTGAGAACAAAACAAATAACTTAAAGTTTCTTTTCCAAGAGCCTAGATTTGGCTTTGTTAAATTTTATCACACATTTAATGGACCACCAAAATCAAGCTTTTGCAACTACTCTACAATTTAAAAAAGCATATAATGCAAATTTTTGGAATAATAATCCAAAAATTAAATACTAAGATTGTCACAACCTTTTTTCTAAAAGTATAATTTATTTTTTAAGAATTCTATCAGTTGATTCGTTTTTGCTACATCAAAATCTGGATTCAAATTTGTTGATAAATTATTGAAAAATGGAATCTTATCGAATTCTAAAATGTGATATAAACAGTCTAAGACACAATGTTGAAAAAATATATATTCAAATCCGAACTACTCAGTATTCACATTGTAAAATTCACATAAACTCTAATTTTAAAATGGTGCGCATTTTTGATAAAATGGCCGAGTATTTACATAATGTGGATTTTTTGGTGACATTGTGGAATTTCATACAGAACTTACAATACAACAACAAAAAAAATTATAAATGTTTTCAAAATCTCAAAATTTCTCTTATTCTGTAAATGTAACAAATTGTAACAATTTTTGTTACACTTACTGCGATTCAAAATTCTGAAAATTCTGCAAAAACTATGAAAATTAATTGCGTATTTGATTTCAATACTTTTAAATGGCGTGCAATTTTGCAGAAATTTGCAGAGTTTTTGGGTATTGTGAAATTTCATTCATAACTTCCAATACAAAAATGAAAAAAATTTACAACTTTTGTTCTAAATGTCAAAATTTTGTTCTGTAAATGAAACAAAGTGAAACAACTGTTGTTTCACCTTCTGTGAAAGTCTGCAAAATCTGTGCAAATTAATTGCGTTTTATATTTAATACTTTTAAATAGGGTGCAATTTTGCAGACTTCCACAGATGGTGAAACAACAGTTGTTTCACTTTTTTAATTTACAGAACAAAATTTTGACATTTAGAACAAAAGTTATAAAATTATTTTATTTTTGTATTGGAAGTTTTGTATGAAATTTCACAATGCCGAGTTTTTGCAGACTTTAAAAATTGCTATACTTTGTTACATTAGAATAAGTTTAAGTACCACTTGAAAATAATATTGTTTCTTTTCTTGTTTTGAAAGTTGTGTATGAAATGTGAAAATATGGCCACTATAAATAGCACCATCTGATACAATTTACTGAACCAATTTTAGGCTCTTAAACAGAAGTTATTTGATTTTTAATCTGTTTTGCCTACAAAAGTTCACAATGCCATAAAACTCATTATTAGATATTTGACAAGCTTATGAATACAATTATAAAAAGAATTTTTACTCTTTAAATAAAGGATTTATTAGGAAACATAATTATGATCAAATTTTAATGATTATGAGAAAAAGTTTCAAAAAAAGTTATAAATAAAATCTAACGGGTTTTGTGAAATTCACAACAATAGAGAACAAGAACAAAAAAAAAACAAAAACAACAACATTGTTGCATTAATTTTTAAAGTGAGCTAATTATGCAACAAAATTTCTCGAAATAAAAAAAATAACTTTTTATCTCCTAATAACAAATTTTCTCACGTCAGAACTTATTACAATTAAAAAAAAAAATACGCATTAAAATTTTCCAATATCTGGTCTAATGAGTGTTTTTTAATTGCCATTCTTTTTTAAAAAAGAAAAAATCAAAATAATTACCCTGCTGGCCAGAGGACCTTTTATCTCATGATAACCAATCGTGTACCAAATACATGCAAACCCTTAATAAAGACTTGTAAATAGAAAAAAAAAATTCTATTAATAATAATCAAAAGTACAATGTGCTATTAGAACAAATACACATATTAACAATATCAAAACAGCGGCACCATATTCAAGATAATTGTCAAGCTTGCGCACCACTCGACCTAATCTCAAAAGTCTGACAACCTTTAAAGCGCTAAAAATACTTCCATATCTCTTTAAAAAATAAAAAAAAAAATAAAAATTAAATTCATCATTTCAACTACTATCCATGTGGTCTTACATCCTCGGCATCTTGAAATGCATTAAAAATGTCGTAAGGTAAACATGATAAAAGATCGATTATGAACCAGCTTTTCAAATAGTTCAATCGAATAAGCCTCGGATCAGAGATAACTTCTCCGGTCTGGCTCACGTATGTCGTGTGAAAATTGAGGACTATATCAAGAAAAAAGACCACGTCAACGATGCTATCAACTACCAGTAGTGGAACATCATCCATTGTTTTTGATTTGAAAGCTACATTAAATGGAACGAAAACTGATGTGTAAAAAGTGAGTGAAAGAATAATCCAGTCCCAAATTGTTTTGAAAGTACAATAATGGAGTATGATATGTGGAGGTGTTTTGGGTGTTTCTTGTCTATATTGAGGTAAAAATTCTGCATTGAAATTTAGAGTCTTAAATTGTCAAATGAAGAAAAAAATAAAAAAAAACTAAATCTAAATTTGTGAATTTTACGTGAAAAAATTGCGACGTTTTGGAAGCATCAAGTTTACTCGTTTTTATACTACTGTTATTGTTAAAATTGACCAAAAGTGACTTGTTCCGAGTTACTGATTTAGCTAAACGAGCAAATTTGCTCAAGCCTTTGGAAGAGTCATCTTCAATCGGTTGCTTGAACGCAGTTATGTCCATAAAAGTGCATAGAAATAGAACGACTACATCTTTCTCGTTGGTTATTGGTGCTATGTGCATAGATATCCATATTGGAGTTTCTTAGAATAAAAAATTCAATAAATTCAAATAATTATTTATTTACAAATAAAAGCTTTAATTACTGTTCTTTTTATAAATTAGAACCTCAATGTTTTCAGCATGGTTGTTCTTGAATGCTTGGTCGACTTTTTTTTTTGTCTCTTCATCTGTAAGATCACCCCACATAAATGAGCAAGTGCTGCTTTTTTGCATTATCTCTGTTTTGTTGTATCCCGACAATCGAGTAAAACCTTCATTGCAATAGACAACAGGATAGTCGATTATTTGGGCATTGGCCAGCAAAAAAGCATTATCTATAATAAAAAGCTCAATAAAATTGCGTCTAAATTATGATTTCACTAATTGTTGTTACGTGATCCATTGCATCGGCGCACAATATTTTCAAGAAATGTATTCTGAGGCGCTACCAGTCCACGTCGAGTACCTGGCATTTTTCAATGCTACAACTCAAAAAGTTTCCAAGTCAAATCAATAATTTTGCATAATAATGAAATTGATTTCAAAATATTTAGACTTTGTTTCCATTACAAACGCTCAATTTAAGTTAATTTCATTATTTTAAAATAAGAAAAAAAATAAAATTAAACGAGTCTGTCTGGAAAAAAAATTTATATGTATTGGTTTTATTAGTTTATTTTCAAAATGTTCATTTTGTAAAAGTAAAAATTAAGAAGTGATTTTTGAAAATGGAGAGCAAATCACATTTGTTCGTGAGAATATCTCCTAGTAACCAATTTGTCATAAAATCGAGTTAACATAATTCCTGTTCTTTCTATAAAGAACTCAGCAAATGCTTATCACCAATTGCTAATAAATATTAAAATAAGAGCTAAGAGAAGATCTCAGTCTTTGTTACCAAGTCGGAAATTGAATAAACAAAAATTTTGAAATCATTTTTTTAATTGCTGCTTAATTGTTTGAATTTAACAAAAGCAATTAAACTTTTCTTCAACACAAAATTTCTTAATTCATTCTGATTTCTCTTTCAGGTTTTATTGATTTTGCATTTTCATAAAACAAAGCTCAGTATATGGTTTTTCTGTTGCTAAATACTCTGGAAAAACTCTCTCTCTCTCTCTCTCTCTTTGCCTTATCTAATGCATATTTCGACCATAAGCTAGCAATAGAAATAAAAGCTTCGATCTCAATTTTTCTTTTAATAAAGCCAACTTAACTATGAAATAAGTGCTAATATCTGTTCTTAAAACTGCGATCAATTTTAATTATGGGAAATCATTTGTGCTTACATGCATTGGGATGTTGAGCACGATAACAGTGAATTTAAAGCTTTTTTAGAGACTAGAGGCGAGCTTAATAATAAACACTTTCAATAAAATTTGAAATATCAATTTATATAGAAAATCTTTGCAAAAAATAACCAATTTTTCCAAATCTAATTCCTTAGTCAAAAGTTTGGCTTATATCATGACAGAAAAATGCAATCCCGTCGAGAAATTTGAATTTATTCAATTAAACTTTGAGTTCATCATTTGAAAAATTAATCAAATCCTTTTTGCTTTAGTTTTATGTTTATGATCAAATTTGCGAGAAACTTTTTTGTTTCAAATAAAAAGTAAAATCTAATAATTTCAACTTTGTTTAATCGATTTAAGACTTCCTTATCGATATATTCTCTAAATAAAAAAAAAAAAAAAAATCTTAAGGGAAGATATGCTTAAGATTAAGCATGTGCTTTGAGCTATTTGAACTTCAATATCAAACCGTTAAATTCTAGTAGCAAAAATACAAAAATTCATACATCAGCCTTAGAAAAAAATTTGTTTGTCCCATAAAAAAAAAAAAACATAATTTATACTGGAAATTGTTGTATGCCTAGACTAGAGAAATTTAAACGGTATTGAAAAAAAATTAAATCAGGCTGTCTAGATTAATTATCAAAATTGCCGAATAAAGATTAGTTAAAAAATAAAGTTTTAGAAAAGAAAAAAATCTTAATTTTATTCAATGAATTAAAAGGATAAATTTGTTTTTTTTTGTGATTGTTTTTATCGTTTGGCTTTTTTGAATTTTAGAATTTGCATTCTTTTTTAATACTTCTATTTATCATCATGTTTTCTTTAACAATAACAATTTTTTTGTTCAATCTATATCTAAATTTCTTATCAGTTCAGTTCTTTTCTTTCTTTCTCTTAAAAATTATCTAGAAAAATTTTCATAAAATGAACAAAAATATTTTTGAATTGCTCTTGTTACCTCAGGCCATTTTTAACACATGCAGATTAGTAAAAAGTGTTTGAGTAAAATTGAATGGTCTTCGTCAAAAATCAATAAATTCAAATACCCAAATATTCTAAATAAAAATTTAACGCTTCACAATTTGAAACATTTTTTTTGTTTTTGTTTAATTTTTTTAATTAAGTCAATAAAAACGCTACTTCAAAATTTCTTAAAAATTTTTTTCATACTTTTGAATTTTTTGCAACCATCATTTATACAGAATACAAAATCCTAATGATTTATAAAGCTGTTTTGTTAAGAAGCTTAGAAAAAAATACCAAATTAAATACCATTTAATTTATCTGTTTGTTTAAATAATATTTTTAATGCGTGGTAAATAATTTCTAAATTCTACAAAACTATTTAAAAAAGAGATAAAGTGTTGGCACTGACTATCTGAGAGTAAAAATTAATTAAAATTGGTTTCGAAAATTGTTATTTTAACTGAAAACGAACCGATTAGAATCTAATTTTAGATTGAATTATTGGACAGCTGTAGTCGACAGGTCCAACAAACAATCGATAACTAATATCGATTGTTCCGAGTAATTAAACACATAGCATTTTGTTCTAGAACTCTATGTGTTTGGATAAATTTTAAAACGTGTTTTATTATATTTAAATATTTAATTAAATCTGAACCGGATTAGACTGAGACTATTGTTGATTTCAGGTAATCGAATCGAAAGGAAAAAGAGATTTTAATTTTTCAAGTCTAGTCCACTTGCCGCTGACTTTCTATACACTTGAATTCATTTTAATTAAACATCCTAACGAGCAGAATCTCATGGCTAAAATTCCTAGACTTGTTTCTAAATAGACTTGTCAATAAGTCAATAGCATTTTCAATTTTTAGCAAATTGAATGAATAATAATAAAAGCAACCGATGCAATCATTAATTGCATTTCGTCAAATTATTTTAAATTCCATTCGGCAAGAGAATTAAATTTTGCTTGTTAAGAATATTTGCAATTTGTGTTCAAGTTTTTTTTTTTTTTCAATAATAAACAATTTAATTTTTAATTTCTCATGATTTATTGGTTTCAAAAAATGAAAAATCGATTTCAAATCCCCATTGTTTTTATTTTAGTAACTTTTACTTTTCCCAACACCTTTTTTTTTCTTAGTTGCCGATTTAATCGTATTGGCACACTAAAATAGACTTAATAACGACTCCTATTTTTTTGTTTTAATAAAAACTAGAATAAAAATTTTAGGCCATAAATTTGAAATTGAAAATTTAATAGGAAATGATTTTATTTGTTTTAATTGAATAAAAAATTACCTCTGCTTTTAATGTGACTTTTAATAATAAATAAATTTAAACCACCATTTCAAAAGGAATTAATTTAAAAAAATGTAAAATTTTTAAAAGATTTCTTTTCAGCTTTATTATTTATTTACCATACTGACAACAAAAAAACAACTTTTTTTGTAAAAATTTTTTTCTTGAGAAAAAAAGAGTAAAATAAAAAAAATGACTGACCAAGCTTATTGTTTTTTTGCTGATATTTCTTGAGCTTTTTTGAGTCTTGGGTTACCATGGTTATCTTTGTAATTTGTATGTAAAGCTGTCATGCTTGGTTGACTGACTGTTTCATGACAATAATCCATTGGTTCTACATTTTTTGCAGTTGAAACACTGCTGTATTTAAACAGTTGATTTTGTTTGCTGCGATGTTCAATTTATTCACCGATCGATATGTCGGACGATTTCTTAGAAACATCAAACGCTTCATTTCCAAAAGAAATGCAAATTTTATGGAAACAAATAAATTTTTTCTTAGAAAAATATTAAAAATCTGCAATAATCTTGGCTGAATTTCTAGTTTGAAATGGTTAAAAGAACTTGAGGATTCCTTGTTTAATAACCATAATAACTGAAATCGTAAATTTTATTTTGAATTTAAACATTTCAAAGCTTTAAATAAAATTAAAAAATTTCCATTTCTAAAATCGGCCTCTGCTAAAACTCAAAAAACATAAAGAAAATGCATTGTTATTTTAGGAGGTTAGATTTAGATTTTAAATTAATATTTCTGCTTAAACTTTATTTTTTGCATTATGGAAAAATTTATTATCATTCTCAAAATGCTTCTGTTCCTTAACTTCTTAAACATTTTAGCTGGTTTTATAAAAAAGTCGACACATTCTTAAATGAAGCCTAATAATGGCAAAATCTAAAAAATTTTACATTATTACGCTTTAATATTTTCTTTATTTATTAATATAATTTGGGCAATTTGTCAGAAAATTAAAAAAAAATTACTATGAAAATCCTAAATGAAAAATTTTGAAATATTGCCCAAAAATATTAAAAAAAGATGCGAAAATGTAAAATTATTCACATTTGCCCTAATAATCTTATAAGCTTGTGTCGTTTCATTAAAAATAAAAGTTGCCAAAAAATACTGTTTAAGTTGATGAGTTGTAAAGAGAAATATCAATTAAAAAATTTTAGCTTACTTGGAATTCATAAAGAGGATGTACGATAATTGAAAATTACTTATTGACTTTAAAATAAAATCTAAATTATTTGATTATTTGAGATTGCTCTCAAAGCAAAAAGTGCAAGAATACAAAATCCAAATTTAAAATTTAATTAAAGCTTAATTTAATTTTAAAACTGATTAAATTAATTCATTGCACTATTTAAAAAAAAGCTTGTTGGATACTTTGGAAATATTTAAATTATTTCTAAAATATTTAAATGAATTCTGAATTTTTACGACCATTTTTTCTTGTAATAGTTTCGGTTTTTTTCCTAGTCAACGCGAGAATAATTCAAAATGGCAAAAGCAATCTAGACTCGGCGTCATCAGGAACTTTTGATGACGATGCTTTGAGGAAAAACGACGATTCACATTTGCGTCTCTTCTACAAATCAAACACTCCAGATCGATCCATCAGCCATGAAATGGAACATAGACTAATGAAGAATCCGAATATCGAGTATGTGAACCGAATTCATCCAGGACCTAGCTTTCAGCCGAAATTTCACACTCAATTTTCCATGAATTATTTAGATCCACGCACTCAGATCTTTTCGGATTTCAAGCCAAACAATGATTTGTTCCAGGCAACGAACAGAAACAAACAAACTCTTCTAAATTTACATTATCACGGTAACTCAATACCAGGTCTTGATTCAACACTAAGCCAGATCTCGTCAAATCGTCAAAATATACAAGAAGCTGAATTGCAGCGTAAAATTCAATCGGCCAACTTGTTAAGAATGCTTTTGTTGAACTTCTCTCCGGCCCAGCAAATTTTTTCTTTACCAAAAAATGTTCATCAATCCAGATACGAGTCAAGTCCATTAAAAAATGATTTACAGTACAAGGTTCTCAATTTGAAATTGAGAATTCAACCTGAACAAGGAAGTAATTTTTTAAGATAATAAAAAAATTATTTTGTGTAAAAAAATGTTTTAGGAATTTTCGGTCACGGATTTATCCAAAGTGACAATGAACCTGGAAAGTTGAACACCAAGGTTTCAAAGTTTCCGGGAGAATTACAGGAAATAATTAGGAGATTGGTCTCCAATTCACAGTTGTTGAATGGTCAAAATAGTGAAATGGAAAGAACTAGTTTTTTGAGAAAGAGAAATGATGATGATTTAAAATCAAAATTCAGCGATGACTCTAATTATGAGAAAAGAGGTAACTATGAAAAAAATTCATACAAACCAAACGAAAAAGACCAAAACAAGAAAGATGCAGATTTTGGGATGAATGATGAAGAAGCAGTAAATGAAAATGAGTTTAATGAATCGTTTAAGAGTCTTCAACGACGTGACAATTCAGATTATGTTTCGTATGAAGACGAAAATTATAAAAAAGACGAAACAAATGATTCTACAGATTCTTTAAATGATGCTTAATAACCTTATTAGCTTGTTTCATTTCATTAGAAATAAAAGTTAATAAATAAATAAAATTCAAAAAAAATAAAAATAATAATAAAAAAAAAATTTCAATTTTTTTTTCAAAATTATTCACAAATATATTTATAATAAATAAAAATAATTGTCAATTTTTTATTGAAAATGTTGAATTTTTTTTGAGAAATTAAAGACAATTTTTTTTTCTTGCTTTAAATGCTAAAATTATCCACGTCAAATTCAATTATTTTCCAATTTAAAAACAAAAAAAAAAAGTACAAAATTCAATTAATATGTCGAACTCGAATATAGCCGAACACAATCTCCCTATCAGCTTCACCAAATTTGATGAAGCCGGGGAAAATATTTGCTTTAGAATTAAAGGAACTTTGAACAAGCAAAGTACCATAAATTTTTTTTTGTTTTAATTTTTTCAAAAACATTTTATTAAGCTGATTTGATTCAGAAAGGAGCTTTAAACGATCTTTTCGATCGAATACTTAATAATTTAGATGGCTTCAAGTTTGTCATTAAGAATTTAAACCTAGTTTTATCAAGTGAAAATTCCAAATTTTCAAATTGTTTTCAATTGTTGCGAGAATACGTAAAATGTGAAGAAATTCAAATGGACAGTCTTGCTGATAGTCTCATGGTAACAATTTGGTTGCTGCAGTTTTTTAACTAACTTTTTGGCAATAGAATTGTGTAATGGTCGATTTGTTCGAATCAAAGTCAATTTCAGAAAAAGAAAATAACTATTCACCTCACTTCACAAATCACAAGGGAGTTTGCTCCTTTCGAGTCTTTAATATTCCAATAGACTGCATAGTTTTTGTCAAAACAGAAGCGAGCATTAGATCTTTAGAGACTATCATTTACGAAGGACTAAGACAACAAATAATTGCAATCCAAAATTGCTACAAGAAATTTTTTCAAGTATATAATCAATGAAAGAAAATTTTCTCCGAATTTCCTATTTCTAGATTTAAACATAATCGAAATTCGGAAAATTTAGATTTTACATTTTTTAACAATTTTTTTATATCATTTAATTTAGAATGAAAATGACTTTGTTGCTCAAACATTTCATTATTTAATAAGCAATCAATATTTGTTTTTAACATGCATTTATCCCAGCACAGTCATGGAAGACTCATTAGGTATTTAAAACTTGAATTTTGTATTTTTTCTTAATTTCTGGGCCAACTTTTAAGCTGTTTTAAGAAATGAAATTCATTCTCTTTTTAACCTTTCCTTAAATCAACCTGTTGTTCGAAGAGAAAATGCATTGGTGTTTAATCAAAAGAATAAAGATTTAAAATATTTGAAATACTTAAAAAACGCTCATTTGGGTGCAAAAATGTCAACAGGTAATTTTTGAATTGTATCAAACGAAATTTTACATTTTTTTCAATTTTTGTCCAGTAAAAAATGGAAAAATTTGTTTGGTTCAAGGTGATTATCTCTATTTTCATTACATGCAGGATAATATAAATGACAATGGCTGGGGTTGTGCCTATAGATCTTTTCAGACCATATTTTCTTGGTTCAAATTTCAATTATACACCCAAAAGCCGATACCAACTCATCTTGAGATTCAGAAAGTATTTTTTTAAATTAAAAACAAATATTTTTTGAAAATTGGATAATTTTTTCTTTCAACAAAAAAATAAAGTGTCTAGTCGATTTAGGAGATAAGCCTAAAGACTTTATTGGCTCGTCTAAATGGATCGGTAGTATGGAAATAAGTTTTTGTCTTAGTAAAATGATAAACGTGGACAGCAAGATTGTATCAATTTCAAAAGGAAGCGAACTAGCTCATAAAGCCAGAGAGCTGCAATATCATTTTGAAACCGAAGGTACTCCAGTTATGATTGGAGGAGGTGTATTGGCACATACTATTATAGGTGTCAACTTTGACGAATTGACTGGGTCAGTTCAATATCTTATTTTGGATCCACATTATGTTGGCGCAGAAGACATTAAAACGATTATTGAAAAAGTAATTCGTTATTGATTCAAGCATTTTACTTAATTTTCAAATTTCAGGGATGGATCGGATGGAAAGACATAAAATTTTGGAAAGAAGATTCATTTTATAATTTGTGTTGCCCCATGAGACCTAAAGGCTATTGAATTTGATTTTTAGCTTTGGAGAACGATTGATCGATTTTTAGTCACTTTGTTTATGTTATGAATTGATTAAATTAACAAAAATTTTATTGGAAATACCAAAATTTAAAATATTAAAATAAAAATATAGCTCTAATTATTTATTGATGTAACTTTTTCCTGTTTGAACTTCAGGTACCAAAAAAAAATCAAATTTTTTGCTATCTCAAGTATTTAAACTTATCTTCTTTTAAATAAATAAAAAAGCTTGTTCTGTTTATCAGTTTATCAAAAAATACTATTTCAATCAGGATTTTTGTCAGGTCACTAAGTTGAGCCGATTAATGCATTTAAAAAATTCTATTAAGTCTTCTCTTTCTCGTCTCACTTTTAAAGAGGTTAACCCGAGCATTGCTAGTCTCTGTTCATACTTTAAGTCCTTGATCTCGGGAACCAACTTAGTTGCACGTCTTTGTATTTTTTCTAATAATTCTATATCTTTTTTCAGATATGGATTCCAAGATGCAGCAGCATACTCTAGGTGGGACCTTACGAAAGTTACATATAGCTGTCTAAAATTGTGAATTGACCAGCACTCGAAAACTTGTTTAAGTTTACCAAGAATAATGTTAGCTTTGTTAGCTGCATAAGATGCTTGATGGTTCCATTTAAGTTCATTCTTGAGATAGATTCCTAGATCGCGCTCAATATCTGTTTGTTACATTTGTAAGTTTTCCATTTATAAGTATAATTCCGGGAAAAATTTGTTCTTAAAAAACATAAATTTACATTTATCTTCATTGAAACTCATCTGCCACTTGTTTGCCCATGTGATAAGTCTGTCGATGTCAAATTGAAGGTTTTGCACATCTGTCCTGTTCCTGGTGGCTATCAATTAAGTGTCATCTGCAAAAAGCTTGATTACGCTGTCAAGTTCTTCAGACAATAGATAGATAATTAATGAAAATGGTAAAAAGTAGTGGTCCAACTACAGATCCTTGGGGAACACCACTTTTCACTTCTTTCAAATCAGACGACACTTGACCTAATACAACTCTTTGTTTCCTACATGTCAAAAAGTAAGTTAGCCAATTAAAAAGAAAACCACGATTTAGTGCATCTGTTACTGAGTCTATTGTTTCAAGAAGGTTAGTTAAACATGATCGTTTAGTAACGAAATCGTGTTGCTGGGGCGCAATCAAGTCAAATTTGATTAGATAACCATCATTGCTTCCTTGATAATTTTTTTCATTATTTTGCATGGTACTGAAGTCAGTGAGACTGGTCAGTAGTTTATCGGTTCAGTTTTCTTTCCTTTCTTATAGATAGGAGTTATATTTAAGTTAATAATTAAATATAATCACTAATTTTTTTTTTCATTATTCAAAAATAATAATTTAAAATGGAAATTAAAAAAAATGACTCAAGAAATTTTAATTTTAATATAAAGAATAGTGAGAATTTGATTTAACCAGCATGAAAAATAGCAAATGATGAAAAAACATTTTGATCTTTTTATACAAGACTAATGAATTGCAACATTCAAGCATTCAATAATATTAATTTGATCTTACAGATTTTGTAAAAAATTCAAAAAATTTAACTTAAATATTTGGCATCTTGAAGTTGATGATCAATTCAAAAAGTTTATCTTAAGATATTAAAAATAATCTTTGATTTAATTGAAATAATTTTAATGTAACATGATTAACATGTTATGTAGATTTAAAAAACAAAAAAATTTTGAAAAAATGTTTTCTCAATCCATTGTTAAAATCGATTTTTAATTTATTTTTGTGATTTTTTGTCAAGTTTATTTTCATTTTATCACATATTTGGAATTTATTATTTGAATTTAATTTTTAAATTCAATTTTGAATGTTATATACAAATACTTTTGCAATAAAAAATTCAAATAAACTTAACCAAAAATCAGGTAATACATTTAAATATAAAAATCGATTTAACAAAGGATTGAGAAAACATTTTTTCAAAATTTTTTTGTTTTTTAAATCTACATAACATGTTAATCATGTTACATTAAAATTATTTCAATTAAATCAAAGATTATTTTTAATATCTTAAGATAAACTTTTTGAATTGAAATGATATTTTGAATTGATCATCAACTTCAAGATGGCAAATATTTCAATGTTTTACTTTTTTAAATGATTCTATAAACAATAAATTTTTTTTAATTTTGAAAAGAAATTTTATAAAAAAAGTGTTAATCTGCCTTTAATGGCAGGTATCTGTTGATTAATCTTCAATATTGATTGATTTCATAATAGACCTGCATTAAAAGATTAGTTAATTTTATTAATAGATTTGGAATAGACATTTTTGATTCAATCGATTAAATAATTTATCTACTATCTAGGGATTTTGGCTTTTTGAAGATTAAAAAGGTTCACTTTATAATATCAATCTATAATATCAATCATTTTCTTGATAATCGATGCATAATTTTGGGTTAAAAATTTTTCAATTTGATCAAAATTTTGTAAGAAAATTATAAATTTTTTAAACAAAAATTTAAGCATGTCAAAAGCAACTTAAACAAATACACACAAGTACAGTAAACAAATAAAATAAAAAGAAAACTTAAATAAGATTAAATAAAAAAATTAATCAAGTAAAAAATGTGTCGTTATTTTATTTTAATTCATTTTTTAACAGCAAAATTAATAAAAATAAAAAAAAAGGAATTTTTACAAAACAAAATGAATTTTTGATTGAAATTAACATTTCTACTATCAAAATTTTTCTTTATTTTTAAAATAAGAAAAAAAAATTTAACTGAATTTTTTTTTAAAGAAATATGTTTATATTATATGGCTGTATGGTGGAAACAGGGTCTTCGAAGTGCTAAAATAGGGTATTTTAGGTTTTTAGATTGTATGAGATTTTAAATATATCACCAAGTCAAATCGCCTATTGAGTAATATTTTTTAGCTCTTTAGCTAACTTTCAAGAGGTCTGCGATCATAAAGTTATTCCTATCCTAAGATAAAACATACTTTTAAAAGTGTCTAACCTTGCTTGTTATTTTCCAAAGGAATGGAATTTTCAAAAATTATGAAACTTGGTGATCTTATGTATTCTTAGGTCTATTTTAATTCTATGATATCTGTTTTGTTATATTTCTTTAAAAAAAAATTAAAAAAAAACGCATTTAGTAGAGGAAAAAAAAAATTTTTTGAGTTATTTTTTCTTTTTAAATATTTTACTTGGTATTAATTTTATGCGTTGTTTTTGCTTCATTTTATTTATTTATCCTTACCTTAAAAATTATTTTAATGATTATTTTTATGAAAAATTATTTCGCAGTGAAAAAACTATTATTCGAATCTGCAAAAAAGTATATCAAAAAAAAACAAATCAACAAATGATAATTTTTGAAAATGACGAATATGAATTGCTAAGTAATATTTCAAATCGCTCAGAAACAAAACAAAAATACTTCCCCCAATTAATTCGATTTTCAAATCCAGAGACCGAACTTGTTCAAAAAGATTCAAATTTAATGTAAATTTTCACTGAAAAGCTTTGTTACAAGTGATCTCTCCAAAAACTAAATAGACAAATTTTATTTTAAGAAAAATAGTTCTCATTCTCAGTAAATGACATAATAGAACTCAAAAGTAATTTAAAATTCAGCATCTCTTCTAAAACAAAAACATTACGCCTCAAAAAATATTATATAGTTTATTATTTTAATATTTTACTTTTCATTTTTATTTGTTTAAATAAAAAATTTCGAAAAATTTTAGCTTTCTTTTTTTGGTAATCTGAAGGAGCTTTATGGCTCGATTAAAAATAAATGATATTTGCTTTCAAAAAGAATTTTCCACATGTTTTCACTTTATTAACAACTGCATAAAATGAAGTTAGCATGATGTTAGCATTTTTTAGGAAGATACTTTCGATAGCGTGAGCAATGTTAGGGATTTAATGAAAAATTTTGTTTAAAGATACAATTTTATAATTCTATAGGATTAAATATTGCCTGTAAGGAAAGTTGATAATTTGAGTTTCTTAAAATCATTTAAGAGATGTAAAAATTTGTTTTTTTTAGTTTTTTATTCAAGTGAAAATAGAAAAAAAAGGATTTAGAGTTGAAGTTTTGTTTTCTCTTGATTAGTTTCAAATTAACTAATAAGCAAAAAATATAATTTTAACAATATAATTATAAATAAAATTTGGGAATATATTAACTCTTGGTTAATTTAATTTGCTAAGCGACATAATATAAATAATGAAATTCCAATTAATTTTTTGTTTGATTCTATTAAAATGCTGTTTTGCAATAAATGCTTTGAACTTATCTTTTATAGATGCCCTATCAGAATGAAAATGGGATTTTAAACAATTCAAAATATGCTAACATAACTCAGAAGCCTTCACCTCGCGATGCAGAAAATATTCACGAAATTCGTAAACTCATAAAGGAACAAAGTAATGTGATGCCCGCTAAACAAAGAACAAAAAGTAATCCAAATTCGAATCTAGATTTAGACCTTCCGTTCAAACGATTTTCGACACTACCTGATATTCCAAGTTCAGATGATCCTTTTTATCGTACTGAGAGCAATTTGAAAAACGACAAAATAGACAATGAAGAAAAACAAATTGGCGGTCAAAATTCCAAGAATGAGGAAAAAAAATGTCAAATTATTAATATCGTGTCAAGAAAGGACACATTTTACCATTTCGCGTCCTCAAGCACCAGTAGAATTACAATAGATCAAAAATTTTCATCTTTTGAAAACCAGTCAACTCTTCGCAATGCTTTAGATTTGGATGAAGACTTGCCGATTTCTAATGAGCCCAAAAGTATAAACCAGAGGCTTATTTTTACTTGCCCGGTGTCTCGAATGATTTCTCCAATAAAGCGACCCCAGGCTCCCTCTCCTCCAACAAGTGCAAATAGGAAAAGAAACTTTCAAAATTCAGAGTCTGATTCAGAGAGTAATCTAATCATATAATTTACAATGTTTGCAAATTTTTAAGAATCTTTTTTTTTTTTCCAAAAATAAAATTATATATTATCCAAATTTAGAGCTAGGTTTTGTATAAAATTTAAATGAATTGACATCAATTCAAACTGAATGAAATAATTAACATTTGAAATTCTTGTTTCACTGTGACATATTGGAAATTAAAGTTATTTAACACCACAAGATCAAATTTTTTATCACTAAGATCCATAAATGCATGAATTAGATGTGCATACATTTTTCCGTTTAATGAGGCGTCATTTGACTTTTCCTTGTTATATGTCCTTGACCTTATTCAAGTTAATCCGGGTTAAACAATCAAAATATTGAGGCACAAGGTTCGCTTACAAAAACCATGCAGTACTATTTTTTAAAAGCTCAAAATAAATTGCATATGTGTTTAAAATTTGAGGATAATACATTTTATAGATCAAAAGTTAAAACATAAAACGCCCAAGTTTATCAGTTTTTAAAACAATGGGCATTTTTAGGTGTTTTTTGATTGTATCTTCTTGAAAACTGAACGGAAAAAAACTAATGTTATATTGAAATAGCAAATCATTTACGGTGTCATATGAGGACAACTTGGGTCGTAGCAAATGATCAATTAAAAGGTCAAAGTGATAAATTTTAAAAATGAGTTCTAAAAAAATATGAATTTTTGAAACTAGAGAAAAAAAACTTTAAATTGTCTAAATTTCACTTTTATATCATATTTGGTTCACCATTTTTTTTCTAAATGAATTTTAGGACAACCATTTTTGGCCACCCGTTAAATAGTAATTACTAAAACAGAACAATTAAGGATATTTTTTATCGTTTCAAAACTGTTGATGATTTTTGTCAAATTACTAACAGCTGCCCAAAAATGGTAGTCCGAAATTTTAATTAAATAAAAAATAAAGATTAAATGAAGGTAAAATTTTGGAAATATGACACGGTGTACAAAATTTTGTCTAGTTTTTTGGAAATAATAATCTTTTAATTTTTAATTTTTTTTGAATGCATATCCAACCTTCAGAATTGACCAATATTTGACCCTGACCAGAATTTGTCCACAGTTGTTATTAAATTAAAAATAATATTTAGATGCATCATTTTACACAGAATTTTATTCCGATTAAAACAAGCTATTAATTATCATTTCTGATAAGTTACGCTAAAAAAACTCCAAAACTTGCTGTTTTTTGTAAAAAAATTTAAAGTTTCAGAAGTTAAAAATTTAATTTTCATATGTCATCTGATAAATTTTTTATATTCATTTGAAATTTTGAAAACTTATTAAATCGAATTAAAGCTTTAAATTAAGTGGCATTTTGAAAATTTATATACCATCAAAAAGATAATTTTACAAGTATTAAAATGGTATATAAATCATCTAAATATGACTCTTAGATCAAATGTTATTGCAAAATGATTCCAATTTGTAACCAAATTTTAAAAAAGTCAAAAATTATCAAATTTTAATTTTTTTAGATAACTTTTTAATGGATAAAGGTGTCCAAAACAAATTTTATGGATCAAGAGAAGATTGTCTGTCCTACACAAAAATGCTTGAATCATAATAGCACTTAACAAACAGCATCATTTAAGTCATGTTACATGATCTTTGAGAAAAAAACAAAAGTTAAAATCAATCTTGACCTTAGAATTTATGATAACAATTTAAATAAAAAGGAAAAAGTCAAACTCTTAGGCATCACACTAGACTCAAAACTTACATTTAGTCCAATGGTGGATGAATTAAAAGAACGCTGTAATTCAAGGCTTAATATAATAAAATACCTCTCAAATAAGAAATGGGGTCTAAAACCAAAAACATTAGGTAATCTTTACAAATCTTTGATAGGATCAATCTTGGATAATTCTTTTCCTTATTTAAATTCATTCTCAGAAACTAACATCAAAAAAATACAAGTTATTCAAAATTCAGCAGTTCGATCTATTCTGAAGCTTAAATATGATACCTCCTCCAATATTATGCACCAAGAGGCCTTCAATAAACTTAAACTACTAACAGTTTCAAATCGACTTTTTGAGTTGAGTGAGAGATATGTTGGGACAGGACTGAGTCATTCTATTCCATTGGTCGTCAGACTAGTGGATGAATACAAACAAGGCTTCGAATCAAGATATATCGAATATCCAACTTCATTGTGTAATTGATACCTTACTATTTCTTCTTTTTTTCCTGAACTATCAAATATTTAAGAATGTTTTAAAATTTAGCTATTTCAAAATATCATTTTTAATTTTCTCTTTATTACTTAGACTTATTTATCCTTTTTTTTAAATATTTTAATTCTGAAGGAGCATTAACTCGGTACAGATAAACAAATATATAAAATATATATAAAGCGGATATATCAATTTAAAACAGTGTTAAGCTTTGAAAGCATACTATTTATAATAGAATAATTACTTAAAATAAGGATAAGCTCATATTAGAGCTGAAAGAGTAGGCTTTAAATTAATATACAATATTAAATACTGTTACTTTAAATATCTTATTTTCTAATGATTATTTTGATTTGATTTATCTAAACGTAAGGATTTATTTAAGTATGCACATTTTTTTGTTTAAATAAAAAAATATTTGAAAATTTAAAGTTTTATGTAAAATTTAAAATGATTTAAAGTGCTCAATGGGCAAATAATCTTATTTCAACAGACTTTGGTTTAATCATTTTGTTTGTTTTTTAAATTTTACATAAAACTTTAAATTTTCAGAATTAAATGATTTAGAAACCATTTTAATCCTTGAAAAATTATCTTTTTGACGGTATATATATCTCAAAATCTTAAAATCAAAACTTATTAGGACATGGGGCCTTTTTACCGTCAAGTCAAGGCTAAATGGATTTTTTGAATGGAAAAAATCATTTTTTCCATTAGTGAAATAAAAAAAACAACTATTGTTTAAATAATTTAGATCCTTAACTTTTAATTTTCAAAAGTTCAAATCCTTTGGATATTGCATTTCTATTTTTATTTTAAAAAACAAAAATGCGCCAAACTTTTTTGAACACTGTTACTACCTGTTACATCGCTAAGCTCAATTTGTTCAGGTTATTTTACGATTCTGAAAAGGGATCAGTCTATCATGGTACTTGTATTATGCTGGGTGGCGGCATTGTGAATTTTCATACAAAAATTCCAATTAATTAAAATCATAATTCTAAATAAAAAATGGATTTAAAACAAAATTATAAAGAAATAATAGCCAATAAATTGATTTTGAATTAACACTGAAAAAGTGCGATGTTTCAAAAATTTTTTCAATTTCAAATAAAAAAATTAATTTAAGTTAATATTGCAAGTATTTTCTGATTTGAAATTAAATTTTTAAGTAAAATAGAAAAATAGAAAGAATTTAATTTCTAATTGAAAAATTGAAAAAAAATACTAAAAATTAACTTTTAAGTTTTAAGTAATTCTTTTAGATTTAAATCTAAATTTAATCGGTGAAAATCTTTTATTTTTTAATAAATTTTGACTTTAGTGATTATAGACGTTCTTTTAATGTATTTTAAGGAAAACTCAATTTATAAAAAATAGAAAACAGAACGTAGATTTTTTTAAACTTTAAATATTATTTTAAGGTTCATCATATCACAAACTCAAAGTCAAATTTTTCAAAAAAAAAGCAAGAATTCAAAGTATTAAAATTCAATTTTTTTAGAGTAAATAATGAAAAAAAATGTACCAATAAGTAAAATGTTTTTTTCTGACCAAAAGCTCCTTCGAATTAAAAAAAAAATTCATCAAATATCTCCCATAAAGTCATGAATCTTATTTTAGTTTTTATTTTTAATATATTTTAATATAAATGGTTTTGTGAAATTCAGTAAAAAGGCAGACCACAAATTCTATTCAAAATGCATCACGATTCTAATCCTCCAGTTTTTAAAAAAAAATTTTTAAGTTTTTTTTTTAAATTTCGCTCTTTTCTTATGTACAGAATTTAACAAAATTAAAAAAAAATTACAAAATCCGTTGTTTCCATTAATCATATATCTCATCATCAAAGTTTAAAAAGCTCAATTTTGTCAATTTGAATAAATGAAAAAGTATTTTATTTTTGTAATTTTTTGAAGGTTTGTATGAAAATTCACAATGCCCTGGTTGGCCGGATTTAGATTGACGACTGCTTTGAATAAGGTTTCCCTAGTTTTTCTTGTTCGATCTCTTTTTGCTCAAAACCAAATTCCAACCAGTTATTTTTCAATTGTACCCAATTGTATTTAATTATCTTGGGCCTAGACTGATTTGTGCGAGACCATTTTCGATACTTGATAGAATGGATCCTAATATTGGTTTTGTGAAGCTCAGTACAAAAGAAACAAACAAAATGATAAAAATTTAAGTAATTTTTTTCTAAAGCTCAATACCAGTTCTGTAAATGCGACATAGTGCAACATACATAGTTTCATCAACTGTCAAAGTCTGCTAATGATGTGCATAATCTCTGCAAAATTCACTACGCTAAAATATATTGAAATGTAATTTCAGTGAAATTTTCAGAGTTTAGCAGACTGTGATTTTGCATTTACAGAACTAGTTTTGTTCAAAACTTTTCCACGCTTATCAAAATGAAAGGAAATAATTTTGTCCATGCCTATTACATGCCTATATTAATTTAGAATACTTTCACTTTTATAAAATTTTGAATGATCTATTAAGAGTAGACTTTTATACTTAGTAAATATTACAAATGTACAAATTATTCTTTTTTGTGTTTTTCTTAATCTTTTTTTTTTTTTTTACTTAATCTAATGTAATTTTTCTTGTATTTTTGCCCATGGGGCTTTAAACTAATAAATAATAATAATAATTACATGCATAACTTATTTTAGAAAAATAAAAAAATTAGGCAAAAAAGATCTCAGACTTATTTATATATTTTTCGACATGTTCTTCAAAATATTAAATTTATCATATCATCAGTTACATGTTTAAATATTGAACAATTTGAAAAAAATAAAAAATATTGAGGTAATAAAATTTTTTTAATTTTTTATTTTCTTTTATATTTTATTTTAACTTAATTTCTTTTTCTTTTTTTTTATTTAGTAGTAGTAGTAGTAGTAGTAGTATTAATGCTGTGGGAAACTTAAGACTCCCAGTGGTTGCGCACGTAGACGCCCCACTATAACAGCCTAAGCCCAAATTTTAGATAAGCTATTCTTAGCTTATTAGCTTATTTTTACATAAATTTATTTTAGCTTTTAAATAATTTTTTTTTTCTTTTTCTTTATCTCAGTAACTTGTCAATTCTTTTTTTAAAAATGTTCGCATTTGTGACGCTCTTAGTCACCGCGTTCAGGGTATTCCAATTTCCTGCTATCCGGTTTGTAAAAAAGTTGTGTCTCACTCCACAATTTCGGATCAGCTGTCGCTCAATCGCTTTAAGACAGTTTCTTGTGTTCCCCGCCGGGGTGTTTAGACCGTCCGAAGCCAGCTTTTGATCCCCGTAAATAAATGTCACTCTGTCGTGACCGTGCATAATTTTATGTAGCTGGATGAGATCACCACGACAACGCCGCTCTGCAAGTGTAGTCCAGCCGAGAGCTTCTCTCCTTTCCAAGTAGGATTTGGCCTACAATTCTGGTACCAGTTTTGAAAATCTTCGCTGATTCCAGGCTCATACAACAAACTCTAGATGCGGGCGAACAAATGACTTAAAAAGTATGTCTACTAACCTTAGGGAGAAATATTTAAATGTTAGTTTGATTCGACTTGCGACCATCGTTGCTCTTGCCACAGCTCTCTTGGCCTGTTCCCCTGACTTGAGATCACTGGTGATGATAATGCCAAGATCGCGTTCATTATTTGTTGTGGCCTCCAAGTTGATAGTCATAGCGCTTGTTGTTGGCTCCAAAATGCATGACGACACACTTCAATCTGTCCAGATCCAATTGCAGCTCATTAGAATCTTTCAGCCCTTTAACTGGCCTCAGCAACTTGCTGTCATCTGCGTAGAGTTTACAAAAGGACCTGCAAACGTGCGGCATATCATTGATGTAAATGATGAAGAGCAAAGGACCAAGCACAGATCGTTGAGAGACCCCACTGGTTACCGATACCCAGTCTGAAGCCGTTTCACCGATCACTACTCGCGGCTTGAATTGTTTTATTTGAAGGAGCAATAACAAAATTATTCTTCCCCCTCTTTCTTCTTTCAGTTACAATCGTCCTAATTACTACGACCCATTTAATCCACAGAAAACACTAGTGCACAACCGTGAAAGGCTAAAAAAATTTCCACTAGAGAAATAAAGTTAAGAAATTTATAGGTATAATTTATTTATTTTTTTTAATTGTTTTAGATTTTAAGAAATTTTAAAGATGTAGTTAAGAATGGCTATCCCTTCACTGAAATGACTGAATTGGAACTGGCAGGAGATTAAGCGTTCAAAGTAAAGGACTTAAAATACACTTACAATCTGAAATTTATAAACATCCAAAAGAATAAAATTTATAATTTTATCACAACTAATTTTATTTTAATCATAAAATATCTAAAAAAAAAAGTCAAGTTTAGCGAAAAAATATTTTAAATTTTATTTATAATAATACTAATTAAATACAATTTTCACAGTATAAGTATTATGACTATTGTAAATTATTTTACCACAGTGATAGGACTTACACTAGGGCTTTCAGCAGCTGTTTGAATCATAAATTCATCAATATTTTATAACTGATTCAGAAATTGAATAAAGCATATGAGTTCGATTGAATCGATTTGTAGCAGCGTTTTTTCTAGGGCTGCTAGTTCGGTTAGATATTTTAAACCAGTTCCGTAACCGGTTACAACATTTTAACCATTTTAACGGAACAGGTTTAATATGTCTAACCGATTTCATAACCGGTTAATGTGTGTCTTAGCCGGATTTAGGAATAAACAAATTTAATTTTTATAAAAAAACTTTATTGATAAGTCAACAAGGATATTTAACAAAATCAATCAATTTTTCCTCTCGATGAATTTAGGTAAACTAAATTTTTTAAACTTTCCGGGTCTAAAGAAATTCTATCTTTTGTATCAAAAAGTCCACCAGCCGAAAAAGTTTGTTCAGATGGAAAACTTGACGGACTTATACTCAAGTAGTCTTTTGCAACAAATTTAAAAAAATTTAAGTGTAAATTTGACCACCATTTAATTGGCTCAAAATCCGCGCAATTTTCAACCTTTGGGTTTTTTAAATACTCAGAATTTTATAGAGTCCATTGTTGGATTGATTTTTTTAAAATCCCTTTCGATCATTGACAACGGCTTTTCTTAAAATGTAAAAATACTAAAAAGAAAGAATAAATAAAACATTAATGAAAAAAAAACCTTTTTTATTTAAATTCAGCTCCGAGTTAATGACATTATCAATTTTAGAATTGTTGTGTATATATTTCTAACTAAATCCTCAAACAGCTTAACGCCTTATTTTTTATCATTTTTCCTTAATAAATTTGATTTAAAACGAGAATCAAGTAAATTGCAAAACATAGCTGTTGGTTTTACTAAAATCCAATACTCTTCTAATTTTAACTTCATTAATTCGGTTTTGTGAAATTTGGTACAAATTAAAAAAATAGAACAAAATTTGATGCTATAAAAGCTTATAATTTTTTTTCTGAAGGCTTTTAATTAGTTCTGTAAGCGTAACATACTTAGTTGCACCAAAAGTCAAAGTCTGCTATTGATGTGCAAACTCTCTGCAAAATGCACTCAAGCCAAATTTGTCCAAATTTAAATTATGCTAAATTTGCAGACTTTTACCATATTGTTGATAATAGTGCAACTTTGAATGTTGCACCATGTTGCATTTACAGAGCTTGCTTCTGACTTTTAAAAGAAAAGTTAGAAGAATTTTTAACTTTTTGTTCTGTTCTATTGTACTAAATTTCACAAAACCATTAATTCAATTGTAAGTTCAAGTTCAGCATATTTCTTGTCTTTATGTTTTGTATTTAAATGGATTAATAGCTCATCGAATATTATGTATAATTGACTACAAGAATTTTAAGAAATATTGACGAGTTATTTTCTTCATTTATTAAAAACGCGACACCATCCACCACATTTTTTGCATTATCTGTAGTTATAGACAAGATATTTCTTTCTAATTCAAAATTTTTAATAGTCTTAAAAGCTTTTGTTAGATAAATATTTTATTAAGATTTTAGTTTTTTTTAATTACATTATTTAAGGATTCGCATATGTAAAAACCATCATAAGGATAAGGGAACAAAAAAAATCAAGAACATATTTTTTCTTATTCCAATCTTTATCAAAAAAAAGCAATTCACTGTCACATATGAATCTTTGGCCAAAGAAGACCATCTATCGGTTGAAAGACTTACCTAAATATTTATTTAATTAGTTTAAATTTTTGTTTATATTAAATTTTATAAAGAAGATTACTTTTGAATCCTTTTGAATTCTCAACTAGCTTGAAATTGACTACTGAAGTTTCAAATTCTTTATTTAGATAATTGGAGACTGTATGTCTCTCTGGAACAACGAACTGGGGTCCATTAAATAACAAAAATTCAAAAAACAAAAAAGCATTCACAATTGAAAAAGCCTGAAATGTTTCTATGATAAAATCAAGGAATGCTCTTTTCCTTTTCGGTTGTTCTTCGACACCATGTTTAGTTTTATTTTGTTTAATTGAATAAGCAAATTAATCTAGGTGGTACATAATAGAACTCGTCCTAGTAGATTTTTCGAAAATTTAAGTGCAAAATTATATTTTGCATAGACTGAGACGATTGAGACATTTATAATATATCTTAAAACAAGTAGGTTACTATTTTAGGTTTAAGTTAATAATAATAACAATAATAATAATATTAATAATGATAGCTACAGCAGGATACCTGCAGAGCCTAAAACCAAAAAAAAAAAAATTCATAATTAGTCCGTGTTGAATTTAGTTATCCAGGTCTATACATTTACATAGTAGCGTTTCATTTATTTCAAGATTTGAAATAAAAGAAAGTGATTTGTTTTTCAAATGAGATGATCTCAAAAGGATTACTCGAGACAGACACTCTTATTTTTCTCAAACTTTTTTATTAGATTTTATTTGTCAATAAAAATCTTAATGAAAAGTCTATTGAAAAAAGGATGAATTTTTGCGTAACTTTTAAAAATTTAATTTATAAAAAAATTAAATATTTCAATAAAACAGCGTCACTTTTTAAGCAGTTAGGAACGGCCATTAACAGTTAAGATTTTTAAGCAGTAATTAAATTCGGTTAAAATATTGAAAACGGTTCCATTACCGGTATCAATATTTTAACCGGCAACTAAAACCAGTTTTGATTTATAACCAATTAAATACTTAATGGGTTAAGAATCAGCCCTATTTTTTCAGCGTTCTGCAGCGTGAGAAACGCTGAAAAACACTGAAAGAACGCCGTTTTAACGTTGACACCAGAGGTCAAGGTTAACTAGCCTATTTGAAGGGAAACATTGAAATAAAAACCATAACTAGTATTTTATATATAATATAATTAAGATTTTTATAATATTATTATATATAAAAAAGATACTAAACTTTTTATATTCAATATACAGTATTGCACAAAAGTTTAGACGCACGGGTATTTTTTTCAGAACAAATAATTATGTTAATTATATTTACAAAGTAGAAGGCTAGTAGGAATATTTCTTTATTTTAATTTATTAATTATCATAATTAATTAAATAAAAATGCCAAATAAACTAGATAGAAAAAAGATAGCTGCATTTATTTATTGAAAAAAAAAACATAGATAAAATTTTGTCAAAAAAAAGTTGCACAAAAGTTTAGACGTATGGTTTCTATTAGTATTTAAAATGACCACCTTTTGCATTATAACAAGCATGAACACGTTTTGGCATTGATTCAATCAATTTTTTCACATATTCATCAGGTACATTCACCCATACCTTCAGAAGAGTCGATTTTAAGTGCTCTATTGAGGTTAACTTTGTTTCTAACAATTTTGCATTAATATATGACCATAAGTTCTCGATAGGATTAAGATCAGGTGATCTGGCACACCAAGGTAAGACGACAATATTATTCACATCAAACCACTCTTTAATTAGCTTTGCTCTATGTGCTGGAGCTCCATCCTGTTGAAAAAACCAAGGATCATCTTTTTGGTAAAAAATATCAACAGATGCCATAAGTTCATTTTCCAACGTTTGCTGGTAGACATATTGATTAATTCGGCCCTCATATATACGACAGCATCCTGTACCTTTACTGCTGATGCATCCCCATATTCCTGCGGACCCACCACCACCTTGTAGAGCTGGTACTACAAATTTTGGGTCATATTTTTCTTTTTGTAATCTTTTGACCAAAACCCTTGATTTTCTATTGAACACCTCAAAATTGGACTCATCACTAAAAATCACCATTCCCCAACGTTGAATTGTCCAATTCAATCTTTCTTTGCACCATTTTAATCTTTTAATTCGATCTGATGCCGTCAGTAATGGCTTTTTCAAAGCTGTGTAAGTTCCTATTCCTTTACTAGTTAGAAATCGCCTTACTGTTTCTCTACTAATCTTAACATTTTTAAACTTAGAATTAAAATCAGAGGCCAACTTCTTATTACTTATTGTAGGATTTTTTCTTACCTGTATAAATAAACTATTTTGGTCCCTATAAGTAAGCTTTCTTGGTCTTTGTTGTTTTTTCTTGTGGTTCTCACACATTTTTCTGATACTCCCACTAATTTAGCTATTTCCCTATTACTTTTAGACTTATCTTTTAGGAGACCAATTATCTGACATCTCACTTCATTGGTAACGCTTTTTTTACCCATTTTTTTACCAAGGTTTCTAATTTTTTCGGGGTATTATTTTAGTTAGTCACAGGCACGGAACCGAAAATTTTATAGCGATGTTTCATATATAATTTTAACACTAATTGAATATTTTTTAATTCGAAGATAATTAGATATCCATTTAAGTTAATTTATCAATTTTTAATTAGAGATTAATGATGTGCGTCTAAACTTTTGTGCAAAATTTTTTGATTGACATTTTTGTGCTATTTTTTAATTTAAATTTTTCAGCTAAGTGATAAATGGACTTATCATGTATTTTGTATCATTTTGAAGGGCAGAGCTAGTTTTATAAAAAATCGATTTTTATCTTATAAATTTTTAAAATAAATTTTAATTTTTTAATGTTTAACTAAATAAACATATGAAAAAAACTGGTGCGTCTAAATTTTTGTGCAATACTGTATAATACGATCAATCGTATTCAAAATGGAGGGCCGACAAAAGACAATAAGAAAACGGGTCGACCAACCACCTGGACAACTTCAGCGAAGAAAAAACTGAAAAGGGCGACATCATGCCGGGAAATGCCGGATATTACACAAATGACAAGTCTTCTTGTCCGGACAGTGTTCGCTTTGCTTTAAAAGAAAATTTTCCAAAGAAGATGCTGGTTTGGATTGCCATATCCGATCGAGCCTCTTTTTCTACGATCAAAGTCGGTTGCCATCAATTCCGATATCTATATCGACGAATGCTTGAATAAACAACTTTTTCCATCCATACATTAGTATCATCGAGACATTGACTATTTTTTTTGGACTGACTTAGCATCTGCCCACTATTTAATCGACTGCACTATATGTATGAACGAAAATGTAAATTATGTGGCCTAAGACATCAACCTTCCAAATGAAAACTTTTGGGGCTGTTTAAGTCAGAAAGTATACGAGGGAGGTTGGCAAGCCTAAACTGAGTAGCAGCTGATTAGCCGCATTGAGTTGAAGCTGAAGGAATTTGATTTAAATTTTGTGAAATCCCTAATAAAGGGGTTGAAAGCAGAGCTCAGGAAAATCGGTCACGAGCGAGTTTTTTCTTTATTTAAAAATCTTAATTCTATTAAAAAATAAATTCTTTATTCTATACAAAAAACCATAACTTATCATTTTTAATTTTTGTACATTTACTTATGCCTCACCCGTAATTACGAGAATATTTGTGAATATCTTATTGATCAGTTTATTCGATATTTTATCAATATTTATTTTATTTTTTAATGAGATAATTAATTTACAAATTTATTTATTTAAACAGTTTACTATTTTAATGATCAAGTTTTCACAGCAGAACAAAAAATTACTAGAAACAACAACATTTTTTGATTTTCTAAATTTTTATACGAAATTGAGTTTTAAGAAACTTATTTTAAAATTGTATTTATAATGTAATTTTAAGTGTATTTTCAATTTTATGTTCGTTTCTTTATTTTACTCTTTTGCCTATGAGACTTGATTTAATAAATAATAATTAAAGCTGAATTGCACAAAATATGGACTAAATTTTGGATAAAGTATATTCTATTAAGTTTCATAGTTGATTGCTTCCAAAAATTGCTGATATTTTAAATTTCGACTTTCAGCAATTTTGTTGATGATCTGGTATTTAACTAAGTTAGGATCGTTGTTTTGTCTTTTATGTTTTTATGAGTGAAAAGTGCTTTTGCTTTTGATGGAGCTTGGATTGACGCAATTAAATGGTTTTAAAATAGATTTTTTAATTAATCATAAATTTTTGAAATTAATAAAAAATGTTCTATTAAACAATTATTTTAAATTAATTTTTTGATTACAAAATCGTCACTCCTTCGTGAGTTTCTTTCTGCTTGCGGGATTTCTTTGTAACTTTTTACAATTCTTGGACGGTCGGGTAGTTAGCCCGACGCGCTTTCAGCCGGAACTGGATGAGGATTCGGACCCTCGACCTCTTGATTGATGTCGGGTGTTCGAACCACTACACCACAGGACCGACAATCTAAGAATATGTTCGCTGTGAATTCCAAAAATATGCTGTCAGATTTTCTTTTTTTTTATATACAAAAACACAAAAAAGTTATTCTAATGCTAAAAATTAAAAATTTATGCATTAAATTTTTTATTGATTTTTAAATACTTATATCAAATAACATTATGGAATCATAAAATTAAAAAAAAGACAATTGAAATTAACAACAATTTACAATTTAAAATAAAAATCTAATTCTCAAATGTAAGGGTACTAAATTAGTTCGAGTGATGATAATTTCTGAAACGACATTAACATTACCTTCAATAGTACTTGAAAACTACTTTCAGCAATCTAGGAATAAATTCACGTTTTTGGATCAGGCTCATGATAAGTTTGTGCACAAAAGTCGGCATTGATGCTCGAATTTGTGAAAGATGATGGATTAATCAGGGGTGGTGGCTGCAAAAATTGTTGATTATGAAATTGAAAATTGTTTAATTGACTTTGCAGTGAGCTTTCGGATGATGATATTGAATTTGGCACTGAATTTAGCTCATTACTAGTGATGGAGGATGACATTGATTTTTGATTATTTAAATAGTGAGAGTCTAAAGAGAAAGCCTTGTCTAGTTTAAATTTTGAATTTACTAAATGCGAAAATTGGTCATTATTGCTTGCTGTTTCTAGATAATGATTTTCATCAGTCATTGACGAAGTTATTATTATTGGAACATCCAGAGTTTTACTTTTGAGAATAACGTGATGCTTGGACATATTTTATTCTAAAAATTAAAACAAATAAAATTTTGTTATTGTTGATTATTTGATTATTTTTCTTAGTGATTCTTGCTTAAAATTAAATATCATCCAATTTTGAATGTCTTCTAAACGACAAATCTTGCCATTTTTTTTTCTTCAGATATCTTATAAATTTAAATTTAATAAACATTTTAAATGGCTTTGAGTAATTAAACTTCTTTAGCCAATCTGAGTAAAATTTATTACAAACTAAATAGTCCGAATTAAATGTAAGAGTGGAATCAAATTTCCAATTCAATATTTTAATTGTAATTTATTGATATTGATAGAAGATAGAATATTAATATCCTAAATTTAGATGAAAAGTTTACTCGAAGCTTTTATGTCTGAATTTTGTGCTATTTTTGTTGTCTTTTTTGCTAGAATTTTTTTGAAGAATTTTGTTCTGATCGTATATCAGCATTTCATTATTGAAAATTTTTTCCCAATAATCTAGATAATTCGCATTCATATCATCTAAGAAAATAAAATAAATGGAAAATTTTTGTTTGTTTTTTTTTTTTTTTTAATTTTTTTTAAAGATAGACTTTTGGTGGTAGAATGATTTCTCTACCTAAGGTATTGTCTTTATTATCGTCTAATACCATTACATTTAGTAGCCTTCTCTAATATTTGCATCATTTATTTCTTTGATTAAAAATTAACACCCAAATTTGACGTAAAAAAAATTTATCATTATGAAACGCGTTTTCTTATCTCCACAAAATCGCACTAAACAACCCAACTGTTTGCTTCGACTCTTAAATGCTCTAGTTGATAATATCATTAGTTGAAATTAGAAATAATTAAATTAATTTTTTTCAAATCATAAATTTAAAATTAGCTGCATTATGATAAATTAAATTCAATGAGCTCTCGTTCAGTTTTTCCTATAGAATTTTAATATTCAAAAGAGTGCTTTAAAAATTGAATAATTGCAATATAATTCGATTTTGCATCCTTTTTACTAATCAATTCTGATGAAAAAATCTCGATAAATGTTTAATTTAAAATGTTAACCTCTTTTTAGCAGCATATACTAGAATAATAGCTTTCATTTTTAAATTTAAAAAAAAAAAAACAATTGACGAGTCATTAAATTTTTATTTTAT
The DNA here is from genome assembly GCA_016802215.1 of Brachionus paranguensis. Lineage (NCBI taxonomy): Eukaryota > Metazoa > Rotifera > Eurotatoria > Ploima > Brachionidae > Brachionus > Brachionus paranguensis. The sequence continues at coordinate 96,517 of JAESIX010000007.1, forward strand.
CTAAAGGATTAGATTGATTTTTTTTCCAATCAATCGAAAAAAAATGGGAAAAAGCTTTTGACGAATAAAAAAAATTATCTATGGAATAAAAAAAAATTCTTTGTAGTATAAACAAAATTTATTTATTTTAGTATAAAAAACAAATTATTATAGCATAAAAAGTCAACTAAATTTGAACTATAGAATAAGAATATATCTCTAAGAATACTTTCATACATTAAAGAATAAAAAATAATCACAAAAGTATAAAAAAAATCTTCTTTTTTGCTTGTTTATTTAAATCAGCTACCTCATCGTCAACTTTCCTTTTTCTTGGACGTCCACGACTTCTTTTTCCTTTAGCCCCATTTTCAGCACTCGCTTGAGGGTCCACAACATCAATATGAGGCTCAACAAGTTTCAAGTTCAGTATTATTGGTAAATACCTTAACTTTATTCCATTCTAACTTTTTTTGGCATTTTTAATTTTTCTAAGTAATTCAAGAAAAAATAATAGCAAAACTATACTGCAATTTTTTTATTCTATAGTTGCAAATGTTATATTTAAAAAAAAATAAATAAATTTATGCTCCATTTTATTTTCTTATTCTATAAATACTGAATATGACTCAGATGAAGACTCAGATAATGAATAACCTGAATAAGAAGAAACAAACGACGAAAAAACTTCATTCTTCAAAAATGGAACAATATGGGTTAGATTGAACAGAGAAGAGACAAGTCTTAGAAAAAAGATAAGTTTTAATGGGAAAATTAGGCCTACAAGCTTTGCCACACGTAAATAAATGAAACCAAACTGTCAGCATTTTTCATGATTATTGACTTGTCTATGATAAATTTATATTCAATTGTACCAATTGTCATCCGAAAGCTGTAGATCCTAAACTTTCATTTCATTTACAAAACGAAATATATAAGCTTTTATCGGAATTTTTTATGCAAAAGGTGTTTTTTATCAAAATGTTCCTCTCAAAGCCATGTGGTCAAGAATTTATGAAGCTCGATTTTTTTCCGTAACGAAAACATATCGAGCTTTACTTGTGACAAATGTAATCAAATTACATTTGGTCGATCTGTAAAAATTGTTTAGAACCAGTTATATGAATTTAGAAAATAATTTTTAGAAAAAAGTTTTTTCTTGTATTTATATCAAATTATTTTTGAAAAGAATAGACAAAATATTTTTTTAAATCATTACAAATTTAATAAAAGAAATTTATTTTTTCATTCAGTATATTTTCTAACATATTTTGAGTAACTTTGGTAATTTATGCAACCTAAAAAGTATATTTTATTAAAGGGTTATTTTGGACCCCTCGAGTTATTAACGTACAAAAAAAATTCCGGTGTTTGAGAGTTAATGTGTAAAAATTTAACTTTTTTTTATTATTTAAAATTCTATTTAAATTTACCTATTCTAAAAAGAGGCTAATTCAATTAATAAAAATATTTTTCTAAATCTAAGCTTGTCTTGATTAATAATTCATTGAATTTTGCTAATTAAATTTGCTTCAAAAAATTTAAAAATCAATTATTTAATTTTTCAAAATTCTTCCTAATCAATCGGACAAAGATTTGAATTCAAATTAAAGAAAATGCTAACACTAGTTGAAATGCTTCTTCCTTATTAAAAAAAAAATTTCGGAACTTAACTTAATTTAAACATCATTTTTGCAAATTAAAAATTAAAAAAACTTTTTTCAATACATGATGTTGGGAAGTTTTAAGCAAAAAAGTTTGCAAATTGATTTTTGAGTTAAACAACTGATATATCTCAATTATTTAACTTATTGCACAATACGATAAGCAGAAGCAATGACGGAAACTAACAGGAAGGCATAGGCTGTAAGTAAAGCTAGTAATGCATAATCTAAACTAGTCTGGAAGTGCATTTTTATAGCAAAAACTGAAGAAAGTGGGCACCGACATCAAGTCAATAATTTTTGGAAAAATCTTCATCAATTTAAACATTTAAATTAATACTTTTTATTCAACTACACAAAAACGATTTGTAATTTTCGATATATTTTCAAATAATTTTTGTGGTATGATTTAATGAAAAAATTAGGCCTTATAATATCTGACTTTTAAATCTGCGGGAATGAACGCCATGAACGGATTCATTTGGACTGAATTCAATTCAATTCAAACAAATAAGCGTTTCAAATCCTATTTGTGAGTTTTTAAACAAACTTAAAACAAAAATTCATATAACTAAATAAGTCTGTCATACACCTGAATGATTTAATGAAATTTAAAAAAAAAGTATAATTTGAAAAAGATTTGAATTAAAAAATTATTGCTTTTTTATTTCTATTTTTTCTATTTTCTATTTTCTTTATTCAACTGTGATCAAAATAAGGTGATAGCCAATGAAATCTGAGATTAGCTGTCATGGTCACTTCCGGATGAGGTTTGATTGTAGATAATTTATCAGGAATATTAGCATCTTTTGCTGTTGTTATTGTCCCATCAATAGTTAACTCTCTGTCAAATAAAAACTTGGACTGTTTTTAAAGATCAATATCCAAGTTTTTTGAGACTGGAATGGAAATATTGAGATCAGTGATGAAAGTTGTCCTGGCTTTAATTCCAACATTAGGCTTTCAAAGATGGCTTAACTTGTGATTTTCTGATTTTTTGAAATTCTAATTCTAATCCGTTGGCAAATGTCATTCAGGTATCTATTTTGTTTAAGTATTGAAGTTGTTTTATTTCGAGTCTGCGTTTAATTTATCTTTTTCGTTGAAGATAATCAACGTAGTAGAGATTTTTTTGATCACCAGTCATTCTGAACCGTTTTCCAATGTTAGGAGACTTCAAGTTGTCCAATAAAAAATTCAAAACAAATTCAAATTTTCTCTAAATTCTATTAAATTTTCTCTTCCTCTAATATTAACCTCGTCTCGTTAAAGACCCACTTAAAAGCAACAGCGACAAAGGAAACAAAATATCCATCTCCATATCTAACTGTCTAGCTCAGATGCTCCAAAAATTAATCTTAGTTGATTCATCAGCGCTAAATCGTATGAGTAAAAACCAGTTTGGATTTAGAAATTTTTAATTTTTATTTTGATTATGTCATTTTTGTAGTGAAAGAGACAATACTTAACTATGTAAATGTAGAATCGCATCTTAAGATGCTGAAAAAGCATTTGATAAAGTTTGGTAAATGGACTACAGTAGTAAATGAATGATTAATTTCAACTTAAATAAATCATGCATAATCAGCTGTGGTCCTTCTCTATCCGAATCCATTTTTATCTCAATAATTCAATTATAAAGAAACCTGATCAGATTGATTACCTTGGTATATTCTTTAGATCTGATCTTGACTTCAGCACCCACGCCATAGAAAACTTCAAAAAAGTTCAACGAAGCTACTTTAGTTGATCGTCCTTCAAGAAAAACATCGGTGAATCCTCTCCGGATCCCAAATCCTTCGCCTACACAACTTACTGCCTATGCCAATTTAACTACGGTCTTGAAAACCTAACTCTCAATCGTGGGGCTAAAGCCTCTCTTAATCTCTCGATAAAACAGCCTAATCAGACAAATGTTTTACCTTCGACCGGTATCCGTTAAATTTGACAAGTTCATTTAGACCGTAATAATTTAGTCAAAGATTAATTAGACAGATTTTCAGACATAATCCAAATATCCAAATAAATCTAGAGTTATTGAATTTGGAAACCAAATCTTTAAAAATGAGTTTCTTCTGGGGTTTGAAAACTTAACTAAGACTAATCAAGTCGAATATTTAGGCGTTATCCTAGACTCAAGTCTAAAATTTGACCCCATCATTTCTGAAAAATTTAAAAAAATACAAAGATTCTTCTTTTCTTTATCGCATTTGGGTATGGGTAAAATCTCAATGTGTCCATTTCTGCAATCATTCATTTATAAAAATTATTGTATTTCTCAATTCGGTTATGGTCTCGAAACTACAACTATTAATCAAAAAACAAAGGACTATCTAAATGTATCACAATATAATCTACTAAGACTTATGTTGGGGATTAAATCAAACAATCATATGTCAAATATCCTAAAAGCTTTACATATATTTAATTTCGATCAATATTATATCAGTTTGAAATTATCTTTTATTGAATCATTAAAAAATAACTTCCTAGCTTCTAAAATTTTTAAATATATCTGCTAGAGATCGAGTAGTTCTACTTGTAAAACAAAAAGTTTTGAACAAGATATCAATTTATTAGAATCCTATTTTGGAAAGAAAATAGAAGAAATTTCAAAGAAAACAAAGTTTTACAAAGAAAAACTAAGAGACACTTTAAACCCCAAAGATGGAATTGTTGATTCAATAAAACAATGTTTACATAACTATAACCAAAGTAATTATAGAAAAATCTTAATAAATCTCACTAAAGTTAGCCCATAGCTTGATTAAAATTCTAATAAAAAATATATATGTAAATTTTATTTTATTAGTTTTTTTTTTTTTTTTTTGTATAATTAAAATTTTTATACTTTTACTTCTCCTAATGGAGGTTAATTCAATAAATAAATAAATAATAAATTCGAAATGGCAAAAAAAAAGCAAATTACAATTTTTAAAAGTAATTTGTGTTGTTATTATTCCTTAAAAGTTATTAAATAAATTCTTAATGGATAGTTTAATTAGAAAATCTTAATCTTAATTTGATTAAATCATCAAGAAACAAAAAGACGGTTCGCCGAGTTGGTTATTAGGAGACGATGATAATTTTGAATACAAAATTGGATACGAGTCGAAAGAAGAAAAATAAATTGGCGATGCAACAACACCCGATTTGATTTTTTATATAATAAAAAATTTTTTTATAATTTTACCTGGGTCGAAATTATTAATTTATTAACTCTGTCGAGATTACTTTTGTCGAAATAAGTTAAGTCGAAATTAAATCTTATATCTATGATAGAGAAGTCTCAAATTATCAGCAAAACATTACTCTATTAAGACACTTGTTGGACAATAATAATTACAATGAAAACAATATAAATATTGTAGATTTAAATAGCATAAATTTATATGAGCATATAGGTTAAATATTTAAATTCGTCGTTAAAAAACGAAAATTGACTTTGTCAAATTTAATTACTTTTATATATATTTTATTTAATTTTGAAATTATTTTTTTATAAATTTTGACCTATGAGGTCTATACAAGTTTTTTTGTCAATAAATAATAATAATAATAATATCTGGCCAATGTTACCTGTCCAAATTAACCTGTCGAAACAAACTTGTCGAAACTAAGCAGATTCCCTTCGACCAGCATGTCACATGTCCAGAGTGCTCAAAGTCTTGAAGATATTTAACTTTGAAGAACACTATCTTTCATCTCTTATCTTCATCTCACTATCTTTCATTCGATGTGCGAGGAAGCACCATCAAAGAACTCATTCTCAATCGATCTTGCAAACTTTTTAACATAAATTTGTCAACAATCATAAATAATTCTTCCAATCTCAAAATTCAACTCAAAGAAATATTTAAATCAGATGACGGGATCTGTGACTCAATAAGACTTTGCTTGTGTAACTTGAGGTTTAAGCACTTTAGAAATATTTAAAAAAAATTATTAAAGAATTGATGAAAACTTTCACTTTGGACAGTGAAGTTGGCCGGCCAAATCATAGACGGACGGCCAAATGTACGGCCAACTTTAAAAGCGATTTTAATAAATAAATAATTCTAATTTTTGATTATTCAAATCAACTTGGTTCATATTTTTATCCAAAAATTGTACATTGGTATTTGATTGTGATTTGACAGCCTTCATTTTTTTTGGCCGCTGGTCTGACCGCCAAATTGGCTGCATCAACGACCACTTGTACAAACTCCTCTGTAAATTCTTAAATTGTCTCTTTTTTTTATTCTATTCTTTAATTATTTACTTAAAATTTACATATTTTTTTTTTTTTACTTTTTTACATTTACTTCCCCAAAATTGAGGTTAATTAAATTAAATAAATAAATAAATTAGTTCTTTTTTTAGCTATTTAAAGCTTTCAGAACAATTCAGACCTAGATTTTTTATATTAACGCCAATGAGTGTTTAAAAATAACAATAAATATCTTTAAAATAAAAACTCACCTCACTTAGTATCTTTTTTTTAGCATGAAATAGAAAATAATCTTCGATTTTGTTAATTCAACCTTAATAATGTGTAAAAATATTAGTGATGTTGGTTAACCAACGCTTGGTCGACCAAAATAGTCGACTTTGTCTAACCAGCTAACCAAGCTTAACCAAAATCACCAAAAAATATCTTTATATTGGTGAGAATTTTGGAAAATTTCAATTTTTTTCTTTTTTTTATCTTGCACTTAAATTAAGCAAATTTATTATAAAGTGATCAGCCTTGAACATTGGGACATTTCTTTCGTACCTGAAGGTAAATACCATTAATAAATACAATTACATTTATCGTATCTCTTAAAGAGAACAAAAAAAGGTGACAACATTTTTGTATTCCTTTTCCAAATTTATAAGAATATTTAATTAATTTTAAAAGGCAAAAACATTTTCTTATCCCAAATGATGTCACAGATTTTTGCCAAATTTAAAATAATGTTGCAAGCTAATAATAGTTTTTTTTTCGATTTAATATTGCATAATAATTTTCCTGCAATGAAAAATATTGCAGAAATCTAAAATTAAACACACACAAACTTATTCATTTAGTTAATTATTAATTAATAATAGAGTGAGTATCTGTAAAGGAATAAATAACGTTTGTTCAAAAAAATTGAGAGCCTAATTTTGGAAAAGGAAAAGGAATTTGGTTTTTTAGAAAAATTTTTTTAATGATTTGCTTATTCATTATAATTTAACGTAGATTAATAATACGCCATTGTTGTCAAGACTAAAATTCATTCATAATTTATTGATTTTGTTTTTGTTTTCTCATTTGATGCGGCAGATTTTTTAGTTGTTCAATTCACTTGATTCAATTGATTTGATTACGTTCAAGTCAATTCCTTGCATAATGCAGTATGATTTTAAAATTGAAAAAAAAAATCTTTAAAGTCAATTAAGCTAACCATGAAGCATCGATTGAAATAATCAAAAATAAAAGGTTCTAAAAGAACTGCATTAACGAAGCTCAAACATTACCAAAAATGTGAATAATGCGAGACAAAATTTTTTTCTAAAAATATCCAAGCTCGATTTGAAATTTAAACTAGCTTGAAATTGGATTGAGGTTTAGAAACACTTTTAAATCCTTTTTTGACTTAAAATTTTAAAATTTGAGCCAATTTTCAAACAAAAAATCAAGTCCAAAATTTGTAAGAGACTTTTAAAATTAAAAAAAAAAAAAATAGATTAAAACTGCTCGAACATGCTAATTTCTTATTGATTTTTTGCAGACAAAAAGAAAAAAAAATTTTAAAATTTTATTTAAAAATAAAAAAAATAATATTTATACTTTAAATGTGATGGTTTTACAATATTGAAAAAAAAATTTTAAATTTTGAATAAATGGCCAAATGAAAGTAAAAAAAAAAAGTCTAATTTTTTAATGATTGTTTATGAAACTTATTTTCTCAAAGTTGTTCCAAGCAGTCATTTGGGAGGCTGATTGATAAAAACGACATCCAACCGAACTAAAAATGTTTAAAATCCAAGTTAACTTTTTTTTCAAAAAAATCAACTCGTTTGGAGACTAAAAAATTGAGAATATGGGAGTAACACGAAAAAAAAAAAACAAAAAAAATATAAATTAAACTCCTGGACAAACAAAAACACAACAACTTTTCTATACAAGTAAACACTGGGCATGTGATTCGCATTGCTCCGATTTAACCATTATTTACAGTTGTTTATTGTACAAAACTTAATGTCCTAATCAATCGGAAGTAATCGAATCAAATTTAATACATTTTGAAAAGAAACAAAAAAACTAACTAAAAAAAAGCACATTTTTGCTAAGCCTGGGCACTTGTCTGAGTGTTCAAGGCGTTGGTTTTTTGCTCATTTCTTGCGCCGGACACTGCCGCAGAACTTGATGTTGTTGATGCAGAAGCATTTGCGCATTTTGATTGAGTGTATTTTACAGGTGTTGAAGTAATCGGATCAATTAGTTGGCTTGGATATTGATTAAGCAAAAATGGAAATGATTGTGCTAGACTGTTTGAATTAGCTTGTTGATTTTGAAGCATTAGAATGTTTTGTATGAGAGCGGTTGCTGGATTTTTTGTGTTCAAATGGCAAGAAGATTGTGAGCCGGAGAGATTAGATGAAGATGGTGATGTAGAAGTTGACGTGGAGGTTGATGATTGCTGCAAAATTTTGGAGCCATGCAACAAGCTATTCAAATGCAATGGATTGTTAGATGTTGGTGAACATTTTTTCACCAAATACGGATCTTTGACAAGCTCGTTTTGTAATTGATACAATTTCAATTGACACTTCAACTGCTCGTTTTCATTATGAAGACTCATTTTATGCTTTAATGTTAAAAATAAATAAACAAAAAAAATTCATTCAAAAAATTCAAATTGAGTCTTGTGCAAAGATTTAAAAAGAAGATTTGGCTTTTTCTTCTGACAACCTAATTTAATTCATCAAACAGTCAAATTAAATACTAAGAAAATTGCTGCCAAAGGTTTATTTAAATGTTCCGCGTGAAATCTAGCGTCATAAAAGAATGGAATTATTGGCATTGAAAGTTTTGATTCTTTTTATTTTTCAAACAATACCATTTTTACAATCAAATTTTAGAGGCATTCTATTCTTTTTTTGTTAGCCAATTTTAATTGTTTGCAATTAAAAGTTAAGAAATTAAAATAAAATTTTTTTATTTAATTTTTTCCGACCTTTTTATACCATTTAAAAATCAATCCCAAAGAATAATAATACTTAACAAGATCCTTTAAATTATAGACCAATTAGTATAACGAGTTGTTTAGGACAGTTACTGGAACGAATAGTATATTCAAGATTATACAATTTGTTTGGAACAAAATTCACTCCTTATCCAGGAGCAGTCTGGATTTAGGAAACATCAGATAATCTTTTCTTTTTTAATTCAAAATATTGTAGAATCATTTAATAGAAAAAAAAGAGTTTGTGGCCTGTTTTTGGATATTTCTAAAGCCTTTGATAGGGTTTGGCATGAAAGTTTACTTTTTAAATTGATTAAAATGAATCCACCTCATTACTTGACTAACTGGATTAGATCCTTTTTAGACTCTAGGACATTTTAGATAAATGTGAATGATCACCTGAGCGAAGAATATCAAATAACTGCAGGTGTTCCTCAAGGCTCAGTAATTAGTCTTCTTTTATTTAGTATTTATATTAATGATATCCCCAAAAGAAACAAAACAAATAATGAATATTCTCTGCTTTTCGCAGATGATCTTGTTACATTCTTCATCTATAACAAAAAGGGGAACCTTGAAAATAAGATAAATAAATACACCAACGAACTAGAACAATGGTTTATTAAATGGAAAATGAAGACATCAGTTGAAAAGTCGTCTTCTGTAATCTTTTCTAGGTACAAAACAGAGAGTGAAAATCTAAACTTAAAGTTTTTACCACATAACAATTTTAATTTTACAAATAATTTCTAGGGGTTTTGAAGTTCGTTTCAATTCGATCTTTTCAATTCAGAAAAACTTGATTAACTTTTTTACTAAAATAGAAAATTCAGTCCTGTAAAATGCTTTATTATGAGCAAATTTGCTTAATGCAGTAAAATAAGTCTGCAAAGTACTCTGCAATTTTTGCGTTTTGCATGCCATTAAAATGTATTCTAATCAACTGTGAAATTACATTGCAGAGTTTTTGCAGACATATTTTTTCGGATCAAGCAAAAATGCTTAAATATTAAGCTTTTTACAGAACTAAATTATCTCTTAATGAATTGAAAAGATCAGTTAAAGATTTTAGAGAATTCCTTATTTTTTTAAATTTCTCCTTGAATCAATAGATAGATATTTGGTTACTTTCAATACAAAAATAAAAAAATTTTCTAACTTTTGTTCTAAATGTCAAAAACTTGTTCTGTAAATGAAACAAAGTGAAACAACTGTTGTTTCACCTTCTGTGGAAGTCTGCAAAACATGTGCAAATTAATTGCGTTTTATTTTTAATACTTTTAAATATGCAATTTTGCAGACTTCCACAGATGGTGAAACAACAGTTGTTTCACTTTGTTTCATTTACAGAACAAAATTTTGACATTTAGAACAATAGTTAGAAAATTTTCAGAGTTGTTTAAAAATCACAAGTCTCAAGGCCAAGTCCGGACTTTTAATTTTTTTTTTTTAAAGTCCAAGTCAAAGACTTTAATTTTTTTATTTTCAAAAAAAACTTAACATTAGTTCTCATTAAAAATACATGAAAACTATTAACTCTTAAAAATTTTTGCCTATTTTAGAATAAAAAAGTTTGTTTGTTTTTCTGTATAATATGTCTGTAGTCTTGGACTTTTGAAAAATTAAAAAAAATTAAAAGTGCGGACTTGGACTTTTAAAAAAACACTTGAAAATTTTTTATTTTTGTATTGGTAGTTTTTTGTATGAAATTTCACAATGCCAATTTAAATTAAAATAATTATGCAATTCCATTTTAAAATTCAACAAAGTTAATTTGAGCGCTTGGAAGAAAAAAAAAAAGAAAAAAAAAAAAAAGAAAAGAAAATTACTTCTTCAAGCTCACTTATGTATTTGGCATTGATGTAATTGTTGTCCTTTATTTTGTCCAAATAAAACACTTGCATTTGAGTGACCATTTGTTTGAGACGCTCTGCACTCTCTTTGTTCAGCACATTCAATTGAATCTCGTTGAGAATAAACTCGAGCATGCTTATCTCAATGGTGGTTGAATTTGGCGATGAAAAATACTTTGACTGGTGACAATTCAATGCGCCATAGCTTTGCTTGCTTAAGCTCTTGAGCATATTGTAGTAGGCGGCGGAGTTGGCTGCTGTGGCTGTGGTTTGATTGAGCTTTGATTTGGAGCTTTTAGTAGTGGCAGTGGCGGTGGCAGTGGCGGTGGCAGTGGCAGTGGCAGAGGCAGTGGCAGTGGGAATGGGAGTGGGATTAGGAGAGGGAGTGGTGAGCAAGGAAGTGTTTGGCTGAATGACTAAATTTGGCTGGTTGGCAACCAAGAGAGCCGAGTCGGTGGTTTTGGTGAGCAAATCGTTGAGTAGCTTGTGTTGAGTGCTTTTCTTGAAATGATTGTTCAAATCGGTGAGAGACCGAGGCGAACTCTTGTAGACCTTGTGTTCGAGGTTGCAAAATTTTTGCTTGAACATTTCAAATTCGTCTTGGACAATGAGCATTTTTTCTTTGTCCTTGACGAGCTGGTCGTCGAGTTGGCCGCCGCTGTTCGCCGCTATGTTGTCCTTGTTGCTTATGATGACGTCAGCGAGAACACTTTTTTTGGCGTGGGCGCCACCATGAGCGCACGCCAGCTTGAGATAGAGGCGCCAATTGGTCGAGTCGAATCCCCAGTGGCGCGTGCACGTCTCGTTTTTGTGCGAGTGGCACACAAAATTTTTTGGCGAGTAGAGCTTGCGACAAGTGTCGCATTCGATGCAGGCCGAGTCGTGTCGCGTGTACATGTTGAGATGCAGGTGGCCGTGTGTTTTGCCGAAGCATTCGTGGAACACGTCTAGAGTGGTTGGCGTGTGAGAGGCCGGCGACGAGGACGTAGAGCTGGGCGGCGTGTCCAACGCAGCCTGTTCGGACAGACTCGAGTCCATTAGATAGGCGCACAGTCGCTCCGAGTTTGTTTGGGTGAGGAGGCCGCAATTGGGCGCTCCGGCCGGCAGCAGCTGATTTCGCTTGAGTATGTCGATTTGTTTGGCCGTGGACTCCAAACAAGCTATGGACAATTTTTGGCACGCCGTGTTTATCTCCTGCACAGAGAAATCCTTCAGTATTGTGTTGAGAATGTCGTGGAGACAGAGACGCTTTTCGCCGCCGACCATGAAACACGATATGTGTTCGCCGTGAAGCAGCGTGTCCATCAATTGGCTGGTGTCCTGGTCGGCCTGAATGCACTTGAGAAATTTTAGGCTAGTCGACTTGAAATGCTTTTTTCTAGCTTTGTTCTCTTTTTTGTCGGCGCCCTGACCTTCGCCTTCGCTTGTTCTCAATTGAGTGTCGCCTGTTTGTACGCGAGCTGCCGGTGCCGTGCTGGTCGTGGTGGCCGCGGCCGCAGCGATTGCTACATTCGCAATCATCGACAAATTGTTTGTCTCCGCTGCTTCCTTGCTCGGAATATTTAGATCGAGCTCGCTCGGTCCGCTCAACGAGTTGCGCGACGACAATTGATAGATTTTGAGGAATTTTTTTAGCCTAGGCTGCATGCTCTCGTATTTGCTGTCACATTTGTCGTCGAGAACCTGTACTTGGTCGACTAGATTGTGTTTGGCTCGTTTGGCCAACGGGTCTTGGGCAGACGAGGCATGGGCTCGTTTCGCCGCGAGTTCCATCTCTGGCTCGCCTATTTCTTCCTTTTTGACAGCTTCATTGATCATTTTGGGCAGCAATTTAAAAAAAAAAAAAAACTCTTTGATGCTTTCGATTGATTTGGTTGCGATGTTTGTTTGAATCACTTTTTTTTTCTTCTTTTTTGAACTATGTTAAAAGCTAATTTAAACTTGTTGCTTCTTCTTTTTGTTCTTCTTTTTGTTGATGTTGAGTTGTGGTGGTGGTGGTGGTGGTGGTGGTGATAGCGGTGATGGTGTAGAAGAGAATTTCAAACGTTTTTTAATATAATTTGATATTTTGTTAAACTATTATTAACAATGGTAACAAATGCCCATTTATGCAATTTTCTATGTCTAAATGAGAAAAAAATTATTTCATTCTTTTTGTGTGGAGCTTAGCAGAAGTGCTCTGGCATAATTTTGGTAATTGCCTTGATTTGTCAAAAGCGGAAATCAGAAGAAACAAAAAAATCAATAATTTAATTTGTTTCCACTTTTGCGTCTAACAATTTTGTTCAGTCTAGCCCTAATCCAAGTGAGAAAAATGTGAGTCAATTTATTGTGCTTTGGAGCAATGGAGATCAGCAGTCTGGGTTACATGGAAAAATGGCAAAAAATGAAGAAAAAAAAAAGTGAGCTATTTTTTGGCAAAAATGAAAAAAAAATGAAAAAAAAATGAAAAAAAAATGAAAAAAAAAAATGAAAAAAAAAAAAATCGGCACAGAACGCACCCACTAAAAAATATTGCGCATTCATATTCATATTAATTTACGCCATTTATTTTTGACTTTTTTGCCATGTCTATAATAGAGTTGAGGAGTCTGATCGCATTTTGATAAATAAACAAAAAAACAGCAAAGCTGTGCACTGCACCCTCGGGCGCCATTTTTTCCTTAATTTTCTAGACTACATTCTATAAATTATGCTGGCTGGTGCATCTAATATTATTTTACTTAAAGATTGGCCCTTGAATGTAGAGCTAAGTTCGACAAGTCGAGTTGGGCAGACTAGATTTAAAAGAAATGATTTCAATTGTTGAAAAAGACGACGACGACGAACTAGAGTCGAGCCATATCGACTCGACATGAAATTATAATATTTTCCATACTAAAGATCAACACATAGATGATCATTTTTAGACGTATGCTAATAAGTACCATTTAATAAACATAATTTATTTGTGAGTCGATTGCGTCGACGACCACCACGACACATCGTTATTGATCGCGATTAAGTGCAAAATGAAAGGTCAACCTCTTGCCTATTGCCCAACTTGAATACCTTTATAATATTTTTTTTTTGCATTTTTGTCCTTGATTATTTTGGCTCTTTTTAAATGCTAATTTATGCAAATTTGCTCATTAAACCTATTTTCCATTTCCTCTCAATTCTTATCAGACTCTTTTTTTTGGTGTTGATAGTTTATTTAAATTATAAAACTGCCTCCACCATTAGATGAAAAAAGAAAATTACATAATGGGCTTTTTTCGCACAGGGTCTTGAGCTACTAACAAAAGCACAATAATAAAACCTTTTCTTTCGTATATTAATTTTAAAAAAAGTATTAAACATTTAATAATAATAATAATAATAATAATAATAATAATAATAATAATAATAATAATAATAATAATAATAATAATAATAATAATAATAATAATAATAATAATAATAATAATAATAATAATAATAATAATAATAATAATAATAATAATAATAAAAAGCACTGACATACATAGTCTTTGATTAATTCAACAATTTGTCTATATTTGAAGGTATTTATAAATAGTTTATTTAGACGAACTTCAGTGCTGTCAAGCTTTAAATTAACCAAGAGATAACTGAACTTTATTGAAATATTTTGGATAACTTGAAGCCTAGAGAGGCTGGTCATTGAGACTAGAAGCAGAGTCATTTTTTAAACATTGTCTAATCAAAAATTATACAAAAAAAAATATGGCTTGAGCACAAAAAAATCTCTCTTATCTCAAATTCGTCATTCAACTATTTTTTTTCTTCTTATCACAAAATTTACTTGATATTTTTTGCTCGATCATTGCAAATTTTTAGTTCAATTTAATTTAGAAAATTTATTTAACAACACCAAAAAAACTTGAGCAATTTATCAGACATAATATTGATGAGATATGAAAAAAAAAGAGCCGTGTTAGAAAAACTATTCAAATTTAGGGGGAAAACTAATAGACGTCTTTATCTAAAAATACAAAACGTTTGCTACCAACGAGCATTATGCAACATAAAGTGTGTGTGTGTATAAAAAGATATTAAGCACATGTTAAAGAAAAGAAAAATATACGCTTGATCAATATGTCGAACAATGAAACATAAAAGAGCCCAATGCAGCATATTTGGGTAGAAATCAAGCAAGACTAATAAAGCCTGTCGCTTCTTGCTTGTTCAACAGCTTCGTCATACATCAAAAATTAGATGAATTTTAAAATGGAAAACAAATTTTTGCTGATGTGTTTAAAATAAAATCATAAGCAGCAACAGCAAAATGAAATTGTGTCTTTTTATTAAATCTTTTGTTGAATGTGTCTTCCGCATGTGAACGAGAGTATAGCTCGAAAAAATCGATTTCTCAAAATCTTCTTTTTTTTCCATTTGGAACAAAAGCTTGATTTTAACTAATAAAAGCATGAAATGCCGTGTGGTTTTTCTACAAAAAAAAGAAAAAGAAAAAATAGAGAAAAATTGTTTGTTTTGTAGTCAAGTCGTTCGCACACGTAACTAAAACACTGTCAAATTCTGGATTATTATGAATGGACTTGAAAAATAAAATCTTGACACTGTGATTAACAAAAAAAATTCGACACTTGGAGGATTTGCCAAAACAAAAAAAGCTAATATTACGCAATTTTTAGTTTTTTTTTTCTTTCTCCTAATGTTGAATCATAATGAATTTAGCTTTGGACCAAATTTACAACACAACAACAAAAAAGCTGCATAAGTATGTTTGCCTAGCATAGTTTTTTTTTTTGTTTTGTTTTTGAGTTGAGATATTTGGCTAATATTATATTTGATCATATAAAATAGAAATTGAATGCATAGTTAATAGAAGTTGTAGAGTCATAACAATATTTCAAGCTTTGTTCTTGGTGGTGCAATTGCAATAGTAGTAGTCATAGTTATTGTCTATGAAAATGCGTTTTTGAATTATGAATGAACCCGGAGAGCAACAAGAGTAAAACGAATTAAGTTTCAAAGCAATTATTGGATTTGAATGAAATTCTAGTCGAGACTCGTTTTCGCATAATATTATTCTTGATTGTGTAATCTAACTTAATTAATTTGCCTAGAGATATTCATGGCCGCAACACGGCCCCCCAAAGTGTTTCTTCCAAAAATAAACTCAACAATTAGAAGCTTCGAAATAAACTAGTTGTTCGAGTTCCCCTGGCTAAATGAATTCTAGAACAATTCTGACTTGGAAAAACATCGGCTTTGAATCAAAATTACGTAATTCTGTTTGTTAAATGCTAAACTTCATGCCTAGTATTAATTACCATTCGTCTCCTTTTTTTTGTTGTTGCTCTTGTTGTTGTTGTTGTTGTTGTTGAATTCAAATTTTTTTTTGTTGGTAACAAGTGTCCACTTTATTCTATTAGCATAAATTATTTAATTGATTTCATTCTAAATTTGCTAGAAAAACAAAAAACAATCAGCTACAAAAAAAAAGTCATACACTCAAAATAAATGTTTTTTTTGTCGATTCTTAACAATATTATTTAATTAATTATTATTTTATTTTATTTAGATCATAAAAATTGAAAATAAATTTGAAAATATCTCCAAAAATCCAACTATTGAATAGCACAAAAAAAGATGATACAGCTAACGTTGCATTTCTATTTTTTATTAATTTTAATTTTTTCATTTTGGCATTGTGAAATTTCATACAAAACTTCCAATACAAAAATAAAAAAATTCTATAACTTTTGTTCTAAGTGTCAAAAACTTGTGCTGTAAATTAAAAAATGTGAAACAACTGTTGTTTCATCATCTGTGGAAGTCTGCAAAATCTGTGTGAATTCTGCAAAATTGCGCCCTATTTAAAAGTATTAAAAATAAAACGCAATTAATTTGCTCGGATTTTGCAGACTTTCACAGAAGGTGAAACAACAGTTGTTTCACTTTTTTTAATTTACAGAACAAATTTTTGACATTTAGAACAAAAGTTATAGAATTTTTTTATTTTTGTATTGGAAGTTTTGTATGAAATTTCACAATTCCTTTCATTTTTTTATTGTTTGGCTGCACCTAAGGCGACTGGTCGTCTATCTCCAACCTCCATTACTCTTTACAAAATAAAGCCAAGTCCAAAAAAAATTGAAAATAAATGGAAATAAAAAAGTAATTAGATAGTCTTGTCTTGTTTATTTTTAATAATAATTTACAGTCACAAAAATATGATTTTCTAAAAAAAATAAAAAAATATCGAAAAATTTATGATAAAAAAGGTATTGTGAAATTCAAATACAAATTGAACAAAAACTCTTCTTTTTTTGATGAATTAAAATTAAAGTTAATAAAATATACTTAAAAAAATACTGCAACATCATATTATTCATTATTTTCTAAAAAATCATTATTTTCTTTTTTTGTTTAGTAAATTAAACCAATAATCAATTTAAATCTTATTGATATTTTATTTTTTGTCTTATTAAAACATGAGAAAAATTATTTTAAGTAAAAAAGGTTAATTTTTTATAATATTTTTTATTAACTTTAATTTTAATTTATCAAAAAATGAAGAATTTTTGTTTAATTTGCATTTGAATTTCACAATACCGATAAAAAACGAGTAAAAAAGTACTTATCTTAGATTTTTAAAAAGTCTATTTTAAATAGTTATTTTAATTCGATTCTTCTAGTTACACCGCTTATCTTCTTCAATATGTCCTTAATCTTTTTGATCATGTCATCATTAGCATTAGGCCTGGTCTTCTTGCCGTTTCTAAAAAGCTCAGCAAGTTTTTTCAGTTGTCTCATAGTTTATTCATGAAGTACAAAACCCCCTTGGACTCAATCCTAACCACATCAAACTGATAAAAAATTTAATTTAGTAATTTTAATCCAATATGATTATCTATTTCCTTCACTAATTGTACATAAATACAAAAATATTTTTATTTTTTTTCTAATAAGATTCGAATATGAATGAAGGCTGAAAAGAAGCCGCTGTCATTCGGAACTTCTCTGGAAAAAACTTTTCCTAAATTATTTTTATATAAAAAATAAAAATATTTCATTTATCTTTTGATTATAAAAAAAAACAATCAAAAACGTTTTACATGCTAAAATCAAACATTTACACCAGAGTTTAAAGTCCAAGTCCGGACTTGAACTTTACATTTAATGACTTTGACTTAAAATAGGCATGATCGCGGCCACATGAATTTGTTGCCATTTCAGGTGGTTATAAAAAAAGGACCTTAGAAAAAATAAATAAAGAACGGACTTTGACTTCCTTCCTGATTTACATCGACATCTTGTTTTAAGCTCCAAAACTGCGGCAATAATTCCGTACTTTGACTGTTGCGCTTCTACTTGCCACCAGATTTGAGTTCATCGCCAAATAAAATTATCCTGCATGGCTGATACTATCATTGACAGTAATTATCTTTCTATGAGAACGTGTAAGAACTGGCGAGTCAAATGGACACTCGCGCAGAAAGAAGTGATCAGCGAGTACAAAAAAAACTCTTTTCAATGTAAGAATCAGCCGTTTTCAGACTTGTCAGAGAAAAAAGTAACCATCAGCAGTCTGGGTTACATGATTTAAATTTTTCAATGTTTAATTTTTCTAATTAGCCAAAACTTCTATTTTATTTTTTAAAGAAATTAACTTTTTTATAAAATTTAAATAAATAAAGTGTTAACCAGTCTATTAGACAAGGGCACTAGCCTGTTGATTAGCCTTGAAATTGAAAAAAAAAATTGAAAAAAGTATTCTAATGCTTAAATATTTATTGATTAAAAAAAAAAAAAATTTTCTCCATCATGCATTTACTCATTCAAGATCAATGAGTGATTTTGCTTGAGATCGATAAGCTAGAATTTTTTTTCATTACCTAATTTTTTTTATTTATCAATCTTTTCAATCCTTATGAAAATACTCGAAAAATTTTGGATTGTTGTTGAGCATATAGAAAAATGAAAATAAATATAAAATTTTTTTTATTTAATTTATGATTTACTTCGATTGGTTTTCAAAAATTGAATAATCACAGGTGTCTCATTATGAAGTGGGGATCTTTTATTTTTAATTTGAATTTCTTTCTAGAAAAATAGAACACATGCTCACAAATTTGAATTAAAAAAAAAAAAAAAAAGATTGATAGTTCTAAATTACTCTTGGCTTTTTTTCAAACACATTTAAAGCATACCAAGATTTGAATAATGCGGTTCAAAGTTCAAGGACCAGCTGCTCTAAAAATTCAAAATTTCCAAATAGCTGACAAATTGTTTGGTCTTTTTTTGTTGTTGTTGTTGTTGTCATTTTCAAGTTTTTAATTAAGCAAGAATTTGCGTAAAACTCTAAAAAATAACATCAGGCTCCAATTAACCAACAACCAAATTCATTCAAAACTTTAAAATTGCATTTTGAGTGGCAGTCGGTTTTTTTCATTATGACTTGTTGGTTTTGATCAAGATATGGTGTTAATTTTAGTGCTCTGAGTGGTTTCCGTTTATGTGAATACAACTTTAAATTAAGATATTAAATTCAAGTCATATTCTTGTTGGGTCTATTATGCAGCAAATGATTAATCGATTCATTCAAATAGTAACAGTTGTTCTTTTTTCTCAATTCACTTTAAATTCTATATTTAATTAATGGAAATTTTTTCCTAAAAGCTGACACATTTCACTACTAAAGCAGAGTTTATGTTTTAGTAAATTTAATTTCTATTAGAAAGTTGGCTCGTTGAGCTTCAAAAGTGTAACATCAATCTCAATTTCTTACTTGACATTACTTTTTTCAGCAGGAGTTATTAAAATATGATTAAAATCCATGTCAAATGTAATAATTCTCTCCTAATCTCTTTTCTTCTGAACTGAAATTTTTACTTATTTTTTTTATTTTTTTTTTTTTTTTAGTAATATTTTTTTATTTTTCTAAAAACAATTTAATTATTTTTACTTCTCCTTAAAGGAGGTTAATTTAATATTAATAAATAAATAAAATAACTTTTTTCAGCGCATTTTTTTTAGTTTTCTTCTGAATTTTTTTTTTTTTTTTGATTTTTTATTTCTATTTTTTAATCTGAAGAAGCTTTGACAAATAAATAAATAAATAAAACAACCTTTTTCAAAATATGTCTTTTTAAACTTTATTTTTATTTATTTTTTTTTTAGCTGATTTACTTTATTTTTATTTTATCTTATTTTATTAACTCTATTTTTTTTTATACTTTATTCTGAAGGAGCTCCAGCTCGGTACAGAAAACAAATAAATAAATAAAAAATAAAAATTTTTTTTTTAGAATTGGCATAAAATTTCAAAATGATAAACAAAGATGTGATGCGAAAATTGGACTTGTTCAATTCAAAGTATAAATGCATAATTTGTCGCAAGCGTCTGCGTTACAAGGCTGACGAAATAATGCACTCTCAAATTATTCACAATCCGACCAATCCTAAAAGCATGTGTCCATACTGTCACAAAATATTCCAATCGTCCCACAAGCTGAGAATTCATTTGATGAAAATTCACTTAAATGAAAAGCCTTACCAGTGCCGTTTGTGCAGCAAAAAGTTTTTTCAATTTGTGCACTTAAAAAAGCACTGCAAGAAGCATGCGAAGACAAGGATGCCTTTGTGCAGCATGATAGACTACGACAATTCAACTATCGAGTATCCAACAAGCAACAAGTGGAGAAAAAAGCAAAATGTGGTCGAGTTTGTTATTCAAGTCGGAAGCAGTGTAAAAAAATGTAAAGAATGTTGCAGCAATTTTATCTCTGATTCTGACTACTTGATTCACATCTGGACTGAACACATGAAGAGTAATTGTCTGATATGCTGGCAGTGTCGGCGCACATTTTCCTCTGTTCAAAATTTAAAGCTTCATTTAGGCGAGCACTTGGAGGAAAAAAACTTCAAATGTTCACTATGCGGCAGCAAAGACAAGAGCATTTTTTTTAGTACATTAGAAAAAGCCAAAGATCATTACGTAAAAGTTCACCTTCAACCCAAACTCAGTCCTTTATTCAAGCTAGTTTGCTGCATTTGTGACCAATTTATTGATGAATCGAACATTCACCTTCATTACAAACAGTGCAGCCTTAAAGCAAAACCAAGTTTTTGCTGTGCACAGTGTAGTTTTGCTTTTGAAGACCCACAACTCTATGAACTTCACAAAATTCAGCATAGATTTTTAAAAGAACAAATGTTGCCATTTAACACAAGTTATTTAATTGACTCAATAATCAGTCCCAATATGAGCTATGGAAATAGAAGCGTTAACGGCTTGAAAATTGATGACATTGCTCTTAAAATTTTATCAATGAAGCAGAAAAAAATAGACTTTGAAAGAGAAGAGACTCTGGTACAATATTCGCCATTTCTAATTCATCCCAATGAGCAAAATACCATGCCCTATACTAACAAATTGTCAACTGCCAAATTGAATTTTCCAATTGAGCTCGCAAAATGTTTAGATGACCAGCTACTTAAAAAAGAAAATTTGATGAAACTCTCATTTTGTTACCTAAACCAAACGAACTCCTTAAACCAATGTAATTTCTGTGGTTTTTCGTTCAAGACTTTTTTCGAGCTGAATTCTCACAAGAACACGCATTTGACAACTAATGTCAAACGACCGGTTCGTTGCCATTTATGTTTGGTGACGTTTTCAAAGGTCGATCAGCTCAAACGCCATATGATTGTGCACCAAGTTAAAGAACAAGATTCTGTTTGTCAAATTTGTTTTTCTTCCTTTTCTAGAAAACAAGATCTTGATCGACATTTACTATTTCATTCCAAATAAAAACAATTTTCAGCCGTTTAAATAAATTATTTTGCTTTTCTTAACACATCCTTGATTACCAAATAGTTTAGATCTTCTACAAAAATGTCTTAAAAAATTTAAATTCAAATTTAAATTTATTTTTGTTCAGAGATTAATTTTAGCAAAATCAATTAAACTGAATGAAAAAAAATTAAGATAATGAAATTTGGAAAGCATCAAGTGCTGAAGAGCAAAGCATACCCCCTGAAGAAAAAGACCACCGATGCCCTATCAACATAGCGAAGACAACAAAAAAATGAGAGAGACTTACCAAGAACGAACAATAATGTTGGCGAGTCTTGTCGTTGGCGATTTAAACCAGACTCATGTATTCAATGGTCTGAAGAAAAAATCAGCAAACAAGTATTAGAATATAAATTAAATTTAGAAATGTTAATTAGTGGTTTGTCTAATTTGTTGATGCATAAAATTTATGCTAGCAAAAAAAAAAAAACAATAAAAAATGTAAAAAAAATCTTATTAACTTATTCAATATTAATTTTTGTATGTTTTTATGTGACAAAAATGTAAATTGTTTAATTAGACAAATTTAATTTTTAATCTTAAATTTTCAAACACTTCTAATTTATATTATTTTAATTTTTGTTTTTTATATCAGTCAATCAATTCAAAAATAGATACGATGCATACAAGTACAATAAGAAGAAATTCTCTCTATCAAATAAAAGCAATAGCAGTTAAATTTTTATAGACTTAATCGTGTTTAAAATTATCTTGAATTTGTTTTAGCCGTAACTCTCTCACACATTGTTTATATTTTGTCCTAATCACGTATCTTCACCAATACCGACTATGTCTTTGAAAATGAATCTAGTTTTCGTTGTATCTAGCTACCATAGTTGTTTTCCTAGTAAAAAATCTTCACAAGCCTGCTTGCCGTAGCTTATTATTATTATTATTATATTAAATAACAAACATTAACAAGGGGGCTGAAAAGAAGGCTTTTGCCGTTCGGGCAAGTCCCGCCAAATTCCCAAATTTATTTTTCAAATAAATAAATAACTTATACAATATTTAATCAAATTAAAGAATATCTCTTTTTTATCTCTTTTTTATTCGAATTAAGGTATTCTCTATTTTTACCTGTAAAAATAATTCAGACTACTATTTCATGGTATGAATTTTTTTGTTGCCAAAAAAAACATCTTTTTTTTATTGGCATAGGATTAACTCAACTAGCTAAAGAGATGAATTTTACTAGATAAAAAAATGGTTGCAAATTTAAACAGCTAGTCTTCCGAACATAATACTTATACAACCAAAATAAACATTGCATTTAATTTTGGTAAAAAAATTTGAAGTAGTCAAAAAAATATCTTTTCGAATATTTAAGAGATCATGAGTAGTCATTTATCTACCTTTTAATATAATTATCTACTATTTAATTTTTTTTCTGGTGGTTAATAAAATCATAAATTCATTAATATTGTTATCTAAATTTTAATTAATTTATCTAGTAAAATTAATCTTTTTTATCTAGAAAATTCATCTTTTTTATACTATCAATTAATATTTTCCGTTTTTTATTGAAGATAAAAAAAAGATTTCTGATTTTCTCTTTAAAAGATCAAATTTTTTTTAATCAGGTGTTAAATTTAAATGACAGTTGGTATCAAACAAAAAAAAATTTAATTATGATAAAAGTTCATGCACATGACCATGGTTGCGAACATATCGTTGCATTAGCATTCCGTGATAAAGGCCTGAAATGACATTCAAACGCCAAAATGCCTTTAGGAGCTTTTAGGAGAGAGAAGAAAAAAGGCAGACCTGCTAACACAAAAAACGCATTCTTTTCCAGCAAACCGAACACTGTCCGCACTAGTAGACTTGTCATTTGTGTAATATCCAGCATTTCCCGGCATGTTGTCGCCCGCCAAAGTAAAGTACTTTTCGTCGTCCAAAATAAGCGAACATGGTGAACGATATAGCATACTTGAAAGTTTTTTACTCAATTTCTTGGCTTTCTCATGCTGTACGGCGCTATATTTTGGTGTTTTTTCACGTTTACGATATGAAATATCCATTTTAGTTAACTGTCGGCCAAATGTTGTCTGGTGGACATTAAATTTTCTTGCTAGACGCCTTTGACTCACTCCAGTTCGGTAATTGGTCAATCTCTTCAGTTTTGTCTTCCTTGCAGCTGTCCAGGTAGTTGGACGACCCGTTCTCTTATTGTCCTTGATCGGATCTCCAATTTGAATACGGTTGATCGTATTATATATAGTGCTTCGAGCGATTCCTTGCTTAGTAAAGTGCGCCACAATGTCGGATTTTGCCATTTGTGAAATCATATTTTTGACTGTTTTTCGAAAAGCCTCTCGTTCAGACACAGAAAGTCCCATTTTAAAAATTTTTTTTTGCAATATTATAGCTAATTTTTAGAAATTTATAAATAAATATATAAATGATCACCTGATCATTTGCATGATCGGGCAAGTTAACTTAACTTTTGTCCATTTACTTATGCATCACCGGTTAGTGTAAAAGATTTGGAAAAGAAGAAGAAGCCAAGGCCCAATAGCCTAGAGAAAGCTTAATTAATTACCAGAAAAATGTTGACCTTGATGAAATACAAGCAAAAAAAGCGAGGAAGACCCGAAAGTTCAAAAAACAAGCAAAAGATTTTAAATCAAGTTACCAAAGGCGTTAAAAATAAAAAAAAAAGTTTTTGCTGAAAATATAAATATTTTGGCAATATGAAATTTCATACAAATGTTTCAATACAAAAAAGAAATTTATAACTTTTGTTTCAACTAGTACGGAAGTCTGCAAAATTGCACCCTATTAAAAAGTATTAAAAATAAAACTCAATTAATAGACACAGATTTTGCAGAATTTCACAGTAGGTGAAACAAAAATTATTTCACTTTGTTTCATCTGCAGATAAAGTTTTTTGATAGTTAGAACAAAAATTGTAAATTTTTTTACTTTTTGTTTTGGAAGTTTTGTATGAAATTTTACAATGTTATACATTTTTTAATTTTTAATTTACGAACTTGAAATGGAGGAACCACATCCTTGTGTGTATAAATAAAGCAAATTGAATGCTGGGAAGAATCAAAAAATCGTTTGCTAGGTTTTATAATAAGTTTCTGTGGTTACTTTATTCAATCTTTGTTCGTCCACTTTTGGAGTTTGCGGTTCCAATGTGGTCACCAAATCTCAAAACAGACTGTGATGCCACCGAAAAAATCCAAATAAGAGCAACAAAGTTCGTTAGCGAAATAGGAAACAAAAGTTATGGAGACGTCTGAAATTGCTTCGGATAACAACGTTGGTTGAAAGGAGACCAAGAGGTGATTTAATTCAGATGTTTGAGTTAATGAACGATTTGGCCAAGATAGAAATTAAAGAAATTTAAGAGGACACCGCTTTAAGTATTCTAAAGAAATAGTTAAGCACCCGCAAAGAGAAAATTTCTTTTACAACCGAATAGCCGATGCCTGGAATGCTTTGCCTGGTGAAATAGTAACTGCTAAAACAGTAAACAACTTTAAAGCAACTCTTGACTGCTGGACGAACTGCAATCAAGCACATCAGCTGTCATAGTATGCCTGATAACATCACTGGCCTCTAAGACCAGCACAGCATCTTCTACTACTATTACTAATTTAGCATAATTGTTTAAAATATTTCAAAACTAAATTTTTTTCTTTTTTTGATACCTAATTCTGATACCAATAGATAAAATAAATGCTATTAATAATAAAAAAATGATAGTAGAAAAATAGGGCCTGATTGACACTTTAAAAAATTAACAATTTAAAAGAAATAAATCTAAATAGCGAGTCAGAGGTTAGTAATAGCCGGTGCTTTGTAAAAGTTTTGAAAGTCTAAAAAAGTGGAATAATTAACGAGTCTTATTATAATTTGAAAATAAAATTTTGATTTTTTTTAACTCATTTAAATAATTGAAGTGATAAATGGCTCAAAAAATTTAATTGTGAAATTCAAAACCTAGCCGGATTTTTGATAAATAAATAAAATTATCTTTTAATATTTCAAAGCTTGATTCAAATATATTTTTAAACTGTATCGTAAAAAAAAAACTTTAACAAAAAAAAAATAAATAATGAATTAAAAACAAAAACTTTTTTGTTTTAAATATACCCGGAAGAACATTTTAACAAAATAAACTAGAACAAATTTGTTGTTACCGCATTTCTTGCATTCATTTATTTAATTCTAAAGCAAATTCAGATCTCGTAATTTCCTTAAAATAAATTGTTAGAATAGCCAACAAAAAAAACTATCTTTTTTAATGTTTACATTGTTGTTGGTATCCAACAATATGTCCCACACATCTCCGTTGAAATTTAGCATGGAAATTAGTTGATTTACGTTTTCATCGTTCATTTGATCATTATCCATTTCGAAGTCACTTGGTGGATAGTGTTTTTTAAATGGTGAATAACTGCTCCATAAAGTCAAACAACTTCGCGGCTTGATATAAGCTGATTTATGAAACTTGAATTTTGCTATTTCGAATCCATTCAAATAGCTAATTAGCTGAAAATTTCCTATCTTTACTTCGTAGTCTGTAGAATTGGCTAGCCGGATAAACTTTTTTTCAAAATCGTGTTCACTAATATCTAATAAATTTTCACTGACCACTTCAGTTTGTACTGATACATTTGAGGTTTTGAGGTTTTTCAAAGACGCATTGTAAACAATTAAATCGTAAATTTTATGAAGATCTGTGCAAATGGTCTTGATATTTTTGGCCAATGTGGCATTCAAACTTTTAGAAGATTTACTGGTTTTAAGTGTTTTCTTTGACACTTTTTGCCTCCTAACCCTTCTAGATTTATATGGCTGGTTCAAGTGAGAATGGGAAAGATCCAAAACTAAATTGTTATATTTTAAAGTGATTTCCTTTAGTTCTCTTTCTAAATTTATGTTTTGTTCAAGATGCTTGATTACCAAACTTAACGGTATTTCTTTAGAAGAACTTGTCTTGAAATGATTGAGTACATCTTGCCATGAAAATTCATTCGTTTGACTTTCTGCTTTACAAGTTTCGACAGCATCCAACTCACTCATATTTAATTTATTGCCAAATTTAATTTTTGTGTAAACAATTTAGACAAGCTGCTATAAGATGTTCATTTAAAAATATTCAACTCAAAAAATTTTATAATATTTTAAGTGGTAGTTTTTGCTGTCTTTTGAAAATAAATTTTTTTGTTAAATAGCTGCGGGCAAGTATCAGTCTAGTCAAGAGATTAAAAGCAAAAAGCATTCAAACATAATGTTAACAAATTATTGGTGTAAATTTTTAAATTTTAAACCAAGAGTTTTTAATCTTACTATAAATGAATTAAAATTGATCAAAATTAAATCATATACCTAAAAATAATCAAAAAATACTTAAATAAAAGAATAGCTTATTATCTAAATTAATTTACCATTACTTTGTTTAATTATTATTTTTTTATTTTTGATTTACAAAAAAATTAAAATGAAATAATAACAAAATAATTATCGAAATTAAAAAATAAATAAAGAAATCTTTGAATTTTTATTAATTTATTTAATATTTAAGAGCACAAATAATATTTTACCACAAAACCAGTAAAAATCTCCACTAATTCAGTAAAAAAATAACAAAATCAAGAAGCAATTAATTAATTCAGTTTTTATTATTTATTTCAGAAAAATATCACAAACAGTAAAAATTTATACCAAAAACGGAAGAAATAGCACTATTTCAATTAAATCATAACTTTATTTTAATTTTGTTCACTAATTAAGTAAAATCTTATTACATAAAAAAAATATTAGTTGGGTGATTTGAATGGTCAGCATCTGACACGAAACAGTGCCCCTTTGACCCGTGGTCGAGTTGAATGTAAACTGCTGCTTGACAACCTTTGTTATTATGACGACATGATTATGACTTTGTTATTATACCTAAATTTGTTGTCTTCTTGCTTTCTAAAAAGCATAGAGTCTACCTAAATAAAATCGTCTTCAATTTTTTGCTTTATTTCAGTAAAATCACCAAAAGAAGAATGAAGTTCGTAACACATTGCCCTACCTCTTTTTCTCTTCGTTGTTTTTTCTTTGAGAATCTGGGTTTATGGAATATCTTCAACTTGGTTTAGTGTATCGTCAACTGGATCAAGCAATACACTCTCTTTTGATTTTGCCTCAGAAGACATTCAGATTTTATTCAAAATTTATTTACAATTATATTTAAGAAATTAAATTATTTGTAAAAAAAAGAAGATATTATATTGCATATTATATTGCATAAGTTATAAATTAATTTTTACCATTTTCGCTATATTTGATATTTTTAATTTTTTGAAAAATATCGAAAAGTAATTAATTAGTTAATTGAGTACTGTTTTTGTTATATTTTTATCTAATTAGTGAAATTATAAATGAATTATTGACATTTTCGCTGTATTAGATATTTTTTAACAATTTTGTGAAAAAAAACCGAATTAGTTATTGTTTAATATTCCAAAAAAGGGTATTCCAAAAAATCCATCAGATTTTCGACCAATATCAGTATCTACATCATTGGCTACTATCTTTGAAACACTTTTGTTGAGCAAAATGACTTGTTTTGATAAAATACATGGAAATCAATTTGGTTACAAAAAAAAAACTTCTTGTAGACATGCTTATTTTCTTGTAAATGAGACTATACATTTTTATAGACAAAATGGTTCAAAATTACATGCAATTTTTTTAGATGCAACAAAAGCGTTTGATAAACTTTGGAGAGATGGGCTATTTTATAAATTAATGAACAATATTTCAAATGATTTATGGCGTATTTTATACAAATATTATAATATTTCGAAGATAATTGTTAAACATGATAACAAAAGTAGTGATATAATAAAGACAACTGAGGGGGTCAAGCAAGGTGGTATTCTTTCACCATACCTATTTAATTTTTATATTAATGATCTTATAATACAATGCTTGGAGCTTCAGATGGGTGCACAAATAGATGATAAAAATCTTTCAATTATAGCCTATTGTGATGACATTGTAGTCCTATCTCCATCTGCTGGTCAATGTCAATTACTCCTTAATAAATGTTCTGAATTTGCTAAATTATGGAAGATTGACTTCAATGCCAATAAATCTACTGCCCTTACTTTTGGCAAAGATAAAACTATGGACAAGTTTTGTTTTAGTCTAAGTAATAACAATGTGACACATGCAAAAAATATAGAATATCTAGGTCTTCCAATTGGAGATTGTGCTTATGTTAGTAATTTTGTTGAGCAAAAATGGAAAAATGTTGAAAAAAGTTTCTACTCTCTTTGTGGACTAGGATGCAAAGAAAAAATGGCTAGTCCAGATTTAGTGTGTTTTTTGTACAAACAATTTTGCCAGTCTATTTTTAGATATCATCTTGACTTGTTATTAATTTCGGAAAGAAAATTAGAAGAATTTGATATTAGACAGAATTTGTTATTAAAAAAATGTCTTGGAATAAAGAAATTCGCTAGATTTTCACCAGTTCTAGAAGCTCTTAAACTGGAATCAATAAAACAAATTTATCTGAAACACAAAATTTTTTTTCTAAAACAAATAAGTCAGAGCAAGTTGTGCTCCGATTTGTTAATGTTCCTTAAAAGTACGTATGAAAAATTTGATAATGTTAATGTGTCTTTTTGTAGGCAATTGCAAACATTAGAACAAACAATTTTCATTAATACTGCTGAATATGCTCCTAAAACATCAATAGAGTTGATTAAATTTGTGTATAAATGTAAGAACCTTGGCTTGGTAGACTCAGTAAAATATGTGTTATCACAAATCAAGTTTGAAATATTGCACAAGTCAAATTATGACTTCTTATTTAAAATTTTAAACGATTTATTAAAAGTGGACTTTTATACCTGATTATATGGTTTTTTTTTTGAGATAATTAAGTTTTTTTTTAAATTCCTATTTTGATTTGTATTTAAATCGTATTTTTTTTACTCTATTTTGTAAAAACTTTTTTTTTTTTATTTTCTCTAAATTGATTTTTTTTTTTTTTTATAATCTCTAAATTTTACTATTTTGCCTATGAGGCTTGAATTAATAATAATAATAAATAATAAATTGTTTAATGGAAAAGTGATTTTTTACTGAATTTGTGATATTTTTTTTTAAATTTGTGGTGAGGTTTACTGACGTCCAATATTTAATTGAGGTGAAATACCAGAGTTGGTCAAAAGTCAAAAATTTATTTAAAAGTTGGGGTTGTGAAGTTCGTTTCAATTCGATCTTTTCAATTCAGAAAAATTGGATTACTTTTTTACTAAAATAGATAATTTAGTTCTGTAAAATGCTTAATTAGAGCAAATTTGCTTAATGCAGTAAAATAAGTCTGCAAATTACTCTGCAATTTTCTGCTTTTTGCACGCCATTAAAAAGTATTCTAATCAACTGTGCAATTACATTGCAGAGTTTTTGCAGACATATATTTTCTGATTAAGTAAAGTTGCTTAAACATTGAGCATTTTACAGAAATGAATTATCTATTTTAGTAAAAAAAATATTCAAGTTTTTCTGAATTGAAAAGATCGAATTGAAACGAACTTCACAGCCCCTTAAAAGTTTGAAAAGTCTAAGTTGACTTTGACATTTTAAATATTATTTTTGAGTTAATTTACGTTTTATAATTTAGATTTTTAAATAAAATTAAAAGAGAACATTGATTTTTGCTTAGTTTTTTATTTAATATGTCAAAATAAACTTATTCTTTAACAAAAAATAATAAAACGAATTTCTAAAAATTGAAAATATGTTTTTTGTCACATAAATAATAATTCACTTCTAATTACCAAGCAAATTTAAAACAATCAAAATTTTCTTAATTTGAATAATAACTAATTAATTTGCTTTATAATAAATCAAAATTTTAAGTCCAAGTTAAAGTTAATCTTTAACTTTAAAATATTTTACTCAAAGTCAAAGTCAAATCAGACTTTTGACATGTGAAATTCAAATACAAATTGAACAAAAATTCTTCCTTTTTTGATGAATTAAAAATAAAGTTAATAAAAAATACTGCAACATAATGCAACATACTTTGTTACAGCTTTTTTACCTAAAATATTTTTTTTCATGTTAAAATAAAACATCAATTAGATTTAAATTGACTATTAATTTAATTTACTAAAAAAAGAAAAAAAAAATTTATTTTGTGTAATAAAGGTGCAACAAAATATGTTGCAGTATTTGCTTAAGTATCTTTTATTAACTTTAATTTTCGTCCATCAACAAAAGAAGAATTTTTTTTATTTTGAATTTCACAATACCTTACTATGCTTAAATCACTATTTTAATCAATTTTTTAGTTAATAAAATTTAAAATTTAATTTATTTTAATTCTATTTTTTAAATTCTATTTCCATAATCATCCCAGATAAAAATTATGTGTAGCTGATCATGGAACACAATGAAGCTTGTGACAAAAAGTTTGAGATTCTAGAGAGAATATATTTTAATAATAAACTTTTAATATTTAGTTTCGAAAAGAACATTCAATATATTTATTTTAGAAAAAAACAAATTTAATCAATCGGTAAAGTGAAAGCTTAGTACATTTATTTGAAAAAATCCAAAATATAATAGAAAAATGTTTAGAGTAAATTAGATTATTTTTAACTTTTTTAATTTTTACATCGAAATGTAAAAAAAAATATTTTAATTAAAATTTATGAAAAATTTCATTTCATTTATTTATTATTTTACTTTAATTTTTTTATTTTATTTTCACATTGCAAATCAATCGCAGTTTTAAACAAATAAATTCATAGCTATTTTTGTCGACAAAAAAAGAAAAAAAAAGAAAAGTGAACTTCAATTTTAAATAATTTTCTGTCACTTGAGTTTATAAGCATTTATTATTTAATAATCGCAAAATTAATTTTTTCGAGTTTGCATTAAACACATAAATATAACATTTAATTAATTAAATTTTTTTGATAAAAACTAAGTACTCAAAAAATGTGTTCTTTGATCGTTTCATCCATTATTTGTAAATGTTTATTAAAATTAAAACAAAAACAACTAGTCCTTGGAAATTTTTTATTCTGATATTTATTAAACTTTAGTGCTTGATCATTGTAGAGCTAATGCGAAAAAATCTGACAAATTTTGCAGCCAAATTTAAAACTAAATACCAAAGATTTCTAGCTGGTTGCGACTTGGCAATCAACAAACGCCAAATTAGAACACCTATGATGATATTTGCCAACCATCTAATGTTTCTAAGAGTTTTTAAATGCTTCTTTGCTGCTGGCACTCCATGCAAGTCTTCATTTAATAAATACTTCTTGGTTCCGATTAAATAATTTTCAATATATGTGGGCCAATGTATTGTTCTTGGATCAAAATAGAAGATCTAAATAAAATTTTTTATTTTTTTTAATTCTTTTAAGTCAAAAAAGCATTTTACTTGTGAATCATTTTCAAGTGAACTATTTCGCAAAGCAATTATACTTTCATAATTGCATTTCAAGTCCAATTCTGTAAGATATTCAATTGATCCCAACATCTTGTGGATATTTTTATAAACATTTACCACTCTAGAATAATAGACAAAAATTTAAATTTTTAAATTATCTAATTTTTAAAAAAATATTTAATCATAAAATTTACATAGAGACATCATTTTGTATTAAAAAAAAGCATGTTTAATTTTAAAGAAGTGAAATTTTGCACAATTTATGCAGACTTTTGCAGAGACAAAAAAATATGATTCTGCATTAAATTGATTTACTGTAAATTAATGTCAAAATGAAATAAACGAAATTCTTGCTAAAAATTAAACAAAGAATTTAATTTTATTTGTTAATTAAGCAAATTATTGTTAATTCTTAAATTAAAATAATGTTATTTTAAATATATATAATTATTGATAAGTATTTTTTTACTCAATACTTGAAGAAAATTTACTTTTATAAATTAAATTAACTTCTCTCAAAATATTGTCTTTATTGAAAGTAACTTTGGTATCGAAAAAGTCAAAAATTGTCACCCAGTTATCACTTATAAAAACTTCCTAAGATTCAGAGGAATTGTAATCATTTACTTTTAACATTATATAAAAAAGCATTAATTAATGACATGAGAATCATTTAACAAGTATATTTTTAATAATAAAAAAAATAAATTTTTGACAATTATTATTTAACATTAAATTCATTTGAGATCAATTAACTAAATGTAGCATTAAATTTTACAATTAAAAATCATTTTTCGAAAAATTTTGCCTCATTTACCTGGGTTTTTGTCCAATTAAAGTTAATCCCAAGTCGGACATATAAGCTGGCAGTAGATGACTTATAAAAACCCAATAATCGTGAACAAGACTGTTTGATGTCAAAGTTAAATTAGGTCTTCTGAATGCACCTTCAAAAGGAGTATTTTTCGAATATTGAGTGACAAAATTTTCTAAACAAAATTTTCAATTTAAATTTTCAATTCTAAATCCTAATTGTAAATTTATGTACCCATTTCTCCCCACCTGAACGGATTCAAACCACCGGTTGTACAATTATAAATATGAATTTTGTTTGTGTCATCGGTCAACATGTTCTTTCTGGTGTTTACAACCCTATTCCATGTGGCGGATATAAGCAAATTGACCACTATATCAACTGGAACAATGTCTAACACGGCATGGCCTTCTCCTTTCATTGATCTCAGATATCCTCGTCCTGCTGCTATAAAAATATCACAAGGTCCACTCGATTTTTCAACCCAACCCTGAAAAAAATTTTTTTTTCCTTTTCAAATAAATAACTTCAAAGTGGATGATTTACGGCAAATGGTTCTTTCCACGATGCTCCGACAGTAGACGGCCGAACTATCACTATTGGCAAGTCATTTGCTTCTCTTTCGATTAGGCTTTCACCTATCCACTTGGTGTAAGCAAATGTGTTTGGTTTATTTTCAATTAGTTTCTTGGTGCCAAGCTTAAGCCAGTCGTCCTCCATCCATTCAAGCAAATTTAAAACTTTTTGAGGCTCTACTTCACATGGATAGATTTTTTCGTCAATAAAAGACTCGTCACAATTGGCGTAAATTGAAGAAACGTGAACAAAAGCCTCAAGCTCTTTTAATTTCCTACTTAAATCGAGCACTTGTCTGAGGCCATAGACGTTTGTCAACAGAGAAGTCCTTGTTTTTGCATATTTTAAAATTTAATAAATCAAGATTTTTTTCTTCTAAATAAACTACTTTATGTCAAGGTCCAAATCAACAGTTCCAGCCAGATGAAATACCAAGTTTACTCTTTCCATAAGCTCATTCAAAATGCTGCCTGAAATAGCCAAATCTTTTTCCAAAATATTTCCACTGATCGGAATCAATCTGTCTCTGAAATTGGGGTCTTTTTTTCTTAATTTGTCAAAGACTTTGCACGAAGTAATCTCATTTAAACGCTGGTCAGCATTGTGGCCACTTTTTTCTCGAATGATACAATAAACTTTGCTGAGGTTATCACATGAATAGAGCAGTTTTTCAATGAGTAATTTGCCAATGAACCCAGTGGCACCAGTGATGAGAACATTTTTTCCAGAATAAAACTCGCTAACGCTCACTGACATGATCGACTAAAAGGGTGCCTCAATCTAAAAAAGGTGCCAATAAAAAAATGAATTAATAATTATTTTAATTAAAAAGTAATATCTCATGATTTTTTGTTGCAAAGCATAAATTTTAAAAAGCTAAGATATTTTATTTCTTATTTTTCTTCAATGTACTTCATACAGCTAAAATAAATGGATGAATATTTTTAAATCATTATAATAAAATTTGCAAAAAAATTTCTTTATCAAATAAGCATAGATGAATAAAATTAAAATGGATTCTTTTGTTTTTCCTTTGTCGGCTCAAATGAAATTTACCAATTTTTTTATTTATCATTATGTCTACTAAAAGTGCATAATAACTAGGCTCACATAAAATTTTTTAGATAATAAAAATTAACTATACATGATTAACAAAATGGAATTTTGTATTAACTAAATTTTTCAAAGATACATTTTTTATTAGTTGTTTTTTGAAGATAATCTCAAATAAATTTTAAAATAACAAATTTACAGTCCCGTTCTGTTCACTTGCCAACAAAAAAATATGACAAGACTTATTATGAGAACATATTTACTTAATGATTAGTAATTTTCTTTTATGAATTAATTAAAGTTTTGCATAAAAACTTTAATTTTGTCGAATCTTCTTTTTTTTTAAGAATAGTTGAGCCGAGCAAATGAGTGTTTTTTTCATATTTTCCATCAGAATTTTGTAAGCTGAACTTTAAAAATTATTAAATTTTTAAGACAAAAATTAAAATAATTTAAATCATGAGACATTTTCGTGCGGTTAAAAATTTGCAAACTATCGTCAAAGTAGTTTATTAAAACATTTTTTAAAAAAGAAGATTCAATCAAAAAAATGCTGTATCATAAAATATTTACATCACCATATTGGTGACAATTGAAATAAATAATAATATCAATTTGGAATTTTTCTTACGTTCAATTATTCATTAGAAAAAAATTTATTATTTTGTATTTAAAAATAAAATATTTTCTTACATTAAAAATTATGATAAAAATTTTGAATTTTTCAAAAAAATTTAAATTAAAATTTACCTAAATACTCTTAAAAATATGGTTTTTTTAAAGTCAAAAAAATTTTATTTTACGAAAATTTACCAGAATTTCCGAAAATTGTAAAAGGGCCAAAAAAAGAGTTTTTGAGGCTTTTCCTAAAACCCGGATCCGGATTTTTTCTTCTAAAACTAAAATACGGACTAACACGTCCGTAAAATTGCAGTTCAATTTAGTATTGGTTCTGTAGATGTTGTTAAAAAAATTGGTAAAAATTTAAAAATTGACAAAGTTAAAAGAAAAAAAATTTAAAAAGTGGAAGAAAGCATAGAGATAACTTTGATGAAGAAGAAATTGTCCCTGTTAAATCAAAATCAAATAAAACAAAAACAACAAATAAAAAAAATGCAGCAGTTAAAAATGGAATTGAATCTAAAAAAAATGGAGTCGAAGAAGCAGATTATGAAGTTGACGAAGAAATAGACGGTAAAGATAGAGATGACCAAGAACGAAAAAATAAATTGTGTATTTACCCGGAAATTTAAAAAAAAAATTTACTTTTATTGGTTTTGAATTCAAATGATTTTGATTTCAAAAAGCTGATTCAAGAGAGTGATTTGATATGTATACCTGAAGATTTGGCTAATGGTGTTGTTAATACTGATTATTCTGTTTATCAGAATTGTTTTTCGGAAGATGCATATATGAGTTTAAAAAGTGTTATTAACATTAAAAGACAAATTTTAACCTTAAATAAAATTTAAATTAAAAAATTTATTATATTCAATTAAAAACAATTAAATTAAAAAACTTTTTTATTCTCAATTCTTTTTTTTCAATAAATTTAAATTCGTTTTTTTCTAAAATTATCATTTTTAGCTTTATGTTAAGTAAGCTTTTTAGTCCAAAAGGGTCCGTGTCCGTATTTTAGTAAAAAGAGGTCCGGGTCCGGATTTTAGGGATAGCCAGTTTTTGAGCAATTTTGTTAAATTTCAGCAATTTTTTTTGCTTTTAATCTTCATAATAATAACCATTAAAAAATAATACGCAATTTTACTTAAAATTCTTTTTTCCTGTAGTAGAAATGGCAAAAAAAAATTTTATTTTATGTTTTTGATTATTTGTTCATTCACCTTCCTTGTTGATTAAAAATTTTATAACCTAAATAGATAAGAGAAGTTTATACTAACCGATAAATTTAAACTTAAAATCCAAATCTTTTCTTTAAATGATTAATAGATGACTGACTTTTTTCCAGTTTTTTTTTATTTGAACGAATTATCTAATTATTATTTTAAAGCTCATTTTTAAAAAGTACATCCCAGTTAAAAAGCAAAAAAATTGATATGCTGTTACCACTATTTTTTTGAAAAATAGATTTAAAAATTAACATGTTTTCCTATTTTACTTCTTTTCTTAATTTTACATAATTTTTTTCATCAATTTGCCAAAAATCTTTAACAAGTTACGGAAATTTGGTAAATTTTCGTAAAATAACATTTTTTTTAATTTCTTAAATTTAAATAAGTTAATAAATAAATAAATTCTTGTAGCAAATCAATGCTTTATTTCTCACTTATTCTCAATTTTTTTATTTAAATAAATTAAATAATAAGATTAATAAGATTAAGGTGCTATACGGAATATTAGAAAAAAATATTATTATTAGAAAATCATGCAATATAACAATCGGTAAAATAATAGAGTTGTAAAAATAAATAATTATAATAACACATTTACTATCACGTGGAATGAAGAAAAAAAAACTTTATTAAAATTAATTTTAATCTTTAATAAATGGCAAATTTTGAAGTTTGTGATCAAAATAGACGTAACAATGTCATCTTTCTATAGGAAAATTTTACCGAAAATTGAAAGCAAAATATTAAATTTAGTTATTTTTTCCTCAATTGAACATACTCTAAATTCTATTAATCTTCTTAATGCTATAAAAAAAGTATTAAGTTTAATAATTAAAACTTCATACCAATAGAATTAGTAAATACATGTCTAATTGTTGATTAAAGTAAGAAAACTTTTTCTTCTATTAAACTAATCTAAAATAAATAAATTTTTTTGGCTTAAAAAATGTGATTTTCCAAATAAAATTAAAAAATTTCAAAATATTATCCAAATATTTTTCTATCTCAATAATTTTCTCATTACTTGCTAAAAAAAATACAACAAAAATTACTCAAAAGTTGGTTAGCCCTACATTTAATGGGACAACAATTAAATTGAAATTTTGAAATTATTTTTAATGAAAAATAAATAATTTATGATAATTTAAAATTTATTAAAAAATATTTTTCTCATTTTTTTATAATTAACCTTCCGTAAGTGCAAGTTAGTAGCAAAATTATGTAGTTTTGCATCGGAATCGATTTTTAAGACGGAATTATGAGTTTGTTTACATTTGGTCAAAACTTTGGAAGTGTTCTCAGTAATTCGGCAAGCAATTCGAATGCAAATGCAAACGAGTCATTGTTAAATGTTCATACAATCGATGTGATTGAAATAGATGAAAATGAATTGGAAGCAAGAGATGATGATGATGATGATGATGAAGATAATTCATTTAATGAGACAAGAGCTAAAATACCGCGTCTAAACTCTGACTCAAACATCAAAAATTCAAAGACAAACGACAAGGAAAACGAGGAAACAGATACCAATGAAGAAGAAACATGTTCCATATGCCTTGAGCCTTGGACAAACTCAGGGGGACACCGCTTAGTTTGTTTAAAGTGTGGCCACTTATTTGGCGAAGCATGCATCGAGCGATGGCTAAAAACAGTCCCAAAATGTATTTCCAAATTTTTTATTTATTTAAAGATAAAAATAAAATAAAAAAAATTAATAAATTTAAAATACTAGGTCCTCAGTGCAACCGGCAATCGAAACGAGCCGATATTAGGCGCATTTACGCCAAATCTCTAAAAGTAATTGACACTGCCGAACTAGACAAGGCCCTAAAAGACTTGGAAAACGAAAAACAACTGAGAAAAAAATCAGAAATAGAAATTTCAGAAGTTAAATTAAGATTTCAACTGGTGCGTGACGAATTGTCACTGATGCAGCAAAAGTACAATACACTAATGGAAAGATTTAACTCTGTTGGAAGCGACCATAATTACATTTATAATCAACGGTCCATCTTAACTTCTGATAAGTCGAACAAAATGAATTTTAGTCAGGAAAAAATCATTCAACTGACAGATGTAAATAAATTGTATTTTTATTAATAAAATTTTTTTGATGATGTTTTTTTTCTCATTAGAATGCCAATGGTGGTTGCCGAGTGTTGAGTTTTAGTTTGAAAAATTTGGCCATTTTGGCCTCACAGCCATCCAATTCGCCAATTTTTCCGGGTTTCGGAATCAAAAAAATAAATTTCTTAGATTATAAATTATCTCAATATGTTCCTATTCATAGCAAATTGATACGAGACATGTCTCTATGTTCACA
Source organism: Brachionus paranguensis (assembly GCA_016802215.1). Taxonomy (NCBI): domain Eukaryota; kingdom Metazoa; phylum Rotifera; class Eurotatoria; order Ploima; family Brachionidae; genus Brachionus; species Brachionus paranguensis. The sequence continues at coordinate 135,088 of JAESIX010000007.1, forward strand.
GTATAATGACGAACTGCTCCTGACATGTAGTCTTGACAAAACAATCAAATTAACAAACATTACATCAAATCGACCCATACACAGCTATGAATGTCCGCATCCCATCTGGAGCTGCTGTTTCAACCAAGAGAATCCGTTCTACTTTTATGCAGGACTAGCAAATGGCCATGTTCTGTTGTTCGATCGCCGTAAGATAGACAAACACATACAAATTCTCAATTCAGATCTGAACAATTTTTCTCCTGTATGCAATCTCAGCTACATTTCCAAAAGTGACGCTTTTGCCAGACCAGGAATACTCATCGCCCAGTTGGACAAAGTGAGTTTTTACGAGAATTGCGAATCGAGCGAAGACTATAAGTGTCACTCGTTATTAATGGAATCTAATATAATGAGCTGTTCGATGGAAGCGACAACAGGTCATGTCCTAGTAAGCACCAGGCCCACTCAAAAGCATCCCACAGTAAGACACAGTGTTTATGAATTTCTAAAAAAAAATAGCCCAGAAACCACCCAAAGTTTATATTCTTTAAATTTTGTTCAAGATTATAAAGGATCAAATATTCAAAAAATGCTCGCCAAATCAAGGCTCTTTACTTTTGACTCGCAATTGTACGCTACTGTTCCGTGTGAGTCGAGCAAAAGTGCCATCATTTGGGATGTGACCAATGGCGAAACATGCTGTAAATTGCCAAACCAAAATGACATTTTGGACATTTATCCATTTAATTACAGCGATAGCTTTTACTTGAGTACTTTGACAGAAAAACAGCTGAGAATTTTTAAAAAAATAAACTGATCAAATAAAAAAAATTAATTTGAAATCAAACAAATTAAAATAGTGTAGATATTTTGAGTATTCGTATCGTCGGTGTAATTATCTCTTATTAAAAATTAAATTAACTTGTCAATTAATAAATTCATGGATGATTTTTTTTTTGAATTTTTTTCATTTTTTCAGACTGATTTTACATCGAATAATTTTCTTGTTCTAAAATTGGAACAATTCAGTGCCATTAAAATTTTTTTTGTTGAAAATAAAAGTGTAATAACATTTTTTTTTTACAATCATTTTCTGTTTTAACCCAAAATTTTACCTTTGTTTTGTTGATAAAATTAAAAATGATGATTATTTAAAATTTTTTTGATTGAATACATGAAAAAAAAATTAATTTTTTTAAATTAATTTTATGAAAAATTTTATCTCATAATAGTATTTTTAGTAAATTAGTGTAAGAAGTTTAAAATATTTTTCTACATTTTTCAGTTACACGTACTGTTTATAGAGGACGATTAAAATAGCGGACTTATAGTAAAATGAAAATAAATTTCCATATTCTTCGAAAACAGGATTATAGCTAGAATTAACAATTAATCATAAAATTAAGAAAATAAAATTTTCTTTTTTTTAACTTATTGGTAGAGCTGGCAGAACGGTTCCGTGAAACCGGTTTGAAAACGGTTTTTGAAAATAGAACCGGTTTTGCAATTGATTTTTTAATTTATTAAATTTTTTTTCATATATTTTTTCAATAATAAAAAATTTTAAAACTTATTTAATTTACTTAATAAATTTGTAAATTAAAAATTCAAATTAGATTTTAAAAAAATTTATTGTTTAAATTTATTAGATCTTTATTTTTTTTATTTCAAATTTAAATAGTATTGGTATAAAGAGTGACAAGAAGATAATCCAAGGAAAAACCAAAACGGGAACGTTTTTATAGTGAATTTTTGCTTTTTTTAGTTCAGAAAGTAACTAAAAAATTGACAAAGGATTTCTAAATTTTGATTTATCAAGCCAAAAAAAGATTTGCTCAAAAGTTCATTTTTTATTGTCCTATTTTTAAATTTTAAAAATAAAAAGTTTGAATTTTCAATTTCGGCTTTTATTTTTTTTATTCATTTAGCTTAATCAATAAACAAATTATTTGTTATAAATTCGCAATAATTATTTTGTTTTAAATTTTATAATTTTATAGTTATATAATAAAGCTTTTATAATGCATTACATTAAAAACCATGCTTTTAAATATTAATTTTTCAAGTATTATGAAAAATTATGAAACCGGTTTAGAAACTGGTTCCTAATTCAAAACCGAATTTAAAATCGGTTCTAATATTCAAACCGGTTTACCAGCCCTACTTATTGGTACAGGGTTTAGGTAAGGATTTTTTTTTTGAATTTAGGGGAACGGAAACTTTTATATTTTTTTTAAATTTGATTTTCTTTATCATCTAAATCATCAATTATTTTATTTTGACTTCGCCGTTGCTTCTATTGTTAAAGTATTATTGAAAAATGTTGATCAGAATAAAAATATTTTTTTTGTCTTTTTTTTATTCTATGTTGCAATACTATGTCATTAGTTTAGCTCCCGAGCACTTCTTTTTCACTGCAAGTGCTTGGATGGTGATAGTTTTGCCGAGATTGCAATCAATTGAATCCAATTTTTGGCAGTAGTACGTATGTTCGCAGACAATTTGTTCGCGAAAAATGTTCGCAATAAGATTTTTTAACATTTAAAAATTAGCAAAATACTTTGATTTTTGATCAATTTTATTGAATAAAAAAAAAATTTCAAAAGTTCATAAAAAAATTTTGAAAAAAAACTAAAGGAAGACTATTATTATTGATTTAGAGCCTTAGTCACATAAATTTTGAGACATACCACTTGTCCAATGTATTGCACATATGATAAATTCGAATTTGCTTATCTATACCTTTACTATGAAATTTACCGGTACGAAGTTTGCTTATTTCTAATTCTTGTAACTTTTGCTCTTCCCTGTCATTCAGCTCATCCATTGAAAGTGTATTTTTAGTATAATAATCTCTATCTTCATTTAGAGTGTTCCTAAAAAGTTGCCAGTTTTCTTTCTTATAGTTTAACTTTCTAATTGTAGATTTGCTTTTTATTAAGTAGTGGATGGAAACAGATGCTTCAGTTGGAAAATGGTCACTAGTCATATCATGGTTATTGAGAACACTAAAATCAGTCACCTTGTCTTTTAATGAGGAAGAAACTAAAAAAGATCAAGAATTTCTGAATGGTTCCTGTTAAAATCATTTTAGGTAGGACACTTGTCATTAATAGCTGAAAAATCTAACTCATTGATTATTCTTTCTTACACTAAGCCGTTATCATTTTCACCTAAACAGCATATTTACTTCGTCCTGGCGTTAAGGTCACCATAAAAAATGTAGTTTCTACAGATCCTTTTTAATAGTTATAAAAAGATCAAAGTTAAGTATTTTGTTTGGCGGATTGTAAAGACTAAACACAAATAATTCATTAATCTTTCCTAAATTTAGTTTATTACAAAGAAGCTTAAAATTGAAGTGCTCATAGGAAAAGTCTTGTATAAAATAAATTGACGCTGACAAAACGGCGTTCTTTTAAGCGTTTTTTTTCGGGAAGAGTCTAATAACGGGTGTAGAATAAAAAATGGTACAAAAATAATTTTATCATAAAAATTTTTTATTTAACTAAGGCTTTAAATTTTATTTTTAAATTATAACTCAACCCTCCTATTTTGAAAAAATAATATCACTTATGGTATTGAACTCCATGACGACGTATTATATCGAGCCTAGAACGAACACTCTTGGCATGGTCTTGTACAACTTTTGGATCGATATTGCTCAGGCAAGCGCGAATTTTAATTTCGAGTTGCCTAAGATTTTTTGCCTTCCAATCACCCTCATAAACTTTAGCCTTCAAATTTCACCAAAAATCTTCAATTGGCCATGCTTATGCTACGTTTGCTGGATTCACTTCTTTAGCAACATACCTTATATTTTTATCTAACATATAATTTTGTACCATATTGGCATAATGAAATGATGCTAAGTCAGGCCAAAATACATAGTTGCCATCCTGATAATATTCTTTAATCATTGGTTCAAGTCGTTTCTTAATACACTCTCCAAGGTAGACATGTTGATTGACCGTTAAACCAGTAGGTACAAAATATGGTTCGCTTATTCCGCGTTGTGAAATAGCCAACCAGACAATTAATTTTTCTTCAAATTTTATAACGTACTTGTTCTTTACACTCTCCGGCGTCTTGCTAACGTTACTGCTATAAAATATATCATTCCCTGGCAGGGCGGTGTTGCCAAGAGTGAAATATGATTCATCATCAAGTATAAATTCATATCTGCTATATTTTAAAAGCATTCGATTACATTTTGGCCTAGCTGCCTTCTCCTGGTTAGCAATTTAAATGAGGTCTCTTGTGTTTTTTATACTTTTTGATGCTTGTCTACTTTTTTAAAATCTTTCCGATATAGATATAGTGGTAATTAAACTTTCTAGCCATCTTTCTTTGCGAATGACCCGGTTTATGATTGAAATAGGCTCTAGGTTTAGCCACCATTAGTTTGGTCACTATTTTAGTAGGTCCATCACTTCATTTTTTTCTCTTGAATGTTTTATCTTTTTCTTTAATATCTAGCCAACGATAAACAGAACGTTTTTTATTACCAAGACCAGTGAATCGCCTTACAACTTGAGCTTTTGGCAAATTTTGGTTACTTTTTACAAAGTTGTACAGATCTTTTTTGATGGTTTCGTACATTTTTTATTAACAACTTATCGAAAATTCAGCTTTTTGAAAAAATTTTTTTTTTTTTTAAAACTAGCATTAGTCTGATTTTAAATTTTGAAAAAAATTGGGAAAAGTCTTGTCAACTTTTATAGGAAATTAAATTTAACTTTTGTGCCATTTTTTATTCTACACCCGTTACTATGCCATTTGCATAGCATAGCTTAGTTCACGACCTCTACCTCTTCACTGAAGACGAGTAGATGGTGAAGTTACTGGCCATATTGTGGCCAAATTTATCCGCCTAATAAAAAGTAAAAAACTCCAAACAACAAGTTCGAACCAACTTGACAAAATTAAATTTTTTTAAATAGGCAAATTTAAAAAATGAAAATTTATTGTTCAACTGTAAAATAAACAAAGAAAAGAAGATAAAAAAAAATACTCAAACGATTCATTTCAATTTGTAATCTTTATATATATATCCTCAAAATCATTTACTTGAAAGAAAAAAAAAAAAAAAAACTAAATAAACCAAAAAAAGCAAAAAAACAAAAAATAAATATGACCATGATGTGCGCGTCCACTTGCCAAAAGCAAACTCAATTATTGGGCAATTTACACAAAAATTTAACATTAGTCATAGTGATCTCGTCCCTGCTCTCGGGCCTATTCTCCAGCTTGACAACTCCCTCGGTTCCGTCAATGCTCAAGAGCAGTCCGACGGAGCCCTTGTCATCGCCGTACACAATCATGAGCCGGTCGCCCTTTTGCGGCAAAACGGGCTCCAAATAATCCAACGCAATGTTAATAGTCTTGTCCAAGTCCTTGATGTGCAACGAACACTGGCTGCCGTGGATGCTCCTGATGACGCCGATGGCAGCGCACAAGTCAGCATCGTGCGGATACGAGTCGCGTATGCGCACCATCAGGCCGTCCATGTGCCAATCGTAGTGGTCAATGTTGTAGGCATTGGCGCCGGGAGTCTGCGGCGCAAAGTATCCGCCGGGCGTCGACGGCGAATAGATGAAATTCTGGAAGGAAGCAGGCGAACTGGTGGACGTGTAGGCAGTGCCGGGCGTGGGCACCTGCGAGTTGAACAGCTGGTTCTGGTAGGGGTCGAGGGGCGACGGGTTGGTGTAGGGTGAGTGAGTGGCGTAGTTGAGAGCGGAGCCGGGCGTGAACGGGCCGTGGGGATCGGGCGTGTCGGCCTGGTATCCGGGGGTGGTCGGGTTGAGAGTGGCCGAGGGCGGCTGCTCGTCCCAGTCGTCCTCGAAATCGTTGCGCGGCGTCTGCATGCTGCTGGGGTCCCAGGCCGAGCCGCCGCCGCCGCCATGCGAGGGGGTGACGGGCGCGGAGTCGGCTCGCGGCGTCATGCTGCCGTAGTGGGGGGTGCGCGAGCCGTCGTGCATGGGCGTCTGCGAGCCGTGCATGGGCGTCCGTGAGCCGGTGCTGGGCGTGCTAGTGGACGACGAGTAGAGCGGCGTAGCAAACGAGGACGGTGTCTTGATAGTTGTCTTATTGTTGGCGTCCACAATGGTGAGGCGTTGGATGTCGACGCCGATTGTTTGGCACTTGGTGTGCAGTTCGACGCGGGCCATCGTCTCGGTGGCGTCCTTGACTATGCCGATGTAGCCTTTGTACGAGCCTTGGCTGATGCGCACCGTTTTGCCGATTAGCTTGGTGTTGCGGCGGGTGGCGCCCGCCTTCGCTTGGTGCTGGTGTGGGTGCATCGATTGGCCGCGTTGGGGTGTTTTGGCGGCCGACGACGACGACGACGAGTGCACGCTGGACGAGCGGCCGGTTTGAGTGTGCGGCGATTGCTGTTGTTGCTGTGTGGGGTGCATGGGACTGGCGAGGAGCCGGGGAGACATGAAGCCGGCGGCCGTGGTGTTGGCGGCGGCGGAGGACACACTATTGTTCGAGTTGGCCAAGAGAAGTTGTCGCGTGGTGGCGACAAAGTAGCCGCCGTTGTCGCTAAAGCTTTTCGAGTACAAAAAAGCAAAGTGTCTGTACAAGTATTTTAGTTGGCCTTGGTGACCGCGGTGCACTCCGTCGATCACTTGGACCATGTCGTTTACTCGCATTGTCTTTGAGTGGGAGTCGAGCGCGGCCGCCATTTTGTTAGCTCGTTTTTTGGTGACCGCTTGACTGTTCACACTCAACACCTTGTTGTTCATGGTCAACACACGGAACATCTCTTTTTCCAGACGCACAATCACAGCCACTGTCTGCGCATCGATCTGCACCAAGTCGCCCCACTCGAACTGACCCATTGAGTCGACGCCGCTGGCCGCCGATTGACACAGCTGCAAAAATCGCTGAAACACGCTCAACTCCTCCATGGTCAAGTCGGATATGATGATGGCGGTGTTGTCCTCGACGCGCACAATCAAGCCCGTTTCGCCCTCGTTCCGGCCGGCGATCACCTTCACATGCTCGCCGACTTTGAACGATTTTTTCAACTCGGCCGCCACAAACTCAATGGGCTCCTTGAGCTCGTGATGATGGGGCATCATGCGCACCTTGTCTGCGTCAATGGCCACAATGGTGCCCGTCAAATGCACCAGCTCGCCGTGGCACACTTCGACCACGTCGCCGGCCACAAAGTTGTGCGTCTTGTCCAACGCGGTCTTGGACAGCAAGGCGGCAGTGTCGGCGTCGACGCCGTCCGGCGACACCTCGAATCGCTGCAGCTCGGTGAGCGTGGGCTTGACGCCCTCGCTGATCACAATGGACACGGGAAACGTTTTGATCAAAAATCCCTTGGCCGTGTACCTGCCGTTCTCGAATATCCAGCAGTCGTCCATTTTGTCTTTGGTGGGCATGCCGCCCACGGCTTGCACGGCCTCGACGTCGAACAGCTTTTGTGCGGGCCGCAAGCGCCGCTTCTTTTTGTTGTTGTCGTCGTCCTTGGCGGCGGGGTCGCGCAGATGGCCCCGCTTGACCGAGTAGTCGATGCGCGGCACCAGCTTCAGCGTCACTTGACTCTGGGCCATGTCGACCTCTTCGACCTGGGCCAAGTCGTCTTTGTACACGGTGCGCTTAAGTCGGACCCAGGAGCCGACGCGCAAACGCACCACCTCCTTAAGTACTTTGAGCACGTCGGGCATTTCTTTGAACGGCACCATTTCTTGCTTCCACACGCCCAGCTTCAAGTTGCCCACGTCCTCGATGGCGGACTTGACGTGCGTTTGCTTGTACGCCTCCACGTAAATAAAGCCCTTGAGGCCCTCTTTCACGATCACGCTCTTTATCTGCAGCGGCTGCTTGTCCGTTTTGTTCAAGTACGAGTTGAATTTGCGCATGAGCAGCAGAGCGGTCTGTTTTTCTTCGCCGATGCGGCACTTGACCGTCCACAAATTGGGGTCCTTGAAGCCGGGCAAGAGCTTTTGCTGGATGATGGCGTCGGAGAGCTCGTCCGACTGGCCGAACCGACTCGACTCGTAGTTTTTCGAGTAGCGCTTTTTGTAGTAGTCGGCTATTTCGCGCATGTCGTCCTCTTTTTCCATGTGGTGGTAGAGCTTGCGGTGCGAGTGGGACGAGGTGCGCTCCGACTTTTCGAGCTCGTCGCGCACAAGGTCGTAGCCCTCTTCGGCCTCGTCCTCCTCCTCTTCTTCCTCCTCTTCTTCGTCGTCCTCGGCCTCCGCGTCGAAAAACTGCTGCAGCAAGTCTTTCTTTTTCTTTTTTTTTTTCGACTTGAACGACTCGTCCTCGTCCCGCTCCTCGTCCTCGTCCTCTTCGTCCTCGTCGTCGTAGTACTCCTGCTCTGGCTCTGGCTCTGCTCGTCCTCTGTCCGCCGCCCCATTGCTAGTGAACTCTTCGTCGCTGCTAGACATCGTTTCTCCTCCTCAATTTAATTCAATATTAAATTTTGTTTCTTTTTTTTTTTTTTTATTAAATTTCAAAAATGGGATTTGATCAAATTCATTAAATATTTATATTATTTTCTTCTATTTTTTTTTCTTTCTTCTCTTCTATCAAATAAATACGTTTGGTGGATGTGTGTGAAATGCGAGTTTGGTTTTGTTGGAGCAAAATTAACTTGCCCTTATTTCGACCACATGAAGAAATTTAATGCTATTTTTGGTTGTCAGAATAAAATGCAAAATAGAAAAAGTCAAAATAAAGTTAAATAAAATATAATAAAAATTATATATATATAAAATAAAAAATATCTGTTTATAATATCATATAATCAAATTGATTAAAATATTCATAATATCACAAATATTATACTTAATTATTATTATTTATTTGTATTTCCGTACCTAGCTTAAACTCCTTCAGATTTAATAAAAAAGTCGAAAAAAAATCAAAATAAAGTTAATTAAAATATAATAAAATTAATTATATATAGGAAAAATTATTAAAAAAAAAAATGAGAAAAATGTTAAAAATAGATATTGTGAAAACGCGCGTTATATAATCTATAGCCATATTTTTATTAAAAATTACCATAAATATAATAAAAAATAAATATATATTTGTGATCAAACGATCAATGCTGAAATTTGCAACATTCAAGCTATCAATTTATAATAATATTAATTTGATCTTTATTGACTTTGTAAAAAAAATTTAAAAAATTTGATATGAATTTATCAATGTTTTTTTGTTTTCAAAATAATAGATAATTTTACTTTTATTAAAATTATAATTTTAATTATTAAAAAAAATTTTTATTAAATTAAATAAATGAAGTGTTAATCAGTCGACTACGATAAGGGCACTAGCCTGTTGATTAACCTTAAAATTGTAAAAAAATATATAGTAAAAATAATTTAAAAAAAAAAGAGAAAATAAAGTTAAATAAAATATAATAAAAATTATATAAAATGTTAAAAATAGATATTGTGAAAACGCGCGTAATATAATCTATACCCATATTTTTATTAAAAATTATCATAAATTTAATAAAAAATACATACAGTGGTGATTTGATATAAGGATAAATGGTAAATTTACGCCAATTTACGTAAATTTGTGTATATTAACGTAAAAAATGGTAATTTGACTATTTTTAACGTTAAACAAGAATTGTAAAAATTGGTAAATTAACTATAATTTACACAAATTTACATTTAGCAAAATTTTACGTAAATTTGTGTAAATTTGCGTAAATTTAACATGGATCCTTATATCAAATCACCATTGTATATAAAATGATAAATATCTGTTTAAAATATCATATAATAAATTGATTAAAATATTCATAATATCACAAATATTATACTTAATTATTATTATTTGTTTGTATTTCTGTACCTAGCTTAAGCTCCTTCAGATTTAAAAAAAAGTAAAAAAAAAGTCAAAATAAAGTTAAATAAAATATAATAAAAATAAAAAAAAGAAATAAATAAAGTAAAAATAATATAAGTTAAAAAATAGATAAATTAAGATAGAGGGTAACAGAATACATTTTTCATATATTTGATGGTTCAGGAAAAAAAGAAGAAATAGTAAGGTAGCAATTACACAATGGAGTTGGGTACTCGATATTTCTTGATTCGAAACCTTGTTTGTATTCATCCACTAGTCTGACCACCAATGGAATAGAATGACTCAATCCTGCTCTGACATATTTCTCACTCAACTCAAAAAGTCGATTCGAGACTGTTTGTAGTTTAAGTTTACTATATGCCTCATGATCTAATATTTTGGAGGGAGTATCATATCTTAGTTTTAGTATGGAACGAACCGCTGAATTTTGGATTACTGCTAATCTTTATATATTAGTTTCTGAAAGAGAGTTAAGACAAGGGAAAGAATAATCTAGAATAGATCCAATCAAAGACTTATTAAGGTTTCCTAAAGTTCTAAAGTCAAGGCCCCATTTTTTATTTGACAAGATTTTGATTAAGTTTAGTCTTGAATTGCAACGTTCTTTAATTTCTTCAATCATTGAAGAAAAGGTTAGTTTAGAATCGAATTTAATACCTAGGAACTTAATTTCTTTTAGGGTTTCGATTTTATTCCCATAAAACCTTAAATTAAACATAGAACTTTCTTTGTTGTTTTTAGTAAAAATCATTGAGCTAGACTTTTCAACCGAAATTTTCATTTTCCACTTGAAAAGCCACTGTTCTAATTGTACTATTTTGTTCAATAAATAAATGTAAACAAATTAAAAGTAACTAAGCAAAATTTTTTTTGGTTTATTTTTTTTAATTTGATCTATTTCATATAAAATTGATAAAAAAATATTTTTTTTGTAATAAAAATATTATGCAAACTTTTATTTTATTATGAATTAATAAATTTATGGTAATTTTTATTAAGACTATGATAGTTTTTTATTTAATTTATGATATGCAAGTGTTAAGTCCTAGTGAAAATAGAGAGTTATAGGATACATTGCATATGTTTAATTATCTGATGGCTCAGGGAAAAAAGAAGAAATAGTAAGGTAGCAATTACACAATGGATCAAGATATTCAATATATTCTGATTCGAAACCTTTCTTATATTCTTCCACCAGTCTGACAACCAATGAAACAGAATGACTCAATCCTACTCTGACATATCTCTCACTCAACTCAAAAAGTCGATTCGAGATTGTTTGTAGTTTAAGTTAAAGGCCTCGTGATTCATTATGTTGAAGGGGCTATCATATTTTAGATTCAAAATAGATCGGACTGCAGAATTTTGAATTACTTGTACTTTTTTAATTTTGGTTTCTGAAAATAAGTTTAAACAAGGAAAAGAAAAGAAGGCAACGAGTTTTTCAAGGAGAAATTTTGTCGGATTGGGTTGATATTTTTAGCGGTTTACCACTACGCTCAGTGATTGCTCCACTATTGTTCGTTTTGTATATCAATGATCTACCAAAAGGAATAGAGAATGTTGTCAAAATGTATGCAGATGATACTAAAATGTTCTCGAAAACGGTATCAGAAATATAATCAGATTTAGATTTAGTTTTCAAGTGGAATCAAGATTGGCCCTTTCTCTTCAACACATCAAAATTTGTAGTATGGTCATAAAAACATTATGGTCATTAATGCATTATGATCATTAAAACAAAGATTTTCCTTATTTTATCAATAGTAAGCAGTTATCAACGTCAGAAAGCGAAAGAGATCTTGGATTTATTTTTAATACAAATCTGAAATGGAAAAATCAAGTGATAGAGGCTACAAACAAAGCAAATCAAATGTAAGGTCGAAGCCAACAACAGTTCATCCCCAATTTTTTATTTAGGCTTTATCTCCATTCTTGATTTCCTCTTGAGAGTCTGGTTTTTAAAATTTTTTGTATATAATATTTTACTCATTACTGACATTTTTAAATGACACATACTCTATGTGTTGAATCATTTATCAAATAAACAAGAAAACAGAAATTTGATCACATACAAGGTTGATAAATCAGCTTCTTCTTTTTTTGCTGGTAAGATTGGCGTATCATTGGAATCGATGATCAGACTGCAGGCTCTTACAAACTCCTCCTTATCGTCGAGTTTATAGGCAATGCTTGCGAACGAACACTCAATAGAATTCTGGCCAACCCAAACCATCCCATCATGTCAACCACACAATCTTCGCCCGAACGCTGCTTTCCTTTCCAAACAAGAAAAGCAAACAAGGCTGCTTATCGCAACAGCTAGTCTCTATTTTGTTTAATTGTAAAACTTATTTATAATTTATATCTTTATTTTACAAATTATTAAAATAATTATTGTGCAATTAGATTTATTTCTCAAATCAATAATTTCAATCGATAAAAAGTTTAAATCTTAAGATACTAAAGAAAATCCCATCTTCAAATCTAACTAAAACAAAATTTATTTATAATTTAATTTCTGGTAATGCAATATTACAAAAAAAATTTTTTAAATATATTGTTGGCGTGTGGTTAATGGCTTGTTGGTGATCATAATAAAAGAGTGGAAAGTGCTGTTTGAACAATTTATTAATCCGAAATTTTAGTACAATAAACACACCAACATTTATCTAAAAGTCTTGGTCTATTTATACGAAGAGTATTTCTCATAAATTAGGCTTAGCAACAATTTGTATTTTATTCTATTTTATTTTATTAATGCAATAACAACTACTAGCAACAATTAAGTTACTTCTACTTAAACTAAGGACTTTAATTATTCTTTTCTCCAGAGATACTGTGTAGCATTCCAGCTTCTCACTACTGTGATAAGCCGCTAACAATATTAGAGATAACTATTTAAAAAACAATAAATTTTTATTATAGAAATTTTGTAATTTTTTTTATAACTGAAATTCCATTTTTTTGCTATTTTTGAAGAAAAAATAAAAAAAAAATATTTTTTTTCAATTTTTAACTAGAAAAAAATTATTTTGATTTTTATCTGAATTAAAAATTAAATATTAAATCAATATTTTTTAATTTTGAAATAAAAAAATTATTATTGATTCGCTTTAATATTTTTTAATAAATATTATAATACCTAAATAGTTTTTTGAGCCATAAATTGGATAACTGAATGTGAAGCTTGTCTATAAAGTTTTTCAAGATTTTAGAAGAATCAATTAGAAAAAAAAATTTTTTTTTAAATTTAAAAATATTAAACATTTAATGTTAATTAAAAAAAAAAGTAAAAAGCTTATTTCAAAATTTTAGTGAGACTCTAAATTAATTTAGTTTTGATCATGTTATTATAATCATTAACTTCATGTTGCCTGAAAATTTTATAAAAAGACGAAAAAATGCACCGCATATATTTTTGATTATTTACATTATTATTGAGTTTGAGTAATTAGCTAACTAGTTATTAATAGTTTGTTTTTTATTTTTTTTAAAGGCTAAAGAAAGTCACGAAAGCCAGATCTTTCGTATAGCCCAAAAAATAAAGAAATTTTGCATATATTGAAAGTTTTAATAAAATTTTTTTATAAAATAATTTTCATTTTATAGTGCTTCTCATGTTTGTACTACTTAATTTAACTGCTATTAATTATATTAAATTCATATGCTGATGGATCTGGTAATTTACTTTATTAAATTATATTTTCTTCGTATATAATTTTTTTTTTCACAATTTTACCATTCTTGTCTCACGAAAAATTTGACTTTAATCAAGATAAGTCATAATGTTTTCTTTTTAAAGCAAAATAATTTTCAAAAAAGAAAAAATTTTCTCAAAATTAAAACCTAATCCCGTCATGGTGTATTTCATTAGACATAAATACAAATGAATCGAATTGGAAATTGAATGGGAAATGTAGTTGCCCAGCTTATTTAAAATCAAATAAATGTAAACATTTGATAGCTATAGCTGTAAGAAATAAGTACATTAAAATTCCAATTGAAGCCAAAAATGTTCCAATTGGTCAAAAAAGAAATATAGGTCGTTCAACTAAAGCCAAAAAGGCATTTGAAAAAAATGTTGAACAAATATCTCAACAAAAAAGACAACTGATACTAAATGAAACAACAGATGAAGAAGATGACTCAAATGAAATTGAAATAGTTGATTCTCAATTGCAAAAAAAAGTCAACAAGGGTCGTCCGAGCAAAAAACAAAGAGTTGAAACGATTGAAAATGATACTATTAATGAAGTTGAAAAGGTACCTGAAGTCAGTAAAAGAAGAAGAGGTCGCCCCAAAAAAATTTAATAAAATTTTCTTACTTTTATATTTTTATTTGAAATTTTCTATTTTTCTTACTTACTTTTGTTTTTTTATCTTAATATAATAAAATTTGGAGATCTTTTTTATTAAATTAGGAGATCATTTTAATTATTTTTTAGATATCATTTAATTATTTTAAGGTATCAAAAATAATTAAATTAAGTGATCAAAAATTTTTGGAGATCATTTAAGTAATTATAGAGATTGTTTAAATATATCCCATTTAATAATGTTCGAGAAATTAAAGATTAAACAAATAATTTTTCATTACGATTCAAAAATTAAGAAACAATAAAGCAAAAAATAAAAAAATAAAACCAAAATAAATAATGTAAGAGAGCTTCTAATAAACAAATGCAAATTCTCTTCTATAACGAACAGCATTTTTTGAACCATTTGATTCTTTGCGCTTCAAGTCTATTTTTTGCACATTTAAATTTTCCGATATAAAGCTTGGATCAATGGTAAAAGTTGCTTTTCTGAATGGCATTGTGTTCAAAAAATAAGTGTCCGGCGAATTGTAATGTATCTCAGGTGCACGCTCATCTGGCTGCAGTTTGTTCATGTCTATTCTTACGAAATAATTGGGACGTGGGTGCAAGAATTTTCTAAATTTTTATTTATTAATTTTTTTATTCGAGTTCTCCACAAAAAACTTACTCTCTTTCAAGCAGATTACTTTTCCAATTCTCAAGCAGACTCTTTGCCTTGGGCTTTTCGCTCACAAACTCATTATTATTTGAACACCTTGAACCCATTGCCTCTGTCCTTGATTTTAAAAATTCATTTGATTTGAATTTTTCCTCATGGTCAATTTGAGAATGTAAAGATCTTGGCCTAACTGAAATTGTCGATTTTGGCCGCTTATTATAGCACAAAAGGTGTCCTTGAGATGATCTGTTTTCATATGCAGCAGCTGTTTTGGGCCTAGCTTTTTTGCGTCTCAAACTATTTGTTTCATGGTCCTTTTGCGAAATAAGTGGTATTTTTCCAATATTAAAGCTTTCAATCAGACATGGTTGAACAATTTCCTTCGAGCATTCATCCATTTCTTCACTTTCTAATTTTGGCGAAAGAGAAACCAAAGGCTTTGTTTTGTTTTCTTTGCCACTCGAGATTTGTTGGCTAAACGAAAAGTAAGTGTGCTTTGGTTCTTTGTCGAATAAATTTTTCAATTTTGCTTTGGGTATATTGATGGGAAGTTTCTTTGGTTTCCATTCATAAGAAATTGGCGCACTTTTTGATCTCACAAGGACTACAATTTTTTTTTAAATTACCAAATTTTTTCTTAAAATAAAAAACCTTCTTCCAAATTGCTCTCAGTTGGTTTGTTTGGTAAAGGCTTGTGACATAGAGCCCATGGAGGATCCACTTGGTGCTCATCATTGCCAGTCTTGTTTGCAATAAGCTCTGAATTTGTGTCTCGAATGTGTTCTTTTAAAATTTTTTCCTCTTAAAAAATAATTTTAGAAGAGCTGTGAAAGCAATCTAAACTTTGAATTTACCCACAAAGCTTTCTTCCTTGGGGTGCCTTGAACCAAGATTCATATAAACATCTATTGGAGAACGCTTTGCCCGGTCTTCTTCAATTGGAAACCAACCAAAGGTGGTTTCGCGCAGCACATTGCTAGTTTTTTCTTTTGACATTTATCAATCTTTCTGTAAAACTTTTAAATATTTTAATTTTTTTTAAATGGCAAACGGAAGAGAACTAATATCAAAACACTTAGTAATAAAAAATCAAAAATATAAATAATTTCATTAATATGAGAAAAAAAAAATATTTATATTTTTCCAACTTATAACCATAACAACCATCATTGCTGAGAAGAGAGAATAGTAGTGATATTTTTTTAATCAATTCTAAAAATAAAACTAAATGAAAAATAAAAAAATAAACTCAAAACAATTTTTTGGATGTCTGATATAAATTTTCTCTTTAAATCTTGTTCTTTTTATGATTTTAAAGTTAAGATCAATTAAAGCATTTTACCTGTAAAATAAATTGTGAATTGGCTTCACCAAATTAGTCTAAAAATTAAAAATACAAATAAAATTTTAATCTAATCTGAAGCAGTTTCTAAACCCTAAACGATAAATAATCGTCTACACATTTCAATATTTTGCAGCAATTTTTAATTGTCTTACTTAATTAGAAATAAATTTCTAATTTTATCAAATCACACATTTTTTATTTCTTAAATAACATTAAACTTCTCTTATCAACCTAAAAAATAAAAATTATTAAATTATTAGGCTGATTTTAGGTTTGATGCATATATATCGAAATTTTTCAACGGATCATAATTTTATATAGAGAGCAATTATCAAGGTAATATTGAATCTTGTTGCCGTGGAAATTATTATTACTTTTCCTAGTTAAGTCCCAGTAAATAAAGAAAAAACTTTTCGTGGCTAAAATTCATTCCAGAGAGGGTTACACATTCAAAATATTATTTATTTATCAAAAATTTAAATTAAAATAAAAAATACAATTTAGAGAGACCATTAATTTTTAATATAATTCAACCTTATGAATTTGATTTTTTACTATAAATTGCTTAAATAAATATTTGAATCAAAATAAGAGTTTTTTTTTAAAATATTTTCATGAATTTTGTGTTTTTTAAAGAATTTTTGTAAAAAATATTTATTATTTATATTTTATTAATTCAAATCATTATTTGTCTGAAGTAATCATTAAGATTCATGCTTAAAAAATTTCAATTTAATTTAAATTTTAGAAAAGCTATTAGTTTTAATTACAAAAATCAAGAGCCTGAATGCTTGTCTGACCAACAGAATTTAAAAAGTAAGTTTTAAACAAAAAACTTAAAAATATTTATTCTCGAATCAGATAAAATTGGATATGATAAAATTTTTGAAAAATTTGTAAATAAATGTCAAAAACTTTTACATTTAGTTTTTTTTAAACCTAAATAAAAATGGAAATTAACAATAGTCTGAATGAAACAATTAAAAAGACTACACATTTTAAAATTCCTCAAGATTTAGCATTTTTTAACTATTACTGCAAATTAAACTTTCCAACACACATTCAGTATGTGCTTTTCAAGTAAATTATTTTAAAAATATTTAGAATTTTAATTTAAGACTTGAGTATGTGATGGAAAAGGAGAACACATTAGTTTACCTTATTTTTTCGAGTAAAGAAATCATAAACTTTTCCTTTATTTACTTTTTTTTGCAATTTAATAAAACTTTTAAAAAAATTTTTGTGCTCAATTATTAATTTTTCTCTAAGACCAAAAATTGACCACTTACCCAACTTTTCTATCCAAAAATTAAAACTAATTTAATCATTTAAGTCTAAAAAATTTTAATTATAAATTTGTTATATTAAAATATATAAAAAGAAAACTAATTGAATAAAAAGTATGTTGATTGATAGCCGAATACTTAGGTTCAATTAAAATTTATAGATCTTTTTAAGATAGGACTTAAGAAAAAGTTAAATTAATGGTCGAAAAAGCTAGTGATTTCACTTAGGAATATGAATTACTATGACAGGCTTAGATAATTTAACCTTTTAATAATTCATGTTAGATGTAAAAGAGATGCTGATCTCATTTAAACGATTAAGTTTAAAATAGAAATGGGGAGTAATGAGCAAAATTTTGATTAGTTTGGTCAATAGGACATATCTGTCAAAATTTGAGAATTTTTTTTTTTGAACACCTGTTAGGAAAAGTCATAAGTTTTTAAATTTTTTTAAATTAAATTTAAAATTAATTTGAGATCCTAAAAGTTCAATTAAATCAGTAAAATGATTAAAAAAGATTTTTAATATAATAAATTTATTGATTCAAATTTTCTGTTTTAATTTAAAATCAATTCAACAAAATTATTCTTCCTCCTCTTTTTTATTTAAGTTACAATGGCCCTAATCATTTCTTTAAATTTTATAAACTAATTTATTCAATTAATTTTACAAATTTTCTATTCAAAATTTAATGAAAATTTTTGAAAAGATAAAGAGGTAAAATTGAACTTTGATTGACCCAAAATTATATCCCTTAAAAAATTTAATCACAGAAACAAAAAAATACCCTTCCAAAAAATTCTGTAAATGTAAATTAAATAAAAAGAAATAATGGAAGACTTTATTTAATGTTGGTAATTAATCACATAAAGCAGTCTTTAATCTATGATAGATTTTTTTTAGACATCGCCAACATTAGTTTTAATTTTGTGATTCAGTATAAAAATATACTGAACGGAAAAATATCCGCCGAAAAATATACTGAGCAAAAATATCCTGAAATCTTAATTAAGGAAAAATAAACTTTTTCTTAATTTTGAAAAAATATGCCTTTAGTAAAAATGTTTTCTATTTGACACAAAACTATTTTGAAAAAATTACAAGCTTCCTATTTATTTATTATTTATTTGTATTATTTGTGCCGAGTTAAAGCTCCTTCAGATTAAAAAAATAAAAATAAAATAAATAAAATATCAATAAAAAATAAAATAAAATAAAAATGAAAAGAAAAATTAAGATAAAAGTAAAGGGGAATAATTTAAATGGGCTTATTCTATTACTGAAACGGGCTCATAATTATTTTGGACTCAATTTTGGATAAAAAAATTAATAAAAAAAAGAGAATTTAAAAAAAAATCTTTTATTTCAGTTTCAGCCATTGAGAGCCAGGTTATGTGAAGGTAAGAAAGTGAAAAGGTGATTGTGGCTTGGGCTGATTGATTGGAAGAATTAGTAATTTTGCGGTGTGAGCATTTGAGGATGACCGTGGTAGCCCGAGTACATCAACAGGTGCTTCAGAGTACTTGTTTGCTAGGCGTCTGAGCCTTATCCGCTTAGGTGCTCTTTTTTAAATTTGGTTCCAGTTTGAAAACTTTTTTCCTTCCTTATTTTGATTATTGTCTTTCTTTAATTATTTACTTTCACAAGTCTAGTATACAAAGACAAGCTAATTGTTATTATCTTTGTTTATTTAAGCTTTTTAATTTTAAATTTTCATCTGATGATCCCGTTATTATTAATGAATATTTAAAAAATTTTAAACTCTTCAGCTTCATCAGAGAATTTTTCTAAGACTGGGACTTTTTTCATTCAAGGTTTTCTCATCTCAAAATCCACCAATTTTAGCAGAGCATCTTAAAACAAACGAAGTGAGAAATTTACCCTATGAATTAAGGAACAAGAATCATCTTATTGAACCAGCTTCACAGCGAAATTTTAGTGAATCAACATTTGGTCATTTTTTTACTAAATTTATTAAAAAATTTTTTTAAACAATTAAATACAAATATGAATATTTTCTCTTTAAAAAAAATTTTTATATGAAAATTTGAATTCAATGATAATTAAATTTTTATCAATTAATGAAAAATTTAGATTCATAATTAAATTTTTTTATTTTTAAAATTTTATTATATCATATAATTTTCTTATTTTTATATTATTAATTATTTGTAATTAATAGTATTTTTATTTTTTTTTATAGTGAGTTCCATGATAGAATTATTATGGAGCCTTTATCTTAAAAAGTTAACTGGTAAACAAATACCAGATAGATGATTGTCATAATTTATGAAGTTCTTGCATATTTTATATACTTCGGTGTCTATCATAAGCAGAAACGTTGATTTAATTCGGTCGGTTTGGAGGTTCTTTGCGTGAACGTACAGCTTGAACCGTTCCAGACACATTTCCCATCTTGAGCCTACTGTGGTTAGCTCTTCGCCAGTTGAGAATTGAAACATACCACATGTAACTTGCTCATTCATTTCTTCTTCCTCTTTTATGTCTCGTTGATTGTTCTTTGGTTGGGCTCAT
This sequence comes from Brachionus paranguensis, assembly GCA_016802215.1. Taxonomy (NCBI): domain Eukaryota; kingdom Metazoa; phylum Rotifera; class Eurotatoria; order Ploima; family Brachionidae; genus Brachionus; species Brachionus paranguensis. The sequence goes on from JAESIX010000007.1 coordinate 155,069, forward strand.
GTTCATTTGACTTTTAATTTATTTTTTTCTTCGTCGCAAGATGTTTTATTGTATTTTTATAGGTTTTTTAGTAAGAGTCCTTTTAAAGTAAAATGCTTTATAAGTGTTTTATTAATCAAGGTTTTAAAATAGAAAACGGCTGTTCTGTAGCGGGTGTACAAAATTTAAATAAAAATAGAACAAAAGGCTACACTACATTGAACAAAAATGAAAAAGAAATCATGATTGTTGGTGATTTTAATTCAGACCCACTCCGAAGCAAAAAATTTGATAAACAGCTTATCGAATTGATGATTGATCAAGATCTGGAAGTAAAGGAGTACACGTTACAACAAAAAGTTGACTTTACTTAACAGAATATTAAAAACAAGCCCTGGATTGGTCATGTCTTGGTCAAAAAAGACAGTAGACTAAAGATTGAAGGACTAATTAACAAGCTAATTAGAACTAATCTACCCCCTTATCTTATTTATTGGATAAGATCGTTTCTAAATTTAAGATCTTTTGGAGTAAATGTAAATGGTCATTTAAGTGATCAATACTCTATAAAAGCAGGAGTTCCACAAGGGTTAGTAATTAGTCCACTTCTTTTCAGTATTTTTATAAATGACATTCCAAAAAGAAACAAAACAAACTGTCAATACTCTCTTTTTTTTGCAGATAATTTGGTTTCTTTTTTTATTTTCAAAAAGATAGGAAATTTTGAAAATACGATCAATTAGTACTTGAACGAAGTTTAAAAATGGCTTTTCAAATGGAAAATGAAAATTTCTATTGAAAAGTCATGTAACATGATCTTTGAGAAAAAAACAAAAGTTAAAATCAATCTTGACCTTAGAATTAATGGTAACATTTTAAATAATGAGGAAAAAGTCAAATTCTTGGACTCAAAACTTACATTTAATCCAATGGTGGATAAATCAAGAGAGCGCTGTAATTCAATTCTTTTTTTCCTGAACTATCAAATATTTAAACATGTCTAACCTCTAGATATTTCAGCATATCGTTTTTAATTTTCTTTTTATTACTTATTTATCCTTTTTTTAATATTTTTATTTATTTATTTTTTTTATCTTATTTAACTTTATTTTAATTTTTTTTATATATATTTTTATTCTGAAGGAGCATTAGCTCGGTACAGATAAACAAATAAATAAATCTAAAAAAAAACAAAAATAGTGATTAAAAAGACGACTGTACTAAATCCAGTTACAAATTGTTTATAAAATGGTTCAGAAATGAACAAAGACGAAGACTAAAAAAAACAAACGATACCAAAGCATAGATGCTGAACTTACCCTGTAAAGATAAGGACAAATTTTTGAAACAAACAATAAAATACCGTTTAAGAAAAAGTAAAATTCTATTATCATGCAGCATCCTAGAACCTTGATTCAATAAACTCTTTAATGAAAAGATAATTACTGAGAACAGGCAGCATGAAGACTATTTGAGAATATCAACAGAGAAGTTTATGAATACGAAGAAAAAACTAAACGCATAAACGATTACTATGTAATATCCTATAAAGATAAAAATAATAAGAATACTGGAAGGGCTGAAGAATAATAAAGGGGCTGGCTTAAACTATGTTACAAATGAAATTTTTAAAAATATGGAATGAGTGATACGCTAGTAATGATCATCAAACTAATAGTAGAAAAAATAATTCAGTTTGGACAAGTACTAAAATTCTTTAATATAGGTATATATTACCTTCTTTAATCAGTTATTCATCAGCTTATTAACTGATGCACAAAGATAAGTAATAATTATACTTGTCACGTATCTCAGAAGCTAGACGCTTCGAAATGCTTACAGATACATTTAATATCTTGACTTAATTATAAGCTTGTGTTCTGTACACGAGCATATAGGTACAAATAAGGATTCCATTCTTAGAATTTCAGAACGTTCAATTATCTTAATAAAGCTTTTAAGACTAAATATTATATTTATTATTAATCGGTTACATATATGTTGTTTTAGAAAATTCAAAAAAATTTCCATTATATAAAGTTCACAATGAATTTTAAAAAAGGCCAAAATTAAACAATGAGACTAAACTTGCTAAAAAATCAGATGAAGTAATTGCATCTGAATTCGGCATTGATAGGTCGACCGTTTCTAGAATTCTAAGAAAAAAATATTTAAATTTAGATATTAGAAATCAAAAAAATTTCGAATTCAAAAAAGTCCATTTGTTCGGAGCAGCCTAAATTTATTTCAATAGAATGAAAATGAAACAGACTGAAATTTTGAATTTTTTTAAACCTTAAATATTAAATTAATTGTATCCCATTTAAATTTGTTAATAATTATAATAAAATAAAATTTTTGTATAAAACATTCTATTCTTAATTATAGCCCCTTGATAGTCCAGAACCAATTAGACTAATATAAACGATTTTTGGGATTTCTTTCCCAATTGCCCCATATCCTTTCGTTAAACCAAAAATTAATGCTGTATAAATTTGAGGTGACTCAAAAATTTGTTTTAAATTAAAAATCAATATTGAAATTTTAAATATTTACTAGAATGTCATTTGAATCTTTAATTATCATAAAAATCATAAAATTAAAAATAGATTAGAAATGGAATTTTTATTCTCAAAAATATTGATTAAAATATCAAACAATAATTTTGACAACTAATTTTGCACCGATTTATCCTGATTTTTATTTTTTTATCAAAATAAAATCTGCAATTATTGAGTTAATAAATTAAAATTTTAGAAACAAAAATTTTCCAAATAAATTGAAAGAAATTTTCACATAATTTTCCTTAATAGCATCAAGTCAATTAAGGTGTCGACTCTCTCTCTCTCTCTAAAAAATAAAAAATCTACTAAAATTTTATGCGAATAACAAATTAAACCGACGTTAAAAAAATCTAAAATTAATTGAATATTTTTGAACAAAAAGATCTTATGAATATATGAGCTGCACATAATTTTTTATTATCTTTAAAATTTCGTTCATAATTCTTAAATACAGTTTTAAATCTGCCACATATTGTAAAATTTTTAGATTAATTAAGTAAAGATGTCATCCAAAGATAAACTGCAAAGACAACAAGAGAAATTCCAAGCTATCCTTAGCGCATTGCTCAGGGAAGAAGACAACAAATATTGTGCAGATTGTGATGCCAAGGGACCCAGATGGGCATCTTGGAACTTGGGTGTTTTTTTGTGTATTCGTTGCGCTGGTATTCATCGAAATCTTGGTGTCCACATTTCCAGAGTAAAGTCAGTAAATTTAGACCAATGGACCCCGGAACAAATAGCTGTATAAAATTTTATTTTTTATTTTTTTATTATCTAATTTTGTTAAGTCAATGCAAGCTATGGGAAATAGCAAAGCCAAAGCTGTGTATGAAAGCAATCTTACAGACAGCTATAGGCGTTCTAATAGTGACTCGGCAATGGAACAATTCATAAGGAGTAAATACGAAACTCGTAAATGGATTGACAAAAATTGGGTGCCATCAGCCATCACTGTTCCGCCTGAAGTAGAGAAAAAAATTTTTTTTTTTTTTATTTTAAATTAAATTTTGATAGCTTTTACAAGATGAAAAAGAAAAAAAGAAAAGTTCCTCGGAAAAAACTAAACTTGAAATTAAAATTAAATCCGAGGTTGCTAAAAAATCCAATGGTGCTGCAAAGCCCGAAAATCAGCCATCTGAACAAAAAGAAAATAAAAATGAATTTCTAGTTGAGTTTGGGCCCGAAGTTACATCGAATTCAGTTGAAAATAAAAATGTGAATGATGAGCTTGGCGAACTGTTCGCAAGTTTTACAGTGGAAACATCAGCCCAAGGCCAAAACAATTCCCAAAATCAATCAGTCATGTCCGATATGTTGCTGTTAGGAGATTCTGTGCCTACTTCTAGTCCTTCAACGAATAATAGAATAGACACCAATTCTATTTTAGCTTTGTATGGCTCGTCAAATTCTCAAGTATCTGCACCATCATTGATTCCATCATCATCGTCTTTTCAATCAATAAAAAGTGCGCAAGTGTTCCAACACCAATATCCCAACATTCAGCATCAGGCACAAAACAAAATGTCAAATTTATTTCCAATTAAATCAAGCAACATTGAGCAAAACTCAAACAAAAATTCGAATCTATTCGACTTTGATTTATTTGAAAAAACCGGTAACACAGCTAGTGTAGCTTCAAAGACAGTACCTGCCGATCTTTGGCACATGTAACTGGATCAAATTCAGATATTTTTACATTCAAACATTGAAAAAATATCCATAAAGACAACTGAAGTGAAACATAATGGATGACTTAAGTTTTTTTTCTTTAAAAATATTTAATCTTTATTTATTTAAATAGCTGATTTCTTTAAATTTGAAAATAAATTTTTTTTTAATTTTTGTCTTTTTTTTTTACATCAGAAAAATTTTGTAGGTAAAAATGTTGCATTATTTTTTTAAAGCTTTTTATTAACTTTAATTTTAATTTATCAAAAAGTGAAGAATTTTTGCCCAATTTGTATTTGTATTTCACAGTACCAATTTAATTAATAATCAGAAATATTCTAATAGTAAAATTGACAGACAAAAAGGCTTTGACATTTTCAAGATTGACAAGATTAACAACGAACGAACATTTAAAAAATAGAATTTTTTATCACAAAAATTTAAGAGCTTAGAATGGGCATTGTGAATTTTCATACAAAAATTAAATTCTTAATTAAAAATAAATTTGGTACTACAGATTTTTCTGTAAGTTTTAAAAAGTGAAACAAAAATGCTTCATTTGATAGTCCAGTTTAAAGAAAAATTAAAGAATTATTTGGCAATAAATTGATTATTTTTTATCAAATAGTATGTTCATTTAGAATTGAAAATTAAATTTTTTGCTTCATTTAATTTTCAATTAATTAAAAAAAAACAGTCTAAACAACTAAGTTGTATTTCTTTACAATTATAACCATCAAATTTAAAATAATTTAAGTAGCGATGACAGAATTTTAATATTTAAATAAAATTAATTTAAAAATTGCAAAAAAAAATTCCAATTAGAATAGATCATAGAGACAAATAAAAATAAATCTCAAAATATTGTTATTTTTTTTGATGATTAATATTTTCCTGATTAATATTTCTTTAATTAATATTTGCTGTGTTAATTAAAATTATTTTTTTTGTTGAATTTGGTGAAACATATTTTAGATTCATGTTTGTTTCATCATCAAAGTTTTAAAAGCTCAATTTTTTCAATTTAAATTAATGAAAAAGAATTTTATTTTTGTAATTTATGGAAGGTTTGTATAAAAATTCACAATGGCCTCAGAATGAACTTAAGAATTTTTTTAAAAAAAATTTTTTAATCAAAAAAAGCCAAATATAAAATCTAAACTTTAAATTTGGTTTAAATATTTTTTTTAAATATTAAATAATAACAGAATAAAAACATCTTTATTTGTAAAACATCTTTATAACCTGATGTAAAACATCGCCAATATCTTTTAATTAGTTTGTAATCACTGCGAATTGAATTCAATTGAGGGTATGTGATGTTAAGATATTGGACCCTAAAGGGACGTATCTTTGGATTTTTTTAAAAATCTTTGATGAGGGGTACCGTCAAAATTTTTATTTTGGAATTTTTTTGCTGAAAGTTTGGTATTATTTATCTGACGTGTAGCATAGCTTGTTGTCACAACTTTTTCATTTAAATTAAACCTTTTTCTAAGACTTGTCTCTTCTCCATCTTTCAATCTTATCCATTTGGTTCCATTTTCCGAAGTTTTGTCTATGATAGTTTCTTCATTATCAGAGTATTCATCTGAATCATATTCAGCATTAGGCTGATTTGTTGTTTCATTATCAAAATCATCATTATCCTAATAATCATTATCATCGTCATCAGAGACTACTGATTGAATATCATCCGCATTTCTAAGAAGTTCAAGGGCTTGTATGGCAGCTTTTCGTTGAGACATGGTTCAAAAATTTTGTTTTAAAAAAGGAATTATTTAATTTTAGTAAATTTTTGAAATTTAAAGCAAAAGTTGTTTGGATTATATTCATAATTTAAGTTTAATAATTGGAGATTAAGCAAGAGAATAAAAAAATTTATTTTTGACACTTTATTATATTTTTTTATGTATTTTTTAGGTAAAAACTATAATTAATCAATTAACACTTTTTGCTATGAAGCAAAATCGAAAAAAAGACAATTTTTCTGTTTGGTCAAAAAAAACCCTCTTGGGTCTTGGTGTATATATTTTTTTGCTGCAGAAAAATTAAAAGATTTTCAAACAAAAATGAATTAATTAATATATTTTTTGATTTTAGATTTGATGAAAAAAAAATGTCAAAAATGATTGAATATATTCACATGTCTGGAATCCTAAAGGTCTTAAAACTCTTTAAAATTGACCAACTCTATCTTTTTTCAAAGATGTCCTTTATTAGCTCTATTAGGTTCAACGCCTTAGCTTCAAATATATTTCAGTATATATGTTCTAATATCCTCAACAGTTCTCCTCTTTCCTTTGGAAATGATCTCAAGCGCTTGTTAGAGTTCACGGGAGAAAATCTTGAATCACTATTAAATAATATTGGTAAGCTTAAATTGGATCTTAAGGGTCACTTTTACATTCGTGACGGTATCTTTGACTCTATTGAGCTTTGTTTGGGTAACTTAAGATTCAAAAAATTTAAAATCCTTCTTAATGAATTAATTAAACCAAATTAAATCAATTCACTTGTTCCAGAGGAATTTACTTTCAATATATGTAACTATTTTTCTACTTTTTATTTTTATTTTTTATTTTTATTACCGTAAACCTTTGCCCAGCATACTAGAAATAAACCTGAAATTTAACCGGAATTCTATATGGAATAGTTCCCATCGAAACCATGTTAAAGTAATTTTTTTGAATTTTTTGAGAATTCCGGTTAAAATTAAGAAATGTTCTATTAATAAAAGCTAAATTTAACTAATGTTCTAATAAATTTCTGACGTTTATTCCAGAATTAAAAAAAAAAAATTAAAAAAATGTAGAATTAAATTCGAATTAGTTTATAAGTCAAAATTAAGGATTCTTCCAATTTTTGAGTTTATTCTATGTGTAAAAAATGGAGAAAATTTTCAAAACTGCGTTGAACATCTTAAGTTTGATACTTTTTCTTGAATAAAATATTGCATACTTTTATTTTGTTTCTGGGAAAAATGATTTTAAGTGATGAAGAAACTACACCTGAGCTAGCTACAATTTTGGTGAAAATTTAGAGGAGGAAAATGTATCTGCATTAAATATCCAAGAAAGTGTTGAAATTGAACCAGAACAAGCTTGGCCAACATCTACACTATAATCTAATGACATCTTAAATATTCAGCTTGCTTCTAATGTGTTAGCTCAACAAAATCCTAACATGTTGTCAAATCGTAATCTAAATGATGTAACTCCTGTAACAACTTCTCAAGCTCAGACTCAACGATTCCAGTTATCAGGGCGTTATGTTTTAAATGATTTAAATAGCCAACTTCAATCTCAGCCCCGACCCCAGGCTTTAGTTCAAAATACTCGGCCTCGGCCACAGCCTGTTGTAAACAATACAGATTCTCAAGAAAATACAGCAGTAAAAAAAAAGGGTCGTAAGAGACTTCCTAGAGATGAAAATGGAAAAATTATCCGACCAAGCAAATAAAATTTCAATTATATACATATATTTATTAAATTTAGTTCCGATTTTTTTCATTTTTTACACATAGAATAAACTCAAAAATTGGAAGAATCCTTAATTTTGACTTATAAACTAATTCGAATTTAATTCTACATTTTTTTAATTTTTTTTTTTTAATTCTGGAATAAACGTCAGAAATTTATTAGAACATTAGTTAAATTTAGCTTTTATTAATAGAACATTTCTTAATTTTAACCGGAATTCTCAAAAAATTCAAAAAAATTACTTTAACATGGTTTCGATGGGAACTATTCCATATAGAATTCCGGTTAAATTTCAGGTTTATTCCTAGTATGCTGGGCAAACGTTTACGGTAACAAAATTTTTATACTTTTAATTTTACCTCTCCTAATGGAGGTTAATTTGAATTAAATAAAATAAATAAATTGAACAAAGAGCAAAATAAGCATCAAAAAGGATCCTCAAAACCCCTTGAGTGTTAATAAAATCCGGATCCGCATTTTAAGGGTAATCGAAAATTACCGTAAAATCCCACCACCAATTCACTTCTTTATGTAATTTAAGAGGCAAATTTGACAGTCAAAAAGGGTCAATTTTCTTAATAAATATTATGTTTCAATTGTGTTTTTATTATTTTGTGAAAAATTAAAAAATAACATTGAACTTTTTAATAATTAGTATGTCTTTAGATGATTTACAAGATGATATTAAAATTTTTGTATAATACAAGAATAAAATACATTAAATTTTCAAATTTTAATAAATACTAACTTAATATTATGTTTGATTATTCATTTTCCATATGATAACAGTTCCCTTTAAAAAAAAAAAATATTTCTTTTAAATAGACATTCAAAAATTACATTTGAATCTCCTGATGCCATCAAGCTAAGATCATAATTTAGTCCAACATCAATTACGGGGTGATCGTGCTTTTGAAGCTTTGTAATCAGTGGGTTTTCGTCAAAATCCATGTCATAAATGTAAACACAATTGTCCTCACTGCCTGTACAAACCAAACTACTATTTTGTTGTTTCTTATTGATCACAGGACAAAATGTTGACTTGATCATCAGTTGGTTTTGTTTAATGAGAATTCTTTTCCTCAGCCGAATCGACTGAATGTCTGAATTTATGAGTTTGTACAAGAGGAGAAAGTTGGGCATAGAATTGACCAAGAGAGCTGACTCCTTGCTATTTAGATGTTTAAAAGACAAACTTGTAATCGAGTATCCATTGTTGTTTATTATTTTTTTTGTTTTATTCAGTTTAAGATTGTAAATGTTGAATTGAAATAGGTACACTGCACCATTGTTGTCACCTACCCAAAGATTCGATCCAGTCGAATCAAAGCACATGGCCTGAACCTTTCCGGCCACCTTTTGGAGACAATTTTTACTCGCAATAATGCCTGTAGATAGATTATAAACTTGAATGAGTCCCTTTGAATTTCCTGTCTAAACAAAAAATAAATAAATTTCACAAAAAAATTATTTTTTTATTTACAAAAATCATATTTTCATTTGTAGGTAAGAAGCAACAGCATAAAATTTCAGAATTAAGGGTGTCTCTCAGAATCCTCATGCATTTTCCCTTGGTAACTTGCCAAACACGCGATGTGCCATCTAGCGATGCTGTCACAATCAAATCGTTGGTCGTGCTCCATTGCATATCCATTATTTCGGCTTTGTGGCCTTCCAACTTATAGATCATTGTCGCTGGAGCAGGTATCACTTGACAAATGGCAAGAGTTCCGTCTGACGAACAGCTTGCTAGTAAACTTCTGTCATTGTTGGCAAATTTTACTCTGGTAATTGATGCTGCATGATTATTAAAAATATGATGAACTTCGGCACAAAAAATGTCATCATAGTTTTGTTTATTGATCACAGACTTATGGCTTGAGTTTAAGCTCTCTCTGCTGCAGGTTAATTTTGAAATTCTTGGATTCAAAATGTTTGACATATTGCTAAAATTGTTCAGCTTTCGACAAAAATTGTCTCTAATATCAAAGTTTAGTGAAATGGAGTCAACACTAGCAGCTTTGTTGTTTGTTCTTGATCTGTTTTGTAAGCTGTAGTTGCTTAGGCTTGAATTTTCAAAAGTTTGCCCAAATTTTTGCTCCAGTATTTGAGTTCTAAGATTCAGGTATTCGCGTCTTTTCTGCAATGTCTCTTCGTCTTTAGGCCTCATTGAATTTTCTCTCATTATTTGAGCTCTCCGACGCAAATACAATGTCCCTAAGTTCAAATTTGATTAAGATTTACTCTTTAAATTTCTTTTACCAAATGGACATACTCAATTGGGAGTTGTGATTGATTCTTTTGAAATTAAATTTGGCGTCTAATGATAAAATTTCCTGCCAAATGTTATTTGATTTTTCTTGATTTGATTTGGTACAGATCATTTTGTTTTTTGTAAAAAAATTTCTAAAAGATAATTTTAAATAAATAATTATAAAAAATGAAAAAAATTATGCTCTTAATGTTTATCAGTCATTTGAAATAGAATTAAAAATAACTTTAATTTCATTTAGATTTTCAAATAAAATCAAACTTTTGTTTTACTTAAAGTTTTTAATAGGCAAATTTATTACGTTCAAATACTGAATTAATTCAAAAAATTGTTCGATGGAAAATTTTATTTGAATAATTAAAATAAATGTATTATTAAATATTTAGTAAATTTTTTAAAATATTCAAATAGCAATTAAAGTGGTTGAAATTTTTCAAATGATTTTTTTTTAAATTAAATACTCTTTAAAATATATTTCTTTGAATATGAAAAAAATTATAAAAAATATTTAAATACAGAATTCATTTTACAAACTATTCAAGGGAAATTTTTTTCTCCCAATTTGGGTTTTGAACCATTATTCCTCTGCTTGTCCTTCCAGTTCGCACTCAGGGTGCTAATGCATGTCTGAACGGCTTGGAATGTTTTGCTGGTCTTGGCTTCCTTCTTTATATAAGTAAATTTATATCAAAGGGTAATAAATCAATTACTTAGATTTATTAGTTGTTAGCTTTTATTCATCTGAAGTAATTTTTCTTTGATTTTTCACTTCGTTTTCGTGACTTAATTTATTTCACGCATAGGTAAAATTTCACTTTTTTAGGTTTTAGCTTCTTCAAGAATTAATTTCTCATAGTATTTATTTCTTGTTGGTTTTGTTTCGTTTTAGTTTAATTTTTTTTTTAATAAAATAAATTTGAGGGATTTACCCCTAGGACTGTCCCGAACAGCTTTTCACCTTGTTTTCAGTCCCCATTCCAAAAAAAAAATGTTATAAAAGTTTTTGTTAAAAAATACAGAAGAAAAAGTGTTTTAATTTTAGCGTAATTTAAAAATAAAAATTTCATCTTAATAAAAGAAAAAATTTAGAATAAATTTATAATCATTTCTAAAATTTTATTAATTTGTTTTTTTAAGAATTGATAAATGAAAAAATCGTAATTTTTACTTTCTTGAAAAGCTCAATGCAAAAAAAAGCTGTGCTTAAAACATTTTATTGGTGGAGGGCAGTTTTTTTTGATGAATAGAATATTTTAATCTTCATGAACAAACACTTTATTGGTAAAAGATTTTTTGCAACAGAATTTTGATAAATTTGAATTATAATAAATTTGAATTTTGAGCCTAATTTTTGAAAGATCAACGCGATTAATAGTAAACAAAATTATTAAAAAAAAAAATAAATTAGCAAAAAAATCTGAAAATTATAAATTTATTAATATTAAATTTTCATAAATACTTAAATATTGAAAAAATTTAATTTTTATAAAAAATTCCTCAATTAAAAAATAAGAATATTTTGATAAAAAATTTTTAAGATTTTTCCGATTTTTTTATATATGCCATTGTCAAATCAATAACTTTTTTGGTATTTAAAGATTCTAAACTTTTAACATGCACCCTTACTTTATTAACTACTTTTTTCATTATCATTTTATAGTCGTCTTTATTTATTTTATTTTTTAAAAAATAAGGCTTCAAAGTTGTTTTACAAATCATCGCTATCTGCTCCTGAATACAATCAGGTTTTGAATTTAATAAATTGGCTTCATTTAAAGATTCAGATTTTTTTAAATCTTTTTTTTCAGGATTAAATTTAACCTCTGGTCTATTTATTGAGTCTTTTTTTGGTTCAACTGGTTCTTCTTTACAATTGAATATCTTATCAAATGATGAAGACTCTTTACATGGTTTGATTGATGACTTTTTTTCTGCAAGAGTTGTGCATTCTTGTTTTACCACTAATATTCCATTAGGCTCAAGTTTACATCCACTGTTTTCTCTTGGTAATTTACTTTTTCTCATTTCACTTTTTTTCTCAAAATCAAAAATTTCTGCTTTTGGATTAAATTTAACCTCTGGTCTATTTATTGAATTTATTGTTGGTTCAACTGGTTCTTCTTTACAATTGAATATCTTATCAAATGATGAAGACTCTTTACATGGTTTGATTGATGACTTTTTTTCTGCAAGAGTTGTGCATTCTTGTTTTACCACTAATATTCCATTAGGCTCAAGTTTACAACCACTGTTTTCTCTCGGTAATTTACTTTTTCTTATTTCACTTTTTTTCTCAAAATCAAAAATTTCTGCTTTTGGATTAAATTTAACCTCTGGTCTATTTATTGAGTCTTTTTTTGGTTCAACTGGCTCTTCTTTACAATTGAATATCTTATCAAATGACTTGATTGATGACTTTTTCTCAATGAAAGTCGTGTATTCTTTTTTTGTTTCCAATAATTCAGTATGCTCAATTTTTTGCCTTTTGACCAGTTCTTTATTTTCGATTGAATGCTTTGAACACTGTTTAATTAGTTCAATCGATCCATTACTTTTAATTTTTTAATTTTTAATTATTCATAAAAATAAAAATTTACTGATTTATTTTAATATTTGAAGAGCTTTTTGTCAAAATGCTTTGACTGTTCATTATCGAATTCAACAAATTAATTGATGTGGAAATTTTATTCTCTTCTCTTGGAAAAAAAATAGATTAGTTCTAAAATATTTTTTATTAAAAAATGGGAATAATTTAAATGGGCTCATTCTATTTCTGAAACGGGCTCATAATTATTTTGGACTCAATAGTTAATTAATTATGGGATATATAATTACTACTTTTGACTCATTTATTAATTATTTTACTGTATAAGAGTTACGAAATTTCTTAAACGATAACAATTTTTATTTTAATATTTATTTATTTTTAAATGAAATAAATAAAATTAAATTTCAATATATTAAATATATTAAGCAAGTAAAGTGTTATTTGAGTAAAATTAAAAATTTTATATTTTGAATAAAGTAAAATAATATTCTTCTTCTAATCTAATCGTATTTTTTGTCACAGGTGATCATGAATATTGACTCAGAATCAGACTCATTACCATTACATGTCCAATATTGTTGAGGGTTTCATATCTTAATCAATAATTATTTTTTAAAAAATATTTCTTGGAAATAAAGCTGTCGAAAATTTATCTTCAAAGAGGCTGTTTCATAAAAGGCTTTCGTGAAGGTAACTTCCGTGGGTTTTTTTTTTGGAAGTGGCTTTTATATAGAATCTTTACCAGAGCTTCCATGAAAAAAAGTCTTTCGAAATTCGACCATGGAAAAATCAATTTTAATAAATTTTCAAAAGATTACTTCGAGATAAAGCTTTAGAAAAATTCACTTTTAAAAGGCATTCTCAAAAAGACCTTTGTTAAAATTAAGTAAAATAATAAAGAAATTTTTGAGTAAAATTGAGATGATAATGAAATAACTATATAGCAGTTTTCTTAGATCTATCTCTCTGTCTTTTAACTTCTTGTGTAGCTGAATGACTTGAAGACTGTGCAGTTGATTTAATCAAATTGTTTGCTTTGCTTCTTGTTTGTCTTGTTTCATCATGTACTTCCAATATTTCATCAACAGTCTCGGTCATTCTATTTCTTTTGTTTACACTTTCAACAGGAGAAGCTAATCTTTTTTGTGAAGTTGTTATTGATTTAAATTTAACTCACATATCGTCATGTTAGGGTTATATTTTAATTTTGTTTGGAAAATAAAAATATGGAAAAAATATTTTTTTCTTGTTATATAGCATTTTGAATCAATAATCTGGTCCACTTTAATTAATTTGTGTATATTATATCAGTAATTAATAAGTTCATTTAAGTAATAATTGAGACCGAAAATGAGTTGAGGACATGAATAGAAATAGAAATCATTATTATAGAATAAGTAAATAGTTATTTATTTTAATTAAATTATGAGACCAAATTAGTAATTATTGTTAATGTGTAATGAGCCCATTTCAGTAAATGGATGAGCTCGAATAAATATGACCCTTAAAAAATGGCTTATTAAATGGAAAATGAAGATATCAGTAGAAAAGTCGTGTTCTGTAATCTTTTCCAGGTACAAAAAAGAGAGAGAAAATCTAAACTTAAAAATTTATGGAAACAGAATAGTGAGCCAAAAAGAAATCAAGTTTCTTGGCATTAAATTTGATTCTAAGTTAAACTTTAATAAACTGGTAGACGAAATTAAAGAACGCTGCAATAAAAGGTTAAATATTATTAAGATTTTGTCAAATAAAAAATGGGGTCTTACTCAAAACACACTAGGAAATTTATATAAAAATTTAGTCGGATCAATTTTAGACTATTCTTTTCCTTGCTTGAATTCATTTTCAGAAAAAAATACCAAAAAACTACAATCAATTCAGAATACACCAGTCACATCTATCCTTAAGCTAAAATATGATACTCCCTCCAACATGTTGCATCATGAGGCTTTTAATAAACTTAAATTACTAACAGTCTCGAATCGGCTTTTTGAGTTGAGTGAGAGATATGTTGGGACAGGACTGAGTCATTCTACTCCATTGGTGGTCAGACTAGTGGATGAATACAAACAAGGCTTCGAATCAAGATATATTGAATACCCTACTCCATTGTGTAATTGCTACCTTACTATTTCCTCTTTTTTTCATGAAGCTTCAACTATGTAAACTTCTGTCACATGTAACAATTTATTTCAATATATGTCTTTTAAACTTTCTTTAAATTTTTTTTTTTTTTTTAGCTGATTTACTTTATTTTTATTTTATCTTATTTTATTAACTCTATTTTTATTATTATTTTTTTTTAAACTTTATTCTGAAGGAGCTCTAGCTCGGTACAGAAAACAAATAAATAAATAAATAAATAATTGGAAACCTGTTTTAATTTTTAATTTAATTTTTTTTTTTATTACTTAGACTTATTTATCCTTTTTTAATATTTTTATTCATTTTTTATTTATTTTTTCTCTTTTTTTTATATAGATTTTTTATTCTAAAGGAGCACTAGCTCGGTACAGATAAACAAATAAATAAAATAAATTGGAAAATTAAACTTTCTTGCATAGAAACTTTTTTGTCTTTTAATTTCAACAAACTGTTTTTAATTTTCTTTTTATTACTTGGACTTATTCGTCCTTTTTTAATATTTTTTATTTTGAAGGAACATTATAAATAAATAAATTGGAAAAATTCTAAAAATTTACTTTAAATTTTGGCGATTATTGTTTTCACTACTTTCGAAATATTGACTCGTCTGAGAAGTCAATTGAATTGATGCGTGATCCTCTTCGTTCAAGGATTTGACTCTAAACATGCTTGATAGATTTGAAATAGTGCCATTATTTTCTTTTTTATCATCCTGATCTAAAATCTTTTTTAAAATGCGCTTCTTGGAACTATTCTTTTTATCCATTGACTTGTAATACTTTTTAAAAGTCAGAGTAGTTTTTTTTCGTTTCGTAGAGCTTTTTTTTTTGGTTCTTTTGTATTTTTTGACAATCTTTGAACTTTTAGAAGATGATGACGATGATTTCTTGGAAGTTTTTAAGCTGACTTTGCGTCTTATGCGTTTTGTTTTCTTCCGCAAGGTTTTTCTTTTTTTGATTGTCTTTTTTTTAATTTTTTTTTGACTCAAATTTCTGCGATTTTCATTTACATTACGTCTGACTCTTTCGGCAAAATTAGTTCTTGCTATTAAGCGACGCTGATTTGGATGCGAACTAGATGGCTCATTATGATTTAACCTACGAGTACTGCACTGTGGACAGAACCATTCTCCCTCTGGTATTTCTACAATCTGAGGATTTAAACATTCACCTAATTGTAAAACAAAATTTATTCATATATTTTTTTGCAGGGTTTAAAAAAAATTCGAAGATAAAGAGCTAGATTTTTTTTCTCAATATGTTGCCAAGCGGATTGGTAAAAAAAAATAATAAAAAAATTTTTTTCTAATTCGACTTTAAAAAATTCAATCACAAAAAAAGATATTTTAAAATTTTGAATCACAAAAAAATATAAAAAACGCCAGAGCTTTAATTAAAAACCAAAAAATTTTTTGTAAATTGTAGCAACTGGTAAATTTTTTGAACCACCAATCCACAACCTTAATTCTGCAAAACTCAAAAAATTGTGAATTTGGGATATCATATTATTTTAAAAATCCAACTCAACTTTAAGTGGTGGTACAGAGGATGTATCAGTTGGTACAATTTACAAAAAAATTTTGGTCGGTACGAATTATATATTTTTTTTGCTTTTTGTATCAAAATTTAAAATGCCGATTCTAAAAATAAAATAAAATTGAACTTTTATTATTATTCAAGGTTAATCAACAGGCTAGTGCTCATATCACTAATGACCGATTAACACCTCATTTATTTAATTTAAAAAAAAAAGTAATCGTTAAAAATTAAAAATATAGAAATAAATTATTGAAAAAAGTAAAACATTGAAACATTTAAATTGAATTTTTTTTCAAAATCTGTAAAAATGCCCATTCTAAAAATAAAATAAAATTGAACTTTAAAATTTAAATAAATATTCATTGTTTTTTTTATTATTATAAAAATAAAAAAATTAATTTGATTGAACTAATTAAGTATTTAATCTTTTTAAAAAAAAAATAAAACGGGTAAATAAAGCTAAAGGAAGATTTAAGGACCGAAAATTTACAAGCGTATCTCATCCTGTCATTTTTTTCTTTTTTATTTTAACAAAAAATAAAATCTATTTTTTTTAAACCAATTTACCATAAGTTACTTATTTAACATTATATTTATAAGTGGTGATTGACCAGGATTTTGAAAAAAAAAATATTTCCAAAACCATTTAAATATTTAATAAATTAAAGATTAAAATTGTGAAATTTCACACTGTCTTTTTACCTTGAAGAGTTTTTTTTCTTTCGTTCATTTACTTTTAATGTAAAAGAACTTTCAATTAAAATAATTACTAATTCAATTTAAAAATACTATTTTTATTTTTTTATTTCTATCAACACCAAAACTGGCGTATTTTTTGAGTAAAAAAATAAAAAGTCATCGGACATTTTTAATGATTATCAACTAGATGATAAAAGTGATGAAGATGAGTCTGATATTTATTATTTAAAATCCAATTTTGAAAAAAAAATTATTAAATTTGACAAATATTGATTTAATAAGTAAAGTATTTTTGTTAGGTGCCAGTTTATAATTAAATTTAAATTCAGTCCAAATCATCCATTTACAAGATTAAAACACAAAACTTCAAGTTTTCAAAATTTAAAGTTTTTTCTTCTCTTATCTCTCAGAAGGCTCTAAGAACAAAAAGCAGAGTTTTATTTTAAATTTTTTAAATAAAAAATAGACAATAAATAAATTAATTATGATATTATTACTTAGAAATAAATTTTTGAGCAATAAACTAATAAAAATAAATTGGACATTTTTTAGATCAATTAAGAAATAAAATAGAAAACACAGGTAAAATTTTCTCTATTAAAACTACCTTCAACTTTCCTTTCTTCTTCTTTTCTTCTACTTCAGTTAATCAATGTAATGGAAGGAAGAGGAAAATAAATTGATGAAGTTTTTTTACCAAGTACTTTTTCACTCATGGGTTATTGAATTTTTAATTAATTAAAAATATGAAAAAAAATCATTTTTACAATGATATCCTTTGTCGCAGGCGTCGCATAAAAGCATCCTATCTTCTCTATTTGGCTGGCGGCATATTTCACAAAATGTGAGATCTTGTTCAAACTCTTCTCTGTGCGATTGAGTTCTGTCTTCTACTTTAATTTTTTGAATAATTTGATTCCTGTTGTTTTTGATCAAAATGAAGCTGAAAACCTTGCGATCAATTGGACAAGTATTGATTTTCTGGGAAGAAAAAAATTAAAAAGTTAAATTGTCTCTCAATTTAGTTACCTTTGACCATTCTTGGAGACAATCAAGACAAAATATATGCTCGCAAACATCTGGATTAGAGTATGTGGTATTGTTTTTGAAATTACACAAGCATATGGGACAATTTTGAAATTTTTGCTTTAAATCTATTTCGATTTTTGGACACTCACCGACACAGTCTTTTGAATCAAATTCGCTTTTTATTTCTTTCATCACCACTCAATATCCTCCAAATCACCAATAGATCTGAAAATAATGAATACTTTGTTTGAGATTTAAGTGAAAACTCTAGGTGGCATTATATTTTCAAAAAAGAATATTAAATGATTAATTAAAAATTCTCATTTTATTTCTAAAATTTATACATTTACAATTTATTTGTATGAATTTTTTTTTACATATAACATATATAATCGCAGTGAGATGGAGACCTAAATTTTGTCTTACCCCAAATATTATTAGTATTTTTAAATTAATTATTTTATTATTTATCACAAAAAGGCATCTTGAAGTAGATAATCAATTCAAAATATTATTTCAATTAAAAAAGTTAATTTTTAATATATAAAAATTGTTCTTCAAATTTTTTCAAATTCTTATAATGTAACATGCTTTACATGTAATGTAGATTGAAAAAGTAAAATTATAAAAAAAATATTTTCTCAGACCATTAATAAAATCGATTTTTAGATTTAAATTTATTAATTGATTTTTTCTAGAGTTTATTTTGAAATTTTTTATTTCAAAAGTATTTGTATCTAGTAGTTTTGGAAGTTGACTAGAAAATTTTATTTCTTTTTGTAATTGTTAAAAGCAGTTTAAAAAAATTAATCACTTTACTTAAACCATATTTCAAGTAAAGACTATAATCAAAGTTTAAAAATATTTTTTTCTCTTAAATTTCGATTTTTTTATTTAATTTCAATATTTTAAATTATCAATTATTTCGATCAGGGATCGAATTATGACACTTTTGTTAAAAAAAATTAATTGACATTTTAATTGTTAAGACCCAAGTCTTGACATACCTCTACTTATTATTTAATCTTGAATTAACTGCAGCTGAAGCACATATTCTAGCTACTATATGAACCAATAATTTTTTGCAATAACTTCGGATTCAAATAAAACATTTACAATTAAACAACTTGTTTTTATTTAGTTTCAAAATTTAAATTAATCGCCTGTTAGAAGCGAGATTCCAAGCTAGAGATAACAAACAGGATTCAATTTTCTTAATTCGAAAAGAGATAAGTTGGGGTCAAAAAACTAAAAAAGTGAATAGTGATCAAAAGCAAAAAGATTCGCAGAAACCCAACATGGAAGAGTCATTCAAAAATAACAAGAAGGAAATGAAGTTTACGACATCAAAGTTGATATCTATGCTTATGGAGAAGTTATTCGAACAACTACAAAATAAATTTAGTATTCTCATATGAACCGCGGTTATTTGAATAATGATGATGTTAGTGGTTTCATGGACATTTGAAAAGTGGTTAAGAAAGAGTTTGCACAATTTCTGGTTTACGTTGATCTACTCCTCGATTAAATGGCTGAAAGGAACAAAACCACATTTCCCATTTCCTACACTATATGTACCTACATACATGGTAAGTTATTTTTTTCGGCAGTAGGAGGTGTTCAAAGAAAAAATGCCATAACAGGCACCAGAGAAAAATCAGAAACCCAAAATAGAGCATAACTCGCACAAAAAACCACAAGATGAGAAAACGGTAACAGATTTCATATCAATGCTCATAAAGAAGCTTCTCAATCAAATTGAATTGTACACACAGATGCTAGGAATGACTGCGGTCATCAGTATCACAATAGTGGTGGCATATATCGTTTGGGTTCTTCGAAAATGGTGGCAATACACTTGATAATCGATAATCGTTCCATCTAACAAATCTTTTACAGGAATACAAATCCAATACTTAACGTCAAATAAAAACAGACCAACATACACGCCAAAAGCATTAAACAAGGAGAAGCATTTTAAGAGAAATGCAATCAAATCCCACGATAAAACACAAACAGTCCTAACACGATCAAAACAGAAAAAAAAAGCTTTTTTTTTTTGCTTAAGTCAGTTAACTCAAAAAAAATCGTCTTTACTTGAAAAATGGTTTGGAAATGTTAAAAATGATTTTTTTAAACTGATTTAAACGACAACAAAAAGCAATAAAATTTTCGAGTTGACTCGTTTTGAAAAATTACCAACACTAGTATCTAGCCTTAAAAATTAGAAATTAAATTTAAAAGTGAATTTTAAATATTAAATTCCAAATAAGTAAAAAAATGAAAAGATCGACCTCTCCTACAAATATTTTTGAAATAAAATTCATTTTAATTTTTAAATCTACATTTAAGTCTTAATATTAATTTAATATCTAATTATAAACTATTTGAATTGATGATCGACTTCAAGATTCCTTCAAAAATTAAAAAAAAATTAATCAAAACATATGACAATATTCGGATCATATTTTAAGATCAAATCGATACATTTAAAATTCTAAAACTTAATCTAATGGTTTTGATAATTTTTAAAAGATAAATACTAAACATTACTAAACAAAAATATTTAATTAAAAATTGATTTGAATAAATTGTGTATTTTAATTTTTATTAAAATAATTCGAAAATTTTAAGATTTTCTTTAATTTTTAAAGAGAGTAAACTGTACTTAGTAATTTTAAATCAAAATTAAACTAAAAATTTGATTAATATTTTGCAAACAAAATTAATAAATTAATTAGATAAGTTTATCTTTTAATGGTTTTATTTAGATAATTATCAATAAAATTAAATGCATTTCTCTCCCAGTTTATTTGAATCAGAGTTGTATAAAAGTGAAGTCTTAAGTCAAGTCCAAGTACTTTAATTAATAGTCCCGATTATCGGTCTTCAATTAATTTTTTTTTAAAGTTAAAAAAAAAATTAAAGCACGAACTTGGACTTTAATTTTAATGACTTTGCTATTTTATTTTCATTTTTTTGATAAATTAAAAAAAAATAAATATGAAGAGGTAAAAAAAAATTGCTATATTTTGAAGCCAAATAAATAAAAAAGTTGTATTGAAACAAACCTCTCTCTAAGTATGAAGATTAGGATTTTATTTACAATTAAAAATAGTTTCCACCGTAAAATAATATTATTTAGGCTTATTTTGTTTATAGAATTTCTTAATTGCATCATGAGAAGATTTTTTAGCAACCATAAGTCTTTTTGAGTCATTAAACCAAATCAACGCATCAATATCCTTCAATTAATAATTTAAATTAATAAATTAATTTTGCATCAAATTTTCAAATATTTACCCGTGCATAATTTTTAAGAGACAGAAAGTCATCGTCCGAATTGAATTGCCCGTAAAAAACTCCCTCAAAAAATTTCAATCTATTTCTTTCATTGTACCAAAAATGAATTTGATCCGAAATAGTCTCAGGTAGCACCGGTTTCTTAACAAAAAAAAAACATCATAATTTTCTCCCTGTAGAGTTGAACAAAAGTCATTTCACTTGATAAAAATTAAGATTTTTAAATTCAAATTTTTTGACTTTTAATCAAATCTGGATCTTAGTTGACAATTTTTTTTCTTACCCTAGAACTAATTTGTGGATGCGCATTTGATCTTAAAAAATTGACAATCTATTTTTAAACAAAGTATTTAAATATTTAAATCTCTTAAATAAAAATCCTACTTGTTGGCCAGTTATTCCCATTTTAAAAGCTTCCCGAACACTTTCTCTCGTAATAGATGCAACTACCATGTTTGGAAATCTGAACATTAGGTCAGAAAAAAGAGCCAACAAGCTTATTTTCAAATTTGAATCTGTATAGGCATAAATTCTGTAATTGGTCTCAACAATTATGTATCCCTTGTCATCTTTTTCATATTCGACTCCAGTTGTAACCCCGTTTGCCAACTGAATAACCAGTCTTGTTGGATAAAAACGCTTTATTTTTCTCTACAAATCAATCTCAAAGTTTATTTTTTTCTCATATTTTAAAAATTTTTTAAATTTTATTTACAGTCTTCATGAACACCAGACCAATTTTTCTCAACTCTTGCAAAAATTCTATCTTATTCTCCGAATAATGTTCGCATGAATATTCCTTTCCGAAAGTGGAAAAGCTCAGCTCAAACAACAAAGTCAAGCATTCAGATAGATCCTGATTATTTTTCTACAATTTTTGCTTTAGAAAACAATTTTTTAGCTTTAACTTATTTAAAATTATTACTTGCCAACAGTATTCCAGAAGCTGTATAATAAAGTACCATATTTGAACTTTTCTGTTCCAAAGTAAAAATTGAAAAGCAGCTGCTGTCAAAACCACTGGTTCATCTGATGTCATGTCATCTTTATCATGGCTCGATTGAGCAGGGACATAATTGTCATCAGTGCTTTTCATTAAGCCGGCAAATTTGAGCACTTCTTTGGTGGAATTACAAATCTGATTTTTTGCATCGTTTGGATTAACAATGTATTTTAAGATAGACTTGAATAAAATAAAAATGTACAAAAAAAAATTTATTTTTTTCAAAACCTACCTCCCACCTTTCAACAGCATAATTGTCTAATTTTTCAATTATTTTTGGATCCGTAGAGATGCTTTGGTCGTCTTTTGTTGGCCTTTCCAAATCAAACATACCCGAATGCAAATTTTCTTTGAATGAGTTTTTCAAAATAAATGCTGGAAAGCCAGCTTGTGTTTTTACTTCTTGCCATATTCCAAGACTGGACAAAATTTGAGCCGACTCGGTCCTTTGACTAAATAAAAGTGGTTTATTGCGGAACAAATTTGCATAGAATGAAATAAATACTCGTGAAATTTGGAATCAATCCACGAATCAATGGTTACTTTTGGAACTTCTTGGTTTAGTAGCAATAGGCGCATTACAAAATGTTTTGCCAGCTGAGGCAGCTCTCGAAATATGGCCAAGCATGTAGTTGGGTGATCAAAAATACTTTCGATAATGGTAGCAGGAAGACTTGTAATATAGCTGGTTAGATCTTTGAATTCAATCAGAGATTGTGACATGATGCAAAACCAAAATTTTAAATTTAAATTTTTTTTTTTTAAATTAAACTGAATAAAAAAAATTAGAAATGTAATACTTTTGACAAAATAAACTAAGCAAAAAATTTTTATCCAAATTTAATTCTAAAAGAGTTGAAAAATTTATTTTTTTTAATTTTATATTTATTTTGTCCATTAACAGGATTGTTCACTGTACACTTTATATTAGGGTTTATATTAGGGTTGTTTTGAAAGATCATTTAACGCATATAATATTTTTAAAAAGCAAAAATTATTATTTAGAAAACAAAAATACCGAATAAAGGGTTAATTTTAATTAAAAGAACAAAATAAACTTTGTTAAAAATAGCTAAATTGAAATAGCAAAAAAATAGCTTAAGTTTTCTTTAATTTAGATAAATTAATGACCGAAAACATTAAGTGATATTAATTTTCAGGATTTTATAACTAAATGCTTTGAAGAGATACAGGGAATAGAAGCTAATTATTAAAAATTTGAGGATGAATTTTCATTTAATTTTATTTAATTTTATTTTTGTCAATTTTTTTTCTAAATTAATAAAGTTTTTTGCTTATTTAATTTTGCGAATTTGAATCGCTCCCGTAAGTTTTCACTTTGATGTCTATTTTCAGTTTTTATTTTTAATAATTATTGATTAAGATATGAAACCCTCAACAATATTGGACATGTTAGAACATTAAAAAACTGAATGGCCAAGGTAATGAGTCTGATTCTGAGTCAATATTCATGATCACCTGTGACAAACAATACGATTAGATTATAAGAAGAAAGAATCAGTGAGTTGGCAGTAAAAAGAAAACGCAGCAGACCTAGTGGATCAAAATATAAAAAAAGATAAAATTTTTATTGAGTCATTTTTGTAAAAAAATCCAAATTTTGTTTTTTTTGTTTTATTTATTTATTTATTAAAAATATAATTTGGGTTATACCCTGGCAGTTTGGAATGGAACTTAGTCCTTCCTTTCAGCCAAATGTTCATAGTTCATAATAAAAAAAAATTAAATAAGATATAAATAAATATATCAAAGAATGAATTTGTGATTGTACCATCGAATTATGTTTCACTAAAACAAACAATATCAAAATTCCGTGTATCAAGAATTTCTTTCATTTCAAAGATATTCCCGAGTATTGAATTGATATTAAGATGAAAAATTTTAATCTTACCATTTGTAAAAGAAAAATTTTTAAACTCATTCAGGCACGAGCGCTTATTATTTAAAAGGTGAGATCTATCTAGACATTGCTCAAAGCAATCAGATTCAACTATCTCAACTTTCATTATTTCAGATCCAATCAATTCTCGGATATTAGGAATATCATTTTGATTACAGCATTGCTTTGACACAAGGAACAACAGTAAATTTACGAAAAATATTGTAAAATTACGTAATATTACGTAATATTACAAACGTAATTTTACGTAAAATCACGTAATTTTACGTAGTTTTACAAACGTAAAATCACGTAATTTTACGTAATATTACGGTAAATTACGTAAATTTACGTAAAAAGTAAAAAGGACAAAAAATGTCCAATTTTTTGAAAAAATAGCTAAAATTTTAAAAATAATTTGATTTTTGATTTTTTGAATGAAAATTGAACTTTTTTTTACGTAATTTTACGTAAAATTTCTTTTTTTTACCGTAAAAAACGATAAAAAAATGGTAAAAAGTGTAAAAAAAAAGTAATTTCTTTAATTTTTTTTATTAATTCTAAATTTTAAAATTTCTTTTTTTTTATAAAGTAGCGAAAAAATAATATACTTTCAAACTAACTGTTTTCTTTAATTTTGTTGGCATTTGCTCTGTCAGTTTTTTAACTATTTGTTGCATTTGTCCAAGCATTTCAAAATTCATTAAGATAACGACCCCAAACAAACACTTGATATCTGTGTAGATTTTTTAAAGCAGAATGATATAAATTGGGTAAATTGTTTTATTTAATTGATTACTATTTATAATTAATAAAAGAGTAATATATTCATTAAGATTAAATCACCCCAAGGTCTCCGGACTTAAATCCCATCGAAATGATTTGGAATGAATTAAAAGATTTCGTAAGAAAGAAAAACATTTAAAAACACAGAAGAAGCTTACGAAGCTATTTTTGAATTCCATAAAACATTGACGCCAACTAAGTGCCAATCTTATATAAACCATTTAAAATAGTAAACTTAATTTGAGTTATCTTATAAAGATTTATCTAGACAAATTTAAAAGGTTATTCCAATTGTTATTGAAAAAAAGGAGAATGGTCGAATCATTAAATTAATCTGACTAATCAAATAAAATTAAAGAAATTACTTTTTTTTACACTTTTTTACCATTTTTTTATCGTTTTTTACGGTAACAACAGTAAATTAAAAATCAAATTATTTTTAAAATTTTAGCTATTTTTTCAAAAAATTGGACATTTTTTGTCCTTTTTACTTTTTACGTAAATTTACTGTTGTTCCTTGTGTCAAAGCAATACTGTAAATAAACTAACGGGTGTAGAAAACAAAATGGCACAAAAGTTAAATTTAATTTCCTATAAGAGTGGACAAAACCTTTCCCATTTTTTTTCAAAATTTAAAATCAGACTGATCCTAGCTTTAAAATAAAAAAAAATTATTTCAAAAAGTTGAATTTTCGATAAGTTGTTAGTAAAAAATGTACGAAACCATCAAAAAAGATTTGCCAAAAGCTGAAGTTGTTAGGCAATTCACTGGTCTTGGATACAGAAAACGTTCTGTTTATCGTTGGCTAGATATTATAGAAAAAGATAAAACTTTCAAGAGAAAAAAAGGAAGTGGTAGACCTGCTAAAATAGCGACGAAACTAATGGTGGCCAAACTCGGGTCGTTCGCAAAGAAAGATGGCTAGAAAGTTTAATTGCCACTATACCTAAATCGGAAAGATTTTAAAGAAGTTTACAAACATCAAAAATATAAAAAACACTAGAGACCTCATTTAAATTTCTAACCAGGAGAAGGCAACTAGATCTAAATGTAACCGAATGCTTTTAAAATATAGCAGATATGAATTTATAATTGATGATGAATAATATATCACTCTTGGCAACACCGCGCTGCCAGGGAATGAAATTTTTTATAGCAGTAACGTTAGCAAGACGCCGGAGAGTGTAAAGAACAAGTACGTTAAAAAATTTGAAGAAAAATTAATTGTCTAGTTGGCTATTTCACAACGAACGATATTTTGTACCTGGTGATTTAGCGGTCAATCAACATGTCCACCTTTGAGAGTGTATTAAAAAACGACTTGAACTAATGATTAAAGAATAATATCAGGATGGCAATTATGCATTTTGGCTTGACTTAGAATCATCTGAATGAGATAAAAATATAAGGTATCTTGCTAAAGAAGTGAATCCAGCAAACGTACCAAAAGCACGACCAATCGAAGATTTTTGGGGAAATTTAAAGGCTAAAGTTTATGAGGGTGATTGGAAGGCAAAAAATCCTAGAAAACTCGAAAACAAAATTCGCCTGAGCAATATCGATCCAAAGGTTGTACAAGACCATGCCAAGAGTGTTCGCTCTAGGCTCGATATCGTCGTCATGGAGTTCAATACCTTAAGTGATATTATTTTTTCAAAATAGGAGGGTTCAGTTATAATTTAAAAATAAAATTTAAAGCCTTAGTTAAATAAAAATTTTTTATGATAAAATTAATTTTGTGCCATTTTTTATTTTACACCCGTTAAGTTTATTTTAGGCTAAACACTTTGCATTAGCACATATAAATACGCCACAGTCTTTATCGTTTCCATGTTGTTTTGGGTAAAAAGAATCATTCACTATAGTCCATGATTCAGAACCAGACAGAGAAGATATATATTTCTTTAAGGGAGTTCGAATCTTATCAAAAGAATTGAAGATTTTCTATAAAATCAAAAAATTACTTAAAACTTAATGATATTCAGGCTTCTGCATTTTGTCTATTAACTCAAGATATCAGTGTATTTTTTTGTTCCAATTCAAATTAGAAATTTTTTCTATTCGAACATATATTCAAATATCTTTAAACTTTAAATTTTGTCTAATATGCTATTATATTTTAATTTTAAAAATATTTAAAAACTAAAACAAATACAATATTGATTTTCAACACTACTTTGTCTATTTAAATTCAACTTAATTACATAATTGACTGAAAAAATTTTAATTCATCAAGTTTAAAAAATTAATGTTATTAGATATCGAGATCTTGAAATCAATTACAAAATATTATTTTAAAAAAATCAAAATAAACCCATAAGAGATGAAGAAAAATTGACTTTAATTTTTTGAACAACCAAATAAAATAAGCAGAAAAATTTTTAAAAATATTTTTAATTTTCCTTTATTTTATATTTTAACTTATTTTACTTTTTTTGATTTTGATTTTTTTGATTTTTTTGTTTTGAAGGAACTTAAGCTTGGCACAGATAAACAAACAAATAAAAAGTCATGTTAGCCACAGTTTGATCTCGTTTTTCTTTGTATTTAATTTTAATTTTTTTTTCTATCTGAAATAGTTTTAAAATAATATTTTAATATTTGAATTTAATCTTTACACTAAATTTGGAAATCTAATTTAATTAATTTATACAAATTCTTTTAAAATATAAAATTTCAAAAAAAAATTTTCATAAAATCACTTTATATATTTAAAATTTTAGAATCAATTTTATCAATGGGTTCAGAAGATTTATTTATAAGATGCATTTTAAAAATTTTTAAATTTTTTCAAATTTTAATCTAAACAGCTTGAAAAATAAAAAATAAAAACTTTCAGCCAGTTCAGGTGAAGTTTTGAAAAATTCTATTTTTAAATTTTTCTATTAATTTGCTCTAATCTGGTAGTTTGGTCAAAGCATTTTATTTTCGATGTAATAAGTGCTAACTCTGTTGATGTATTGACTCCATGCTGTATGGTACTATTGCGATGATAAGTTTGTTTTGGTCTTGTTATCTCAACTGGCAATACCTTTCTGCGTAATCTTTTTGGAAATTTTGAATGAGCTTGCAAGTGGTTGTAGTAGTTTGCAAAATTTCTAACTATAATTGGCATTGGTAAATCGATCATCAAAACTCCTGTTACTGTACACAAAGCTCCAAATACCATTCCCATTGTGGTCTTTGGATAATAGTCACCAAATCCAACTGTTGTAAGAGAAACAACTGCAAACCTTCAGTTAAGATCGAATTAATTGATTATTTAGCCAAATAAAAAATTTGTGTTTACCAAATAGCTTCTATGATTGAGGAGAACTGGTTACCAGTGTTGAGCTGACCATGATTAGCATGACTGGACACAATCAAGCCATTTATTCGGCCATCATCACTGTCTGCAGCTAATTTTTCCGAATAGAAAATCAAACTGGCAAAAATGATGACTGCCACTGTGATAAAAAATATCAAGATTTTGAAAACTTGGGCACTTGCCTTTAAAGAGGCTATGATAATTCTCAGACCGGGATAGTGGTTGAACAGTTTGAAAAGGCGCATAATTCGAATTGTTCCAAACAAGTTCCAAGCTGGATGGGTATCAAAAGACTCATTGAAAATAAAATAGTTGTAACCTAGATCAATGTAGAACCAAATGTTGGCCAAAAGATCTATCCAAGTAACAGGACTGGTGAAAAATTTTATTTTATTAGGTGATACTGAACTCTTGATTCCGAACTCAATAGAGAACCATATGATACAAATGTATTCAATGTAATCAAGTATATTGGGCACCCTTTGTCGACTGCTGATTGCTAGATTTATTACGGTCGGAAGATCGAGCTCCTCTTGTTCAAAGGAAACTTTGAGATTGTAGCTGCGACAAAACAGAGCACTTTGGCACAAGTCATTGACAGTAGAAAAGCAAAATGTTAAAATTGAAACTGTTATGAAAAACACTGATACGTAGGTCAAAAACTATTAATTATTAATACAATTAGGTGAATATTCAGTTCGAAATAATCAAAAAGTATAATTTCAGAGTAATTCCATCTTTTCATAGCAATTTATTCAATGGCATGTATTTTCGACAGTAACAAAATTATTTTTTTTCGTCACAAAAATAATTATTTAAAAATAACAAATAGCTAATTTTTTTTACAAAAAAATAAATAATTTTGAACTGTTCACAAAACAAACTTTTTATTAAATAAAATAAAATGAGTGAGTCCGAGTCTAGTACTTCTGAACTGGTCATGAGGCAAACAGATAATCTCAGTGACGACACAGATCATGATAATGACATTGAAGATGTACCAGTAGCGAAAAAGAGAAGAAACAAAAATAAAGTTTACGAACTTAATCAGTCATTCGATTCGTTTCAAGAATGCATACAAGCAATTAAAGATGGGATAGTAGATATTAACAAATAGCACTGATGTTGGAGAGAAAATTTACGACAAAAAATGCAAACTAAGTCACAGAAAGGTAGAAAAAGAATAGCGGTAGATTACAAGTTTAATTAATTTTTTTATTCTATTTTTCTATCTTTTTTTCACACTTAGATATTTTTTTTGTTACTATAAAAATAAGATTTGTTTCTACTAAAAAGAATTTGTTATTTATTTTATTTTATTTTGTTTTTTCTAATAATTATTTTTGTGACGAAAAAAATATATTTAGTACTGAATAAAATTGATGCCTTTCTTCAATTTCTAATTAAAAATGGTCTTTTAAATTAATTATTAAACAAAGTAATGAGATAAATCAAAATTCTAGCAAAAAAGCATCAATGAATCAACTAAACAAGAAATTCAACGCCTTCTTGCTCAAAATCCACTAATAACTCCAAAAGTTATACTAACAACATTGGCCATATTGACTAAATCAAATCAAGAAATAAATGTTCCAACTGATAAACAGTTATACAATTACCTACAATATCAAGAAGGAAAATGCACATGTCCAGCTTATTTGAATAATGATAAATGTAAACACTTGATTGGCATAGCAGAAAGAGAAAAATATGTAAAGATTCCAATAGAAGCTAAAACTGTTGAAATTGGAAAAAAAAGAATTTTGATGAAATATTGGAAGTACAAGATGAAAAAAGACAAACAAGAAGCAAAGCAAACAACTTGATTAAATCAACTGCATAGTCTGAAAGAGGAACTATTCCCTCTAAATTATATTTTAAATAAATAGTCTGAAAGAATCCGCTATATTTCGGCAAGTTAATTTCGACGAATATAATTTAGACAAAAATTTTAGAATTCGACAAATGTAATTTCGACTTGTGTTAATTAGACTTGTTAGTTTTCGACATAATAATTTATAAGGTTGGCATAATGGACTTCAATCTACAATTAAATCTCATCCACATCTTCTAAGTCTTATAGATAGCCTTAAGCTAGAGCAGTCTAATGTTGAAACTAGTTATATAAAATTATCTACTGGTCAAATTAACAAGCGTAAACCATGTTATATTCTTTTAGAAGAAAAATTAAATATTGTGATTGTTCATTATAATTCAAATAATGTTGTCAATTATCTAAAAAATTTATCTTTTTTAATTGAATATTGATTGTATATTATTGAAAGTGATTGAAAAACAATTATCTTTAAATTTTTTTTGTCTTATTTTTATGTCGAATAAACTATGTCTAATTAATTTATTTATTTATTTAATTCAAATTAACCTCCATTAGGAGAAGTAAAATTAAAAGTATAAAAATTTTGTTAATAAAAATAAAAAATTAAAATAAAAAGTAGAAAAATAGTTACATATATTGAAAGTAAATTCCTCTGGAACAAGTGAATTGATTTAATTTGGTTTAATTAATTCATTAAGAAGGATTTTAAATTTTTTGAATCTTAAGTTACCCAAACAAAGCTCAATAGAGTCAAAGATACCGTCACGAATGTAAAAGTGACCCTTAAGATCCAATTTAAGCTTACCAATATTATTTAATAGTGATTCAAGATTTTCTCCCGTGAACTCTAACAAGCGCTTGAGATCATTTCCAAAGGAAAGAGGAGAACTGTTGAGGATATTAGAACATATATACTGAAATATATTTGAAGCTAAGGCGTTGAACCTAATAGAGCTAATAAAGGACATCTTTGAAAAAAGATAGAGTTGGTCAATTTTAAAGAGTTTTAAAACCTTTAGGATTCCAGACATGTGACAATTAGATCTCAAGTTAAACATATGTCTAATAAGATTGTTCTGATTAATGTTGAGAGTTTTGATGGTTTTGTTGTCTAGTGTTAAATTTTCTAGTCCATAAGTAAATTGGGATAAACAAAAAGATTTGTAGATGAAACTTTTTAGAGAAGGAGAGACGTGGCTCATTTTGTTCAACAAAAAAGACGCTGAGAAGAATGACTTTTGTACTTGTCTAAATTTTTCCATTGCAAATATGTTAAAATCTAGATTGGAGTTTATAATGAAACCAAGATATTCTATACTAGTGACAAAATTTAACTTATTATCACTCAAAAAGAAGTCACAGTTAAATAGGATAGGGCCAAAAGTAATTATTTTAGATTTGCTTGGGTTAAATTTTAATCTCCATTTTAGACCATAGTTACTGCAGATATCTAATAAAGTTTGGAGATGGCTATCAACCGGACTAATAAGAATAATATCATCTGCATAGACAATTATTGAAACATTAAGATTATTAAAAATGCCACCCAAATTCTTTTCTAAGCATTCTTCAATTAGATCGTTAATAAAAATATTGAATAGGAATGGAGATAAAATTCCACCTTGCTTAACACCACATTCAACTTGAAATATATCAGAGAGATTATCATTTAAACATACTACAGCTCTGGATGAGTCATAGTATTTTTTTAATAGTACCCAAAAACAAATATTCATTCTTGAGAGTAGCTTAGAGAAAAGTCCATCCCTCCAGACCTTGTCAAACGCTTTTTCAGCATCAAGGGAGGCAACCTTAATACCCGACCCTTTTGACACATAGTTGAGTATGGTCTCTTTTACAACAAAAAAGGCATGATTGCACGAAGTTTTTTTTCTAAAACCAAATTGATTCTTGCTAACTTTATAGAGCTCAGGTGAGTTATAAAGGATTAATTTTTCTAATATTTGGGCTAAACAATTTGAAATGGAAATCGTCCTTATGTTATTCAAATCTGAGTTACTCTTTGACTGGTCCTTAAGGATTGGATTGATCTTTGAGATATTAAAGCCAGATGGTATAGAGTTAAAGTATAACAGTTGATTGAAAAATTCTAGTAAGATAACACGAATCGAATCAGTATTGCCATGTTTGAGAAGAGAATAAGATAACTTATCGTAGCCACAAACTAGTGAAAAATCAAGTTCATCCAATATTTTCTCCAAAGTTATCATGTCAAAGGATGGAGTGGAATCGGGACGAGAATATGAGTTTAAAAGAGAAGATATCTCGTTTTTAATGGAACATTGTTCTTGAGATAGGTCCTCTTTTGAATCACTAAATAATTTCTTGAAGTGAGAATGAAGAAGGTCAAGTTTAATCAAAACATTCTTTTCATCTGAACGTTTCTTTTTTGACTTTCTAATATAGAGCCAAAATTTATTTTTATTTTTTTGATAAAAGATGTTATATTCTTTTAGAAGAAAAATTAAATATTGTGATTGTTCATTATAATTCAAATAATGTTGTCAATTATCTAAAAAATTTATCTTTTTTAATTGAATATTGATTGTATATTATTGAAAGTGATTGAAAAACAATTATCTAAATTTTTTTTGTCTTATTTTTATGTCGAATAAACTATGTCTAATTAATATACCTGTCCAATTTATTTAGTCGAATTAATTATGTCGAAATTATATTTGTCGAATTCATAATATGCCAGTCTGAAAGTCATTCAGCTACACAGGAAGTTAAAAAAAAAGAGGATGACCTAAAAAAACTGCTACATAGTTATTTCATTTTATCTTCTTAATTTTACTCAAAAATTTATTTTTACTTTGTTTACAAATTTCTCTCTTATTTTACTTTACTCAAAATATAATTTTTTTTATTTTACTCAAATTAAACTTTAATTACTTTAAAAATTTATAAAAAAATTTACTTATTTCATTTAAAAATAAATAAATAAATATTAAAATAAAAATTGTTATCGTTTAATTATTAACTCTTGAATTATTAAAAAGTTCTGCTCTAAATATCTGAAAATTCTGGAATAAATTATTCCCTCAAAATAGCTAATTTTACTAAGTGGCCTACAATTAGATGGATATTAAAAAAGATTTTTAATAATTATTGGAATATTTCTAAAAGCAATATCTCACTTAACATTTAGATCAGAATCAGTCCTAAAATTATTGATTTGATGGGAAACTATTTTTTTAAAGCTGAGTATATTTCTTTTTGGATAAGAGATTTCATTGAGTTTATTTTAACTCTTGTCTTAAAAATTATCTGAATAAAAATCATTTATCTCAAAAATAATTTCTAGGTTTATTAATTAATTTTGGGACTAAATAATGAAGATAACATTTCTCAAAAATATTTCTCTATTTTCTAATTTAATTATTTGTGATCAAAGAAATTGGTCACTTGAATAAAATTTTTTCGTGAAAAACTTATAAAAATTTTGCCAAAAATAAAACGAAATAATTTATGTAAAATTACTTTTGAAAAAATTTGCTATTTTACGAAAATTAATGTAAAATACCCTTTTTTTTAATTTTTTTATAAAATCTTCATTATAATAAAATTGCGTAATTTTTTTACCGTAAAAATGATTAAAATAAAGTGAATATTTTTAAACAAAATTTTAATTCATTTTAAAAAAAAATAATTTTTTTCGTCCTTTTTTAAAAAAATATTCAAATAGCTTGACTAAGTGCTAGACACAGTTAAAAAGTTGATAAAACTTAAAATATTCTTAAATGTAGCCTCAAAGATTTCATAAGACAAAGAATCTTATAAAGTACTTTAAAGAGTCTTTAGGAGTCAAGAGGAATTTTTTTTAAATTCTAAGAGATAAAAATTATTGAACATATCTAGATTTTTTTAAGAATCTTATTAATTTTACTATTCAAGATCCTTAAAAAATAAAAAAATTTCTTAAAGAATCCTTAAGAATTTTTGAGATTATTAGTAAATTTTTTTATTAAAAGGATTTCTTAAAGATTTCATTTATATATATATGATTTTTGCTGTAAGGACATTTATTTTCTTATTATAAGATTAATTTAAGATTGTTTTATTTTTTATGTTTGTCCAATAATTATTGGTCATCAAATAGGCGGCCAAGTCTGACCAGATAATTCAGAAGAATTTTCTGTAAAAGAATGTGAATTTTAATACTATGAAAATAATTTTGTTTGCCAATACATGATCAAAAATTTAATTTCCCTTTTCCGCAATATCATTTAATAAAAAAATTATTCATCTAATTAATTCAAACTAAAAAATAAGGGGAAAAAGAAGCAATATGACTCCTGTAAGATAGATAATGTTAAAAGAGCAAAATATTATATTCAAGCAAGGAAAAGAATAGTCTAGAATTGATCCGACTAAAGATTTATAAAGGTTTCCTAAAGATTTTTAAGACCCCATTTTTGTTTGACAGTATCTTAATTTTTAGCCTTGTATTGCAACGTTCTTTAATTTCGTCAACAAGTATATTAAAATTTAATTTAGAATCAAATTTGATACCTAAAAACTTAATTTCTTTTTGGCTTTCTCAATTTTTTTATTTTCTTAATCTCTTTAATTCTATTTCCATAAATTTTTAGGTTAAGATTATCATTTTCCTTTTTGTAACGTAAAATCTCGATTTTAACGACATGTCACTATATATATAGTGACATGTCGTTAAATATCGAACACTGGTTTAAAAAACGACATAATGACATGTCACTAATATCGAAAATAGCCCAAAATTGACTTTTTTACAAAATATTTGTCTCGACATTAGTGACATGTCATTATTCAAAAAAAAAAGGGGTAAATCAATAAAAAAAATTAATTTTATTAAAATTATAAACTTAAATTTCATTAAATATTAAATGACTTTTCCTAATAATTTTTTCAAAATAAGTTTTATTTTGAAAAGAATTTTTTTATTATTGAATGAAAATTTGATTTTAAATTTGACATTTAATAGAAAATTTTAATTTAAGGATTGAAAAAAATAGAAGACAATTTTAATAACGACTTATCAACTAGGAAATATCTTTAAGCAATAAACTTATCAACTCAACCTAATTAAAAATTATATACAGTTTATTTGGCGTTTGAAAAAGCCGCTAATTTATTTTTAGAAAATAACTGACCTTTTTTTTACCACTACTCTTCAAAGATTTAATGAAGAGAAGGAGTGATGAGAACTTTAATGTTCATTATATCAATTAATCTTAGTGTTGCGCGCCGTCAATGAGTCAAATGTCAATTAAGAGAAGGAGTGATGAGAACTCTCTTTTATGGAGTTCTCATCACTCCTTCTCTTAATTGTTGTCCGTGATGATAATGACCTTATTTTTTTTTAATGGATTCCTAAATTCAACTGAGAAATTAAAGATCCACTATACAATTTTTTATTTTAATCCAAAATCATGATTTGCATTTTTTAAGTTAATTTTTATTTCTATTTTATATTTATTTGTAAAATAATAGAAGATTTTAATTTTGATGAATTTTACATGTGCTGAACTGGTAATTACACAATTGATCATCGTGGTCAAAAAAAATCATATGCAAAAACCAGTGGCAAAGAAAAGGTCAGATTTTCTTGTCTTATGTGTAGCTCGGCGGATGGAACTAAGCTTCCCATTCTTTGTGTTGTGCCGCGAAAAAAACAAATCCAAAATTTACAGCAAAATCAAAATATTATTATAATTTATGAAACTAAAAACAAGTAAAAATTAATTAAAATAAATTTTTTTTAACAGATTAATTTTTGTTAGGTACTTTTGATAGTAAAAATCTCATCGAGCATTATATTGAGGGAATCTTAAAACCTCATCTTTTAAAAAATCACATAAAAATATCTTCAGTGACATGTCACTAATGTCGAGACAAATTTTCTGTAAAAAAGTCAATTTTGAGCTATTTTCGAAATTAGTGACATGTCATTATATGGTTTTTTAAACAAGTGTTCGATATTTAGCGACATGTCACTTTAGTTGGGTATTCGAAGTTTGTGACATGTCGTTAAAATCGAGATTATACGTTACTTAGAGAAAACTACTGAACCCGACTTTTCAACTGATATCTTCATTTTCCACTTAATTAGTCATTGTTCTTTTATTTATTTGTTTAATCTGTATCGAGCAAATGCTCCTTCAGAATAAAAATATAAAAAATATATAAAAATAAAAATTTAATGTAAAAAGTAGACAAAATTAAATAAAAAGGCATTTAAAAACGGTATGTTGAAAAAGAAAGACAACAAAAAAATTTAAATACAAGAGAAAATGGTTTATTCTTTCGTCTTTTTTAAAAAACTTAAATACAATTTTGAACTTGCAATTTGAAAAATGCGAATTTTGAAAAAAGCTCTAAAAAAAACAGTCTCTGAAATAAATTGAGTTATAAATTGTTAAAATAAATTGTTCTAGAGCTGTTTATTTATTGACCATAATAATTTTTATCTATAAACTGAAAAGTAAAATTAAAAGATTAATTTTTACAAATAAAGAACATTGAATTTATTAGAAAAAATCCTAAAAAATAAATTTATAAAAATTAAATTAAATAAAAGAGCTTTGAAGTCCTATATTTAAGATCAAATTGAAATAACATTGCAAATTTAAATTTTAAATATTTCAAAAATAGAAACTAAATATTATCGCATTTTTCAAATTGCAAGTTCAAAATTGTATTTAACCTTTTTAAAAACGACGAAAGAATAAACCAAATCTAATTATAAATTTTTTTTTCTTTTTTTTTCCTTTTAATTACGATAATTAAAATTCATTTTTCTTTACTTTTTATGTAACTTTAATATTTTTTTTCCCCCGCTTTTGACCAACTCAAATCGAACTAGGAGTCTAGATGAGCAGACCGTCAGCGATGGAGACTTCTGGGTAAAATTTTTTTTTTATTTAAATATCTGAGAGATCAGGAAAAAAAGAAGAAGTTATAGTTCGTTGGTGTATTTATTTATCTTATTTTCAAGGTTTCCTTTTTTTAGTAAATAAAAAAAGTAACTAAATCATCTGCAAAAAGTAGAGAGTATTCATTATTTGTTTTGTTTTTTTTTAGGAATGTCATTAATATATATACTAAATAAAAGAGGACTAATAATTGAGCCTTGAGGAACACCTGCAGTAATTTGGTTTTAATCGCTCAAGTTGTCATTCACATTTACCTTAAATGTCCTTGAGTCTAAGAAGGGTCTAATCCAGTTAATTAAGCAATGTGGTGGATAAGTAATGAATTTTGTTCTAAAAAATTGAAGTCTAGAGTAGACAATACGCTCAATTAACTTTCCTAGACAACTCTTTATACTGATTGGTCTATAATTAGAAGGATCTTGTGAAGAAGAGGCTTTTTTTTGAATCATGGTAATGTTCGCAGTTTTCCATGATTTCGGAACTATACCAAGTCAAAGAGATAGATTAAAAAGTTCTTAGATTTTTTTTAATGAATTTATGGGTAAATTTTTTAGCATCAAGTTATGTATTTGGTCAGGACCTGAAGCCGCTTCACTCTTAAGTCTTTTAAAGGCCAAGATTAGTTCCTCAAAATAATTATTTATTCATTTATTTATTTTGAAGCTGAAATATGATACCCCCTCCAATATTATGCACCAAGAGGCCTTCAATAAACTTAAACTATTAACAGTTTCAAATCGACTCTTTGAGTTGAGTGAGAGATATGTCAGCGCTGGATTGAGTCATTCTGTTCCACTGGTCGTCAGACTGGTGGAAGAATATAGAGAAGGTTTCGAATCAAGATTCCTCGAATATCTTACTCCATTGTGTAATTGCTACCTAATAATTTCTTCTTTTTTTCCTGAACTTCCAAATATTTAAATATGTCTAACCCCTAGATATTTCAACATATCGTTTTTAATTTTTTTTTTTTTTATTACTTAGACTTATTTATCCATTTTTAATATTTTTATTCATTTTTTATTTATTTTTTCTCTTATTTTTTTTTTATATAGATTTTTTATTCTGAAGGAGCACTAGCTCGGTACAGATAAACAAATAAATAATTTGGGCAAATAGGATCATTGAAATTACATTGGTTTTAATCTTATACCTAAACTATTATTGATTGATGGTATCCTATGAATACCCACTTAAGTAATTAGGTAATTTGACTTTAAATATTTGAAGTTCACCCTAAAAAATGATAATAAAAAAATGTAAGCTGCTTCTGACTGGAAAGCCATGAATAGAACTGATCTTGACGCCTCTCGGTCAAATAGTCAAAAAAGACGCACGAGTAGTTTAAGCCATAATTTGCACAAGTTAACTTACAGAGAGGTAGAAGATGGCGAAATTAAAGACTAACAATCATACAAATCAAGAAAACTTCAATAAGAAACTTTTTAAAACAACTTTTTTCTAGAACTAAGTTAGTAATTTCAAATTGGAATTGTTTTCATCTTTTAGAAGAGTTTTATTTTTGACAAAGAACTTATTCAATCAAAATGAATTGAAGTCAAACCGGTTCAATCATATCAAGCTTATGAATAGAACTAAGAATAATATACAGTCCAAGAGAAAAAAACACTTGGGAAATATATGAAAGTCTAATTAATTTTTTAAATTTAAAATTTAAAATTACCTGATCATTATCTTTATCTTACTAATTAATTAATAAAACATTATTTTTAAAAAACAAATTTTTTCAAATTTTTATTTAATTATCTACCCATAGTTAAATTAATCCTAAAAGATATTTAAAAGATTTTTATCTTTATGCAGAAGAAAAAATTCAGACAACTATGTGTTATAAGATAACTTGAATATTAAATATATATGATGGTAGTTTTAAAAGAAAACCTAATTATTTTGTTCAAATTTTTTTCTTATTATTTTTTTCTATTTTTGAAATTAATGACAAATATTATCCAAAAATTGCAAAAAGCAACTAACCATCATGGGACTAACTTAATTAATTATTTAATTCACAAAAATATATTAAATTATATTAAATTTGTCTTTCTCTTTTTCTTTTTAATTTTTCAATTTGAGGCTACTTTGGTGGATCTATAGATATTAGTTGGTTTTAGATATTTTATTCTCTATTTTATTAAAAAGCAAGCTTGTATTTATATTTCGAATTTAATAAATTAATAATAAATGTTTAAAACACTAAGAAAAGCAACTAATTAAAAACATTAAAGAATATTGTATGTTTTTACAACCAAATGTTTAAAACCTTAAGAAAGATAAAATTGAAATTAATATGTAAATAATTAAAAACAATAAAGAATATTGTGGAATCATTATATCATCATAATGTGCTACGTGTCACTCCACATAACTATGTGTTATAAGATTACTTGAATATTAAATATATATGATGGTAGTTTAAAAAGAAAACCTGATTATTTTGTTCGAATTTTTTTCTTATTATTTTTTTCTATTTTTGAAATTAATGACAAATATTATCCAAAAATTGCAAAAAGCAACTTACCATCATGGGACTAATTAAATTAATTATTTAATTCACAAAAATATATTAAATTATATTAAATTTTTCTTTCTCTTTTTCTTTTAAATTTTTCAATTTTTGAATCTCCCAAGAGGTTTTCTTTGAATAAACATATAAAAAATATTAAATAAATAAATAATTGATCAAAATATACTATTTGATTATAAACTTAAGAATATAGATTTAAAATTAATTACTTTGGCAGTTTTAGAGCTGCTCGGTTCGTGAAATAGTTGCCATAAGATTGGTTTTATTTTTTTGTGCCACGGTAAACATCCAGCTTTCCATCTAGGATCTTCATCAAAGCCGAACAATTTTGCCAAATCCTCATCCGATGTCTTTTCTTCGAGAGAACACAATCGTTCAAGAGTGGCAAGAGTTTCTTCGGTATCTCTGTGTTTAGTATACGTTTTCCAGCAGCATGGCTCTACTTGGTTGGCGTCCAAGCCCCAAAATTCCAACTCTGCCTCAAAAAGAGGTCCACAAACATTTGTCGGATAGTGAAGCTTTCCGGTTCTATAATAATTCAGTATTTGGGAAAAAACTCCTGGATGACGATCAAAAAAATATTCATTTAATATTTTATCATAATTTGACAATGCTTCAGTTAGTTTACTGAGTCTAGTAGCAGGAATTTTTTTCAATGTGGTCCGACTTGTTTCGAATCTTTGACCACCGATGTTAAGTACAATCTTTCTATCATTATCCATCTAAAACTAAAATTTGCTTGAGTTTGCTAAAGTTTGCTTCATGCAAAAATATTGATCGGAAAAAAACATCAGTAATACGAAAAAGTTAATACTTGTTTAATTAAAAGAAACAAAATCTAAGCCTAAAAGAATGAAAGCAAGTGTAATAACTAAAATATAATTGGAATTATGTCATTTTGTTATTTTTTGAAATAATTTTATCGTAGAAAAAGTGTTCAATGGTTAAGATAAAAACAAACTTTTTTCTCAAATAAATTCGGCACTAAATACATGAGATTTTGGAGTTTTACTTTTTTAGTTGCTGTTTTGATTTGACTTGTGAAAAAATTGTTTTTTATAAATAAAGACAGTTAAATTTATTTTTTTCAACTCAAACGCTAAACAAAAAAGAATCCAAAACATAATGTAATAATAAATGGCATCGAAATTGATGTTAAGTATGGAAATGGCGAAATATTTTTTTTTTTCTTCAAAAAAAAAACTTAAAAAAAAAATTAACTTTGAATAAAAAATTTTAAGTAATCAAATTCATTTTCAGATCATCTTTTAATAAAGGGCTATCGTAATCAATTCGATTACTTAATAGAATTTAAAAAGTGCTAAGCTAATTACAATTAGTGTCTTTTTACAAAAATGTTCTCCCAATAGTAAAAATCTCTAAATTTTGAAAAAATTATTTTTTTATTTTTTGAATAATAAATTCAAAGTTTTTAAAATTTTACATTATTCCAGTTTTTAAGTTTAAAATAATCGATTAAAACTTTTTTTTTAAATTTTTTGCATTTCAGTTAGATTCGAAAATTATTAAACATTGAACAATTATCAGAGAAAAAAATTTTTTTTGTCATTTTTCCCATGATTTTATGATCAAAAGGGATCTAAAATATCTTTCGTGTTTATTTTATTTGGTTTAAATCAATTAATTTTGATTCTTTAATTTTTAAAGCTTAATTAAATCTCAAATTCAATTTAAATTTGAAGAAAAAAAAATTTATTCATGATAATTAATTTTTAAAATATTTTAATTCAATTTTTGTCAGCACTTATTCTGTTTTGACCGAAATAAACTCTCAGCTATTTAAAATAATTAAATAATACACTTTAGAGAACTTAAAATTGAAATTGTATTCTCTGCTTATTAATTTGAACAATTTCCAGAACTTATAGAAAAATTTTGAAATTTTTTAACTCATTTTTCTATGTCTGATTAATTTATTCTTTCTTTTTCTGTCAAAAAATTCAATCTTGATGCTAAAATGAAATTTAATTAACTATGATAAATAGAGATTAATTGAAGCCAAATTTAAATTATGTCAATAATTTTTCGTAATCTAGATAAAAATTACAAGTTTAATCTAAATATGAAAAATAGATGATATAGAATAGCATCGTTTACATGTAAAAAATTATGTGGAAATTAAATTTGAGCAAAAAGAAATTCTCAAAATGCTAAAAACTACTTTGGAATTTGATTCCGTTTTAAACTTTATCTAAAAATCAATATAATTATTTTTATTAAAAAATTAAAATCAAACTTTTCTTAAGAATAGTCGAAATACAAATTAATAAGGAAAAAAAAATAAAAAATAATTAATTGTCTATATATTTTGAATCGCAACGCAAATTTTTATTTATTCTAAGAATTAATTAATCTCGAAATCAATTTTTGATTTAAGCTAAATTGTGAAAACTTCAAATTTAAATTAAATAGCAAAAATACTAAATATTTTCATTTTATTTATATCGGAAGGAAATTTCGAGATGAATTAATTGTTTAAGTGAATTTATTAATAAAAGACGAAATACAATATATGCTTTAAAAGTTAAGTTTTTCTAAGATTTATTCCAAGAGTATATTTTGTATTATTTGTTCTCATGACAAAAAATAATAACACTTAAATCCTTACAGTAATCAAACTTTAAAAGATGCAAGTTTTTTTTTCTAAAAATCAGTTTATTAAATTTTCAGTGCAAAGCTTACAAAATACATATTTATTTAGTTATAATTATTATTATAGTTATTATTTTTATTCCAAAGATAAATAAGAGTTTTATAAAATAATTATCAAGTCAATTGTATTTTTTTTATTTTTAAAAAAATTTTAGTAAGTTGATAATAAAAATTTTAAATATGAAAAAAATATTTATAATTTGGATAACTTGAACATCTCTCCAAAAATTTCATGTCTTTTTTTTGATTTTCTTCATTTCTGATTTTGCCGGTTAGAATTTCTTTTATCCGCTTTTGGTCAATTTTTGACATACCTTGTTTATTTATTTCAATTGGCCACCAATATGGTGATGTAAAAAGTAAAAATTAAAAAAAAATGTAAAGTAAATTCTAAATGAAATAAAAATTTTATAATTATTTGATAAAATCTTTTAATTTAATTTTGTTATTTTTCCTCTTTTAGTTTTAAAAGGCATGTAATTATTAATTATGTTATTTATATTGAAATAAAAATCAAAATTACTGAACTAAGGAACAAATAAATTTTTTTATTTCTATTATTATAAAAAAGGTACTCAAATAGAAAAACTAATACAATTTATATCAATCAATTAGAACAAAAATAATTAAACATAGACAATAATAATATTCAATTTACTTTTTTTTGTTTATTTGATCCAACTGGTCTGCCACGTTATTTTTTAGCTTGGAGATGTGGAGTAACGATTGGGGTCTCTTCAAGACGAATCCTTTTTGATATTGGCTCTTGTAGAGGCGGATCGTTCGAATCTGATTCTTTATATACGCTGATTCCCAAATCATTTACATTTGGTGAATATTAACTTACTTAGCCGAGAACAGACTGCAATCACATGGTCACATTTATGATTCTTAAGATAATCTTTGCAGCTGCAAGTGCTTAGCTCCCATTCTCCAGAAAAATTCTCTGTGACCTGTGAATATATAGAATATGTATATACTTTTAAGAACAGTAAAATAGTAAAATAAAAATTGGACCCGAGAATTTAGGTTATGAAGCTGTCAGTAGAGGTTTGGTAAATTTAAAATATACAACAATTAATAATTAAAATACGATTATTCTCTAGATTTAAATAAACTAAAATAAAATTTTTTGAAAAAATTTGCTAAATTTGTTTAATTTTTAACTTTTAACTCAAGCAGATTTTGAAGGAAACAAAAGGGACGGCTGAAAATTTGTCAGTTTGTAAAGTTTTTGATGCGCTTTCAGAATTGTGGTCGATCTTATTGTAAAAATCAAGGGAAGGAATCAAAACTCAAGTTTGAATTCTAAAAAAGTCGATTTTTCTTATTATTGTGTATTACTTGGCCAAAAATAATTATAATAACTATGATTATATTATACTATTGTAGCTTATAGTCTCAGCTATCAATAGAAGGTTCGATTATTATATCAAGCTTTTGTATTCATTAGTTATATGAATTTGAATAACGGGTGATGCATAAGTAAATGGACAAAAATTAAAAGCGAATATCTCAAAAAATAAAAATGATATTAAGTTCTGTTTTTTTTTCTGATGTAAAGAATTTATTTTTCGATAGAATTATGATTTTTAAATAATGAAAAAACTCCATCGTGATCGATTTTTCTGAGCTTTGCTTTGACCCCCGTCATAAGGGATTTCACCCGTTCTCTTATTGTCCTTGATCGGATCTCCAATTTGAATACGGTTGATCGTTTTATATATGGTGCTTCGAGCGATTCCTTGCTTAGTAAAGTGCGCCACAATGTCGGATTTTGCCATTTGTGAAATCATATTTTTGACT
Organism: Brachionus paranguensis; assembly: GCA_016802215.1. NCBI lineage: Eukaryota > Metazoa > Rotifera > Eurotatoria > Ploima > Brachionidae > Brachionus > Brachionus paranguensis. Next base: position 199,098 of record JAESIX010000007.1, read on the forward strand.
GTTTTTCGAAAAGCCTCTCGTTCAGACACAGAAAGTCCCATTTTAAAATTTTTTTTTTGCAATATTATAGCTAATTTTTAGTAGTTTATAAATAAATATATATATGATCCCCTGATCATTTGCATGATCGGGCAAGTTAACTTAACTTTTGTCCATTTACTTATGCATCACCCGTTACTATTAACTTTTTTGAGTTGGTCAACTTCCGGCCCCTAGTACCCAAAGAGGACATAATTTAAAAATTAAAAATCAAGTGCACTATGATGTATTTTTGATCGTAGAATTCAAATATCATAATGGTTTTTTAAAAAAAATGAAAAATCAATGTTAGATTTTCAGGTTCAAAATGTCCTTACTACACATTTTTATTAAATAAAGACTTTTTTTATTATTCAAAAAATATTATTCTTCTAAAAGATAAAAGAATAATATTTTTATTAACTAACAATTAATTTATTAATTTGATTTAAAATTGACACCTTATTTTAGATTACCTGATTTATAGTAGAAGCTATAAGAATTTGAAATATCTGGCTTAAAATTTATTAAACTAAAAACTAAACTTATACCTTATTAAATTGAATATTTTAAAAAAATGGACTTAACTAAATCAACCTGGACGATCAAACGCTCTACGACGCTGAACAATTTCCTTCAAGCAAAGGATACTGGGCAATTTGGAAAAAAATCCAAATTTTTTAATTTTATGATATCTTTTTAAAGATCTCCACGAGCTGAAACCAAAAATGTTAAAAATTTTGAAATCGGACCATTCTTTCATAAGTTATATGAGCTTAAAGTCTAAATAGGCTTATTACTTAAAATGATAGTATCTTGGTCATTTCTAAAGCTTTTAAAATAATTTTTTTTAAATTATGTTCAGAAATAATAGAGGAATTCAAAAAAAATAATATTAATGTTATTTCACAAAAAAATTTATCTTACAGTCATGAAAAACCAAAAAATAGGTTATGTAGCTGTTTATGACCCCCCAGAACCCGCATGTCATTGGACAGTCGACCTGAAAAAAAAAGTCTTCTTAAACTTATTTGAGTGTCTAAAACATAGTAAAAATGCAAATCCTGCCTTATTTCCGTTCTTTAGATTTTGGCATTTTTGATTGTAAAGCTGGTGCAAGGGTTTTTGGTGCGTGTGCACATGTAACAAGTGTGGTATGGTATCTTGGATATGGAATTTATAATAGAGAAAAACTTTTGTCAAAAAAAAGCGAAAATTTTTATAACTTTTGTTTAGATTGTGATCGTGATGATTTAGAGGATAATGATTCTTCTTAAATTGAAAATGAAAATGAAATTATATCTGATAGTGAATAAAATAAAACATTGAAAAATAAAATTTTTAAGTTAAAAATCTCTTATTTTTGAGTTAGAAAAGCGAATATTATAGCTTAAGACTATTAAAATAAATGGTGGTATTACTTTTTTTATTAATTGATTAAATTTAATTTTTTTTTGGCAGAAAAAATTTCGGTTTATCTTTTTTTTCTGAAAACATATATTTTGTTTATTTTAATTTAATTTTTTAAATTTTTTAATAATTATTATTTAAAATCTCTTTTTCAGTATTGTTGTTTTTATTTTATTTTTTTTAAATAAGAAGGAACTTTAGCTATACTTAATTAAAAAATAAATAAAAATAATTATTATAGTTAGTTATGTATTTTTTTTGTTCTTTTTGATGTGCGTTAAAAAATATCATAGAATAATATTTTATGAAAAATATTTTTATTTAATATTCAAATAAAATTAAAGATGAAATTAAAGATTACAGCTGCTAACATTTTCAATTAAATCTTGATAAGTCTTTTCTCGTTTAGAAATTAATTTTTTAAAATAAAAATCTTTTCTTTTATTATATCCGTCGATTTCTTTTTTCCTCGAAAAAAAGACAGCATTTTTAGTTAATTCAATTAATTCGTCATAGCTTTGAAAATTTGCTCTACTCAATTTTTTTGTTATTTCATCACGATTGTGCACATTATTTGAATTTTTTAGGCATTCTTCCTTTTGTTTTATGCAAGATAATCTTAAATTCTAAAATAAAATTAAAAAAAAAAAATTTAAAAAAAAAAAATTGATTTTTTTGCTTACTTGGATGTTTTTATGATTTAATTGAAATTTAAGAATAGCCATGTAAAAACCCCAAATAGAATATTCTGGCCACGTTTTTTCTGCAAATACTAAGACTGATAAATTTGATTGCCACAGAAGAAAATCACTGAGGCGTATTTCACCCGAAGTCCTAATTAATAAGTCTATGTTAAATGAATGATTGGTAAAAAGCGAATCTTCGATTATTGTTTCATTTATATCTCTTAAATGTTAAATTCAAAAATTGACTCATTTAAATATCTAAATTAACAACTTACTCCACTTTTAAATACTTTTTCATTATGCCCTCATTCACGTCCCTAATAGAAGTACTCATTTCATCACGAGAAGTGTAAGATATACACAAGTTTAAATAAAAGTTTTTGTGATGCTTGGTCAGCTCAATTATGTCAGCGATCACAATCTGTACATCTTTTGGCAATAAGTTTATGTTTCCAAAAAATCGAACACAAATTCCAAATTCTTTCAATTTTGGTCTTGAATTTTGTTAAAAAATTTTCTTTTTTAAATAAAATTTATTGACTAGAAATACTTTTCGTTTGTCAAGTCTTTTAGTTTAGATCTTGCCAAGTCAAAAAGACCATCTATTTCTTCTTTGGTTCGTTTAAAATTCTCAATACTAAAAGCATAAACACTGATTTCTTTTACACCCATCATTAAGCACCAACCTAGAGCCTTGAATAGCGAAAAGCTATTTCAAACTGATTCAAAATTAAAGAAATTACTTCAGCCAACTTTTCAAAGCCAGACTTGTGGCCCTCAATTTTTTCAATATTTTTGGATTTGGCAAAACGTCTATTTCCGTCCATTATAATCCCAATATGCTTTGGCATTGGACCATTGATAAGAATATTTCCAAAAAATTTTTGAAAAAAGCTTCGATTGTCACCCACAAACCAAGTCATTTTTTTAGACTTAATTTTGAGTTTCTAAAAAAATGATTCAAAATTAAATGTATTTTTTTAAGTTGATGCTAGTTAAAAAAAGGTGAAGCATTTACGTAATTTACATGCGTTTCTAATGACAGCAAACGGTGTGGTATTTCAAAAGTAAATTTTAAGAATTGTGCTAAAAGAAATTAATCTCGATGATGTTTGATTTGGCTTTCTATTAAAAAAAATATTTTATTAAATAAATTATTATAAACTTTATTTTAATACATGCATTTTTTCGTCAATAGTGAAAAAACTCAATGACTCTGAAGTCAAAATACAAATATAAACCAAAATTAAACATTTTTTTGTAATTTTCAATTATAAAAAAATAACATGATATATTTTTTTTGAATAAAAAAAAAAGATTTTTTATTTAAATAAAGCAATCACTTAAAAATAAATGATATCAGAGTTCTTATGGAAAAAGGTCGGCTCTACAAGGTTATGATTATGTTCATTTACTTCAAATTGTCACTAATTTGTTTTGACAATTTTGTTTCATCATTTGAATATAATTTATTCACAAATAAAAAATAAATTTTGGTTTTTAATTTTGAAATATTTAAAACCTTTAAAAGAATTTTCTTTTTTCACAAGAATACTTATTATATTTTTAGTTAAAATATTTTGAAAAGTAATTTTTATACCTAAGTAATGTTTGTGAGGTGAAATTTTTTTTAGGAAGAAACCTAATGCCACTAGGAACAGCAAATCTTCCAAAAAATCCTCTGATGAAATATTTTATAGAGGGAATTTTAAAGAAGATTTTTAAAAGGTTTAAGATTTTTATTTTAAATTTAAAATAAATGAAATTTGACAAATATTTAAATGTGAAATGATTAGAATCATGCAAATTTATTTAAATCAATATTCAAGACTTTTATTACATTTAAACATAGATTAAAAAGATGCAAAATTAGAGACATCTTTTGAAAGAATAATTCCTAAATCAAACATGAAAAATATGTTATAAAACCTTTTTAAATCTCTTATGGGTTAGGCTTATAACACAATAATAAATAAATTATTAGAAGATAGAATAAAAATAGAAGCTCTTTTAAAAAATTATTAGTTGTCTCAATTAATCTTAATTTTAATTATTATTATTTATTCAAATTGCCACCAACATGGTGATGTAAAAAGAGAAAAAAAATAAAATAAAGTAAAATTGTTAAATAAATTCTAAATTCTAAATGATGTAATTGTTTTTATAATTTTACATCATATGTTAAAAATGTTTAATTTAATTATGATATTTCTGTAATTTTTCTTTTCTAAAAATAAAAATAAAGTGGTGGGATTATTAATTTATTAGGTAATTAAAACGAAACAAATAAAAATTTTGTAACTCACACACCTCAACAGTTGTTTTTGAAACTTTAAAATCTTAAATTTTTTTTCAAGTCACGACTCCGCCACGCTTAACTCACAAAACCATCTGAATTGTTCATCACCCGAGCTCATAACTAGTTGGCTAGGGATGTAAGCGTCCTCACTTTTATAAATAGAAGTGAAGACAAGCATTTATATTTGATAAAGATATTATAATACTACATATTATATTGTATAAAACTCGGTCCTAGACCCTATCTCCAGATCCCGTCTTACAAAATTTTTTTAAATATTTGTAAATTATCGGCCAGGTAAAAAAATCAACGAGCAATTAGCAAAATTCTTTGCAAAAACTATAATATACCTGGCCATCAATATCAATTTTGATATAGTAAATTTTAATGACAGTCTAATATAATTACAAATAAAAAAATTACACTTCTTTAATTACATTTATTTAAAATTTAATAAAATTACAGTTGCAATAAATTACGCATACAAAAAATTACAGTAAAATATAATTACTAATATAAAAGTTATAAAGTTACTATTTCTTTTTTTCTCCCATTAAAAATCTAAGTTTGTTAACTAAGTCCTTTAAATCAATTAGACCAGAACTGAAGTCACTTAAAATCCGACATATTTTTTTATCTTTTTCATCATAAAATTTTTTACGTTTGATTGTAATCTGGGTCATAAGCAATCGTTGATGTTTCACATTAGCCAAAGATTCAAATCTTTTGATTAAATCAATTAATTTAAAAATATTTGGTTTAGTATGACCAACAACTCTATTAAATTTCGAGTGAAACCCTTCAATGTGATTGTTCGTACGTGGTCCAATTGTAGTGGAATGGTTCCAACAAGATATTTAAAATGGACCATTGAGCCAAGTTTTAACAAAATATTTAATCATTTTGTCACAAGCCACCGCTTCGGGTTTATCCAACACTAATTGATCAAAAACTGCTTAATCATAAAAGCATTAACATTATTTATAGTGTAACTTTTAGTCAGTAATTTTTTAGACTCCAACTTTATAATACTTTAACTTTATTAGACTGTAATTTTTTACAACTGTGATTAAAGGAGACGATGCCTCAATTTTGTTGATTTGCGTGGCCATTTGGCCGTACGTGTGACAAAACCTATTTCTTCTACTTTTTCTAAAGCAACTTTTCTAGCAGAATCAGATAAGTCCTTAACTTGATTCCTGGACCAGAAAACTTGGGAATATAGTGTGCTGTAGCGGACTGGAATGAGTCATAAAAATTTTGTTTTGTTGATTGCATTATTACGTTTTTGATTTGATTTAGTGCAATTGACAAAGGGTAACATTCATCATTATCAAATGAAGTCGATTCTTATAATTAAAAATAAAACTTATGGGATAACTGAGTATTCAAAAGATATACATGCCTCAATTGGAAAATGATCACTGGTCACATCTTGACTATTTAGAAACCTAAAATCAGTGATTTTCTCAATAAAAGAAGATGAAACTAGGAATAAACTAAGAATTTCAAAATATTCCCTCCTAAATATGTTAAAGGTTGCACACTTATTATTAATTACTCTGATATTAAGCTCATTAATAATGTTTTCTAAAATTATTCCATTTTCGTTTTCTCCTTTGCAACCTATTTGTCTTTTTTTGGCGTTTAAGTCACCCCCCGAGAACATTCCTATTTATCCTATTTACAATTCCTATTTATCTTTTCAAATATATTAAAAATTTAGAAGTTTATAGCATTTCATTCCGCAAAAAGACCTACTAAAATGCGGAATTCCGCTTTTTAGTATCAATATTTTTTTGTGGAATTTATTTGCGGAATATGCGGAATGAAACATTTTTCTTCTCAAAATCTACTTAATTATTTTAATATTTTTAATAAAATCATAATAAAGTTTAATTAAATGTAGACTTACATACTTGGTCATATTTAGAACACGACCAAGACTTATTTTTACCTTTTCGATGATAAACGCCTACTTTAGCACATTTAAAATGATACCAATATTTGCAGTCGTCACATTCAATAGAATTATCCAAACACAACTCTTGGCAAACTGGACACTTACAATGGTCGATTTTTTGGTTAATTAATGTTTGAATTTTTTTCCATGTAGTTTTGTTAAAATACGGCATAAGTTCCTCAAATTTGAATGCCTTAAGAAAAAAGTCACTGAGTTGGCTCTGATCGATTTGAACCATGTTAGCCTTAATAATAATTTTCCCATCTAAAAAGTCGCTAACAGAGTTAGAATAATCCTCTAAAAGGAGTTCTTCTAAATATTCACGATGATTTACGATGACTAAGGCTTCTTCGACTGGTTCAACATCGACAGCAGACATCTTATTTAACTGACTAGGATCTACAGAGTTAACTTCATGACCCCTCCTTTCCAGTTGAACCACTGTTATTTGATTTGGTAATACTAGATAAGTTTGGAATTTTAAAGTCAATATTAACACCATTAACTGACTGAACTGCCATAATGTGAACACATGCTTTTTTTTCTATACATGAACAGTTAGGTTTTGGAAAAATCTTTACTTGTCTTTACTTTAATCTAATCTTTCCGCATATTTGAGTATGTAAGTCTACAATTGATTAAACTTTATTATGATTTTATTAAAAATATTAAAATAATTTAGTAGATTTTGAGAGGAAAAATGTTTCATTCCGCATATTCCGCAAATAAATTCCACAAAAAAAATATTGATACTACAAAGCGGAATTCCGCATTTTAGTAGGTCTTTTTGCGGAATGAAATGCTAAAAACCTTTGCGGAATTCCGCAAAATAATTCCGCATTCCGCTTTTTCATAAACTTTAGCCTTCAAATTTCATCAAAAATCTTAAATTAGTCGTGCTTTTGCTACGTTTGCTGGATTCACTTCTTTAGCACCATACCTTATATTTTTATCTAACATATAATTTTGTACCATATTGGCATAATGAAATGATGCTAATTCAGGCCAAAATACATAATTGTCATCCTGATAATATTCTTTAATCATTGGTTCAAGTCGTTTTTTAATACACTCTCCAAGGTGGACATGTTGATTGACCACTAAATCACTAGGTACAAAATATGGTTCGCTTATTCCGCGTTGTGAAATAGCCATCCAGAAAATTAATTTTTCTTCAAATTTTTTAACGTACTTGTTCTTTACTCTCTCCGGCGTCTTGCTAACGTTACTGCTATAAAAAATATCATTCTCTGGCAGCGCGGTGTTGCCAAGACTGAAATATGATCCATCATCAATTATAAATTCATATCTGCTATATTTTAAAAGCATTCGACGACATTTTGGCCTAGGTGACTTCTCCTAGTTAGCAATTTAAATGAGGTCTCTTGTGTTTTTTATATTTTTGATGTTTGTAAACTTCTTTAAAATCTTTCCGATTTAGGTATAGTGGCAATTAAAAGTTTTATCTTTTTCTATAATATCTAGCCAACGATAAACAGAACGTTTTCTGTATCCAAGACAAGTGAATCGCCTAACAACTTCAGCTTTTGGCAAATTTTGATTACTTTTTACAAGGTTGTACAAATCTTTTTTGATGGTTTCGTTCATTTTTTATCAACAACTTATCGAAAATTCAACTTTTTGAAATAATTTTTTTTTATTTAAAAGTTAGGATCAGTCTGATTTTAAATTTTGAAAAAAAAATGGGAAAGGTCTTGTCCACTATTAAAGAAAATTAAACTTAACTAATGTGCCATTTTTTTTTCTACACCCGTTATTTATCTTTTCAAATAAATTAAAAATTTAGAAGTTTGTTTTTAATTTTGAATAAAAATAATATGGATTGTTAGAGGCTAACCAAAATTTGGCCAACCAAGCGTTGGCTAACCAACATCGCTACTTAAATCATTGTCCGACGAGGACAGCACAATATTTTCTCAATTTAAACAGCTGCCTTGTTCACAAAGTACCTTTTTTCATTTTATTAGAAAAAAATTAAATTAAATTACAAAAATTGGCATATAAAATTACAAAAAAAAAAGAAGACATACAATAAAATTATTGACAAACATTAATGTACAAATTAGATTAAAAAAAAATAGCCAAATAAAATGCTGCGACTTCACTCTGAATAAGAATCTGAGACGTAGCAAGGCGGCGGCTCCAAGCCCGAACTCAAAGTAATCTGTACATTCCGATTGAAACTAAATGCTGGATAATAAACCCCGCTTGGAATACTTTTAAATGCAATCTCGCCCTGAGGCTCATCATTGACAAAATAAGACAAAGTGTGACTGTGCAAATCCAACAGAACCCCAATCACACATCCCTGCTGAATTCCGTTGTCTATGCGGCCAAAATGCTTGCCATTGTGCATGAACCAGCTCCGCTTCGAGTCTATGTACATGCACCATGACTTGTTGTCCTTGCCGAGCATGTGGTCTTTGGCACAGTCGAACCTGGCCACTCCGAATGACGGGTCCGGCTGATTTTCATAGCGATCAATGGCAACTTCCCAATAGTGAACTCCCTTGCTGAAGCCCACCGATCCGAGGACAACGCGATCTTCAAAATTTTTGTTCGACACAGTCATGTAGCTGTTGGAAAAGACCATGTCGCTATGCGATGTCTTTGCATTGAACGTGAACCAGAGGGTCGGCGTGGCTGCAATGGATATCACTTTGCTGAACTCGCTGAATCCTGCTGGGTTGAACGCTCTCACTCGAGCATTGTAGACACAGTTGGCCATCAGTCCGCTCACTTGGCAAATGGACTCCTGGCCTCGGTACACTTCTTTGAAGTGGCCTTCGTTGGTGCCGTCGTCTATTTCGAGCAGGAACGCCTGGGTGCTCTGTTTGGCCGCGTTTTGTTTCCATGATAAAATAATGGATGAGTCATTGATTGAGTTGATGCATTCTTCTGCCACAAAGTTTGGTGTCAAGGGCACTTTGAGCTGTTTGTAGTTCAATTTTTTGATTTCTTTTAGAATGGTGTCTGAGTTGAGTTTGAAGTCGAAGTCTGTGTCGGGTGGTTGGTGTTCTCTGTCGTTCTGGTACTTGGTGTCGATGTCCGACATGCGCTCTATCATGTTCTCGCTGATGTGCAAAAATGACGAGGCGTCTTGTTCTTTGAGCGTCTCGACACAAAACTGCAGCAGGCCGGTGGTTCTTTGGATCTTTGAGGACACTTTTGAAATTTCGTCCTTGACTGATTTTATTTTGTTGGACTTTTCCAGCTCGATGTAGTCGACCAGGTCTGTTTTCTTGGCCTCAAGTTGACGAATCATTTCGTCTATTTCGGTGACTAGAACTTTTTTGAATTGGGACGAGTTTTCCTTTTGGTAGAGATGAATTTATATCTGCTGGTTTAGAGTTAGTAAAGTTTTCTTACTTCGATAATGTCTGGCAGCGATCGTAGCTTGGTCACTTGTTCCGTGGAGATTTTGGCCTTCTCGGATAGACTTTGGAGTATTTTGGATAGTTCAGCCTTTGGGAAAAAACAATTTGTTTTAAATAATATTTTTAATAAAAAAAAAAATTAAAAAAAATTTCAATCTTGATTTTGTATAAAATGGACATCAATTTATCAAAGTTTATTTTTAAAAATTTATTTTTTTATTCAATTAAATTAATTAAAATCTCAACAAAATTATGAAAATAAACTTTTTATTTTTTATTTTCAAAATTAAATATTTAATGTCTAATGTTTTGAATAAAAATAATTTTTTTTCTAATCGAATTTTTTTCTTTCTCTTTGACAAAAATTAAAATTAAAAAAAAATTTTTTAAACACTAGAAAGCCCGGTTGTTTTATCATAAAAATTTTTAATTTTAATTATTAAGATAAATTAAACATCTTCTCAGAAAATTTATTTATTTTTTAAAAAATTACAATTAGGACTTCTAGTTTAAATTTTTTTTCTTAATTTTATTTGCATGTGATAATATTCAAGTTTTAATTTTTCAAAAAGGGGTCTAAGAAACCCTTCGGGCGTTCTTGGGTTAAAGATTAATAGAAAGCTTTGTGGTAAAGAGATCGATGCTGAAATTACTAAAATTTCAATGTTGATTTTGTAAAAAATCTAAAAAATTGACATCAATTTAATTTTAAAAATTTATTTTTTTATTCAATTAAATAAATTAAAATCTCAACAAAATTTAGTTAATAATTTTTTTTAAAAATTTTCAAAATTAAATATTTAATGTCTAATGTTTAGATTAAAAATAATTTTTTTTTCTAATCGAATTTTTTCCTTTCTCTTTGAAAAAATTAAAATTGAAAATTTTTTTTTTAAAGATTAATAGTAAGCCTTGTGGTCAAGAGATCAATGCTAAAATTACATAAATATCAATTTTATTTATAATGATTTTGTAAAAAAATCTAAAAAATATTAATCAATTTTTTAATGTTTAATTTAAATTTTTTATTTTTTTGTTCGATTAAATTAGTTAAAATCTCACCAAAATTATAAACATAAACTTTTTTATTTGTTTTTAAAATTAAATGTTAAATGTCTAAAATTTTGAAAAATAAAGAATAATTTTTTATTTCTAATGGATCTTTAATTGAAAACTTTATACAAAAAATAAATTTATTATTCAAAATCTTTAACATTAAACATTTAATTTAAAAAAAATACAAAAGTATATTTGATAAATTTATTGAGATTTTAATTAATTTAATTAATATAATTAAAATTGAATTTTTTATAAATATTTTTTATTTATTTTTAAAATTAAATGTTAAATATTTAAAAAAGAAAAAATTAATTTTTATTAAACATTTTCTGAGCGATAATTTCAATCTTTTTTTCATTTACTTATTAATAAAATTTTTTTATTAATTTTTAAAATTAAATGTTAAATGTTTAATATTTTGAAAAAAAAAATATTATTTTTCTAATCGATCTTAAACTGATTCTTCTAAAATCTTTATCTGAAAGCTTTAAAGTAAAAATTAAAACCCACATTGAGTTATTGAAATTATCGCTCAGAAAATGTTTAATAAAAATTAATTTTTTCTTTTTTAAATATTTAACATTTAATATTAAAAATAAATAAAAAAATTTTATTAAAAATTCTATTTTTATTTTATCAATTCGATTAATTAAAATCTCAATAAAATCATGAAATATACTTTTGTATTTTTTTTTTAATCAAATGTTTAATGTTTAATATTTTGAATGAAAAAAATTTTTTTTTCATAATCGATCTTTAAATGATTCTCCTAAATTTTTTTCTGAAATCTTTAAATAAAAACTAAAAAATTGATATTATCGCTCAGAAAATGTTTAATTAAGTTTGGTTATTTTTTTTTACCTTTTTAGATACATTATTTTTTTTTCAAATCTAAAACTTAAAATTTTTATTTGAAATTTACGGTGAGTATGAAAAAACGCATACCACGAATTTATGGAATGTGAAAATCACATAAATTAATTTTTTAAATCGAATTTTAAGTCCTTGTTTTGATTAATAGAAAAAGAAGAAGAGATTTCCTAATCCATTTGACCATCTTATCAACCGTTTTTAAAGTATTGTTATTCTTTTTTTTAATTTAAAAAAATAGCCCTTTCAAATTTTGAATAAACTCAAATTAGTCTGTTCAAGAATTCTGCAACTGATACATTTTTGTGCATGAATTTGCAGATAATTTTCTTGGACTAAATTTCGATAAAACAAAATAAGTTAAGACTAAAAAAAAAAGTTATTTTAGTTATTTTAATCTTAGATTTAAGGACTTTTGGAGAAAAAAAAAACAAAACTAAAATTTATAGTTAATTAACAACTTATTTTTGAACAGCTCCAAAGCCATTCTGCAAAATGTATCATATGATGCAAAGTTTATTTCACCTAAATTTTTATCTAAGCAAAAAATCTGCAAACTTCTGCAAACTTCTGGAAAATTCTGCAAAATTCTGCAAACTTCTGGAAAATTCTGCAAAATTCTGCAAAACTCTGCAAAATTCTGCAAAATTCTGCAAAATTCTGCAAACTTTAAATTTATTAGACAATCATTAAAATTGAATTTCACAGACTATATTTGGATAATTCAATATTTGCACGACAAGCGAAACATTTTGCAGAATTCAAAAAAAAATATTTTTCAATTTTAAATTTTTATATTACTTCGATGGTAGCAATTAAAATAAAAAACTAAAAAAAAAGCTAACCTTTTGAGATTTGCAGTATTGATTGAGAGGCATTATTTGATGGTTCAAATGAATGCTTTCGTTGATGCAAAGACTGCAACAATTGCACTTGCACAACAAACAATAAAAATTGACCAATTCATTTTGATGATCGCTGCATTTCGACTCTTTAGTCCTGTTTTTGAGCTTGAGTAGTTCGCGTCCTTGTCTCGGCCCTGTTAAGTTGTGTTTTTGCAGAGGTCCACGCATCGGATGATACGCATCACAACACTCACTGCAGTAAAATATCTCGCACTGCTCACACATGGCCACAGCGTCCTTCTCTTCATGTGCGCACATTTGGCACTTGGTGCTCAACTTTTTCGAGTCCAGATAGCGCTCAACAATATTCTCAAGACAAGTGTTTTTGGTCAGACTGTCCACCCCGCTCGCGTCCATGTAAATCATTCGGCTGCACTGTGCACACGGAAGATAAGTAGAGTAGAGAGAGGACGTGGGAAGGAGCGGTGGCTTTGGAGAACATTGAGAAATGAAGCTGCCCCTGCCGTATGTTGAGCTGGCTGAGGTGGTGTTCTGTGAATGGGTGATTACACCGCTGTCGGTCTCGCTGAACAAGCTCAGTTTGTCCAAGTCGGATATGATTGATGAGCCGAGGTCGGTGATGCTCAGATTGTCAATGTTGTGAGACGATGCAGATGAAATGCTCGACTTGGGACTAAATGATTTTGTTAGCTTGGTCGAGTCGGAGTGGCTGGTGGTGAATTTTTCCTGTAAATTGACGGCGCATGCATAGCACAGAGAATGGAAGCACGGCAGCAGGACTGGGTTGGAGAAAAAGTTGTTGCAGTGAGCGCACTTGAGTTCGTCCTCCATTTTGTGTCATAAAAATCTAAATTGATAATGGACGAGCTGCTCTAATAAACTTAATCTAATTGATTAGTTCAATTTGACCAGATGTGCTTTTTTGTGATGTTGTTGTTTGGAAATTTTTTTCACTTAAGCGTTACTAAGTTAATCGAGTTTAACCTAGCAATTAAAAATCTAAACAAAAATTTGTTTTTGAGAGACATGTGCCGTGGTGAAACAATGGAAAAAAAAAAAATTTTTTTTTTCGACACTCATCAAAAATCTACACACCAGTGTCATGTTATAATTAATTTTTTTTTTGTTGAAAATTGCTCATTTGTGGCTACTACAGTGAAGAGTGCATCAATTAAATGTTAATTCAAAAAATTATTTTTTTAAAAATTAATAAAAGACTCTAAAGATTAAAGATTTTATTTATTTATTTTAAAAATTAATTTAAACTCGGCAATGATCAAAAAAAAAATTTTTTTTTTCATTACATGACTTAAAAGCTCATCTATTTTATTTTAATTTATTTCAAATCCTTTTGCTGATGCATTTACTTTGACGGAACTCTGACAAAAAAGACTTAATGTCATTCCAAACGGCCCGAGAGAGGCTGCAAAATTATTGTACTAAACATTAAAATTTTAGATCGATGCTACTTTTAATGCAATGCGAAATCCAGAACATATTCTCAACAAAAAAATTGTTAACCCTTAGAAAAGATCTAAGAGACATTCAATTGAATTAGAAAACCGATTGAATACAGTATGTTGCAAAAGTTTAGAAATTAATTATTTTATTTATCTAAAATTTTTTCTTTTTATTTTGAACTTCTGTTCTTATCTATATAATTTAATGTATTTATCTATTTTTGACTTGAAAAACTGTAGATAATTGTATTTTTAAAAACAAAATTACTAATATTATCAATTCTTCAATTTTGCGAGGCTGAGAAGAAGGACTAAGTCCATTCTGAGTAGCTTTGGGAAGGAAAACTTCCTTAAATTATCTATAATTAAATAAATAAAATCTAAAATTTTTTATTTATTGAATTTGACGAAAAATTTTTAATTTCTTACCTCTAGCTATTTCAACATATCATTTTTAATTTTCTTTTTGTTACTTAAAATTATTAATCCTTTTTTTAATATTTTTATTTGTTTTTTTATCTTATTTAACTTTATTTTAATTTTTTTATATAAATTTTTATATTCTGAAAGAGCATTAGCTCGGTACAGATAAATAATTAAATAAATATTTTCTTTCTGCTCATCTAGACTTCTAGTTCGATTTGATTTGGTCAAAAGCGGGAAAAAAATTAAAATTACATAAAAAGTAAAGAAAAATGAATTTTAATTATCGTAATTAAAAGAAAAAAATATTTATAATTAGATTTTCTCTTGTGTTGAAATTTTAATGTTGTCTTTCTTTTTCAACATACCGTTTTTAAATTCCTTTTTATTTTATTTTATCTACTTTTTACAATAAATTTTTATATTTTTTATATTTTTATTCTGAAGGAGCATTAGCTCGATGCAGATAAAACAAATGAAGAAAATATTTTCAAATTTTAAGATTTATACCAAGAAAGAGTAAAAAGATGGTAAAATTTTTTAAGAGAATTTACCGAGATTATTAAGTATAAAGTTATAATTTAGAGAAAGATTTTAGAAGTTTACAAAATTTAGTAAATAAATAAATAGATTAGAGATTTAAAAGAATTAATATTGTTTTATTTCTTGAAATATCTCGATTGGTGTGGCTTTGTCTCGCTATCAATTCTGACTAAGCTTCTAGGAATTTGACGAAAAGGTGATTAGTTCTCTCTTCAATCGTATCAAGCTTAAGAAGCCTATGTTTTAATTGGAAAATATTTAATAATTTTTAGAATCGTGTCAAAATACTTCTGTCAGATACATTCTAAAACTACCTCTCAGAACCTCCTCTGAATCATAATTCTATGAAGCAGAAAAAAAATTAAATATTAGTAAAATTGATTACAGATTAAGCAATCTCTTAGAAAATTACCTTCGTAATGCTCTAGATTATTCAGTTTCATTGACAAATAGGCATATTATTTTATTCTTCCTTTCTTTCTTACTTTGTTTTTCTCATTTCTATATGTCGACAAATAAAGTACTAGAATTAAAAATTAATTCTATTTATACTTGTTTAAAATGTTGTAAATTAAAAAAGTGTTGAGACTCAAAGCTTGACACTACAAACTCCTCATTTCTCTAGTCCTTATTTCTTTTCTTCTTTAACGCATGTTTTCTATTCATTTTATTAAACACATGTTCTCCGCTATAAATATCTTGTTTCTCCCAATAACAATTGGGATTCCAATAAACTATTAGCTTAATTTTACATTGTTTTACTTAGTAGTTGTTCCCACACTATAGTCACTTCCAAGTTGAGACTTTACAAAAGTACAGTAGTACTGCTAAATGCGAACCTTGCCTCAAAATTTTAATTAAATTTACCTTTTTTTGCTGAAAATTAACTTTTATTCTTAGACTTTAAAAAAAAAAATTCTAAGTCAAGTCATAACTTTGACTTAAATTTATGTGACTTAAAAACAAGTCTGGTTTAAATTTAGAATGAATTACCTGGTAGAATCGACACGAGGGAATAGTGACATAATAAAAAACAATCTTCAATGTGATGAAGGCAGATTTGGGGAAGTGACTTTGCTCCAACCATAGTGTATATACTACAGTTACCATAGATGGGATCCTACTGTTTCTTATCTTCCCAAGCCTAGCTTGCTAGCTTGTTGTAACTTATATTATTATTATTATTATTATTATAATTGAAAATAATGAATTAATTTTATCATTAGAATTTTCTTTTTTTTTATTCAATTTACATAATCTTTTGTATCTTTTTCTACTTTGTCCATGGGACTAAAGACTTAAATAAAAAATTAAAATTTGTGTAAAAAAATGGGGAAATAAAGGAATTAAAATTCCAATTTTATTCAATTTTCATTTTTCTTACTTTAATTTGATCGCCAATATTGGCGTTTATTTTTGAAATAAAAAAATAAAAAAAAATTGTTCTATTTTCCCAACTCCTTTTATTGCTTTACTAAACAATTCTTTAATTATTATTTTTTTACTTCATATTTAAAAAATTTTAAAACTGTTTTAATTATTTTAATTTATATTTTTTTTAAAAGAGCTTATGCTCGAACGGAAAAACAAATAAATAATAGCAGAAAAATCAGTCAAAACCCTGAGGCTGGAGATAGAAGAAGTGCACATCACTCAAGCAGACAATTGACACCTTTCACATAAATTTAATAAACTAAAAAAAAAAATTTTTTATTTTTTATTCTTAGACTTGGCGAGCTTTGATTAAGAGAATAAAAAATGCTATCAATGGTTTTATCTTGAAATTGCTGACTAGCTGCCCGTCAGAATAATGATTCTGACTAAACCGTTGCTAACTAAACAATGAATTCCACTAGAGATTAGCTGGGGATCGAATTACAAAATACCTAGACGCATACTGGTTTGAGCGTTGAAAGCATGTGTAGGTAATTGCGTCACCTGGTGGATAATTGAATTAGATGCGGCAATCGGCATGCATTAATTTAGTTGTCGCTGAAAAAAATCAATAAAAGTTACGACTAGTTTTGGCCTGAGATTCAGATGGGAAATAAGCAAACGCAATGGCCGGGTTACGGTTTCAGATTAAGTTTTAAATAGGCGAATTCTAATATGATTAAATAACACAATCGGATCTATTAATTAATCAAAAAAATAAACAATCCAATCAATGGTATTTTGTGTGTGTAGAGGATTTGATGCATTATGACAGTGAGATGAGAGAATTTTAATTGATTTTCTTTTTTTATTTATTCTATTAAACAACTCTTCCTTTGTTTCCTCCAAAGTTATTGACCATAAACAGGCCTCTCTTGTGTATAATTAACTTTTTTCGTCAGCACTTTCAAAAACTCTCGACAATCAAAATCTAATTGAAAATTCTTAGCAAAAATTTCATCACAATCAATAGTTTTTTTTCCTCTTGAAACAAATATCAACACATACAGCTGTTCGAATTGCTTTGATTGCTATTTATTTATTAGTTTATGTCTGCCTAGATCTAACCTTTTGAGAGTAAAAATAAAAATTATTTTAAAAATAAATATTTTAATCAGTCTATCAAAATTAAATAAATTTGCACCTATATGCGATTTTGGATTTTTTTTTAAAGAATAAAAATTCATATTGTCTAGAGAATTATTATCATTTTTATCTATCCAATTTTTTTGTTTCACTGAAAAGAAGTAATTTCAGGTCACCTTAAAAAATTTAAATTTAATTTAAAAATATTTAAAAAATGAGCATTCAAATAAAAAATTTAATAAAAAAATTTCTATTAATTTAATTTCCAATTTAAATTCTAAATTCTACTGAAAATCTATTTGAATTTTATCTATTTATCTTTTATTTTAATTGACCACTACACACATATGAAAAACAATTTAAAATGTTATTTTTTTCAAGAGGAATAGATAGAAAAAAATTCTCGAATTTTTTGAAATAATTTAGCCTGAGGCCTTTCTTTCAGAAACAAAAAATTTTTTTTAACAATAATAGTTAAACAGATTTTGGATTTGGCTTTTAGAGTTTGTAGTCGAATGTCGAAAAAAAATAATAATTGCATAAATTTAAATATGAAAAAAAGAAATTTTTTTTTGGTAATTGTAAATTGAAAAATAGTAAAATATTATAGAATAAGACTAAAGATAATTTATTAAAAATTTTATTTCCATAAAAGGATTTGAAAGACAAAATAAAATGATATTAAAGTTTTTTTTTTTAATTTTGAGAATTTCGTAAAAAAATTATGATTAATTTTATCATTTCCTCAGACAGCATTAATAAAAATCTAAATGATTTAATTAATAAATTTTTTAATGAAAAATTTAAAATCGGATTTTTTTAATGTCTTCTAAACTAAATTTATGTTTTTTCTTTCCTCTCATTACTTTTATTAATTCTAGTAAAAAAAGATTTTAATATTTTTTTAATTTATACCATGACAATTAAATTAACTATATACAATTTTAATGTTAATAAAAATAACCTATTCATTCAAATTTTTATTTTATAGAAACAAAAAATAAAATAAAAATATAAAAATCAATATTAAATTCTTTAGTCCTTTTGGAAGCTTATTGCATAATGATTCGAAAAAACTTAACCCCTTAATTTTTAAAATTTTTTATTTGTGAAGGACTCAATACAAAAAAAAGAATTTAATTTTTTTTTGAAATTTATAACATAACAATTAAATTAACTATCTTCCCTTTTAATTTTATAAAATCACCTTTTCATTCAAATTTTAATTTAAAAAAAACTTTAAATTTATATTAATTTTATTTAATTTTTTTCATTTAAATTTTTAATTGTAAATTTTCAAACCTTAGATCTGAAAAGAGGACTCTTTTCTGCTCGAAACTGCACCGGAGTCTTACTCCAAAATTTTTTGTTCGAATTAAAATAAAACTTAAAATAAAATTTGATAAAAGTTTTTTTGCTGATTTCTTAAAGTAATCTTTTAAAATATTAATACAATTAAAATAAAATAAACAAATAATTCACAAATCTTAACAAAGCAACTTGAATAGAAAGCAAAAGATAAAATTCGGGCATTTAATGCAAATAAAGAGAAGATATAGATTATTATTAGTTATTTTTTTCATGATTAAATTTTTTTAAAAATTAATAAAAACCTTCTAAAAAAAAGATAAAATTTGTGAATAAAAAATTTTTTTTTGTGAATATCAATCACAAATATGAATTCTAGACATGAGATAAAAATAGATTTTTAAATATTTTTCAAGCTAATCTACCTGTCTATCGAATATTTTACAGACGTTTAAGAATTTAGATATAAACTAAAGTGTATAGCTTGTAATTAATTAGCACAACTATGCTATGGTAATATCAAGCGGCGAGTTAAATCGTAGCGTAAAGGATAAGACCACAAATTTTAACAGATTACTTAGAGCCTTGAGTTGTATTCGGCATTTACATAAAAAGATAAGCACCTAAATGCGTTTTCACTTAATCTAAAACATAGCCCGATAAGAGGCGGATTTAATTGGATTCGTTGGATGGTAGGCTTCATGATAATTTGCGCCAGGCGCTGAGCTCCAGACTGTTCTCAATTTTATTATTTAAAATAAAAAAAATTAATTTTTTGGTCTTTGGCTCAAAAATAAGAAATTCTAATTAAGGAAAAAATTTTTATTGTTCTTATAGATTCAATTTCCTGTATTTATTAGGTTATAAACATTTTGGTAATTATTGCTTATTGATCAAATTCCACGAATTGTTTAAATAAAAGATATTTATCTACTTTCTATTCTAAATTGTGTTTAATCAAAATTTTTATAACCTTAGCAAATTAATGTCAGATTAATTAGGATACAATTTTCAAATAAATCAAGTTCAGCTATCCGGAAACTGAATAATTTGGTAATGGGCTTCCGTTTCATTTTTTGCTGTCCTTTTTATTTGGTTTATTTACTCTTAAGGCCACATGGGATAAATAATGCAAAAAAGAACAAATAATTTTTATTTGTTCTTGTCTATTAAATTATTAGTGTTAAAATAAAATTTTAAAATATTTTTTAAACTATTTGTAATGGTGAATATCATTTAATTTGCGACGAAAAACTTATTATGAAAGGAAACCACTGAAATGCTTTACGTGCAAGTCAAATTAATGTTTTTTATTTATAATTTTAAATTCTTTATTTTCAAATTTTCATCCTACTAATTAATTTATAAACAATATTTTTAAAAACAAGTTCTTTTTCAAATTTTTATTTTATTATCTAATCCTGGTTTAAATTATTTATTTGTTTTTGTACCGAGCTAGAGCTCCTTCAGAATAAAGTATAAAAAAAAAATAGAGTTAATAAAATTAGATAAAATAAAAATAAAGTAAATCAGCTTAAAAAAAATTTAGAGAAAGTTTAAAAGACATATATTGAAATAGGTTGTTTCATGTGACAGAAGTTTACATAGATGAAGCTTCATGATAAAAAAAGAGGAAATAGTAAGGTAGCAATTACACAATGGATTAGGGTATTCAATATATCTTGATTCGAAGCCTTGTTTGTATTCATCCACTAGTCTGACCACCAATGGAATAGAATTACTCAGTCCTGTCCCAACATATCTCTCACTCAACTCAAAAAGCCGATTCGAGACTGTAAGTAATTTAAGTTTATTAAAAGCCTCATGATGCAACATGTTGGAGGCAGTATCATATTTTAACTTACGGATAGATCTGACTGCTGTATTCTAAATTGCTTGTAGTTTTTTGATATTATTTTCTGAAAATGAATTCAAGCAAGGAAAAGAATAGTCCAAAATTGATCCGACTAAAGTTTTATATAAATTTCCTAGTGTGTTTTGAGTAAGACCCCATTTTTTATTTGACAAAATCTTAATAATATTTAACCTTTTATTGCAGCGTTCTTTAATTTCGTCTACCAGTTTATTAAAGTTTAACTTAGAATCAAATTTAATGCCAAGAAACTTGATTTCTTTTTGGTTCACTATTCTGTTTCCATAAATTTTTAAGTTTAGATTTCCCCTCTCTTTATTGTTCCTAGAAAAGATTACAGAACACGACTTTTCAACTGATATCTTCATTTTCCATTTAATAAGCCATTGTTCTAGTTCGTTGGTGTATTTATTTATCTTATTTTCAAGGTTCCCTTTTTTGTTATAAATGAAGAATGTAACTAGCGATCATCTGCGAAAAACAGAGAGTATTCATTTTTTGTTTTGTTTCATTTAGGGATGTCATTAATATATATACTAAATAAAAGAGGACTTAAATAATCCGAAAAGACATTTTATCTCAGAAATGTTTTAAAGACACAAGTCTCTAAACTTTTTTTTTCGAAAGTCCAAGTTAAAAGCTTTTTTTTTAATTTTTTTTCCAAGTCTTTGACACCTAATTTTTTTTACATTTAACTGTAAAAATTATTTTATATTACTTTGATGATTTTTGATAATTGAAAGCTCTTTGAGATCCCTAATATAAAAATGAAAAACTTTATATAAAATTACGCGACCAAAGTCGAAATAGAAGTAAAGAAAGAAAGGAAAAAGAAACAAACATTAAAAGCAATGAAATATTGAATAATAGTTATCGTAACTAAAATAAATATGATTTAAATTAAACCTTCTCTTGCATAGAAACTTTTTTGTCTTTTAATTTAAACTGACTGATTTTTATTTAAATTTTATTTTAACTTATTTTGAATTTTTTATTTTTGGAATATTTTTTTTCTTTTTTTTTTTTAATCTGAAGGAGCATTAGCTCGATACAAATAAATAAAATAATAAATAAATAATAATAAAATAAAAAATTTTAAATTCTTGCTAGAAAAAAAATATCATGTCTGAAAAAACCTTAAGTTCAACTTTAATTCTAACCTTACCTAGGAACAATATTAACAATTTCAATGATACTGATAATGATGCAAGTATAATCGAACAAACTGCCGATAAGAGAAGAGATAAAAAATAGTGAATACTATGAAATTTTGCATTTCGAACATGAAGTTTATCAAGAACCAGAAAAATTTCGTTCAAGCTGAAATTCAAGATCCAGCAGTAATACCAAAATAAAAAGAGGGTCCGTCCACCGATAGCATCAAATAATCGGATAAACGATAAAAAACGTAAAAAAATTCAATCAGATTAATGTGGTAAAAGATTAAGAAAAGATAATTAAATCGTTATTATTTTCATAATAATTTTCTTTCTTTATATTTTATTAAATAAAATTAGCTACTTAAAAAAATATATCCTTTTTTTTATCTTAATAGCTCGTCACAGATAAACAATTAAATAATAAAAAAATCAACTAAATAATTCGTAATTGGTTAAGGTGTTTATTTATTTTGTCCTTTTTATTATTATTTTTTTTTAAATTTATTTCTGAAGCCACATGGGCTAAAAAATACAAAAAAGAACACTCAAATGTAAATAAATTTTTTCATTAAATTAAATGATCAAAAATTAAAAAAAAATTAATTTTTTTTTATGTAGAAACTTTTTATAAAATTTAGCATTAAATATTCAACCGATTTTTAAAAGCTTCCAAACACTGAAAACAAATTCTAAATGATCTTTAAATTAAGTTCTTCCAAAATCCTTATTTTAAAACTTAAAAGACCATATTAAATCAATATAAAGATGTAAAAGTTTTTAAAAAAAAAATATAATAATAATTAAATATATATAAAATGCCATGATAATTAAAATTCTTATAAAATAAACACTATTTTTTTCTCTCTTAGACTTAATAAAAAAAAATTATAAATAAAATATTAAAATTAATATTAATACTAATATTGATTAAAAAAATAAATGTTATTTAAGAAATATTGGCTCCTCACAAAAGCAGATGCCTTCACAAATTCTTCAATTCTCTGTCATTTATTTAAAAAATTAAATTTTTTTCAATTTTTAAAAGACAAATTAAATTTTTTGTTTGGATTAACAAAGTTATCTAGAATTTAAGAATTTATTTACAAGACAATTTATTGACCAAAAATATAATTTTTTTTTTAAAACCAATTTATCTCTTCTATTTAAAAAATAAATTAAAATATTGCTAAATTTAATACAAATTAAAAAATAATTTTTTCCTAAAATTCGTGGAAATTTCTTCGCCAAAAACATTTAATTTAAAAAAAAGAAAATTAAAAAATTTTTATTTTGGAGAATTACTTTTTTTGTCAAAAAGATAAAATTCTTTCTCACTCTAAAAAGGTGCTATGATTGTGGCTCAATAGCCTCAGGACTAATTTCCAATTTTCATCAATTCCGCTATTCGGAAACTAAATAATTAAGCAACAGATCTCCGTTTAGTTTCCGTGTCCTCAATATATAATTTTATTTATTTTAATTCTTTTATTGATCTGTGCCAGTGCTGAAAAAATTATATTTTGTGACAGAAAAGTTTATTTCTCAGAGCCATTTAAAATTCAAAAAAAAAAAAAAGTGGCAAGACTGATTATTATAGTTTTCACTTACAATATTTTAAAAGGATATAATTCTTAGTATGATATTCCACATTTGTTTCGGTAATAAAATTCAAATAGCAATTATCGATTTTCTAGGGCTCAAAAACAATTTGAATATAAATTAAGCGAAACTAATTGACTTTTTTTTCCTATATTAATCCTTGATTATAAATTTACTTGATATCGGGATTCGAGTCCTAAACGAATAGAACAAGAGCATAAATCAATTGGCACTAGAGACAAGAAATTACTATTTTTAATCATGCCTCAAAATGATTGTGTAATTGCTTTTAGTGAAACATTAAATGTTACTTGAGGCAAATGAAATTACTCTAAAATTCTTGAAGTCTTCTCTGTCAATTGGCATTTTAAGTATTTGAGAACTATTGATTGATTTTTTTTCCAAAAAAATTCCCAGATATTAGAGGACTTTAATTAAACAAACGTAGAAAAGTGTGATTGCCTAATTTTCACAAAAATTTTAATCCACCTTCTAATTTTTTTAGTTCTAATTAAAATTTAAAAATTAATGGAATACAAATAAAAAAAAAGTTTAAAAAAAAATTGAAACAAAATTAAACTTATTATAGATCTTTGCACATGCAATTTAATAATAAAAATTTTTTAAGGCAAAGAACTTTTTTGTGTCTTCTTATTTCCAGAGTTTTTTAAAGTCACAAAGTCGAAATCATGTCACTAGACTTGAAATGAAATTAAAAAAAAAGTCATCTCTAAAATCTTTGAAATAAAAAAGACCAAATTTAATTCAAAATTAATATTTGAATTTTTACCGTCCCGTTCCATGCAGTAATTGAGGCGGCCAAATAATCTTATTGCCGTTCCATGCAGTAATTGAGGCGGCCATATGAATTTTTTGCCGTTCCATGCAGTAATTGAGGCGGCCAAATAATCTTATTGCCGTTCCATGCAGTAATTGAGGCGGCCAAATAATCTTATTGCCGTTCCATGCAGTAATTGAGGCGGCCATATGAATTTTTTGCCGTTCCATGCAGTAATTGAGGCGGCCAAATAATCTTATTGCCGTTCCATGCAGTAATTGAGGCGGCCAAATAATCTTATTGCCGTTCCATGCAGTAATTGAGGCGGCCATATGAATTTTTTGCCGTTCCATGCAGTAATTGAGGCGGCCAAATAATCTTATTGCCGTTCCATGCAGTAATTGAGGCGGCCATATGAATTTTTTACCGTTCCATGCAATTTTTGAGGCGGTCATTTTAATTTCAAAGTCTTTAAATGACCCTTTTTTGATAAACAATAATTCTAGTCAGATCAAATGACTTTGAAATCACTTTTTTGACTTTTGCGCAAGTCTGCTTATTTCTATGTAAAATTTAAAAGCTACTAAGCTTAATTTTCTTATCTTTTTTTTATATTCTTTGTAAATTTGACTTAAAATTACCCAAAACGAACCACCCTTTAATATTATTCATTAATGGAAATCTTTTTTACTTAAAATTTCTTTTTTAATATTAAATTTTAATTTTTTTGTCATTGGGAAAAGCCTTAATGTAAAATCTTCTATTATTAACTATTCTTTTTTATTCATGTTATTTTTTGCTGAAAGAAGATCGCTTTACCTTCTAGCAGCTGACTTGGCGGTTATTTTTGGTAAATTAATTTTAAAAAAATTTAATTTATAAGAAGCTTAAGATTAGATTAGAAAATAACCTTTTACCCGGTCATTATTCTCAAATCCTTTTATTTAACTTCAAACAATGATGTATCTATCATCGGGTTGAAAATGAGACCTCAGACAATTTCAAACTGTCCGCGGTGTCACTTCAAGTTTTATTGATATAAAAAAATATCGACTGAGGAATTAAAAAAGAATTTATTTTTATAAGATTTTCTAATGGTAAAATTTAGCTCCAAAAATTAAAAAAAAAATCTTATTTAATTAATTAATCTTAGTAAAAATCAAAACTAAAATTATTACTCATGCTCAGCAAACATTCTTGAATAAACTTTTTGGTTGTTTTTTCTAAAGCTAAAACTTCTACCACTTTAAGCAAGCTTTTTGTCTAATTTTTCTATTAAATAATCCGTCTATTAATTGTGTTTCTATTACTTTTATTTATTTTTTTCATTAATTTATTTTATTAATAAAAAGATTATTTAAAAAAAATATGTTAGTCTAGGGAATTTGGCCGGACTATCTTAGATCAACTTCAGAGGAGAGATAGTGAAGTCAAAGAACAATATTGTGTTGAATAAACGTTTATTAGAATATTTATTATAATAAGGAAAATATAAAGTTAAAAAGCTCCCTCTTTTAATAATTACAACTTTATATTCAGTAGTTGTAACTTAAAAAGGTCATTAATAATAAAGAAGTTAAATCAAAATAAATTGTGAATTAAATCGGTCATAAAAATTTATATCAATCACTAATTCCTTTATTCTCTTAATATTAATGTATTTGCACACCAACACGGAATTTTAAAAAGATCTAGCACAACAAAACTAATCTTTAACATGGATAAAAATTCGTTTTATGATCCAGACCTGTTAGATTCTGCTAGTACTATGTTTTATGACGCAAACTAATTGGAGATAATTAAATAATGACTATATTATTATTATTATTATTATTTATTTCAATGAACGCCTTTAAGGCGATGTAAAAAAAAAATAAAAAAAAAAAAAAGACAAGTTTTTGAAACAGTTCTAAATAAATAAATAAATTGTGTAAATAATGTTAATTATGTTTTTTTCTTTCTGCTTTAGTTAATTATTATTCAAGTTTTCTTTTCTCAATTTCGAACTAGGAGTCAACAATTCAATTCAAATCAAAGAATGGGGATATATTACGTAATAAATGACCACTTCTAGCCCAAACAAATAGTAAAGAAAATAACAAAAATAAGTAATGAAAGTAATTACGATTTCTCAATATTAATCGCACATGATTAGTATTTTACACAGTGTAAATACTAACAAATTGGTAGACGCATGAGATCAAAGTATTGCATTATGAAACTAAAAACAAAGAGTTGACTGGAGTCTGTGACACTTTATTTAAAATAAGTTTAGAAATTACAACTAATCTCTTTGCTCTTTAAGTAACTAGTTATATTTATAGTCTGATGATGTCACTATAATACAATATGTTTAGTTATAATTTACCAAAGACATCAAAAAATAAAACTATCACAAAAATTTATTGTTTCTTTTAAAGACCCGTTTTTGACTGCATAGTACATTAACTACTATTTTATTTTTCTAGCTCATCAATCCTTTAATTGTTAGTTATGCTTGTTATCTTATTATTTATCACCATCTTTTTGATTATATGGTCAAAATTAAAACGTTCTAAAAAAATTTTTTTTAAATTTATCTGAAGAATTTATCTCGAACAGAAATACAAATAAAAAATAAAATTACCTCGGATTCCAATAAATTGTTATTTCTTGTCTGTAATTTATTGAATCAAGCATTACGTTACATCACCACCATCTCATAAATACACAGGCTATTTGCATATGCATCACACCAAGAAGGCTTGATCTTTCAAAGAAGCTGAGCTAGTCTGGAAAAGAAAGAAGCCTTTGATAAATAAATAGTTCCTAAAAAAAAGAATTTAAAAAAAAGGTTGCTTAATGATGGTCATTCATGACGGGACTTTCGAAAATTGATGTTCTAGAAGGTTCCTTAAAAACATTATAATAAAAAGAGAGATCCACAAAGTCTTATTTATTAAATAAATAATATTTAAACTATTGATTTAATTTAATATTTCAATTAATTTAATTTGACATCCAACAACCTTTTTTTATCCAACATTTAAAAGAAAAGTCTTCTAAAAAAAGATTGGGCTTGAACAAAAATTTTGGACCGTCATTTCTAGTTCAAATAAAAATGAAAAAATATAATCCTTAGAAACTGAAATGCTGACTCTTTTCTAATTAAAGCCAGCGATGAATTTTAAATTGAAATATTTAATTAGCTCTACTTTCATAGTCGTTTATCTCGACTTTTATCTCCTGCCTGACTCAATCGAATAAACTAGCTTGTTGAGTTTAGTGTGTCAAAAGAATATTTCTAATACAGAGCTTTGTTTTCAACAATAGACTCAAACTTTGATTTATAGCAATACAAAATCTTGTTTAATATCTATTTCTTAAGAGTTTTAATTTAATATTTTGTTTATTCTATTTTGTTTAATACTAGTCGAAATTGGGTGAATTTGGCCAAACTATTGAGCAACATTGAACAAACAATAATGTAAACTTCTAAATCCTTTGCAAATAGCATATCGTTTGATATGCAATGGATTAAAGCCATCTGAGAGAAGAAGAAAATTGCTTATTCTTGTCAAACAAATCATAAAATAAACACACACACATATATCTCTTAGTTTACTCAACTTGTCAAACTCAATTTGATCGAATCTTTGATCACTTGAGCAACAATCACTCTTCCTTGTTTGATTTCTTGAGCAAATATTTATCTAGAAAAAAAGAAAAAACTGAGCAACCTCATCAAACCAAATCGCCAAAGACGGCCATCCCATTCATTTATTCTAATGTTTTATTAATTACTGTATATTTGAGAATCGATTTAGGCTATTAATATATTCTAAATGTACGTCCGTGAATCGGACTTTTTGTACTTAATTTGAATGACATATAATCCTATGTGGTATTTTATCCATTGTAAATCATACTTGACATTTTAATGTGCGATCACTTTGGAGGATCATAGTAGAAACATTCGCTCTTGAATAGCTTTATGCAGCGACCAGCTGCTTACAATAATCCAAGCTTTAATTTGTAAGCATAAAATGCCACATTAAAATAAAAGATGAAGTCAAATACTCAAATTGCCAACTTACTATTTCCTCTTTTTTTCATGAAGCTTCAACTATGTAAACTTCTGTCACATGTAACAACCTATTTCAATATATGTCTTTTAAACTTTCTTTACATTTTTTTTTTATTTTTTAGCTGATTTACTTTATTTTTATTTTATCTTATTTAACTTTATTTAAAATTTTTTATTTTTATTTTTTAATAATAATAATAATAAATAAAGACTATAGGATAAAGATGACTTTTAATCATCTTTAAACGGAGCAGAATGATTAGTTGCGCTATAGAAGCCTGTAAAATCTTTTTTGAACAGAAAATAATTGTCTAGTTTGTTTTTAAAGTTATTTAAAGTTGTTTGTTCGACCGCTTCTCTCGGTAAACTATTCCACATATTTGTAATTCGGTTTGTAAAAAAATTAAATCTCAAGCTACAATTCTTAACAAGTTGTTTTTCAAAACCATATCTGTGACTTCTTGCTCCGTAGTATTCCGGCTTATGCTTCAAGGGGTAGTGCCAATCCACTTTATCAATACTTTTAGCAATTTTAAATTGTTCAATTAAATCACCTCTTTTTCTTCTTTCTTCGAGGGTGGTTAGTCTTAGCTTGATAAGTCGCTCTTCGTAACTTAAGTTTCTCAATTCTTCACCCAGTTTAGTCGCTCTTCTTTGTACACTCTCAATGCTGCCAATTTCCTTCTTCAAAGACGGGTTCCAAACCTGGACAGCATACTCTAAGTGAGGTCTTACTAACGTTGAATACAGCTTCTTCATGGTGTAAATGTCACGATGTATAAACGATCTTTTAATCATTCCTAAAATCTGATTTGCTTTTTTTACAGCAGCCGCTATGTGTCTTTACATATTTAAGTCATTCCTAAAAACAACCCCTAAGTCACGCTGTTCTATTGATTCAATTAGCTTATGGTTTTCTTCAGAATCACCCAAAAAATATTCACATTTTTGATTGTTTGAACCATAGTGAACCACTACACACTTATTATCATTAAACTCCATAAGCCATTCCTTGGACCAAGTGCTCAACTTATTGACATCATTTTGTAAATGAATAGTTTTTTCTTGTAATTCAACTTGACTAATAACTTTTGTATCATCTGCGGACAGTTAACATACGTTCCTAATCCCATCGGGAAGATCGTTGATATATATGACAAATAAAAGAGGGCCTAAAACAGAACCTTGTGGTACTCCACTCAGGACGGTTTTGCAGGTTGAAGATACGTTGCCAAGGATAACTCTCTGTCTTCTATTTGTAAAGAAAACTTCAATCCAGTTGATTAATTGCTCATTTAAACCATAGCACTGAAGTTTATATATAAGTCTTTTGTGAGGTATTTATCAAATGCCTTGCAAAAATCCATGTAAACAATGTCCACTGTTTTTTTTAAGTTTAAGCTCTCTGTTAAAAAATCTTGTGTTTCTAACAGATTTGTCACGCAACCCTTATTTGGTATGAAGCCATGTTGACATTTGCTAATTAAATTATTATTGATTAATAAAATAATATTACAAATTACATAATAAAATTCCGATTAGAATAGATCATAGAGACAAAAAATAAATCTCAAAACATTGATTTTTTATTTCTATTGATTCAATTAGCTTATGGTTTTCTTCAGAATCACCCAAAAAATATTCACATTTTTGATTGTTTGAACCACTACTTATTATCATTAAGCTGATTTCTTATTATCATTAAGCTGATTAACTCTACTTTTATTTTATTTTATTTTTTATATATATATTTTTATTCTGAAGGAGCATTAGCTCGGTACATATAAACAAATAAATAAATAAATAATTAAAAATACAAAAACAATCAAAAGACTAAAAGCAAGAAAAAAGTCTCTTAAGTCAATAAAGATCAAATTGATATTATTATAAATTGATAGCCTGAATGTTGCAAATTTCAGCATTGATCGTTTGATCACAAAGCTATTAATCAATCTTGAATAAAAAAATCCAAATGTTTTTTCTTCACTGTTCGTTTTTGCCATCGGTTCAATTAGGTTTGCACTAATCCTTAAATTGTAACTTAAATTTCTCGAGTCATTTTTTAGAAATCTATTTTTTAAATTCTCAGGCGAGTTATGATAGAATAAAGACTTAACAGAGAATGATAACATTCTTTCTAAAAAATCTATGCTGAAAAGCATACAACCCATATTTTTCCAAAAAATTATTAACACCATTAAAATGCAAAAACGTACTAATAACTTCTTCTATACAGGATTATATTGATGTTTTCATTGAAAGCTCAAGAAGTCTCGAATCAAAAACCCTCCGATGTCAAGTCTCCAATGAACTTTTCCAGTGGACTGCTAGTTTGCTGTAATTTCATAGCCTCTTTTTTTTTTTTCACATTTTTTACTCTCATGAACTTGGATAACATTTTTTTTCTTTTTTAAACTTATACGGACACTTTTTTATAAATAATAAATAAACAGAAAAAAAATATTTTTAAATTTTTAAATTTATCCTTTTTTTAAATATTTTTATTTTTTTATCTTATTTAACTTTATTTTTAATTAATTAATTTTTTATATATTTTTATTCTGAAGGAGCATTAGCTCGGTACAGACAAACAAATAAACAAATTTATAAAAATTTTTAAATTGTAATTTCATGATTAAAGTTCAAGTCCAATGGACAAGATAGACAATTAAATGTCTAATTTTAAAATTGAGTAAAAAATTCACTTTGATGTTTGCATAAAAACGAATAAAATTATTTAACAAGCAATAAAAAAAATTTAAACATAATTTTAATTATCTTACAAAATATTTGAGAATTTTTAAGTTCTCTAAAAGTTGACTTCATGCTTGGTTAAAAGTTAATTATTAAAAAAAATACAAGGAAATTAAAAAAAATGTTTTTGTTCTTTTTTTAACATTTATTTTATCGTTTTATTTCTTTTAATTTTAAATTAAAAAAATTTTTTTTTCTAATTGATCTTTGATTGATCTATCCAAATTATGGGTCAAAAAAAAACTTCAATTTCAATTAAAAAATATTACAGCCAAACAACGTTTGTAAAGAAACACTGATTGACTTTTAATTTTTACTTCAGATAAAAATTCATATAATTTTCTATTTACTTAAAGATTAAACAAATTATACTTAATAAAGTTTAGTCATTTATTATCAAAAATTGATAAAAAATAGCTTTTTTTTAAACCTAAATTTCTACAATTTGAAATTTACTACATTTGCGCATATTTTCTTGTTTAAATAATTTCTGTTTGACTTCTAATTATTTTATTAAACCACACTTGTATAAAAATCACAAATCACAATAATAAGTCTAATTTATTTCTAAATTTTCTTTAAGGCATAGACATTTTTTCATTTTTATTCATAAATTCACTTTAAAAGAATATAACGATAATATGTATTAGATTGAAAAAGAAATTGAGACAAATAGTTTTATTTTTTCCTGAATAAAAAAATGTATGACTTATAATATTTTTTATTTTTTAATTCTATTTTTAAAATAAGTCTTGTCATTTAAAAAAAAAAATTTTCAAGTACAAGTCATACATTGACTTGTTTTTGGCGTGTTCAGACTTTTGTTTTCTTAGCCAACAAATTGCAGAAAAGGATAAATCTTTTTTACAAATGGAGTGGTGAAAGGATGGAATAAACTGTCAGCACAAATTTGTGAATTAAGAACAGTTTGTGCTTAGTAAAAATATGTGTTTGGCTCGTTCTTGATTAAATCTCGTTTCAAATACTATCAAGGTTTTCTCTTATTTTATTTATTGTCAAACTTTCACTAGTCTCCTATTCTCGCTCTCTCTCTTTAAGCGCGAACAATCCCTTTTTCTCTTGCACTGTTTCTTTTCTATTTATTCACATGTTTATGCATCACTTCCCTTGTACTGTGTTTTAGCTTAACTCTCCTCTGTTTAAACTTGCTCCTTTTTATATTTAAAAGAAAAAAATTGGAATTCTTCTTTTTGCAGATGACTTGGCTAATTTTTTTATTTTCAAAAAAGATAGCAAATCTTGAAAACATGATTAATAAGTGCCTAAAAGAAGTTGAAAAATGGCTTTTCAAATGGAAAATGAAATTTTTTATTGAAAAATCATGTTACATGATCTTTGAGAAAAAAACAAAAGTTAAAATCAATCTTGACCTTAAAATTAATGGTAACAAGGCTTCACTACCTTGTCTGAGAGAAGAACAAGAGGTGACTTAATTCAAAAATTTAAAATAGACAATGGCATCGAAAACATAAACTGGCACGTTTCACCAATATGTCTGGAGCCTCGAGGAGGACATAGAGGATATTTCAGGCGCGAAATAGTGAGATGTTGCAATCAACGGCACGAATTCTTCAACAACAGAGTCGCTAACCACTGAAACGCACTGCCAAATACGGCCACAGAAGCTAAATCTGTCAACAACTAGACACACACGTTGGAAACTGCCATAGGGCGTCAATCTCACAGTTGACGCGCTCCGCGTGATTCGTCACGCCGCAGTTTTAAATTACTACTACTACTACTATTAGGTAATCTTTACAAATCTTTGATAGGATCAATCTTGGATTATTCTTTTCCTTGTTTAAATTCATTCTCAGAAACTAACATCAAAAAAATACAAGTTATTCAAAATTTAGCAGTTCGATCTATTTGAAGCTGAAATATGATACCCCCTCCAATATTATGCACCAAGAGGCCTTCAATAAACTTAAACTACTAACAGTTTCAAATCGACTCTATGAGTTAAGTGAGAGATATGTCAGGGCTGGATTGAGTCATTCTGTTCCACTGGTCGTCGCAAAGATGGAAGAAAATAGAGAAGGTTTCGAATCAAGATATATTAAATACCCCACTCCATTGTGTAATTGCTACCTTACTATTTCTTCTTTTTTTCCTGAACTATCAAATATTTAAAAATGTCTTAAAATTTTTTTTATTTTTTTATACTTATCTCCATTCCAACTTCAAAAAATAAATTTTTTACACACAAAAAAAAAGTTAATGACTTGGCTTAAGGCTAAAAAAAAATGATTGTGTCATGGATGCACCTTACAAAACGGGACAAAGAGCAGCTAGCCATGCATCACAGATTGCTCGTGACTAAGTCTATGCCTGCATGCTGAGTGTTTCGTGACCAAGTGCACTCGAAATCGGAATAAATCTGAATTATTGATCTCAAAACTAATCAATGAAGCTATCTTTGTGCTAATGAAAAATGATCGTTTATTCATGTGGTGATCACTTCAATCAAAAAAAATCGATAAAATTTATGCATGGGCTATTCTGCGATAAAATAATCATTGTGTTCAACAAAAACGGCAGTTTTGTCAGAACATTTTTCTTTATCTTAGCAAGACTGACTTTGCTATCTGGTTGATGAAAAACTTTGTAATCTCTAAGCGCTCGATGCTGCCATCGTCTAACGCTTGCAGATAAGGCTTATTTGTTGCGCAAAAATACAATTTTGCTAATTAGTGTTCATGCTGGGCCTTTGAAATTAAAGTGTGCCACAAGCACTTTTTGTTCGATTCGTCATTGAATCGATAAATCAATATTTGCTCTCAAGGCCATTAATTCGAACAAATAATTGCTTACTGCGCAGGAAATTAAGAATGTAGAAACAAATTTTCAAATCCGTTTACTAATCATTTTCACTATTGATCGAATGTTCAAATCGATTTGTTTTTAGACAAACACTCATTTGATTTATGATAGTGAATGGCCAAGTAGATGTTCAGTTCAGTGCTGGATACAGTTGTGTGACAGCTCACTTAATTGAGAAAATATGCACATTCTAATCAATTTTTAATTCTCATTTAGTATTTCTTTAAATTTGAATAATTAACTGACTGATTTATTTATTTTATTTATTTGTTTAATCTGTATCGAGCTTATGTTCCTTCAGAATAAAAATATAAAAAAATAAAAATTTTAAGTAAATGTAGAATCATTTAATGGAAGAAAAAGAGTTTGCAGCCTGTTTTTTGATATTTCTAAAGCTTTTGGTAGAGTTTGGCATGAAGGTTTACTTTTTAAATTGATTAAAATGAATCCACCTTATTACTTGACTAACTGGATTAGATCCTTTTTAGACTCTAGGACATTTAAGGTAAATGTGAATTAAGGTAAACCTGAGCGAAGAATATCAAATAACTGCAGGTGTTCCTCAAGGCTCAGTAATTAGTCCTCTTTTATTTAGTATATATATTAATGACATCCCCAAAAGAAACAAAACAAATAATGAATATTCTCTGTTTTTCGCAGATGATCGCTAGTTACATTCTTCATTTATAACAAAAAGGGGAACCTCGAAAATAAGATAAATAAATACACCAACGAACTAGAACAATGGCATATTAAATGGAAAATGAAGATATCAGTTGAAAAGTCGTGTTCTGTAATCTTTTCTAAGTACAGAAAAGAGAGTGGAAATCTAAACTTAAAAATTTATGGAAACAGAATAGTGAGCCAAAAAGAAATCAAGTTTCTTGGCATTAAATTTGATTCTAAACTTTAATATACTTGTAGACGAAATTAAAGAACGCTGCAATAAAAGGTTAAATATTATTAAGATATTGTCAAATAAAAAATGGGGTCTTACTCAAAACACACTAGGAAATTTATATAAAACTTTAGTCGAATCAATTTTGGACTATTCTTTTCCTTGCTTGAATTCATTTTCAGAAAATAATATCAAAAAACTACAAGCAATTCAGAATACAGCAGTCAGATCTATCCTTAAGTTAAAATATGATACTGCCTCCAACATGTTGCATCATGAGGCTTTTAATAAACTTAAATTACTAACAGTCTCGAATCGGCTTTTTGAGTTGAGTGAGAGATATGTTGGGACAGGACTGAGTCATTATATTCCATTGGTGGTCAGACTAGTGGATGAATACAAACAAGGCTTCGAATCAAGATATATTGAATATCCTACTCCATTGTGTAATTGCTACCTTACTATTTC
This sequence comes from Brachionus paranguensis, assembly GCA_016802215.1. NCBI lineage: Eukaryota > Metazoa > Rotifera > Eurotatoria > Ploima > Brachionidae > Brachionus > Brachionus paranguensis. The sequence goes on from JAESIX010000007.1 coordinate 234,361, forward strand.
CTCTTTTTTTATCATGAAGCTTCAACTATGTAAACTTCTGTCACATGTAACAACCTATTTCAATATATGTCTTTTAAACTTTCTCTAAATTTTTTTTAAGCTGATTTACTTTATTTTTATTTAATCTTATTTTATTAACTCTATTTTTTTTATACTTTATTCTGAAGGAGCTCTAGAAAACAAATAAATAACAAAAGTTAGATAAAATAAATAAAACGAAAGTTAAAAACGGTATGTTGAAAAAGAAAGACAAAAAAAATTTTAGTACAAGACAAAATCTAATTATAAACATTTTTCTTTTTTTTTCTTTTAATTGCGATAATTATTATTCATTTTTCTTTACCTTTAATGCAATTTTAATATATTTTTTTTTTCTCCCTGCTTTTGACCAACTCAAATCGAACTAAGAGTCTAGATGAGCAGACTGTCAGCGATGGAGAAACATTGATTCATTCATTTATCCTTTTTTTTTTAAATATTATTAAACTTTAATTTTAATTTTTCAAAAGTCTAGTTTAAGTGATGTGTGCATAAGAATGTACGAGATTAATGTTAGATATATTTATAAAGCCATAACTCACAATTCGCTGATTTAACAACTTGTTGATGAATATATAAAATGTGTTTATCTGAATTATAATTTCGACACTGATTGTGAGCCAAAACTATCATCCTTTTCTCATATCTATTAAATTAAATTTTATCAGAAAAAAGCAATCAAAATAAAAATGTCTACTAATACCTTAAAAAAATATTAATTTTAATAATTATTTTTTCCTTAAATTTTTCGCTTTAAAATTCTTAATATGGGCTAAAAACATTTATTTTATTAAACTAAAGCTTATACTCATTAAATTAACTTGTATATTTTAATTTTATTTTTATTCTTTAATTTTAATAAACAAAACCCTGAAGGGACAAAAGCTCTAAGGTCATATATAAAAAAAATTACCAACTCCATCTTGGAAAATTGAAAACTTTTTTATGTAATGTAAATACATTGATTCAAACTAAATTTTTATTACCTAATTAAATTTTAAGGATTTAAAGTAAAAAAAAATACTACATTGTGGAATTTAAAAATTAAAAAAAATCAAACTAATTTTTTCAAATTTCAAAAAGTACATTTTTCTTTAAACAATTAATTAATAAATTAATAAACCAACAAAATTCATTTTTTTCTTTCCTTTATATTTGTTTGTTTATTAAATTATTTTTAATAAGTAATTCGCAAACACTTTATTGTTCCCGTAGTGTGAGCCACTCACTGTGCAATTAATAATTGTTATAAACAGGTGTCCAAAAATGTTTGTCCAAAATTTTAATTTAGAAAATAGAGTAGTGATCAACAAAATAAATAAACCTTTGCGGATAGTTAATTTTTTTTCATAAAATGTCAGTATAGAAATACTTTATAAAAAATCTTTGACGAAAACTTTTTGTAAAACAGATAGATTTATTTAAATGCCGAATTATATCAAAAAAAATTTTCTTTCTATTGAGAAATTTTCCTACAAAAAAAGACATTTTTTCTTATTATTTTCTATTTTAAAACTTGAAAAATTTATTAATATGATTCATAAATTTTGATTGATCTAAATCTAACCAAATTTTTATACTTAAAAAATACCTCTAAAAATTTTTTAAATAAATTGTTAAATTAAAAAAAAATTGTATTATATCATCTTCATCAAAATACTAAATACTAAATTTTAGATGTTTTTTGCTGAAAACTTTTATATTCAGCCATCTGAAAATTGCGTTCTATGGCTTAATTTGAATCAAATTATCAGAAAGTATATAATAATCAATAATTATTTTTTAGAGGATTTTTTTAGGCACAATTCGGTCCTATTTTTTCTCAATTAAAAATTCCGACAAACATTTTTGGGCTATTAGTTTTAAAAAGATCCATAAACACTTTTATTACTTATCAGCTAAAATTATAAAAAAGGTACTAGCCCAAATATTAATAAAAATCTCGTTGATTTTAATTATCATATTTCCTCTAGTAAAATAAAAGGTTTCTTCTATTCGGAAATTTTTCACTCTAAAGAAATATATCGCTTTTTTTCTCTTCTATTAGAAACAAGAAAAATCCATGATTTACATGATTTATGATTCATGAATTTTCTTCCAGACGGGACACTTGTTTTTTTAAATAAAAGGAAAACTTTAACTCTAATACTGGCTACACTCTTCTATAGAGAGAATACGGAAATTATTTTTGCCGAAAAAGTATTTCATTAAAAGAATATTCATGAATCAGGATTTTAATTATTTTAGTCACTTTTTAGAATTCGCTTTATTTAATTTGAGGAAATACGGTGCTGTGTTTTACAAGTTTTTAATATTTTATTTTCATTGAAACAATTTAAAATAAATTCATATTAAATTGATACTAATATTATTATTAATGATTTAAGTCTTTTATATAGGCAAGACTGTATATAAAGTAATTGCTCGATTTTAAGGACATGTCACTAAAAGAGAAAGTTAAAAAAATATTTTAAAATAATTTAAATTTTTTTAAACATTATCTTTTAATAGAATAAAGATTTTCTAGTTTAAAATAATAGGGCCTCGATTGTGTTTGAATAAACGTTTATTACAAAGTTTTTAAAAATGAGTCACAAACAAGTTCCCTCTTCATTTTATTTTAGATTAAAACTTAAACAATTCAATTTACCTATTTAATTCTTTTTTTTTAATGCTTTATTTTTATAAATAAATTAAAAAAATTATTTTTTTTTCTTTAAAAATTTTTTTAAATTTAAAAAGTCTTTAAAAATGTCATTAATATGAAATGAGAGTGTTTCTGATTCCATTGAGCTCTGTATGAACAATATTAGGTTTAAACACTATAGAGTTATTTTAAATGAACTAATAAAAAATAATTGTTTTTTTAATAGTTCAAAAAAGTTTGATATTTTTTTCTTTATTCCTGCTTATATGACTTTTTTATTATAAAGATGTAATATCCTTATATATTTTTTTTTTCAAAATTCTTTTAGAATTTACTTCCCCTAAAAGGGTTAGACTAAAAGACATTTTTTTTATTTGACATTTGATGTAAAAATCCATTAACTTTTTTGTCTTCAACTAAAAATGAAAAAATATTTTTAAAAATTATTCAATGATCGTATTATTATTAAGTGTCAATTTTTTCTTAACTAATAGATAAAAGCCTTTTATATTTTTTTCGCTTTTTCAAAACTTAAAGAATATATTTTCCTTTTTGTTACGATTGGATTTTCTTGCTTCCTTTATTAACTTGAACAGAGGTTTACTTTGTATGTTTTGCCATAAATATAGTTTCACATTTTAATTTTTGTTAAATTTTATTTATTTCATTTTTGCAGATGATTTGGCTCCTTTTTTTATTTTCAAAAAAGATAGGAAAAAATGATTAAAAAGTACCTTAAAGAAGTTTAAAAATGGCTTTTCAAATGGAAAATGAAAATTTCTATTGAAAAGTCATGTAACATGATCTTTGAGAAAAAAACAAAAGTTAAAATCAATCTTGACCTTAAAATTAATGGTAACAATTTAAATAATGAGGAAAAAGTTAAATTCTTTGGCATCACACTAGACTCAAAACTTACATTTAGTCCAATGGTGGATGAATTAAAAGAACGCTGTAATTCAAGGCTTAATATAATAAAATATCTCTCAAATAGGAAATGGGGTCTAAAACCAAAAACATTGGGTAATCTTTACAAATCTTTGATAGGATCAATCTTGGATTATTCTTTTCCTTGTTTAAATTCATTCTCAGAAACCATCATCAAAATAATGTCGTCACAATGGTGGAAGAACATAGAGAAGATTTTGAATCAAGATATATCGAACATGCAACTCCATTGTGTAATTTCTCCCTAACAATTTCCTCTTTTTTTCCTGAACTTCCAAATATTTAAACATGTCTAACCTCTAGCTATTTCAACATATAGTTTTTAATTTTCTTTTTATTACTTAGACTTATATATCCTTTTTTTAAATTTTATTTTAATAAATTTTTTTTATTTTTTTTTATTCTGAAGGAGCATAAGCTCGGTACAGATAAACAAATAAATAAATATTATTTAGTACTAGTATGTGCAGAGTGCAAGGCTGGACTATATCAGCTGGTGCCTTATCTGACTTTACTTAATTTAGCTTTAATATATCTTCTCGTTCGGCCTGCTGTTATGTGGTTGTCAAGAGCAGCCTTAAAACTGTTCACCGACTTGGCGTTCATTACCATGGCTGGTAGTAAATTTCAGATAGTGGCAGTTCTGTTGGTTAAGAATCAGCTTCTCCCCCTGCTTTCCTTACAGATTTATCTGACTAACTGGAATGTGTGTGACCTTTTTCTGCTATTCCCTTCTATAAACCTATATCCACCTCCTCTAGCCAGTTGATTAATTTATCTATTTGTATTAAGTCCCCTCTTTTAAACCTGCTTTCGATCCTTAATCGTTCATTATAATTTTTTCCTTTTAATTCTTCCACCATCTTCGTAGCTTTTTGTTGTACACTTCTAACTCTGGGTCCTCGCCTGCAAACATGTTGTTTCATGCTGCTGATACAAATTCTAGATGTGGCCTTACAAATGTTGGATAGAGTTTCTTGAACAGGTGTATGCTTAAGTACTTGAATGCCCTCCTTATTCTAGGACATATCACAAGACTCGGCGGATACTAGGCAATTTAAAATTTAAAAAATTTAGCAGTAGTAGTAGTAGAAGTAGTAGTAGTAGGTAGTGCTGTTGGGATACAATCCCAAGCAGTTGCGCCGGTATACGCACTGCCTTAACAGTCCTAGTCTAGTTTTTATCTATATCCAAGTTGCTTGTCGATTCTATTCTTAAAGATGTTTGTATTTGCAATGCTTCGAGTAGCCACATCAAGTGCGTTACAGTTTCCAGACGTCCGATTAGTGAAGAAATTATAACGGAGGTTACAATTTCGCACAAGCTGTCTTTCAATTGATAGTTCTCCTTTTCTTGTATCACCTGCAAGACTGTCCAAATTATTTGAGGCAAGTATTTGAGTACCATTGGTAAGCTGGAGTCTATCGTGTCCATGTTGAATCTTGTGAAGCTGTATAAGGTTCCCCCCGTCTCCGTCTGTCCTCTAGTGTTGTCCAGCCCAAAGCCTCTTGCCTTTCAATGTATGGCTTTGACTTTAGCTCTGGAACTAATTTCGAAAACTTCCTTTGAACCTTTTTAAGGATTTCAATGTCACTGTGCCTGTATGGATTCCAAGTCCCTACCACAAACTCAAGATGGGGTCGAACGAAAGACTTGAAAAGCAAATTAACAAAGCTTTTTGTGAAGTATTTGAAAGTGTTTTTAATCCTGTATGCTGCTGTCATTGCTCGTGCAGCTGCTCGCTTTGATTGTTCACTTTATTTTAAGTCACTGGTGATAATTATGCCAAGATCGCGTTCTTTGATGGTAGTGGAAAGTGTTTTCCCGTTCATTTTGTAGTCTCTTCAAACATTATTTGTACCAATGTGCATGACCATACAATTTTTCTGATTGAAACTCATCCTCAAGTCAAAGGACCATTTTACCATAAAAAATTTAAAATAGAAAAAATAATTATACATTATTATTTGATCAAATTATTTTTTAGATTTTTGAACGTCCCAGACCAGTCTCAGATTACAAGACTTATTGATTTTAAAATTGTAATAAATAGAGGGCATCATAATTAATTAAGAACCTTTGAATAATTATTGTTGTGATCAGCAAGCCATACTAATAATCTGTTTAGGATTCATTTTTAAGAATAACTAGATGAATTGAGCCCAGTTATATAAAGCAATTAGCTAAAACCATCATTAAATGAGAATATTTTTGGGCACCGACGACAAATAAATTACGGTGTGTCGATCAAATTTAAATTCTAAATTCTCAGCTGAATATTAAGATTTTGAGAAAAAAATTAATTGTTTTTTTTTTTTCATTTTATGATTAGATTGATTAGACACTTGCAATTTGAAAATTAGAAAATAAAAATGATTGATTGAAATTTTTTAAAATAAAGTGCTTTTGGGTTCTCTAGACGTCTGATACAATTTACCTTGGCTATTCATGCAACATAATCTTTCGTGAGAACGTGAAACAAATGTCAATGGCTTCCTTATAAACAAACAAAAATATCACTTTTCGGAAATAGAAATTATTGACACTGTCTGAATCAGTTTATTAATTAATTTCTATTTTTATTTATTTAAATTTTTTGAAAGACAAAAAATACCGGTTAATTTATAAAAAAATATTTTTCTATTCTGGGTCTTCATTATTTCTTTACAATCTTAAATTTTCAATGATAATTTAAAAACGATTTCCTTTGTAGTAATAAACTTTATCTTTATAATTAATTTTTTTTTTATTTCGTTTTTTCTTTAGATTAAAAAATAAAAATCAAGAAAAAATAAAACAAAAATGTGACTCAGAGTTGGACACTATCAATTATATCGTATTCGGCTCTTTTCTATAATTATTTATTAATTAATATCAGAAAATTTTTCGAAGAAAAGTGGAAAAAAAATTGTTAACCAAAATTACTATATTTAATTTTAATGCTTAAATTGATCAATTTATATTTGTATTTTATATTTAATATTTAATTTTTAAATACCAAAAAAATTATTTTCTTTATCAATTTTAGAGGTTTTTAACTTCAATTTGAATTTCAAAGTGGCTAAATTTTAAATTCAAATTAAGAAAAATTAAATACTTGTTAAAATAAAAAAATGTAATAAAAAAATAGACAAATAATTGAAAATTTTCATAGAATTAAAAAATTACTTAAAACTAAATGACACCCACGCTTCTGCAACTTATCGTTTAATTCAAGATATTAACTCGCAAAATAATGAAAAGAAGCAGACTCTTAATTTTTGAAATTATCAAAGAAATAAATTGAAAAAAGGTATCATATTATAAACATTTTGGAAAAAAGAATGAACTATAACAAATATAACTTTAAACTTTCTAAAAATAAATAGGAAATAAATATTTTCATCATCAAATAAATCAGAATTTGGCATCAAATTTTTACTCGAATCTATCATCAAAATAAAAATTTTTCTAATTAATAAATAAAAGATAACTTAACAAAATGTTTTTTTTTACATCAATTTTTTTTTCTGAATCAAATTAAAAAAATTACGCAACAAAATAATATATAAAACATTTAAATAAAATTTTATTTCAAAATTTAATTAATTTAAAGTGAATCAACAATACATCAAATAAAATATTTTTTAGATTATTTTAAAATTTATTGTAAAAATTATGGAATTTTAAATATGATTTATTAATACTTATAAAATTAGTTTTGGAAGCAAATAATTGTAAATTTTATTTTCAATCAACATTTTTCAATTCACAATTTAATTTAAACAAAGAGTTAGTTCAAAAAAGCCCAAGTTTCGAATTTGAAAAAAATTAGAATAATTTCGATGATTTTGTAAATAATAATTTGTATATATCAGCTGATGTAAATGAAAATAATTGGTTATAATTTAGAAGAATTTTATGTGATTGTCAATCAAATTAATATTTTGGATTTTTTTAATTTTAAAAAAGGTAAAATACTTTTTTTCAAATTCAAAAATTGTTTTTTATTCGATTATATATTCAATTATCTCAAACCTTTAGATTTTATTTACAAAAATTTTTTAAGTTTACATTATAAAATAATCAAATGCTAAATTAAATACAATATTCGATTTAAACAATTTTTAATTCTTTCTTTGTAATTCAATTTTTTTAGTAATTTTAATTTATTATTATTATTAATATTTATTTTAATGAACGCCTTTAAGGCGATGTTTAAAACTAAAAATCAAATTAATTATCTAAAAATTGTGCTTTGAGCCTTTATGTTAAACTGTTGAAAGGTTCCATGTCTGACAATAAGGCTTCAGTCTGATAAAATAGCTTAGAATTACAGCGGCCAAGAATATACAAAACTGTTCAACATGATCAAAGTCGCAGACAAATATCTAGCCTGTAGTTTAGTTAGTTGTATCGATTTATTGGAGTATTAATGCTTGAGGGAATATCGATTTGGATTTCTAAATCAGTTTTAATTAAAAACGAAGCAGCGAAGTAGTTAATAATTAAATTTTAAAAGAAGATTCAAATATTGGTTAAATGAAGCCTCAAATTTCTTGATACATTCGGCAACTCAAAAGTAGTCTGGAATCGATTTTTAAAATTATTAATAAAAGAATTGAGAAAAAAATTTTATTCTAAAAAAAACAAAATATTTTTGATTAAAAAAATTAATAAAATTAAAAAAAAAAAATTTATTATATTTTTTTATTTTTAAATTTTTGAAATTCGATTGTTATTTGTAAAAAAGGCTTATGCTAAAACACGGACTGCGGTCGGATGTTATTAGGAATTATCCAAAAACTGCCGACCACCAACCATAAGACTAAATTTTGACTTGTAAAACTAGTAAAAACGAAAAAAATCCTGAGGGTCTGTTAACGGGCCATATGTTTTCAGGATAATGATAAGACCTTCCGACCACTAATTATATGAAAGAGAATCACCTTAGAATTATTGTGGAAAAAGAGTCACCTAGCTCTTTTTTTAAAAGCTCATAGCTTAAAAACTAAAAATAAATTTCATCTCATATATTCTAAATTTTGAATTTTTATTCCAAATCTGGTCATTTTCTTAGTAAAATTTAAATTTTACAATTTTTTTTTCTTAAAACTCAAAGGCCCAAGTGGATATTTTGTATAGGATATTTAGTTTAATTGTTTTAAAACAAAAATTTTTAAATTTTATTTATTTTTTTATAAAAATAAGAAAATAACTTTCTTTAAAAAAGATAAGCATTTTATCGAATTTACTTATTTCATAAAATGATCATAATTAAAAAAATAATTAAAATACTATAATATTTTAATATCTCAGATATTAAAAATTTTTAAAAGGAAATTTCTGATTTTTTTTAATCAATATTCTTTTAAATATTATTTAGTTTGGTATTTCAAATGGTATCCTTTGGAAAAAACAAAATCGGGTTTGAAGCAATAAATATATCATTAAAGACACACAGCTTTATGTTTATAAATTGATTTTGAATATTTTTTCAAAAGACTGTTTAATATTTTAAAGTAGAAAAAATTCTAATTTACTAAATTCTTAAATATTTTGTATTTTTTTAAAAATTTATCTTTTTTTAAAGAAAGTTTTCTTATTTTTAGAAAAAATCAAATACAATTTTAAGATTTTTGTTTAAAACAATAAAAACTACATATTCTTTATTTTTTTAAATCTATTTATTAGGTTGGTGCGTTAATAAGTGCGTTTTTTTTCAATTTTATTTATTTCGTAAAATAAGAATAAATAAAATCTTAATCTTCAAAGAAATTTCCTTCATCAAAGCCACATGGGGTCTGGCATGGATAAGTGTGACTTTCTTGCTTCCATGGTCTGGCCCGGTCCTATTTTCAAGAATTTTTTCATTCAAATGCATTAGTTGTTGAGAATAGAGTGTTGCGTTCACTGTTTGCTTTGGTTATAACAGATCATAGTACAGGATACCCTTCATATTCTACCATGCACACAGCATAGCCTCTTTGCGATGAATATTGGGTTTTGGAGCGGCTATCTAGTCACTCTTATGTTCACAGGACAATCATAATAAATCCATTTTTCTTCACCAGTAACAATTTTCCATAGAAAGTCCTTTTTTTTGTATCTTACAAGTAATGAAATTCATGTGCTCAATAGTTGATTTATATTGATTTCGGAGAGCTTATGAGGAACCCATTTCCCTATCTTATTTATTTTACCCATATCATGAAGGCGTCTTAAAACAGTTGAATAGTCAATATTCAGCTGTGCTGCAAGCTCTCGAGTCGACTGGCGCGGGTCTTTATCTAGTAAGGCCTGTAATCAATCAGTTTCCAGCTTTTGGAAACTTCCAGGACGCTGCTCGTCTTCAAGATCGAAATTTCCTTCTCTAAATCCGGTAAACCATTTCTGGCACGTTCTCACAGAGACAACATTCTCACCATAAATAGAACTTAAAGCAATTGCCGCCTGTGTTGCGTTTTTTCTTTGATGAAACTCGTATAACATGCAATGTCTAAAATGATTTTTGAAATGCTCCATTTTATAAAATTAATTTTACTACCAAATAAAGTTATTGAATAATTTTTGATTGCAAATTAAAGAGAAATGTTTGTAGTTTCAAAAAACATATAGAAGTCTCATCTTATAGGCATGTTGCAAAAATTTTTTTACTTTTAAATTTATGCTAATGGATTTATGCACCAACCTAATAATTTCAATGTAATGAGATTGAAAAATTAACTCCCATAAATTTGAAACATCGCACTTTATTCATGCTTTTTCGAAATTGAATTAAAATTTTCATTAAAAGACGATAAATGCACCAAATAAATGTCTATATTTTATTAAAATTAATCAGATAAATTTTGACATTTTTTTTTCAAGATATAAAATATTTCAACCGAATTCACAGATAAAACTATATGAAGCTGTGTTTGCGAGGTCATTCAAACAAAATCCACTTACAAAAACCAACACAATTTGATTTGAACCAGCATTAGGTTGGTCTTGAAATTTATTTATTAATAAGTTGTGACAAAACTGTTTTTAAGTCATAAATTTTGAACCAAGTCTGAAGCTTATTTTTTTTCGTTTCCAACCAGCCTGAAATTAGCATGGCCCCAATGATGCCTGCTCGTAAACTAACTTGTAATTGACTAAAGACTTGTGACTCAAAAACAACTCTGGGTCTTGAAATAAAGTAAATTTTTTAAAATATACTTACCAAGACAATAGAAGGTATTTTGAACAGCTTTTCCTCCATCGAAATTCCATGTGAAAACAAGAGGTGTTGATGTTTTACTGCCAACCTTTTAATGAAATAAAATCAGCAATAGATTTAAATTTTGATAAATCCATTAGCAATACCACAAAATTGAAACCACTTTGCCAAAATTGTGTTTTAACCATATTCAATTCCATTATATTCCTAATAGTGATCAGGTTGGCCCTTCTTCCTGAAATTAGGGCATTTTGACAGTTTGCCTGAGCTGAATCATAAGTATAAGAATTTGATTTAACTATTTTGTAGCATCTATTGGTAATTCGATTTGGACTATTGTAAACACCGCTGCCCCAACCTGATGAATAACCTGTTGGGCATGCTAAGCAATTTTTATCAGTGACAGACCAATATCTTATAAAGCAATATATTTTAAAAATAAAGATTTTGAAAAATGTTTTTTAATTAATTTTTTTACACTTGAGTGCCCGAATTCGGCTCATTGTTGAAATTATGACACTGACAAGTGCCTGATAAGCAGGTTAGAGTATAAGCTGTAAATTATTAAACTAAAGTTCTAGATAAAAATAAGAAATAAGGCGGTGAAAATTACGTGTAGAGGTCATACATTGTCCACTGGCAGTACATCGTTGATTATGACTGGATCTAGGTACTTGGCAAAAAAACTTTAAAATCATGAAATAAATTTTAATTCATTTCTTACAACAAGCGGCAAAGTCTGTGTCATAGTATCGAGACGCAATACACCTTAAATAAAAAATATCAATTAAAATTAAATTTTATTTTTAAAAGCCGTTCACATGGCAGAATTTTTTTTTTAATTTTAATATACTGGTGTAGTCTAAATTCAACAAAAAATAAAATTTTTAATTAACACAGGAAATATTAATGATCAAATAAAAAATGAATGTTTTGAGATTTATTTTTTGTCTTTATGATCTATTCTAATCGGAATTTTGTTATGTAATTTGTAATATTATTTTATTAATCAATAATAATTTAATTAGTAAATGTCATGCAAATGTCATGTTATAGCAAACATGGCTTCATACCAAATAAGGGTTGCGTGACAAATCTGTTAGAAACACGAAGATTTTTTAACAGAAAGCTTAAACTTAAAAAAACCAGTGGACATTGTGTACATGGATTTTTGCAAGGCATTTGATAAAGTACCTCACAAAAGACTTATATATAAACTTCAGTGCTATGGTTTAAATGAGCAATTAATCAACTGGATTGAAGTTTTCTTAACAAATAGAAGACAGAGAGTTATCCTTGGCAACGTATCTTCAACCTGCAAAACCGTCCTGAGTGGAGTACCACAAGGTTCTGTTTTAGGCCCTCTTTTATTTGTCATATATATCAACGATCTTCCCGATGGGATTAGGAACGTATGTTAACTGTTCGCAGATGATACAAAAGTTATTAGTCAAGTTGAATTACAAGAAAACACTCTTCATTTACAAAATGATGTCAATAAGTTAAGCACTTGGTCCAAGGAATGGCTTATGGAGTTTAATGATAATAAGTGTGTAGTTGTTCACTATGGTTCAAACAATCAAAAATGTGAATATTTTTTGGGTGATTCTGAAGAAAACCATAAGCTAATTGAATCAATAGAAGAGCGTTACTTAAGGGTTGTTTTTAGGAATGACTTTAAAATGTCAAGACATATAGCGGCTGCTGTAAAAAAAAGCAAATCAGATTTTAGGAATGATTAAATATCGTGACATTTACACCATGAAGAAGCTGTATACAACGTTAGTAAGACCTCACTTAGAGTATGCTGTCCAGGTTTGGAACTCGTCTTTGAAGAAGGAAATTGGCAGCATTGAGAGTGTACAAAGAAGAGCAACTAAACTGGTTGGAGAATTGAGAAACTTAAGTTACGAAGAGCGACTTATCAAGCTAAGACTAACCACACTCGAAGAAAGAAGAAAAAGAGGTGATTTAATTGAACAATTTAAAATTGCTAAAAGTATTGATAAAGTGGATTGGCACTACCCCTTGAAGCAAAAGCCGGAATACTCCGGAACAAGAAGTCACAGATATGGTTTTGAAAAACAACTTGTTAAGAATTGTAGCTTGAGATTTAATTTTTTTACAAACCGAAATACAAATATGTGGAATAGTTTTAAGATGATTAAAAGTCATCTTTATCCTATAGTCTTTATTTTTATTATTATTTATTATTTTATTATTAAAATATTATAATTCCAGATGGTGAATTTTTTTAATTTTTTTTCATGATTTTGAAATATTTACAAAAAAGTTAAGGATTTTTTAAAAGTTTTCGATCCATCTTTTATCCGAATAAAGTTCTATTTTGTTTTATTTCTAATCTTTTTTTCGTAAAATTCAGTATTTATTTAAAAAATTTAAATTTTAGAGTTATTTTAGATTAAAATTCCTTTAAATTAAAATTTTTGACTTATTTGAATTTTCATGTCTTACATTAATCAGCCTTCAAGTCATTTTGACTTTTATTCAACTCTCTCTTTTTTTAATTTATTTAATTCATAGAATAGATATTTGCGAACCACGAGATTTTAATTCAATCTATCAAATAAAAAATTATACTACCTGCAAGCAGATGATATACAAAATAGAAAAGCATAATCCTTAAAAAAAAAGTTATTTGATTTTTCTTGTTCTTGATCATTTTACTTGACATGATTCATTTGTACCATCGTTTGTATAAGTACAAGGCTGATTATAAGCTAGTTTTTCTCCTGAGAAAATTAAATTTTATATTTTTTTAAAATAATTTTTTTTAAAATAGCCTTACGACAACGTGATTCAGCACTATTCTATTTTGAAAAGAAAATAATAAAAAATTAAAAACAAAAATTTTAAAAATTTAAAATCTAACCCAATACTGAGTTGATGGACAAAGACATGTACTATTTGAATAGCAAATGAGACCAAAATAGTCCTGGCACTGAGATGACACAGTACAAGTTCCTCGAAAGGTTATTCGGTTCACGCATTGTCCTGATACTGAATCATAATATTGTGTTGTTCTGCATCTTTATTTTAAAAAATTAATTTTTTAAAACAGAAATAAAAAAACTGTCTTTTTTACTGGCAAGACCAAGAGTTAGCTACATAAGGAGTTGCCAAGCAAATCAAGGAATATGGCGAATAGTCTGCACATTGGTTGTTCTCAAATGTGATTCTTTGATAAATACAATTTTCTCCATGTAAAATTTTTGGAACTAAATTAAAAAATTTCACAAATTTTTCCAAGGTGTCATTTTTTCACACAAATAAAATTTATCATCCAACAAAAATTTTCTTTTGATTACTATGAAAAATTTTATCAATTCTCTCATGTGACAAATTAAGAATTACAAAATAAATTAAGAAAATTTACGAGACCATGTTTTTTTACAACAAAATAGATTTTTGAATTTAAAGGTATATATATAATATAAGTGATAAAAGATATTATTATCTACTTTTGGAGCTAACTAAATCATTCATAGCAGGTTTATATAATGTAATTATTTTTTTCAACTTATCAAATTTATACTTGTATTTTTAAAATGTTTTTTTCTATTATCATTTGTGTAACTATAAAATTTAAAATAAAAACTATTAATCCAATATATTAATTAAATATTTTTTTGGTTCTACTCTTATCATTTTTTATTTAAATTTACATAATTATCTTTTTAATCGTTTATTGAAATTAAAATCAGGAATAGTATTTAGGTTTAAGAAATAAATCAAATTAAAAAAAGAGATATATCAAAAATAAATTTTCTTTTCTTAATAAATAGCTTATAATTTATCATATTTAATATATTTAATAATTTTAATATATAATTATCACCTTTTATTCAAATTATATACTTATTTACACAATTTAACAGAATTTTACCTTTTTAAAATTCGCTTTTTGCGTAAAAATCAGTAAGTTTTTTTATCTCATTTCTTTTATTTAGTTTAATTTTTTGAAAAATGTTGAAATGGCCTAAAAAATGTCATTTATTTGGCATTTTTGTTTTAATGTAAATTTTCGAAATTAAACCTTTTCTTGCATATGTAAGTTTTCGAAAAATTACGTAAAATTACAAAAACCCTCCTAGAAAATCTACAATTTATTTATATTTTTAAAAAAAATTTAAATTTTTTATTTAAATAAAAAAATCAATTTATTTTTTTTTCATTTTAAGATTAAAAATAACAATTAATATGATCTATAATAATAATCATATGAAAATTGACTGAATTTTATTTTAGTATTTTTATTCCATTTTAATAAGCTATTTCTAATCGTAATTACAACAAAAAAAATTTAATAAAATGAAAATAAGATAAAATTCCTTAAGTTTTCTACAAATAAACCATATTTTGATAATTTTAATTTACTTGTTTTTATTTATTTATTAAAATATTTCGATTTAAAAATGGTTTATTCTTTCGTCTTTATTCAAAAAGTTAAATACAATTTTGAACTTGCAATTTGAAAAATGCGATGAAATTTAGTTTCTATTTTTGAAATATTTACAATTTAAATTTGCAATGTTATTTCAATTTGATCTTAAATATAGCACTTCAAAGCTCTTTTATTTAATTTAATTTTTATAAATTTATTTTTTAAGAATTTTTTCTAATAAATTCAATGTATAGTAAATTCAATGTTCTTTATTTGTAAAAATTAATCTTTTAATTTTACTTTTCAGTTTTTAAAAAAAACAGTCTTGAAATAAATTGAGTTATTTGTTCTAGAGCTGTTTTTTTATTGACCATAACAATTTTTATCTAAAAACTGAAAAGTAAAATTAAAAGATTAATTTTTACAAATAAAGAACATTGAATTTACTATACATTGAATTGAATTTATTAGAAAAAATCCTTAAAAAATAAATTTATAAAAATTAGATTAAATAAAAGAGCTTTGAAGTGCTAAATTTAAGATTAAATTGAAATAACATTGCAAATTTAGATTGTAAATATTTCAAAAATAGATACTAAATTTCATCGCATTTTTCAAATTGCAAGTTCAAAATTGTATTTAACTTTTTTAAAAAAGACGAAAGAATAAACTAAATCCATTTTCAATTTATCTTTATTACTTAGTTTACTTTTTATGCATATTTAGCATATTAAAAGCATATTGGGAGTAAAGGAATTTTGGAGCATACTTTAGAGAATATTTGTATTTTTTTAAAGCATATTTTGACAGTCTATAATAATGACGCATGGTTACTTAGCTTATTTTTGTTTTTGGTGAATAGATTGATGTCGTTTAATTGGGGAAGACAAAAAATCTTTTTATAATTTGACAAAATTTTTGTTACCGCATTCTACATAATTCCAATATTTTTGAATGTCTGAACATCTAAAATTTTTAATAATTAAATGAATGGGTAAAATATAAACACTATGTTATTCAAAATACCGGCATTTGGTAGTAGAGCATTGTAAGCCTTTGCTTTGCAGACACGGTTCATGTCCAGAGTTAGCGCAAGTTTCATAGTAGGATAATTGTGGAGCTTAATATCAATTTTTTTAAATTTTTTAATTGTAATTAAAAATTGGAAAACTCAAATTTTACTTACAACATTTTGTACCATCCTTCAAGCAAAGTATTGAATAAAGTATTTAAAAAAAATATTTTTCTCAAAAATAAATTTACCCAGTAATAATCAGCTGGACATCTTTTTAATAAAAGTTCGATTAAAATTCCAATCTCAAAAAATAGATTAAAATTTTACATGCAAGTTGTGGAACACTCTAATCCAAGATAGTCTCTGCATTGGTATGTTTCGGTACATGCAGAATTAAGCGGAAGTTTGGGAGCTTTTTGGCAAAAAGATTAAATAGAAGAATTAAAATTTTTAAATATCTACTGCAAATGGGAGCAGAAGAATCCCAATATTTGTCAAAATCACATCTTTTTAATTTTTGAATTTAGTAAAAATTTAAAGATTTAAAATTTTTGGTTATTACAAACATTGGTGGTTGGAAGAATCACAAGACAAAAATTTAGCTGTATCACATTGTATGTCGTTGATACACGATGATCCATTCAAAAATTTGGGAACTGATTAAAAAATATTAAGCTAAATTTAAATCAGTTAATTTTGCCTCGATTTTACCACAAAGTGTGTAGTTCCAAAAGTGTGTTACAGCGCATCTTAATAAAATAAAATTAAAATTTTGATTTAAATTTCTTCCAGCTGAAATTAATTTATTTTGAAAAAAAAAAATTCTAATTTAAACAACAACAATCACTTAAAATATTCTAATTTAAAAACTACGATCTAAGTTTTTACGAAATATTACGTCAATTTACGCTGCCTAATTTTTTTTTCAATAATGGGGAATTTAAAGAGAGTGAGAGCAATGGTGCAGGAGTCATTTGGCAAAATGAAAATAAAATTTTTTATGAAGTGATTTTAAATAAATTTTAAGTTCTTAAAAGGTGAAAAAAAATTTGTTAAATCTAAATTCATCCTTTCAAAAGACAATTTCACTCTGAAATTTTTTTTCCGGTCATGTGATTGAATACAAATTTTGAATGTAAATTTTATGAACAATTATGTAATTTAAACTGTTTTAAATTGAATTGTAAAATTATTATTTAACTTATTCAAAAATGGAATTTAATGAACTTCAAAATAAAGACCCATGTCAATTAGTTCTTTTTTTGATGAGCTTGGGAATTCCTTTGCCCGAGAAAGAGTGCCAAAAATGTAAACGAAAATGCTCCTTGAAAAAACGTTCAAATGTCCCTGAGATTAGAGGATAATGTGAAAGCGAGTTTGGATAATTTTGTCGATAAAGTGAAATTTCATCTCTACAATTTTAATAAAGAAATATAGAGTTTTTTGAAAAGTATACAGTACTTCTACGAAAAGTGTTTTTTTTGTAAACTTAAGTAAAAAAAGGTAAAATTACTAATTTAACCGTAAAACTAAAGACCGAAAAGTCTTCAATTATGTGTTAATTATATATAATAAATTACATGAAAAATTAATTTTTTATAATTTATAAAAAGATTTAATGAAAAAAGCAAATTTACGTAAATAAACGTAAATTTTTGAAATTTTGTTTTTTCATGCTAAAAAAATTAAAAAAAGAGTATTTTTTAATTGACTTTTTTTAAAGATAAAAATAGTAATTTTAAAAAATACTAATTTACGTCAATTATCCTAATTTTGGGTAAAATCACTTTTCAAATTTATGTAATTTTACTTAAAATTTCCATTTTTACGTCAATTTATCGTTACACAACTGCAAATCATTTTAGATAAGATTAATTTTTTTTTAATAGAAAAATAAAAAAAAATATATAAAATCCACTAATATACTATAAAAAAAATTGAAAAGTATAATGTCTTTTACTGAGGGCTCTGGAAGTCATTCCACTCACAAAGTTGATTCTTTATGGTAGCAATTAAAGTTAAATAAAAGCCTCTTGATTGAGGAAGTGGGCAATGTGAAATTTTGGTACACAAATAAAAAAATTTTCTAACTTTTGTTCTAAATGTCATAAACTTTTTCTGTAAATGAAACAAGGTGAAACGCCTGTTGTTAACCTTCCGCGGAAGTCTGCAAAATCTGTGCGAATTCTGCAAAATTTCATCCTATTTAAAAGTATTAAGAATAAAAAGCAATTAATTTGAACAGATTTTGCAGACTTCCGCGGAAGGTGAAACAACAGTTGCTTCCTTTTGTTTCATTTACAGAACAAGTTTTTGACATTTAGAACAATTTCACAATGCCTTGTGCAAAAATGGTTCTGTAAAGAGTACATTATTGTACAAATTTGTACAAAAGAATTCTTGGATCTGCAAAAACTCTGCAATTTTCTGTAAAATGCACACCATCAAAAAATACTTGATTTAACTATGCAATAAATTGCAGAGTTTTTTCTTCAAAAGCCAAATTGGTTATTAGTTACAAAAAAAATTTTAAATTTTAAATTTAATAATTAAATTCTCAACTTTTATCAACTTTGTGAGTGGAATGACTTCCAGAGCCCTCAGTAAAAGACATTTTTCTTTTCAATTTTTTTTATAGTATATTAGTGGATTTTATTTATTTTTAGTTAAAAAAAAATTTTTAATTTTTAATTTAATAATTAAATTTCAATTTAATAATTAAATCTAAAAAAAAAATTTTATGTAACTCAACATTTTAAATTAAACATAAACTTATTATTTAAATAAAAAAATAACCGTAAATAAATTAATTTCAACATAAAGAAAATTTTTTAATCACGAATAAATTCCATATTTTTTTAAACTTACACACATTGCAATGTAGCTAAGTGACAGGTCAGACCCAATGTTGAATCACACACATATGGTGGATTACAATTTAAACCAGTATTTATATAATATTCTAAAATTTAAGTAAAATAATTTTTTATTGTGAAATATAAAGAAAAGTCTTACGACATCTAGTTCCGTCATGAAAATAGTTTGTGGGACATTCACAGGTAGCGACGTTGCAGATCAAACCTTGATTTTCATTACAGGGAACAGAGACTGAACACGTTTCAGCATTGTTTTTTTTTATTACTTTTAAAAAAAATAAAATAAAATAGAAAAATTTTTTTTTTAATTGATCTTACAGCATTCGGTTCCGCTCCAATAGTAATTCGAATCACATTGGCACTCTTTGGAACCAGCAGCTGTGACACACTGTAGTCCCAAATCAGTCCGACACTCTTCACTTGTATTACAGCTGATTGCATTCAAATATCTTAATGTGCATGTCTCACTCACCGTGGACCAAAATCTGGTGTAATCACATTCACATCTGTAAATGTAATCACCATTTAAGGTGCAATTTAGTAATTTTGTTTCATCACATCCCAATTCTATTGAACAAATTTGTAAGTACGAACTTTTTAAATTGCAAAAGGTGCCATTCCAAAAGTAAGGATACACACAGGTACATTTAGATGCTTGGCATACCAGATTTCTATTCGTTTGACATTGAGATACATCAGTGCATCCGGTCTGGTCGAACTCAATTCGTAAATCTATTTTTTAAAAACTAATCACATTTTTGAACTCAGCGAATTTTTCCAAATTTATTCGGCTTTTAGATGGCTCAAGACAATTTTTGGCAAAAAAGATCAAAAATTTTTGATTTTAGCTCTTTTGAAATCCTAAACCTTCCAGTCAGGTGATTCCAGTCAATTTTCATACCAGGATTTTATTAAATAATAATAAAGAAAACTTTTTTTAAATAAAAGTATATTTTAATGGGGTGGTATTTACTATAACATCAAAATTTTTTCATCAAAAAAATGAAATTTATCACCAAAATATTTTTGTTTTTATCACCAAATTTATAAAAAATTAATTGAAAAAAAAATCAACATCAAAATAGACCAAAATTTGGATTAATTCATCAGAAATTTTTTCGATAAATCTTTTTTGATTAGTTTAGGTCTTCCACGAGTTTTTTTTCATCAAAATAAGTTGTCTGAGCATTATCAGAAATTTTGAAAAAATTTTTTAGTAATTGTTTATATACAATGTTTGTATAAACTTTTTGAATATCTTGTACGTTCACATGAAATTCTCCTATATTCTTTTTAGTTTGATTCGGAATAAAATTGATGTAAAAAATCATTTTGATGACAAATTTGAGAAAAAATTTGATGCCATTTCTGATTTATTTGATGATGAAAAAATTTATTCTCAAATGTTAATAATAGTAATAGAAAAAAATTTCGAAAAGGACAATTTTTAATTATGAAATTTTTCTTATTAAGAAAGGTATAATCGAAATCAATACTTCGATTTTTGTCATCTAAACATAGATTACAGCTTCAATCTTTTTTTGATTTTTTTCAGCTCAACGATGAGTTGTCGGGCATTTTGTTTTTGTTATTTAAAATAGTTTATTTAATAAAAAAAATACCACAATAATTTGTTTCTGTATTCCAATATCTTTCATTTGAACACAAACATTTACTTAATCCTGAAGAATCGTAAAGGCAGTAAAGACCATAGCCGCATTCATCTTTGTATTTAAATGTGCATGCTGACATGTGTCCAAATTGTTTTACTTAAATAAAAAATTATTCCTTTTTTACACTAATTTTTAAAAAAATATATAAAATATAATAAATAAAATTAAAGTATTAAGAAATTAAAAAAATACCAAAATTTTTAATAAAGTCTTTAAATTTCCAACAAAATAATATTCGATTAACAAATATTATCATTATTAAGGATCATAACATTTTCTGTATTCTTATTTTAATTTTATTTAATCACCGTATTTCTTAAAATAAAAATAGGGTTCATCAAGAAATATTTTCTTTTCACCATGGAAAAGACAGATTCCTCAAATAGACACGTTCTGGAATATACCTTATTGGAACGTGACCTTGGTATTATGATATCTTGTAACTTGAAATCGGAGAATCAGATATCGAATGCGGTGGCAAAAGCAACAATTGCTTTAAGTATCCTTAAAAAGACGTTTAAATGCTGGACACCGACAATCTTCAAAATTCTCTACACCACCTTTGTCCGCCCACATCTAGAATATGCTGCTGTCGCCTGTTCACCACATTTAAGAAGAGACATTACGGCAATAGAGAATGCCCAAAGGAGAGCCACTAAATTGGTCAAACAGTTCAAAAACCTTGACTACAGGGAGAGACTGGTGAAATTAAATCTGACCTCTCTGGAGGACAGGAGGACTAGGGGTGATCTCATTCAATTCTTTAAATGTTACACAAGCACCAACATTGTAAACTGGCACAAAGCGCCGTCTCTCAAAGTCCAAGGTAGAACAAGAAGAAGCTCCAACCAGCACAGTTTTGTCCGACCACTCCCAGCCAGAAAGCACTTTTTCACTTATAGAGTGACTATGCCATGGAACGCCCTACCGCAAGAGATCGTTAAATCCCTATCCGTCAGCCAATTCAAGAACAGACTAGATAAATATAGACGTAAGGAGAAACCTACCATGGATGAGTTCCAAAGACTCGGTAGAATCGACACGAGGGAATAGTGACATAATAAAAAACAATCTTCAATGTGATGAAGGCAGATTTGGGGAAGTGACTTTGCTCCAACCATAGTGTATATACTACAGTTACCATAGATGGGATCCTACTGTTTCCTATCTTCGCAAGTCTAGCTTGCTAGCTTGTTCTAACTATATATTATTATTATTATTATTATTATATCTAAAAATGGTTATTTAAAATAAATGTTTGGTGGGTTAAAGACTTTATTTGGAAAAAAGGGGTCTTGTCAATTTCAGAAATTTAAAAATTTATCTTGTAAATTTTGTGAACAAAAAAAGAAAATATTTTCAAAAAATTCGATAATCATTTTTATATTAAATTAGATAACTAAATTTATAGTTTTTAAATAATAAATTAAAAATATCTTTTAAAAAAATTATTTATTTTACTTCTTAAATTATAAGTAGCTTAAGTAACATTTTAATATAGAATAAAATCTAAAACATTTTGTGCAACCCCAGGAGTCTTTTTTTTCACATTTTAACAAAAACAAATACGGTTTGACAAACCAATAGACACCAAAAATTTAATATTCTCTTATGGATCCACATGAAAAATCTCTTTGAAGTTTAATTAAAAAAATTTCAATTTTTAACACTCAATATTCAATCTTTAATTTTCCATGATATTTGACTTATCCATGATAAATTTATATTGAATTGTACCAATTGTCACATGAAAGCAGTAGAACCTAAACTTTCATTTACAAAAGGAGATATATTAGCTTTTATCGGTATCTTTTAT
Source organism: Brachionus paranguensis (assembly GCA_016802215.1). Classification (NCBI taxonomy): domain Eukaryota; kingdom Metazoa; phylum Rotifera; class Eurotatoria; order Ploima; family Brachionidae; genus Brachionus; species Brachionus paranguensis. Next base: position 256,966 of record JAESIX010000007.1, read on the forward strand.
GCAAGAAGTGTCTAACACAGACTTGTTTTTAAGTCACAGTTTTAAGTCTGAGTCACAAAAATTTATGTCAAAGTTATGACTTTAAAAAAAAAAAGTTTTAAGTCGTTGACTTGAATTAAGACTTGTGACTTAAAAATAACTCTAGTTTAATACCAAAATGTTCCTCTCAAAGCCATAAGGTCAAGAATTTATGAAGCTCGATTTGTTTCCATTAGCAAAAATTTTTCCTGTATTTGTGTCTAATTTATTTTATGAAAAATTTCAAATTTTAAAATAAAAATATACAAATTTTTTTTTTTAAATCAAAATAAAAATTAATTAGACACATTTTTTTTTAACACATTTTGAATAATTATTTCAACTCATGTTACCAACAAAGCATACTTTTTAAAAAGGTTTTTTGGACCCCTTTAGTACTTAATGTATAAAAAATTTCGGTGTTTGAGTGTTTATAATTTCTGAGAAAAAAGTAAACAACTTTGGGATTATGTAATTTAATTTATGAAATATTTAAAATATGTTATCAAAAATTTGAAATTTTGTGATCTAAAGATCATCAAGAGATTGACAAGACCCAAAAAAAGTATTCTTTTGATTTTTGATAGCAAAACTTTATGATTCATTCATATAAATATTTATACACAAATAAATTTACAATTTTAAAATTTTAAAAAATTTAAAATACCACAAGTGGTTGTGTAGAACATTCCAGTGGGACATTTGCACTTATTTTCTGAGCAAACGTAATGATCACTTTGCGAGCACTCGCTGGTCAAATTACAAAAATCACCATGCTGTTTTGGAGCTAGAAAAATTTGAAGATTAAAAATAAAATTTCAAATTAAAATTTTTTTTCTACTTGCACTACTTATACCAATGGATATTCCATAACCGATAGCAATTAAAAAAATTACTAAAACTATATTAATCAAAATTATTGTAAATCGTGGACCTATTGGAAAAAAATCTCTAAAAACAGTGATTTTTTTGCTCGATGGAATCAATTGTTGAGAATCGGAAAAAACTTCATACTTTTTTATATTTTTCACAATTTCAATTCAAAAAATGATAATCAAAATAATTAAATACTTCGTATATATTGACTTTGTCGTTGTGGTTATCCGAAGAATGGGAAAAAGCCTCAAATAAAAGGCCTTTACCTTTGGATTTAGACGCCATTTTAAGCTTAGCTTGGTGTGAATTAAAAATATTTTTCTTTAAAAATTTTATTCTTGAAATTTCAAATTTATTTAAACACTTAATAAACTTAAATTAATGAAACCTTAAAATTTTAAAATTAATTGGCTTTTTAAATTGTTGTTTGAAAAGGTAAATTGACAAATAAATTTCGATTGAATTTCATTTAATATATTTGGCAACCTGTGTAAGGCGCCACAGCTCTATAGCCATTTGCACAAACAGTACAGGTATTTCCATTCCAATAGCTTCAAATCAAAATCAAAATTAAAATCAATTACATTTCTTAAAAATTAAAATTTTAATTACTAAAAGAAAAAATCCTCGCACATGCACAAATTCAGATTAACATTGCATCCTAATCGTTTATTAAGAACACATTGATATGTGTGACTACAAGCTTGATAGTGGCTACTACGAAGTGCTAAAAAACGATGACATTAGAATCATTTAGATCATTTTTGATTTTAACTTACTGCATTTCGATCCATCCCAATAGCTTGAAAAAAAGTAAAAGTTTTATTAGAATATAATTTAAATTATAAAGAACATTAATAAACCCATCCACAAATTTAATATAAAATACTTTTTCATTTATTTTTAACAAATAAATCGTGAAAATAACAAAAAAAATGAAAATTGAACAATTAAAACTTCAGCAAGACTTTGATGCGCTCACAGAATGGACCAAAAAATGGAATATGGACTTAAATCTCAAGAAGTGCCAAAGAATGCATCTCGGCAGAACAAATCAAAAGTTCGAGTATTCAATCAAAGAAAATTGCCTTAGATATCAACTTGAATTAACTCACTTAGAGAAAGATCTTGGTGTACATATCAGCAGCGACTTAAAATGAGAGAACCAAGTTAATCAATCGGTAAACAAAGCTAATAGAACATTAGGGATGTTAAAAAACTCGTTTAATTATGTTAACAAGAAATCTTTTAGGCTTCTGTATACTTCATTGGTAAGACTTGATTTAGAAAATGGCAACTGTGTGTGAGACCCATACCTAAGAAAGGACATACAGTAAAGCACACTTAACTCGAACTAAAACTGAATATTTGTTGGAAATCTATTACTTTCAATGGAAAAAACTACGGATAACTCGAACTCGCTTAACTCAAACTTTTTTTAGCTACAAATAGGATTCAATTCACACTTAACTTAAAACTTTGAAGGAGACCATGTAAAAATTACCTTTAAAAAAATTAATTATCTTGAAAAATCTTTTTATCTAATTACTAATTAAAAAAAATGATAAAGTCGAGTTAGATTCAGATGATGAGAATGAAGCTAATCAAGACGTTAATACTACTAAAAATAATCCAACATCATCAGAAGAAGCGAAGAATATCAAATAACTGCAGGTGTTCCTCAAGGCTCAGTAATTAGTCCTCTTTTATTTAGTATTTATATTAAAGACATTCCCAAAAGAAACAGGACTGGACTGAGTCATTCTGTTCCATTGGTGATAAGACTGGTAAATGAATACCGAGCAGGTTTCGAATCAAGATTCATCGAATACCCCACCCCTTTGTGTAATTGCTATCTTACAATTTCTTTCCATCTCGAACCGTCAGAGTTCTAAATCTTTAAACTACCTCATGAAACATTTAAATTTAAATTTTATCTTATTTTATTTTATTTTTATTCTTTTTATTCTTTTTATTTTATTTAAAATCAACTTTTAACTTCTTTTTATTTTTTTTTTATCTGAAGGAGCTAACCGCTCGATACAGATTTCACTAATAAAAAAAAAAAAAAAGAAACAAAACAAATAATGAATATTCTCTGTTCTTCGCAGATGATCTAGTTACATTCTTCATTTATAACAAAAAGGGGAACCTTGAAAATAAGATAAATAAATACACTAACGAACTAGAACAATGGCTTATTAAATGGAAAATGAAGATATCAGTAGAAAAGTCGTGTTCTGTAATCTTTTCTAGGTACAAAAAAGAGAGTGAAAATCTAAACATAAAAATTTATGGAAACAGAATAGTGAGCCAAAAAGAAATCAAGTTTCTTGGCATTAAATTTGATTCTAAGTTAAACTTTAATATACTGGTAGACCAAATTAAAGAACGCTGCAATAAAAGGTTAAATATTATTAAGATTTTGTCAAATAAAAAATGGGGTCTTACTCAAAACACACTAGGAAATTTATATAAAACTTTAGTCGGATCAATTTTAGACTATTCTTTTCCTTGTTTAAATTCATTCTCAGAAACTAACATCAAAAACTACAAGCAGTTCAGAATACACCAGTCAGATCTATCCTTAAGTTAAAATATGATACTCCCTTCAACATGTTGCATCATGAGGCTTTTAATAAACTTAAATTACTAACAGTCTCGAATCGGCTTTTTGAGTTGAGTGAGAGATATGTTGGGACAGGACTGAGTCATTCTACTCCATTGGTGGTCAGACTAGTGGATGAATACAAACAAGGCTTCGAATCAAGATATATTGAATACCCTACTCCATTGTGTAATTGCTACCTTACTATTTCCTCTTTTTTTCATGAAGCTTCAACTATGTAAACTTCTGTCACATGTAACAATTTATTTCAATATATGTCTTTTAAACTTTCTTTAAATTTTTTTTTTTTTTTAGCTGATTTACTTTACTTTATTTTTATTTTATTTTATTAACTATTTTTTTTTTTATTATTATTTTTTTTTTTTTTTTAAACTTTATTCTGAAGGAGCTCTAGCTCGGTACAGAAAACAAATAAATAAAATAAATAATAAGTAATGAATGATCTTTTTGAGACTGAGAAGAGCAACAAAGTTGGTAAGAAGTATCAGTAACAATCCATACGAATCAAGACTTAAAGACCTTAAGATTCAGACTCTAACAGAGCGTCGAAATCGTGGGGATCTGATTCAGATGTTTAAAATTGTTAAGGAGATTGATAACGTTAATTTTAACAAAAAGATCAATTTCAACAACCTTTCAAATCAACAGATGAAGCTGAGAGGTCATAAGTATAAGTTAGTAAGAGAAATAGTGAGGAACTGCTCTCAGAGACATAACTTTTTGACAAATAGAGTCGTGAATGAATGGAACAAACTCCCAATCTCAATTGAAGAAACGGAAAACGTCAACCATTTTAAAAGAATTTTGGATAGACATAAACTATTAAATTTATTTTAAACTGTTTGAAGGGACAATCGCAAATAAGTGATGAAGCCACTAGTTGGCTAGACGCCCTAGGCGTGTGAATAACCTTAATGTTATACAGAGCATTTAATTATTATTAATATTATTATTATTAAAACTTATTTGACCAAAAAATTATTATTTCATTAATAAGCATTGACTTTTCAAAATTTTTGGGTAGAAAAAAATCAAAAACCTTTATCTATTTATTAAAACTTAATTAATTTGGTAAATTTTGCCGAATTTTTCAAAATTTCACAATTTTTTCTGATTTTGGACTTAAATATCGAAAAAAGTAAATTTACGAAAAATCACAATTTTTAACCAAGTAAAAAATGGTAAAAAAGGTAAATTTTGGTAAATATTCTTATATTGATGAATTTTTTCTCTAATGTAGTTTTTTTTATGTTTCATAATATTAATTATTTTAAATTTTTGAAAAAAATAAATTTAATCATTTTATTTGCTATTTTTGTTCATTTTAATGCTATTAAAAGCTCTTTCACATGCATGTTTGAAAGTGGATCCATAAGGAATATATTTCACGAGTTCCTCTTCAATAATTTTTATTTTTATTGAATTAGAAAAAATTATTAGTAAAAAGTATTTAATTATTAGTAAAATACTTTTTACTAATAATCTAAATCCTATTCAGTTAGTTTGGCATTAATTGAAAACCTTTATCAGAAAAAAAAATTAAGAGTGAAGATGAGTTTTCTTCGGCTGTCAGAGAATTCGAATAATGCCAAAATTACATTAATAACTTAAAAAAAGTAATATTAAATTGTGATTTTAATTTTAGACAAAATTCAAATTTTAAGGTAATTAAACGTGTCATTTAAAGAAATGGTGATAAATCGGATCTTTTAATTGAATAAGATGATGAAATATGTTATTTTTTTTAGAGAGATAGTTTTTGAATAAAGGAGAGTACCTTAAATTAAAAAAAAAAATTATTTACCAAAATTTACCTTTTTTTAATTTTTTTTACCATTTTTTACTTGGTTAAAAATTGTGATTTTACGTAAATTTACTTTTTTCGATATTTAAGTCCAAAATCAGAAAAAAATGTGAAATTTTAAAAAATTCGGCAAAATTTGCCAAAAAAACCTAAAATTTTCGGCAAATGATTTTTACGTAAATTTACTATTTTTTACAAAAGTAAATTTACGCAAAACCTAGTTGACGTGTCACCACTGTACCTAATTGCTTTTGAAGTTAAGGTATAGTAATTTTTTTGAAAAAATAATCAAATTATTTTTTAACTCAAAACTCTCAAAAAAAAGGTAAAAAAGAAAAAATTATTTTTTGTGACATGTCTCAAAAATCGAGTAATTACATAAACAGGTTCGTGAACAAAAGTACTTACTGAGTATCCCGACAATCACATCTATATGTTGCTAAATTATCTGGACAGCTACAGCTTACGCCTGAAGTTCGGCAGTACAGCCCTAATGTGTCATCACATGGATTTTGCCAAAAACTACATGTTTCCCCATAAGTTCTAAAATCAACTTTTTCCATATTTTATTTAATTGCTTTTTTTTTAATAAAAAGTGGACTCGCTTTAATCCTATTTTACCAAAATATTCCAGATTAGAAGAATTAGAATTTTGGCACAGTAAAAATATCGGATTAATGCGAGCCAACTTAATTCATTCTTTTTTCCTTACCACATTTTCCCGAAATACCATCCTAAATAAAAACTTAAACAAAATTTGAAAGTTATTTTAAAAAAAGCTACATAATGCTGTGTTTTTGGACAAGTGCAAATTTGTAAGCCATTTTGATCCATTTCGCAAACCAATCCAGGCTCGCATTGGTAAGTTGTTCCATCACAATATTGATTTATGCCTGCTGGTTTTTCTTTGGTATTAATTTTAGAAAAATGTCTTTTAATTCTAAAGAAAACTCACGGCATTTGTCCATTTGAAAACTAATTGGATTGATCACCTTAAAAATACAAATCTTATGCTCTGAAAATGCTAGAATTTTTTTTTTCATTTTATCTTTTTATAACTAATTTTACGTTGTAAAAAAATTTATATCAACAGTACTGATTTGTTATGATGATTTTACCAAAATTTTGGTAAATTCGCATCAATTCTCGTTAAGCCAAAAAAATCCAAAATTTTTTCAATTTTTACACTTTTTTGAAATTCGCTCAAAAAAAAGTAATTTTTATTTCTAAATTTTTTTAAAATTTTTTTAAAAAATTGAAAACATTTTGGCAAATTGTAGTTTGAGATCAAGATCAAATAAAATGTATTTTTTTTTAAATAATAAAGAAAAAATAATTTTTTTTTAAAGCAATTATATTTAAGTTTTAAATGTTATATTGAAAAGGATAATTATTGATTTGAGAAATAAATCTACAGTAATTGTACAGTAATTATTATGAAAGAGAAAGGAAAATAATTTTAAGGCTAGTTAATATAGATGCTGGCTCGTGAGGTTAGGTTGTTCTTCTGTAAAAATGGTTGCTTTACGTTAAGTGACTGGGACAGTAAGCTCTATAAGCACTGACGAGCATCGGCGTGGTCCAGCCATTAAGTTTAAGTTGCTTGAGTAGGGCTCTGTATTAAAATTTTATTTATTTATTTTATTTAAATAATAATTTAAGGGCGGTGACCCTTGGGAAGTTCAGAATGGTCTAGAACCTTCTTTTCAACCCCCATGCGGTTATATAAATGTTTAATACAATTAAAGAGATATAGATAAGAATTTTTGTACATAAACTTATTTACAGATTAATAAAAGATGAGAAAAGTTTAGAGCTCTGTATTAAAAGAGCAGACTAAAAAATAGCAAGATCAAATTAGCAGAATTAAATAAGCACGTTTAATTTAGCAAATATTTTTAAATAGCAAAAAAATAGCGAGAAAAAAAAAGCAATTTGAAAAAAGCAAGATTAATTAAGCAAGAATAAATCACACTTTTTCTTAACTTTAAGATGGAAAATTTAATTGACGATTTAAATAAGTTATCTTTAATTGATAGTGGTTATATTACTCAGTCTCAAAAAGAATTTCATTTATTTCACTATATTTTTAAATTCTTATTTTATTTTTTAACTTTTATTTTAATCATTTTATTTTGATTTTTCTCTGAAGGAGCTAACGCTCGATACAGATTTACAAATAAATAATAAAGATCATCCATTACTTAGTCTAAATGGATACTTTTATAGCCGAATTCACGAAAATTCACCTCGCACAAATAATTATGTTGAAGCTTGGCATAATGCTTTTGGCTAAATGTTATTTAAACATCCCTTAGTGTATAAGTTGATTGATGACTTTAAAAAGGAGCAAAAGAAAACCGAAGATATTTTAGTACAATTAAAAACTGGTGTTAAATACAAGCGTCCACCTGCTTATGTTATTTTAGACAATAGAATACAAGAAGTAATGAAATCATACTTGCCAATCAATTTTAAAGAATTCTATGACAATTTATCAACAATATTAGAATATTAATTTGCTATTTTTATAAGAGCTAATTATAAAAGATTTTTTTTTCTTTTTTTTTGACATTAGCTAATTAGATAAATTTTTTTGCTATTTATGATTTGCTCTTTTAATTTTGCTGTTATTTACCTTTGCGATTTTGACACTTTTTATTTTAATTGATTTTATTTTAAACTAACGGGTGATGCATAAGTAAATGGACAAAAGTTAAGTTAACTTGCCGGATCATGCAAATGATCAGGGGATCATATATATATTTATTTATAAACTACTAAAAATTAGCTATAATATTGCAAAAAAAAAATTTAAAATGGGACTTTCTGTGTCTGAACGAGAGGCTTTTCGAAAAACAGTCAAAAATATGATTTCACAAATGGAAAAATCCGGCGCACTTTACTAAGCAAGGAATCGCTCGAAGCACTATATATAATACGATCAATCGTATTCAAATTGGAGATCCGATCAAGGACAATAAGAGAACGGGTCGTCCAACTACCTGGACAGCTGCAAGGAAGACAAAACTGAAGAGATTGCTCAATAACCGAACTGGAGTGAGTCAAAGGCGTCTAGCAAGAAAATTTAATGTCCACCAGACTACAGTTGGCTGGCAGTTAACAAAAATGGATATTTCATATCGTAAACGTGAAAAAACACCAAAATATTGCGCCGTACAGCATGAGAAAGCCAAGAAATTGAGTAAAAAACTTTCAAATATGCTATATCGTTCACCATGAATGCTTGAATAAACGACTGCTTCCATTTATACATGAGTATCATGAAGACCTTGACTACGTTTTTTGGCCTGACTTAGCGTCTGCTCACTATTTTATGGTAAGCACAACATGGATGAACGAAAATGTAAATTATGTGACCAAAGATATCAACCCGCCAAATGTCCCTCAAGCGCGCCCAATCGAAAATTTTTGGGGTTGTTTGAGTGAAAAAGTATACGAGGGAGGTTGGCAAGCCTCAACAGAGCAACAGCTGATTAACCGGATTAAATTAAAGTTGAAGGAATTTGACTTAAATTTTGTGAAATCCTTTATAACGGGGGTCAAAGCAAAGCTCAGAAAAATCGGTCACGATGGAGTTTTTTCATTATTTAAAAATCATAATTCTATTGAAAAATAAACTCTTTACATCAGAAAAAAAACCAGAACTTAATATCATTTTTATTTTTTGAGATATTCGCTTTTAATTTTTGTCCATTTACTTATGCATCACCCGTTATTACCCTTGAGTAGGAACATTACAGTGCTGATTATTGAGCTAGTCTGAAATTTACATATAGAATTTAAATATCCCTTTTTATTGAACTTTAATAGGTTTCCATTTTTTAATTTATTTTAATAAAAACTTTTTTAGAAAAAAAATCAAATGTTTTAAAATTTATAATTTAGTTAAATGGAAAAAAAATTATTTTAGTTTGAATTATTGAATATAAAAGCTATAAATTTGATTTCCTGAATTAACTTTAGCTAAATTATAATTTTACCAATTTACCAAAATTCTGGTAAATTCGCGTAAAATCATCGTAGCAAATCAATACTTTAGAAAAAATTGGACTCTCATCAAAAGATTGAAAATTTTCAAATCATTTTAAAATCTACTTACCCAATAATCTGGATAAGTGCATCTTTAAAAAAATAAATTATAAAATTTTAAAATAAATTTTATTTTTAATTACTGGCAAATATAGCCAATGCAGCTAAGACCAGCATAGTCCTGGCAATGAGGGTTCGTTCCGTTGCAAGCCGTATTGTTTGTTTTTTTGAATACTGACAATTAAAATTTTTTATTTTCATTTAATTTGCTAACTTACGGCATCCTTCTCCATAGCGGTCATCCCAATACATCATTTTGTTGCATCTTAAAGCAATATTAAGAGAATAAAAAATCAAATTATTGCTACACTACTGGCATTTGCCACCAATACATTGGAGGGCTAGATAGTCTTTACACTGATATGTGTTGACACAAGCATCATCATAAGTTTTTTTCTCATCTTTAAATTTTTATTCAAAAAAAAATATTTTGTTTAAAGCTTTATACTCACTGCAAATGCCTGAATCCCAGTAATGGGTATAGGGACACCTTAATTCATTAATTTATTTATTAAAATCATATTAAGAAAAATTGAAATAATTACAAGCAAGTGCCGGCACAAATTAAGCCTAAGCTGTCTCTACCTTCAATAATTAACTTTAAGACAGACATTTTAAAAAGTAATGTTGATTTTACATTCGTAATCATGTGTACAGCTCAAGCTGTGAGATTTTTTGCTATCTATAAAAATGTGTTTTTAAAAAGACAATTATTTTTTATCTTTTTTATTAGTTACTGCAAGTTTGTGTCGATTGTTCCCAGTAAAAATTAGTAGCGCATCTATACAGTTTAATAATGTTTTTTTCATCAAATATTAATTTACAGTGATGCTACGATACTTAAACATAGTGTATTTACGGTATTTTACCAAAATTCAATAATATAAAAACCCGTATTTATGGTAAAAAATCGATATCTATTGAATAATTTGGTGAAAAAAATTTTCAAAAAAGAATGTTTTTAAAATTCCGAAAAAATAAAATTAATTTAATTGACTTCAATGATAAAAATTTAATTAATTAGACTAATTTATTTATCAAAAAATAATTTAAATAAATAGTATTTTAATTATTATATTTTATTTACAAAATTGAAATAAATTTGAATCAAATACGAGCTTCGAAAATCTCCAGTATCTTACAGAACAAATAGAGTAACTTTTTTTTTTGATTTTTTAATTTTAAAAAGCAAATTTGCTTAATGCAGTAAAATAGGTCTGCAAAGTACTCTGCAATTTTCTGCATTTTGCACGCCATTAAAAAGTATTTTAATCAACTGTGCAATTTCATTGCAGAGTATTTGCAGACATATATTTTCGGATTAAGCAAATTTGCTCATAATTAAGCATTTTACAAAACTAAATTAGTAAAATAGTTATTTAAGTTTTTCTGAATTGAAACGAACTTCACAACCCCCAAAAAAGTTGACTTTTGACTAAAATTATAAGGAAAATGTATCTAAATATAAAACGATTTTGACAGATTTCAGAATCTATAATAAAAATTGGAGGTAATGAGTATTTTAAAGGACAAGATTCAATTTTTTTAATATAGGTCTTTTTTAGCTCGGAGAGGATTTATTTATTTATTTGTTTATCTGTAGCAAGCTAATGTTCCTTAAGAATAAAAATATAAAAAAATATATTAAATAAAGGTAAATAAATTAAATTGACTTAGAGTTGTTTGAAAATGTTAGTAGTTTAAGTTTATTGAAGGCCTCTTGAATAATTGAATAACTTGTATTTTATTGATGTAAGTTTCTGAGAATGAATTTAAACAAGGTAAAGAATAGTCCAAGATTGATCATATCAAAGATTTGTAAAGATTACATAATGTTTTTGGTTTTAGACCCCATTTCCTATTTGAGAGATACTTTATTATATTAAGCCTTGAATTACAGCATTCTTTTAATTCATCGACCATTGGACTAAATGTAAGTTTTGAGTCTAGTGTGATGCCTAAGAATTTGACTTTTTCCTCATTATTTAAATTGTTACCATTTATTTTAAGGTCAAGATTGATTTTTGAATTTAGTTCTTTTTTCAAAGATCATGTAACATGACTTCAACAGAAATTTTCATTTTCCATTTGAAAAGCCATTTTTCAACTTCGTTTAAGTACTTATTGATCGTGTTTTCAAGATTTCCTAACTTTTTGAAAATAAAAAAAGTAGCCAAATCATCTGCAAAAAGAAGAGAGTATTGACAATTTGTTTTGTTTCTTTTTGGAATGTCATTTATAAGAATGCTGAAAAAAAGTGGACTAATTACTGACCCTTGTGGAACTCCTGCTTTTATAGAGTATTGATCACTTAAATGACCATTTACATTTACTCTAAAAGATCTTAAATGTAGAAACGATCTTATCCAATAAATAAGATAAAGGGTTTAATTAGTTCTTGTAAATTAATCCTTCGTGACAAACTTTATCCAAGCTCGGAGCGGATCAAAAAAGCAGGTATTTTAATAGCTAATTCAGAATAGCTAAAATAACTAGTGTCATAAAAGCTAAGCTTTTAACTGTCAGAAAAAACACCTAAAATAGCTAAATATTTTATTGTAAATTTTAAAATTTAATAAAATGTCACTTTATCAATTAATACGTCATCAATAAACGTAAATCAAGTTAAATTTATTTAATTTTATCAGAATCAAAGTAAATAAATCTTTATTTTTTTTTGGCAAAGATTGTAACAATTATGTTTCATCTGGATCTATTTTATTTTTTAATAAAAGAAACTAAAAAAATTTAGTTAAGTAAAACAGAATTTTAGCTTAAAATTAATTGAATTTTTTGTTGTCTTTATTTTATGGTTATTTTTAAGTCAACCAGAAGAAGAAGTTTATTTAATTAAAAAAATAAAATAGAGCTAGATGAAACAAATTCGCTGAATTTTGTAACAAAAATAATTATCATGAAGGATAATTTAAATAAAAAGTTTTAGAGAAAAAACTGAATTGAACCGAACTACAACTTCCGCATTTATCACATTAAACCCCGAACCATTGAAAAAAATATTTTATACCTGTTACCTTTTTTAAACAGTTATTCATCAGCTTATTAACTGATGCACAAAGATAAGTAATAATTATACTTGTCACTTATCTCAGAAGTAAGACGCTTCGAAATGCTGACAGATACATTTAACATTTTGACTTAATTATAAGCTTGTGTTCTGTACACGAGCAATTAGGTATAAATAAGGATTCCATTCTTAGAACTTCAGAACGTTCAATTATCTTAATAAAGCTTTTAAAGACTAAATTATATTTATTATTAACCGGTTACAATTGGTAGCAGCGATAAAATGATCTTCTTTATGGTACCAATTTCTAAGGATTACTTGGAAAATTCTAAGGATTATTTATTATTAACCGGTTACATACCTAGATTTTTATCTAAAGCTTTGATCAAAAATAAATTTAATAAAAATTATTTTGGCCAAGTCTTGAGTATGAACGAGCTTAATTATTTCGAAATTTTTTTAAAGAATTTTAATTAAAAAAATTCTTTGATAAATTGAAAAAAAAGGGCATCTTGAAGTTAATAATCAATTTAAAAAGTTTATCTTTAGATATTAAAATAAATCTTTGATTTAATTTTAAATAATTTTTATGTAACATGATTAAATTGTTATGTAATATAAAAATAAAAAAAAATTGAAAAAACATTTTCTCAATCCACTGATAACTGATTTTTTGTAAAGCTTATTTTCATTTTTTTTACTTTTTTGAAATTAATTATTTGAATTTCTTTTCTAAATTTAATTTTGAATGCTAAATAAAAATACTTTTGAAATAAAAAAATTCAAAAAAACTCAACAAAAAAATCAGTTCATACATTTAAATTTAAAAATTGATTTTACCAATGGCTTGAGAAAATTTTTTTTAAATTTTTTTTTATTTTCTAAATCTACATTACATGTTAATCATGTTACATTATAATTATTTAAGTAAAATCAAAGATTTATATTAATATCTAATGATAAAATTTTTGAATTTAAAATGATATTTTGAATTGATCATTAACTTCAAGATGCCAAAAAAAAGATATCCTGAATTTGCCATAAATATCGATAATTTACTCTAAATAAAAATGGTGTTTTATATTACCATTTATTACATGAAATATGCTAAAATCACGCTTTCCAGCTTTAGCCTAAAAAGAAGTATATTCGTGGTATCGTAGCAGCACTGCGGTATATTTTACTGGCAGCTTTTGCTTGTAATTCCTGCACCATTAATACAAGTGAGGCCACTGTAGTCTTTGCATTGAAAAGTTTCAGTACAATAGGAATTGGCATCATATTTTACATCTTAAAAAAATTATTTTAAATCTGACAATTAAAAATATTTATTATTATACTGCAAATATTAATGTTCCAAAAATAGGTTGCCTCACACCTTAAATTAAAAATAAAATTGAAGAAAAAAAGAGTTTTTGATTACAAGAACAATTTTCTTACGAGCATCTATTAGAAATACATCTGAGTAGATTTTGAGATTGGCATTCAATAACATTTATACAGTATGAGCCATTTATTTGTTTCAAAGCTTAAAAAATACAAATTTATACCCAAACTAAAAATAAAAATCAAATGAAGAAAATTACCGCACGTTGAATCTTTCCAATAATGAGTAGAAGCGCACCTTAAAAGTTTTGAAATTTAAATTAAAGTAAAATTTACAGTGTGGAATATTTTTATTTGAAATCTTTGTCACCAGACATCAAATAAATAAAAATTATGGAATCTTTTTTTACACGCATTTTTTGTAAGTTGTATCGCATGATAAACCTAATGCCGAATCACAATCAAAATTATTGTCACAATTTAAACCATTTGATATATCAAGAACTTAAAAGAGAATTGGAAAATTTTTTAAAAAGTTTTTTAAAATTTGGCAAATTGTTTGTCATTTACAATTAACAAATTCATTAAAAAAAATTTAAATATTAAAAAATTATCTTGTATTTCAATTTATTTAATTAATTAATTTAAATCATAAAAAATTAAACAATTAAACATTTAAATTGACTCAGAATTGTTTAAAAGTCACAAGTCTCAACTCTAGGCCAACTCTTGACTTTTTTTTCTAAAGTCCGGACTTGGACGTTTATTTTAGTGACTTTGGCTTTAACTAGGCCGCCACAAAAACTATCTGGAACGGTAAAAAAATTATGTGGCCGGACTTAAAATACAAGCTATGTATCACTTAGACATCAGTATCTCAGCAGATGCACAAAGATAAATAAGAATTAATATGATTGTCATGTATCTCAGAACAGACGCTTCTAGATGCTGATATAAACATCTATTTCACATCTTGTCTTAATTATAAACCCATGTCCTTAGCAAGAATTTATGGGTATAAATAATGACTCGATTCTATGGAATAGAAGAGAAAAAAGAGAAATACATAAATTGTTAGAGCTCAACAATTATTCAATAAACTATTTTAAAGTATACTTGTTTTATTATTAATAAACCCCCATTAAATTTTTGGTAGCACCGATAAATAAAAATGTCAACAATGAACTTCTATTCGATACCGATATCAATGGTATACTGCAAAATTTTGCCAGTACAAGCGCTAGTTCATATGAAAAAGGCGCAGAACAACTTACTAGGAACCGATTTTCACTACTTAGATGAAAATGAAGCATTAGCAAATGGATCAGAGTTAGAACAAGCTAATTGGTTGGAGAAAACAATAGCTTTGAAAGCACTTAAGAAACTATTAATAAGCCTCATGACCCAAAGAGCGGTTCTTCTTGCAAAAAAAAAAAAGAACGATCTGGGGCAAAACAAGATAGTAAATCAACACCACAATCCAGCCTTTCGTCCATGAAAGATGACTTAGAAGGAATTCAATAACAACAGACTCAAATCGAACCAGATATTTCAATAACGGAAAAAAGGAGTTTCAATAGACGTCCACAGTTTAAGATGGATGACATACCAAAACTTTATGGTAATGGCAAGAACAAAATTGAAGAATGGATCTACCTTGTCGAAAACAGAGGCTTAAGACCAGGGGATAGATAAAAACAGATTGGTAACTGCAGTTAACAAGTTCTTAAGAGGAAATGCTTTGCAATTAGTCAGGAAACTGAAGAAAAAGAAAGAAAACCTGACATGGGTTGAATTGAAAAGTCATCTATTGGCAACCTATGAGCCAGACGATGTTCAAAGAACGTTAAGGTCCGAATTGAATTCAATTAAATTGAACACAAATTATGAGGAAAATCTTCTAAAATTTCAGGAAATTGCCAACTAAATCGAGAAAATCGATGAATTCGAGTTGGTGTGGATGTTTTTTGACGCAGTGGACCCTCGCGTTAGAGCTGATTTGGAAAGCAAAAATGTCAAGACGCTGGAAGACGCTTTAACTCAAGCTAGGATATTCAGCCGGAGTACTAGGACTTAACCCATTACAGACTTAAAGAATAACGGAAAGGAAAGGACAGAGTAGCCAAAAAAATCACAAGGATCAATTTTAGAAGGTTAATATTGTATATCTTTTTGGATTTACCAATAAGCAACAATAGAAAGAAAGGTGCTACAAAATAAATTTCAATTTATTTAATTTTTTTAAGTCTTAAAAAATTTATTTTAAAAAAATTGGTTTGAATAATTGACATTTAATTTTTTCTAAATTTTCTAAATTTGATTTTTTTAACTAATTAAAGTTCGAATAGGTTTTGAAAAAAATATTTTCATGTTTTTGTTGAAGAACCTGTTCTTAAATTTCTTTATTTAATCTATAAAAAAGGCATTCAAAAAATTTAAATAAATTTAATAAAATTTTTCAAAAATCTTTTTTTAGATAATTTTTATTGAATTTATAACGGTATAAGAAATTTTGGATATTTGAGTGTTAAGACAGGTTAAACTAATTATTTTGAGCAGTTATAAAATCTTACTGTTTTTTAAAACTGATTGATGACAGAACATAATCAAGAATTTTTAGAAAAGATTGAGAATACTTGAAGATACATATAAAAAAATAACTTATTTTTCTTCAAGTGAAATTGATTATACTAATACTAAAATGATCTGAGATATCAATTTGCCAACAATTAAGCCTACCACAAAAAGTTCCATTCCAAAAATGTGTTGGATCACAAGCACAATAGTTTGCCACATTACAACTCAGTAGTAATGTATTATCGCACACAGTGCAAACTTCACCATAACTAGCTTTTTTTTCTAAGCGAAAATGAAGAAGCATTTTTAAATTTTATTCCATCTTTAACTTACCACATGAATTAGAAGTTGGCGACCAATAATGGTCCGATTGGCATGTGCATCGTTTGACTGACATGTACACAACTCCTTCCAGAAGTCCACAAAACAACTTGGTATGACTCAGGCACTCTTCTGTAGAATCACATGTTTCATTAACAGTTTTCATTGATTGACACATTTGGCTAGCACTATTCCAGAAATGGTAGGGCAAACAGGCGCATTTGTTGGGATATAATTCTGTTGTGTTGCAGAGCAAAAAACTTGACGGTCTGCAAGTGCTGTTGGTCTTGCAGTCTCCCATAAAGCTTTGAACTGGCGCGCAATAAGTCCCGTTCCAGTATGACACATTTGGATCCGAACAGCCACATTTGGATGATACACAATTCATGTTTGTACCATAGCCACAATTTTCATCATTCAAACAAAATCCTCCATATCCGTTTTTTTTCTCTAAAAAATTAATTAATTTAAATTTTTATATTTTTTTATTTGATAATAAAATGTTAAATATTTTTAAAATAAAAAATAAAAAAAAAATATTACGACAATAAAGAGTCGTAGAATTCCAGAATCTGTCATTTGAGCAATCACATACATTATTAAAACAGTACTGTCCACCATAGCAATGGTCATCTAGCTGACATGATCCAAGATTGTTTAGTTTTCGGACTGAATTTATTTAAATTATAAAAAAGACAAAAAGTAAGAGACCTTAAGGCTTACCGCATCCGGTAGTGATTGATTTGTGATAATAATCTGATGTACAGTTACAAATGCCGAATTGGCAGCGCAGCTGAAATGACGTGTCACAGTCTGAGTCTTTGTTGCAAAATTCTCCATAGGTGCGTAAACCTCAAAGGTAATTTATTTCAAAATTGGGAAATTTTAGTTGGTAATCTTTGAAAGTTTTACTTGCATTGACCACTATTAAATAAATAGCAAACAGAAGAGTGCTGAATACAAATATGGCAAGTAGGTTGACAAACAGGGCTAGCAAGCAGCCGGAGAAAGAGAACTTGGCGCTGAAAAAGCGGCCATTTAGCTTTTTTTTGTCTTCGATTTTGTACTAGATAAAAAAAAAAATTATAAAAAGATTTTTTTAAGAGGAGATTTTATACTTCGTATATTTCAATGGGCTCATCTCTCTCATTATTTTGGTCAATAATATAATTTAAACCTGTAGGATCTCTCTCGATCATTTTAATAGCGCAATTTAATTTTTAATTTAAAATATTTTCTAAACCCTTTTAGTTTTAAGAGGTTTATTTTTTCGAATGTGTTTAATTTTGAAGCCATTCAAAGTCATTTTCTAATTAGTTTTTGAGAATTTCAATTTTGTCAAGAATTTTAAAATTTTTGGTAACTATTGGCATTTTAAATGTTTCTGTTAAAATTTAAAAAAAATAAAAGTGAGCGTTTAGTCCAAAAAGAAACTTCAAGCAAATGTCCCTGTTTTCAAAGACTCACTAAAACTTCTTTTATTTAATTAATTAAAAATTAATTTTAAAATATTAAATTGAGATTTTTTTTTTGATTATATAAAATTATTTTTCTGCTTCAAAATAAAAAATAAAAAATGTGTAGAAATTGTTTTTACTTTTTTATTAATTTTTTTATCACTAAAATAAATTTATTTTATTAAAATGTTTTATGAATTTAAAATAGCTTTTTATCAATAAACAGCTTTTTTGATTTAAAATAACTCTTTTTATTTGATAAACCTTTTTGATATAAGAATTATTTCCAAAAAAAATTATTCCTAATAAAATCGTTTCAAACTCTCTTTTTCTTCAACCAACTTTGCTTCACATGAACTACATAAAATTTCAGACTCTGAAGAGTTATCATTTTCACCTGACGTCAACATGCTTTCAACAGTCTAACTTGGTCGTCCTCTTCCTCTCCCTGTTACTTTTTTGACTTTTTTGTTCTCTTGTTCTTTTAAGCGTCTTTGCTTTATCTAAATTGGTTTTTCTGTATTTTTGGAAGAAGTCACCGACAATAGCAAGTTCAATTAAAGCAGGATTTATGTGTGAAGTATGACCATCAATTATCAATATTTAAGGCCCCTCTATTGAATCCTATTCAAGCACATATTTCAGTTGAGCATGCTATTACAGTTAATTGTTCAAATTTTTATTTTAATTTTAAAAAGGCAAATTGGGGACTCTACCAAGATTTAAGTCTTAAGTCTTCTAGTCAGCATAATAGTTATACGGAAAATATCGACGAGCTAAATGAACAAATCTCTAAAAAGATTATTTATGCTGCTCAAAAAAGTATAGCCCTCCACTGTTAAAAATTTTTTAAATCTAGTTTACCAAAAAATATTGTAACATTAATTAAGGAACGAAGAAAAGTAAGAAGATCTTTCCAAAAATCTAGATGTCCTTCTCTTGAGGGAGCTTTTAATAAGCTTACATCCAAGCTCCGTCTCCGTCTCCGAATTTTGGAACAAAAACTGGCTCGATTTCATTAACAAAACAGGAAAAAATCCATTGTCAAGTAGACCTTTTTGGAGGAAAATAAATAAGTTCAGATCAAAGAAATCTTCAAGACAAATTCAATCACTTTTTACTTTCTAGCAACTACTTTTAGTCCTCACATCGATTTTGTAGAATCGGAGGATAAGTGTGAAGTATTACAAGAAAAAAAAGATTTCTTAAATAAGGTATAAAATAATTTAAACGAGCCTATTAGTCTTTAAGAAATTACAAAAGCCTTAAAAAAGCTCAAAGAACTAGCAGGGTCTAGTCTAGATCTAGATCGGATCCACAACCTAATGTTAAAAAATTTACCTATAGAGACTTTATTTGTCAGTAATAAGTCCACTTCTTTTCAGTATTTTTATAAATGACATTCCAAAAAAAACAAAACAAATTGTCAATACTCTCTTCTTTTTGCGGATGATTTGGCTACTTTTTTTATTTTCTGAAAGATAGGAAATCTTGAAAATATGATTAATAAGTATCTAAAATGGCTTTTCAAATGGAAAATGAAAATTTCTGTTGAAAAGTCATGTTACAGGATCTTTGAGAAAAAACTAAAGTAAAAATCAATCTTGACCCTAAAATAAATGGTAACAATTTAAATAATGAGGAAAAAGTCAAATTCTTAGGCATCACACTAGACTCAAAACTTACATTTAGTCCAATGGTGGATGAATTAAAAGAGCGCTGTAATTCAAGGCTTAATATAAAAAAATATCTCTCAAATAGGAAATGGGGTCATAAAAATTCACAATGAGAAACAAAAACTTTTTGGATCCACTCAAAAAAATGCGGTCGTTCCATCCATCGACTTTTTGAACAATTATAGTCGCAATTTTCTGGTCCACCATTACACCAACCTCCCCATAGCTTTATAGCTTTGAAAATAAATAAAACCGTAAAATGGTCCTGAAACATCACAACACACTTACACACTTGAACCAAATACGATTTTGAAAAATATAAACAATCTAGTGTCAGAGTCAAAATAAAATAAAGTAACTTAAACAAGTCAGGCTCAAGAAAAAGAAAAGCAGGAAAATGGTTCGAAAAAGATTGAAAAAATTTTATATTCAATTTATGTGATTCTAGTCTATTTCCATTATTGAAGTTTTTTTCTACCTCTCTCGTAAGTATGTACATGTTTCCTCTTTTTTAGATTGGTTATAAATCCGGAACCTTATTAACATCATAAGAAGTTAAAAAGCCTTTAGTAAAAGTTATTTTTTCATTTAAAATAAATTTTTTATTAAACAATGTAACAGTCTTGTTAAGACCCTCCTCCTTTCTCTAGTTCTTATTATTTTAATAACTTAACTGCAGATTAAACCACTTACATGTTTTTACTCAATATATAAACCATTATTTTTTTTATTCAATTTGGATTCCAATTAAGCATTTTTAAAGCAAAGTCTTTTTATTTATTGATTCCACACAAGAAGTCTAAACAGGCTTCTACAGTCTGATTACTGACTCAAAAACTCTAGGTATTTTTTTTATATGATTACAAAAATTAAGATTAAAATTAATTAAAAATTTTAAGAATACATTTATTAAAGGAAAAAAGAATTTTTACGCGTTGAAAAAAAATACTTTTTTTGATTTGTTTTAAATGCTCACTCAGTTAACTTATATTTTGCTATTGAAAATTAATTTTTTAAATAGTTTATAATTTTTATGATTTTTTAATTTAAATTGGTGATTTCTCAGAAATATTGTTTAATTGATTATATAGAGGCAAATAATATAAAGGTAATATTATTAACATTTTTCATCTTAATTTTTTTTTTATATATACTTTTATTCTGAAGGAGCATCAGCTCGGTACAGATAAACAAATAAATAAAACATTTTTCATCCATAAAAAATATTTTTTCTTTTGTCAGCTAGTTTATTCTAACTAAAAACAAACTTTATTTATTAACTAAAAATACTGAATTTTTAATTTTTTTTACAAATTATGTAAAAATGTGTAAATTTAATTTTTACAATTTAATGTACAAACTCTGCTTAACTGTAAAAAAACTTTACAAATTCTTTTCTCTAAAACTTATTTTAAAATCTTTTTAATTTTTAACATCGCCGAAACTGGCATAATTTTTGAAATAAATAATAATAATAAAAAATGAGATGATTCATAGATAAGAAATCCATTAAGTCATCTTTTTTAGCTTGACTGGGTGTTTTTTATAATAATTTTTTGAGCCCTTTTGCTCAAATAATAAAACGGCCTTTGACTGTTTACAAGAGCTTTTGCCTATTATAAAAAAGGGTCTACCTATTCAACACAATAAAAAAACTTTTCAACAAAAATTTAAACTGATCGTCACAAAATTTTATCTTCTCAGCACAAATTTTAAAAAGTAGTGAAAAAATCATTGAACACAAAAAAAAATAATTTAGAAAATTATCACAAAAATTTACGACAAAAAAAGCTTTACAACACAATTTTTTTTCTGTTTCAATTGTTTAAATTTCTTAAGAAATGCTTTCAAATTTTTTTAAAATTATTAAAAGAAAATTTCAAGAAAATATACCAACGTACTTACTTATACAAAGATTGTTATAAAATTAATTATTTAACAAAAAATTGTTCGTGTAAATACTACTTGAAACTTGGATATTGGTCACATTTATTAGCTTTACAAGAATTGTTTAAAAGGAAAGATCAGTTTGTTAACAAGCCAAAAAAAGGTAGAGCTAAAAATTCTGAAAAATGGTACGCGAGAGAATAAAACAATGATTAAAAACATACTTTATATTTATCAATAAGCTTTGTGATTTTAGATTTGAAAAAATTCAGCATTTAACTTTTTTCAGCATTTATTCACAAAATTTTGTGTTGAAAAGTTTTTTTATTGTGTTGAAATAATAATCCCTATAAAAAATCCATTTAGTTGCCAATATTTTTAATTAAAAAATTTGAAAAAGAAAATCAAAAATTTTATTAATTTTTTTTCTCAATTAATTAGTGAGAACATTACTAAGTTTGAGTATTTTTTCAGTTTGGCGATCTTCTCTATTGCGATCCAACCATGTATTGCATTCAAACACATATATTAGATTTTCATTGACACTATCAGAGCTATTCAATTCGGCTGTTATTTCTTCAATAGGTTGAGTAGATTTAGAAATTTTAGACTCGTAAAGACTGATCAATCGATTATCGACTGCTTTGATCGATTTGTCAAAGCTCTCCAGAGTGCGTATGTTGCTTATATCTGAATTTCTGGAATAATTAATGCTCATAAGCCAATTCATGCTCATCTCAATCTTGGCATTGGCTTTGACAGATTTTTCTGATTCAGGATTTTTACTTTGACTCAAATTTTTGTCAAATTTAACATGTTTTTTCATCATGTCTCGTCTTGTTCTAGGTGATGCTGACGTCTTCAAAATGGACACAGTCGAAGTTGATTCATTCAACTCAGCATTTTTTTCTTCTTGGTTCTGGGAATGTTTGTAGATTTGTCTTTTCATACTGGCACTTATGGACCTATTTCTTTTTGTGCCGATTGTCTTCGGATGTCGATTGAGCTCTGCACTTTTGGCTCGCCTTGGCTTTTTTTGATCCAATTTTTCCAAATCTTGCGGCTTTAGTTCTTTGATTCGAATTTTTTTTCGAATTTTGTCCAAGTGTTGATAAAGCTCTGTGTTTTGTTTGGATTCATCACCCGAAATGGTTGTGCTCATAACCCTAACCAAAACCTTGTTAAAAAAAGTCACAATAATTAGCTTTTCCTCAAAAAATGGAAAATCTTACTGCATCTAAAAACCACTCAGGTGATCTACCGCTATTGTCGCTAGCAATTCTGATCATTTTTAAACTTCCTATATCTTCATCAAGAACCTAGAATAAAAATGTTTAAATAAGATTTTTTTAAATATCTGTTTTTGATCAAAAAATAAAAAATTAGATTTAGAAAAATTTTTTTCACAATATTTTTATAGTATTTTATTGAATTCAAATTTTTATAAGATTTTTATTTTAATTGTAAAATTCAGTACAAAGGAAGGTTATCATGATTTTTTGTATGTGCTGATTCCTAGGTCATATTGGTAAAATGCTGATGCGAAGATCGAACAATTGGAATTTTTCTATCCAAAATATCTAAAAAAATTACTTAAAACAGAAAAATTTGCATAGAAACAGCAGGGTCTGAGTGAACAATGTATAGTCGATTCTTGCTTTAACGAAACTGTCTTTAACGAAAAATTTACTTTAACGAACCCTTTTAAAAGCACTAAATTCAAGACCATCAAATACATGCCAAATTAATTTGATTTTACGAAATTTTACTTTAACGAAAAACAATTTTCGAAACCAGATAATCTCTTTCTTTTGAAAAATACCCTACTTTAACGAAATGAAAAATAAAAAATTGACACCTAAAAAAAATCAATTAATTTTTTTTTTAATATAAAAAAGTAATTTTCTGACTACCTAATAGGGAAAAAGCCGCTCTGGAGTAGGCTTTTTTGGAGAAAAATAAATAAATTTAGATCAAAAAAATGTTCTAGGCAAATTCCGATGCTAATTAAATATTATTATTATTATTATTATTTATTAGTTTAAAGCCCCATGGGCAAAAATACAAGAAAAATTACATTAGATTAAGTAAAAAAAAAAAAAAAAAAAAAGAATAATTTGTACATTTGTAATATTTACTAAGTATAAAAGTCTACTTTTAATAGATCATTCAAAATTTTATAAAAGTGAAAGTATTCTAAATTTAACTTCATATTAATTTTTATTTGCGTACATACAAACTTGACCGAGTCAACCAAGCCACGGTTTTTGTCTAAGGATACATGGTAAAGAATTCACTACAAATAAAGATAAAGGAGAATGCTTTGGTAATTTTTTAGCAACAACTTTTAGTCCACATCAAGATTATGTTATATCTGAGAATGACTCTGAAATAGCAGATGCAATCTCAAACTTTTTAAAAATAAGGCATGTAAAAATCTAATAGAGCCAATAACTCCTTCAGAAGTTTAGGGCCTGGTGTAGATCGTATTCACAACCTCATGTTAAAAAATCTTCCCTATGAAGTCTTAGTTGAAATAAGTCAGCTTTTTAACATGAGTCTGGAACAAGGTCAAGTCCCAAAATCCTGGAAAATAGCAAGTATAACTATGATACCAAAGAAAACCTCTCCAACCCAGGATCCTTCCGACTATCGTCCTATTAGTATGACAAGTTGTCTCGGGAAATTGCTTGAACGTATTGTTTACTCAAGAATCTATAATTTTCTTGAGAAAAATAACTTAATAATTAATGAGTCAGGTTTTAGACAACATAGGCGAACGGCATACAATCTATATTTTCTTATTCAAAAGGTAGTAGAGTCTTTTAATAGAAAGAAAAAGGTCTGTTGTCTTTATTTCGACATTTCTAAAGCTTTTGATAAAGTTTGGCACGAAGGACTAATTTACAAGCTAATTAGAACTAATCTACCCCCATATCTAATTTATTGGATAAGATCGTTTCTACATTTAAGATCTTTTAGAGTAAATGTAAATGGTCATTTAAGTGATCAATACTCAATAAAAGCAGGAGTTCCACAAGGGTCAGTAATAAGTCCACTACTTTTCAGTATTTTTATAAATGACATTCCAAAAAGAAACAAGACAAACTGTCAATACTCTCTTCTTTTTGCAGATGATTTGGCTACTTTTTTTATTTTCAAAAAGTTAGGAAATCTTGAAAACACGATCAATAAGTACTTAAACGAAGTTGAAAAATGGCTTTTCAAATGGAAAATGAAAATTTCTATTGAAAAGTCATGTTACATGATCTTTGAGAAAAAAACAAAAATTAAAATCAATCTTGACCTTAGAATTAATAGTAACAATTTAAACAAAGAGGAAAAAGTCAAATTCTTAGGCATCACACTAGACTCAAAACTCACATTTAGTCCAATGGTAGATGATTTAAAAGAACGCTGTAATTCAAGGCTTAATATAATAAAATACCTCTCAAATAGGAAATGGGGTCTAAAACCAAAAACATTAGGTAATCTTTACAAATCTTTGATAGGATCAATCTTGGACTATTCTTTTCCTTGTTTAAATTCATTCTCAGAAACTAACATCAAAAAAATACAAGTAATCCAAAATTCAGCAGTTCGATCTATTTTGAAGCTGAAATATGATTACCCCTCCAATATTATGCACCAAGAGGCCTTCAATAAACTTAAAATACTAACAGTTTCAAATCGGCTCTTTGAGTTGAGCGAGAGATATGTCAGGGCAGGATTGAGTATCATCCTGATTTATATCATCCTGTTAGTTTTTGATTAAGACAATTTTAGTTAATTTTTGAAAAAGTAAAGTTCTTCAGCCCGAACATTAGTTTTTAAAATCTGAAAATATTTTTTTGGCTTTAATTGACAAAAAAGTTGAAGAAAAAAAATACGGAAAAAAAAAATATTTTACATGAAAATGGTCAATTTTTCCTCTTTCAAATTCGCTTCTTGCTTTTGAGTTATGCAGTCGATGTCGTTTAGTGACTCCTTTGGAACCTTTTATCTCAATAAAGACCTTTGAATCAGTTCCTGCATTTTTTAACTTTCCTGTCATCACCGAAATATGGTAGATTTTTTTAGCTATCAAAAATTATCTTTTTAGATTCAAATTAAAATTTAAACAGAGTTTTACCATTTTCCGAGCTTTTGGTATGATTTATTATAACATTTTCATACAAGCTAATTATTGCATTCATGCGGTCATTTTTTTCCAACCATTTGTCTACTTTGTAGGTAAATATTCTATCTGGCTGTTTTGAATAAAACACTTTGATAAACTCAACGTCCCAATTGTGTGCCATTTTACGCGAATTATGCGCCAGTCTGAGTTTTTCAGGTGCGCCCAGATCATTGCCACATGTCACCAAGAAGCAATCTAGCTGCTTTTGCTCGAATAGATTTACATACGGTGTGAGAAGACTGAAGACTTGGGACTGATGCTTGGATCCGGTGAATTGAAATTGTACATTGACATCTTTGCCTGTTAAGAATTTATCTGAAGTTTTAAAAATAAAGAAATATTCTGTCATATTTTTTATTTTCTCGGTATTGAAAATGCTGTCCAAAGTAAGAATGGCCGAATTTGAGTAAATTGGTGGTCTGTGAACTGAAAGCCATTGGTCACATACAAACCGCCACGTTTGCTTCTGTGAATAGCAAATTATTTCAACAAAGTCTAAGTACCATCCATCACGGATTGACTTACCATTATGCTTTTTAAAAAATTTTAAATTTAGATTCTTTTTAATTTTGTTGGTAAAATTATATTTTAATTAATTTATTAAAAGGCCAAAAATGCTAAATTAGAAAATTTATTAGAAAATTTTTTTGAATAAATTGGTTCTGGGTAATTATATGACCCACTGTTCACATCTTTCGTGACCTGAAATCATGTGATCAAAAAACTTGGTTCACATTATTCTTTTCTTGATCACAAAATTTTTCGTTTGATCACGTGATTGTGCAAAGTAAAATTTGCTAAAAATTACAAACTGTTAAGATCACTGAATGGAAAAAACTAAAACTAAAAATTTGTGATTATATCATGACCAAGTTTTTTATTTATTCTTCTATCTGTGCCGAGCTAATGCTCCTTCAGAATAAAAAAATATTAAATAAATAAAATATTTAAAAAAAAGATAAAAAGAGTTTTAAGATGGACAAACAAAACAGCCAAAATAAACAAAATATCCAAATTAGATGATAAAAATTATAAAATTTAATAAATTTTCCAAAAATTTCGTATTTTTTACGTTATTTTACCATTTTTTACCTATTTTTACATACTGTAGATCTCGTAAAAATGTAACGTTACCTAAAGTAACGGTTACCGTAAGCGTTACCCTTCCGTAAGCAGAGCGTAAGCGAACCGTACGCGTAAGAGTTAGATTTCCCTTAAAATTTTACTCATAATTTTTCTTTTTTAAATTCTTATAAAAGTGGAAATTAATAAAGTTTTTAATTTTAATTTTTATTCAAAAAATTTATTCTTAAAAAATTTGATGATAATCAATATTAATAACTAATTTGTAAATAAAAATCATTTAAAAATTATAATTTGAGATTTTTTTTAAAAAAATTTGGGAAGGCAAAACTTTCGGTAGCTGCTTAGACTTATTTTAAAATAAACGTAAATTACGTAAATTTACGTAAAAAAAAGTAAAATTTTAAAATGTTTATTCTTATTTATTAAAAGATTATTCTTATTTATTAAAAGTTCCAATTTTTTTCATTTTTTACACATAGAATAAACTCAAAAATTGGAAGAATACTTAATTTTGACTTATAAACGAATTCGAATTTAATTTTACATTTTTTAAATTTTTTTTTTAAATTCTGGAATAAACGTCAGAAATTTATTAGAACATTAGTTAAATTTAGCTTTTATTAATAGAACATTTCTTAATTTTAACCGGAATTCTCAAAAAATTCAAAAAAATTACTTTAACATGGTTTCGATGGGAACTATTCCATATAGAATTCCGGTTAAATTTCAGGTTTATTCCTAGTATGCTGGGCAAAGGTTTACGGTATCTATTATTAAAATTTAAAATTTTAAAGAAAAATTTTTAAAATCAGCATATGAAGGCTTTAAAAAAAAAATTAAAAAAATTCTGAGGAATCCAAATTATGGCTGAAATGCTTTAAATAAAGTTTTAATATTAATGTAGATAAATTACAGGCAAAAAAAGTTAAATTTTAAATTGAAAAATTTCGAAATACTAATTGATGTCTAATAATTACTCGAGATAAAAATTGTAATATTTTTTTTGTTATTCAAAGATTAAGAAAATTATGTTTGAAAATGTGAAGTTTTTTATTTTTAAAAAATTAATTAAAAAGAGCTTTTCTCAAAAATAAAACGAAATATTCTGATTTAAATTTTACATTAGATCATCAATCTCAATTTTCTTTAAATTAACATACAATTCGATTAAAAAAAATCAATTTATTAGAAATTTTTCTTGTATTTTTAAAATGTTTGTGTCACCTTTAAACACTTACAGAAAAATAATAAACTCAAATTTTTTTTTAAATTTAAATACTCTATTAATTGAAATACTTGACTATGTCATCTTTTAAGAAAAAAAATTACCCAAATTTTAAGTTTCTTCAGTACACCAATTGTGGGACCATCAAGCTCTACCTCTACAATGCTGTTTGCCGGAAATTTCATGCCATTCGTGTTTTTGGGCTTTAGCTCGGTTTGTTCCCATGTGCCTGCATTTCCGAAAAGTTTAAACATAACAGTGGCGTCTGTCCCTGAATGCGGGCCTGATCCAGTTTTGATTATAAATTTATATTTGGTTTTTAGTTCAGAATCAACTCTGTCTTTTTCAAATTTTTTAATTAACTGAATTGGATTGACGTATGGTGTAAGATAGCGTCGTTTATTTATTGGAACAGGTTGGGTTTTTTTGTGCTCATGAGCACCTATGGAACAAAGGTAGCAGTAAGAAAATCTTTTGTTACAGCTGTCAATTTGGCCGGCAGTGTCTGAGTTTTGGTCCACTGACCATTTCATAAATGTGACATTGGAATCGTCTTTAAAATGGTGACTTAGAGAATTTTTACAACATTTTTAAAGTCTCTTACTTGGATTTAATTTAAATTCTTTTGAATCAGCATAGTTTTCAATCCATTTTTGGCTCATTCCTGCCTAGTCTTGTGACTGTTTTAGATTTGGTCTTTAAAAAAATTTCAATAAACTAGCACTTGCTATAAAGTTTGTCTATTTAGTATTCAAGTGCAATAGTTTTTAAGTATCTCTGATATTTACCTTAGCAAATTTTTCAATAAGTGTATTGGTTGACAACAAATATGAAAATTTTTGAGTAATAATTTTTGTATAGCAACTAATTTTTAATAATTCAAATCAAATCTAGATTTGACGTAAAATATCCAGCCATTAGCGGTTTAAATTTCAAAAACCTTGAATAAAAGCTAGAAATTTATTTGAATTTAGTATGATAATTGTAAATGATATGCTTAAAAAATAGAAAGCATTTTTAGAATTTCTTTCAGCCATTTCACCTGAATATTCACAAACACGTTAGATTGAGTTTTATTTTTTATTTATATTTCACTTTTTATAGCAATTGAGAATTTTAGAACAAAAATATAGAACAAAAATTGAAAAATAATTTTATTTCTAAAGGTCTAAAATTGATCCTCCTATGGTGCTTTATTAAGATATTTTTTGACTCACATAACAAATATTCATGCAAATGAAGTATAAATATATTTATAAGTCGGTTTAAAATACAATAAATGTTTGTTTAATATGGTTATTTTTGTTATGTTTAAAATTCGATATTTAATAAAAAACATCATAAATAAAATAAGAGTTTTTCTCTTATACGCCAATTAAGTTGGTTTATTCTTTCGTCTTTTTTAAAAAATTTAAATACAATTTTGAACTTGCAATTTGAAAAATGCGATGAAATTTAGTTTCTATTTTTGAAATATTTACAATTTAAATTTGCAATGTTTTTTCAATTTGATCTTAAATGTAGCAATTCAAAGGTCTTTTATTTAATTTAATTTTTATAAATTTATTTTTTAAGGATTTTTTCTAATAAATTCAATGTATAGTAAATTCAATGTTCTTTATTTGTAAAAATTAATCTTTTAATTTTACTTTTCAGTTTTCTGTTTTAGATAAAAATTATTATGGTCAATAAAAAAATAGCTCTAAAAAACAGTATCTGAAATAAATTGAGTTATTTGTTCAAGAGCTGGTTCAAAAAAATACTTTTTCTTGTGAGAATTATTGTAATTTAGAAGATTTTGAAATTGAAAGCATAATTGAAGAATTGAATTGAAGAATGCTTAGAAAAGAATTTGGGTGGCATTTTTAATAATCTTAATGTTTCAATAATTGTCTATGCAGATGATATTATTCTTATTAGTCCGGTTGATAGCCATCTCCAAACTTTATTAGATATCTGCAGTAACTATGGTCTAAAATGGAGATTAAAATTTAACCCAAGCAAATCTAAAATAATTACTTTTGGCCCTATCCTATTTAACTGTGACTTCTTTTTGAGTGATA
This sequence comes from Brachionus paranguensis, assembly GCA_016802215.1. Taxonomy (NCBI): domain Eukaryota; kingdom Metazoa; phylum Rotifera; class Eurotatoria; order Ploima; family Brachionidae; genus Brachionus; species Brachionus paranguensis. The sequence goes on from JAESIX010000007.1 coordinate 287,229, forward strand.
ATAAGTATTGTCACTAGTATAGAATATCTTGGTTTCATTATAAACTCCAATCTAGATTTTAACATATTTGCAATGGAAAAATTTAGACAAGTACAAAAGTCATTCTTCTCAGCGTCTTTTTTGTTGAACAAAATGAGCCACGTCTCTCCTTCTCTAAAAAGTTTCATCTACAAATCTTTTTGTTTATCCCAATTTACTTATGGACTAGAAAATTTAACACTAGACAACAAAACCATCAAAACTCTCAACATTAATCAGAACAATCTTATTAGACATATGTTTAACTTGAGATCTAATTGTCACATGTCTGGAATCCTAAAGGTTTTAAAACTCTTTAAAATTGACCAACTCTATCTTTTTTCAAAGATGTCCTTTATTAGCTCTATTAGGTTCAACGCCTTAGCTTCAAATATATTTCAGTATATATGTTCTAATATCTTCAACAGTTCTCCTCTTTCCTTTGGAAATGATCTCAAGCGCTTGTTAGAGTTCACGGGAGAAAATCTTGAATCACTATTAAATAATATTGGTAAGCTTAAATTGGATCTTAAGCGTCACTTTTACATTCGTGACGGTATCTTGGACTCTATTGAGCTTTGTTTGGGTAACTTAAGATTCAAAAAATTCAAAATCCTTCTTAATGAATTAATTAAACCAAATTAAATCATTTCACTTGTTCCAGAGGAATTTACTTTCAATATATGTAACTATTTTTCTACTTTTTATTTTAATTTTTTATTTTTATTAACAAAATTTTTATACTTTTAATTTTACTTCTCCTAATGGAGGTTAATTTGAATTAAATAAATAAATAAATAATTACAAATAAAATTCAAAATATTTGAAGGGTCCAAAAAACCCTCTTCGGGTTTAACGTTTACTTTTTTTTTACATGAAAACAAAAATATTTATTAATCTAAATTAATTAAATATTTTTTGATTTTAGTTGTGATGAAAAAAAATTGTCAAAAATGATTAATTTTTATGGCTTAAATTTTTTGTGGGTGACAAATTTAATTTTTATGTGATGACAAAAATAACTAAAAGTGATGACTAATTTAATCTATTTTTTCTAACATTAAAAAACTAAACGGCCGACAAATATACTTGTTGCGATGACTGTTTAGCAATTTTGCACTGACAAAATAAACTAATTTTAGTGACAAAAATATTTATTAAAATGGCAAAACGAATTAATTGACTAACAAAAAAATTAATTTAGATAAAGAACAAAATAAAAATAATGATTAATTTTTTTTGTTTTTTTAACCTGAGCTGTTGATTTATTTGGCCTTCCTCGTTTTCTTGGTAAATCCACATGAATGACTGTTGCTTTAGCAAAACATGCTTTCTCAACGACTATTGATTCGTGAGTAGGCTCTTGTTCGACAGCTAGTTGCTCGAATTCGGATTCATTATCTGAACTGTTCAAATTAAAATCGTTCCGGTAAAGCAAAGCTGCTTTTTACTTTTTTGGTCTTCCTCATTTGCATTTCTGACCAATTGAAATAGTTTTAGCTTCTTCTGGAAAAATGCAAAGCTTGTACAATATACAATATAAGAACATCAATGCAAATTTAGTTTTTAGCAAATTCTCTACAATTGCATTTACTTTTTTTACAATCATTGAAGCAAAGATTGGTATTTTTTTATTTGTGGTTGTTGTAGTTCATCATGCTCGAGTGCGGGGTTGTGAAGTTCGTTTCAATTCAGAAAAATTTGGATAACTTTTTTACTAAAATAGATAATTTAATTCTGTAAAATGCTTAATTATGAGCAAATTTGTTTAATGCAGTAAAATAAGTCTGCAAAGTACTCTGCAATTTTCTGCATTTTGCACGCCATTAAAAAGTATTCTAATCAACTGTGCAATTACATTGCAGACTTTTTGCAGACATATATTTCTGGATTGAGCAAAGTTGCTTAAACATTAAGCAGTTTACAGAACTAAATTATCTATTTTAGTAAAAAACTTATTCAAGTTTTTCTGAATTGAAAAGATCGAATTGAAACGAACTTCACAACCCCCTCGAGTGCTCTCAGTATGGCTTTTGGAGTCAATCTAAAAGTCTGTTTGTCACTCAAATCATTATTTTATTAGTCGATTAATTTATTGTCACTTGATTAGTTTATTTGTCATCAAATGTAGTTTTTTAATCAGTTAAATTTATTTTATTTTGTCAGTCCACTAAATGATGGTCAATTTTTAAATGTCAAAAGTATTAAAGAAAAAGAAAAAAAAACTTTAGAATATTTTAATTAATTGATTTATTTATCAATTTCTCTTCCAAACATTCTCTAATTCAGGACGTACCATTGCATCCATTATCATCATCTCTAAAATGTAATATACCTGTAAATTTTTATGATCTATATTTAAAACACCATAAGAAAAGTCTTCTGGTTTAACAATTAACATATCCTCAAAAATTGTATTTCCATATTTAAAGTTTTATCTTTTAAAACCAACTCCAAGGTTCTCCATTTTATGTTTAAATTTTTTTCTTAAAATTAGATCAATCAAAAACATCTTTAAGAATGAAGATAAAATTTTTTGACATTAAGCCTTATTTATTTCATAAATAAGTTTCCTTTTTGCATAGCATATTTTACAAAAAATTATAACAAAATTTAACTTAACTACGTGTCATTTCATTTCAACTCCATGATATACATAAATCTCATAATTATAATAAACTCTTGAAAATATTTTAAAATAATTTAAAAAAATTTCATAACTTTAACTTGAAAAAATAATATTCTAATAATATTTGTAGAAAAAAGATCAGTTGGTTTCACATTTTTTGTAAATCGAATGCGCCGTCGTCCCTTGGTAAACTCAAATCCTAGTTTTGAAAATTCTAGTAAAAAAATTTTTTCTATTATAAAATAATACCTTTTTATTTTACCTTTTCTAAGCAAGATAAAAACACTGCTGATCCAGCTTTTCTTTCCAAACCTGCCGATTTAATCTCATCTAGCTCAATTTTGAACCAAAACACAGAATCAAGTGGGTGATTGTCCAAAAATTTCCTTGACAAAAACTTATCATTTTGCCAATCTTTTAGCGATGCCAATTGTTGCTCTCTCTTCTTGTCGGGATAGAACCAGCGAATTCCATAATACCATTCGCTCGTTCCAAAGCCGGATGACCAACAATAGACCAGTTTCGGCCGTCTCCAAAAGTTCGAGGGACCGGGATGCAATAAATCTCAAACACCAATTCATGCTCATGGCCAAGTAGGCGTTGTCTTTTAGAATGTAAATTTTTCATTTTGATTTTTGTTTAAAGAAAAATAGGCAAGGAATTGACCAACACCTGCATCAAGCTTGAAAAGTTAACAGACTGTAATTAAAAATTTTTTTCCAATTAATAAGGAGATTTATTAAAATAAAGAGGTGAAATGTAGTTGCTAATCAGAAATTATTTATTATTAAAAAATTTTAAATGCAGCAAGCTCTCAATGGTTTACTTATATTTTTTTTAAATCTGTAAAAATTTTAATTAAATTTAAATTTGCAGTAAATTTTTTGTAAATGATTTTTTAAAATGATTGTTTATTTCATTTTGCCTCTTAATTTTTATCAATCTCTTAAATATTTTTTGTTTTTTTTTTCTTTTTGTATTTCTTGGAATTTTTAATTATTTTTGACCATATTCATTTCTGTCCTTTTTTGACATTTTAAGCGTCATTTATTTTTAGTCTTGATATTTTTAAAAGAAAAAAATTCTGAGCCTAATAAACTCATGCTTATTTAGTTTAAAACAATTTAAAAAAATACAAAAATATTGTAAAAAAGAGTTAATTTATAATGTTTAAGAGATAAAATATTTTTATTAAAAGTCAAAAAATTTTAAACTATATGTATTAATCGTCATTTTAAAGGTTAAATGACAATTATTAATATTACGTAGAACCACAAAGGATAAATGAAAATTTTTTTTAATTAAATAAAAATTATTACGATTAATTGTAAATAATAATTAAACGGATCAATTATAACTTGAAAAGATAAAACGAAAATAAATTCATTAAATACTAGAATCATTTCAAAGGGTGAATAGTCAAAATGTCATGAATTATTTGATTCCTTTCCATCTAAAGCATGCCAAAAGAGTATGCCAAAAAAGCAGTCAAAAGAATTAATAAAAATATAACTGAATTAATTTTTTATTTGAAAATTTTTGTTTAATTTATTCCTTAATTTTTTAAAATTTAATTTTTAATTGATGACATTTTTTTAACTTGACTTTTTTCAATACATTAAATGACACTTAACTTAATTTTATGATAAATAATTGTTTTAAATGACAACTAATACTATTAATTTACGAATATTACATTAGATTTTTATTTTAATTAGCTATTAAATATTTTTTTAATTGAGGTTTAATCAAAATAAATGACACTTTAATATTAACTGGTTTAGATGTTTTGCTTAAAATGGAAAAAAATATAATCTTAAAAAAGGATTTAAAAAAAATTTTTTATGAAAATGATTTTTAATCATGATCATCAAAAATTGAATAAAGAAAATAAAAATGTACAAGTTTCAATAACAATATTTTTTTTAAACCGCAGAACGGGTAATATTACACCATTTTACGTAATTTTACATCATAAATTGTAAGATTACGTAAAATTACATCAAATGTAGGATGTAACAAAATGTAAGCTTACGTAAAATGATGTAAAATTACGATATTAACTTAGGTTATTTCAAGTAAAACTTAACAAAAATACTGATGGCCAAAAAAGTCTAATTTTTTTGAACAAAAATTTGATTTTTATTAAATTTTTTAAGTTTTATCAATTTTAATACATTTATGTTGATTTTTAAAAAAGACTGCTTTTTATTTATTTTATTTAGTAAATACAAATAAAGAGATCCGTTTATTAAAAATTGTAATTTTTTTAAAAATTCTTAAAATAACAATTAGCTCATTAATTTATTTTGAAAAAAAAATAATAATTTATAATAATATTAAAAGACCAAAATCAATTAAAAATTGACCAATTTCCAATTTGAGAATTTAAGTTATTTAATCATTTTTTTTCTAATCAATCATTCATAAAAAATTTCTAAAGATTTTAAAATTTTAAAATATAACTTTTATTTTCTAAGTGACCAAAAAACAGTCGTTATTTGACGATAGGCCAAAAGAAATACAAGAACTTACTTATTTGATCAAAGAAGATTTGAATAGTCTAAACAGTGAAATAAATCAATTACAAGAAGTGAGTAAATTTTTTTATTTTATTCCATAATTATCCTCTCTTTTTTTATTCTTCCAAAAAAAAAGAAAATTTGATTTAATTTTTCCCTCAATTTAAATAAGTCATTTAATTTGAATTTAAAGAAAAAAAGAAAAAATATAAATTTATTGTGATTTATTTCAAGTTTTTTAATTTTAATAATAATTTCATTTTTTTATTCTTATTTTACTGATAAGACTTTTACTATTACTGAATTTCAGTACATGTTGTTTATTAATACCATTTTATGCCAATTAACTACCTCTTTGCTTCCTTCATGCTAAGTTGAACCTGCTTTTTTTCAGCAATTTCTTTATCCACATGTTCTTATTCTTCTCTTTTAGCTTGTCCAGAGTTGGTCAAAAGTCAAAGATTTTTGCTTAAACATGGTTCTAAAATTACGCATTGCCGATTTATTTTGTTTCAGAATTATATCAAGTGGTTCATTTAAAAACTATTTTAAAAAATGGGTGTCATTTAAAGAATTTAAAATTTTAAAAAAATTTTAAAAATAATTTTGGAAAAATAATTACAAATTGAATTTTTTTACACATTAATTTATTTTTTTTGCTGATCTAAGACAAATTTTATTCCTTTGTTATTTATATGTCTGATTTTCTGTATCGAGCTAAAAGTCCTTCAAAGATTTTGATTATTTAAGGAGTTATTAAGTGATCAGCCTGATTTTTATCAGTGGTAGGCAGAGTTGGTCAAAATTCAAAGTCAAGTCAAAATTTTTTCAGATATTTTTTTCAGTTTTTTATTACTTTTTGTAAGAGAAATTGATTGATTTTAATTTAAATTATGTTCATTACCGATTAAAACAATTTTTTTTTAATATTATTTTTTTTCAAAATTCTGCTCTTCAATGAAAACTAAATCTCCAATTTTAAAGTCAAAGTCAGACTTTGAAGTCTGCAAAAATTATTAATTTAATTCCAGGCTTTTAAAAGTCATTAAAGAAAGTCCAAACAAGCCTTATGCAAAAATTAAAAAATCACAAATTTTAAAATTTTAAAGGCTAGAACTTAACTTAAAATTAAAAAAAAAATTTTAAATTAAATTTTTTGTGACTCTTAAACAACTCTGTTTAATTCCAATTGAAAGAACTGTCAAAAGTTTCAAAAGTTTGCTGAATTTAAATTTATTACTGATTTAAATTCTCAAAATTCTTGTCTAATTATCAAACATTTCAAATTTAAAAACTGAATTTAATTTAAAATAAAAATAAGATTTTAATTTTTCATAAAATTTTCATTTTAACTTAAAGGAAAAATTTTCAACAAGTTTTTTGGTAAATTACGCATTTGGTCATCTTGGGCGTTTTTTTACGCTCGATTTTTTTGTCACATTACTTTATCAAATAAAAATAAATTTTCAAAATAGAAAGCTATTGTTTTGATGATTAAAAAAAATTAGAGATTAAAATTAATTATTATTGTTAAAAATTAAAAATTTATTTATCAAAATTAATTTTTATTGTTAAAAATAATTTTTGTCTGGTTTTTAAAATACATGATACCATTTATCCCATTTTATGTGAACATTTGATCACATTATCGACAAGACTCATAAATTTGTCATTAATAAAAATTTTAAAGTTTGTGAGAATAAATCAAAACCAAGATGGCAGAAATATGCAAAAGCACTCGAGCAACGTGGTCTATTCGCTGCAGTCCAAATTGGTCAATGTTTCGTCAAATTTCAAACATGTCCTAGAAGTACGCACCGAGAATCTAAAGCACCAAAATGAACGCGGCGAAAAGTACTTTTCCAAAAATTCATTCAACTCTGCCAGTCTGCTCGCTCCACCCAAACTTCCAGGAAACACCATGGGCAAATCAGTTCTGCTGGTAGATGAAGAAAAACCCACCAATGGCCAAGACACCACTCTAAACTTGGATCTAATGCAAAAGCAGCAGTTCCAGAAAAATCTGATCATCAATCAAGAGGAGACTTTTTTGAGGGAAAGAGCGAACGCCATGCAAACAGTTGAGCAGACAATAATTGAGCTGGGCTCTATGTTTCAGCAGTTGGCCAGTATAGTCAAGGAACAGGACGAGTCCATTCAACGCATAGGCACCAATATTCAAGACGTGGACCTGAACGTGAGTGCTGCACACAGTGAGCTGTTAAAATATTTTCAATCGGTCACATCCAACCGATGGCTCATGATAAAAATTTTCTTTGTGCTGATTGTGTTTTTTGTTGTTTTCATTGTGGTCATGACGTAAACTTTGGCAGGTTTATTGAGCAAGAAAACATTGGGGGTCGTTTAGTGTAAAACATTTTTATGATTTATATTTTTCTAAAAAAAATTTTCCGCTAATACTTTTAGCCTGGCGGGGCTTTGAATAAAATTTTGCTTAAAAAATTTTTTTTCTCTTCTTCTGGTAAAGAGGTCTCACAGCCTACGATGCTAATTTAATCCGAAGGTAAACAAGGAGTTGTGTTTAGAGATGGCGGATAGGCTGAGAAAAATATTCTACATTTTGAGTGCGGGTGGTACGCTTTTTGGCGCACTGGCAGTCACCAGAAGTTACATGAGTGGTGACAAGTACACAGGAAATGAGAAGTTGTATGGAAAAACTGTTCTAATTACAGGCGCCAATAGAGGCATTGGCAAAGAAACAGCCAAGAATTTAGCAAAGCGAGGAGCCAGGGTTATCCTTGCATGCAAAGATATGGCAAAATGCCACAAAACCAAAGCTGAAATAACAAGTGAGACTTTTAACAAAAATGTGGAGTGCAGGCTCTGTGATCTGGCATCGTTGGAGTCAATTAAAAATTTTGCTGATCAAATCAAAAAAGGTAAATATTTTTTCTCTAATTTTACTCTTTTTAAGCATTTGCCATGTTGAGGCTTGGTTCTTGGAAATTTTTGTTTATAAATTTAACATTTTGAAAAAAAATTAATTTTTCATAGAAATTTTATTTATAGAATAAAAACAAAAAAATCGAAAAAAAAAATAAAACAATTTTTTTTTGTTGAAAAACACGGAAAAATTGAGGCATCTTGAAGTTGATGATCAATTCAAAATATCATTTCAATTCAGAAAGTTTATCTTTAGATTTTAAAATAAATCTTTGATTTAATTTAAATAATTTTAATGTAACATGATTAAATTGTTATGTAGATTTAAAAAAAAAATTTTTTTTAAATATTTTCTCAATCCATTGATAAAATCGATTTTTTATTAATTTAACTTATTTTTTGTAAAGTTTATTTTAATTTTTTTACTAATTTGTAATTTATTATTTGAATTTAATTTTTAAATTTAATTTTGAATGCTAGATACAAATACTTTTGAAATTAAAAAATTCAAATAAACTTTACGAAAAATCAGTTAAAACATTTAAATATAAAAATCGTTTTTAACAATGGATTGATAAAATATTTTTTCAAAATTTTTTTGTTTTTTAAATCTACATAACATGTTAATCATGTTACATTAAAATTATTTAAATTAAATCAAAGATATATTTTAATATTTTAAGATAAACTTTTTAAATTGATCATTGACTTCAAGGTGCCAAAAATGTATGGTATAAGATCTTATAAGATTGAGGTAACTTTTAATTTTTTCGTGGTTTAAAATTTCCAAAAGCCTTAAATAAAATATCAGAAAAAAGGGAAAAAATAAGAGAAAAGTATAAAAAAAATTATATTATCTTTATTAATATTTATTAGTTTTAATTTTTTTTTAAATTTCGTTTAAAATTCTTGATTAAGATCTTAAAGTTTTCTTAACTCGAGATTAAAGCAATATAAATGATATTAGGAAGTTGACAAGATCTAAGAATTTTACTGAGGTTTTTACTCTTTAAAATTGTTTTAAGATTTTTTTATATTTTCTTGATCAAAAAAAGTAAAATAAAAATTTAATTTAATAAATTTTCAAGATAAATTAATAAGATCTTGAATTAATCTTATTAATATTAGTAGTAGTAGTAAAAGTAGTTTCGACTGTAGCTGGCTAGCTAGCGAGTGTGCTGACAAGGCACACTGAAACCGCTGATGTGAATGCCTGCTTAAAAGCTGTTAACATTGTGGGCTTCAACTAATTAATTTAGCAGCGAGTTCCATATGCTAGCGATTTTGTTGAAAAAAAGTTATCTCTGTGTTGGAGCCTCAAAATTTCTTTGTGATATTTAAAGCAGTGACCTCTTCCTTGGTTTTTAGTGACATTAAAATTGTTGCTTTTTTCAACCAATTCTATTCCATGCATGAACTTGTATAATTGAATTAGATCACCTCTTTTTCTTCTTTCCATCAGATTTGGAATGTGCAAAGCCTTCATTCTGCTTTCATACGGTTTGCTTCTAATTGCAGAAACAAATTCCGTAGCTCTGCGTTGAATCCTTTCAACATTCTCACAGTCATACTTAAGAATTGGAGACCATACAGGCACCGCAAGTTCCAAAAGAGGACGAACAAAAGTTAAATACAGAGATCTAAATAACTTATAATCAAAATGAGCGAATGATTTCCTGATGCCATCCAACATTTGATTAGCATTGTTTGTAGCCTCTATCACTTGATTTTTCCATTTCAGATTTGTTTTGAAAAAAACTCCAAGATCTCTTTCGGTCTCTGACGTTGATGACTGCTTACCATTGATAAAATAAGGAAAATCTTTGTTTTTATGACCAGAATGCATGACCACACATTTTGATGTGTTGAAGAGAAGAACCCAATTTTGAGTCCACTTGAAAACTAAATCTAAATCTGATTGTATTTCTGATACCGTTTGCGAGAACATTTTAGTATCATCTGAATACATTTTGACAATATTCTCTTATCCTTTTGGTAGACCATTGATATACAAAACAAACAATAGTGGACCTATCACTGAGCCTTGTGGTACATCGCTAAAAATATCAACTCAATCCGACAAAATTTCTCCTTGAACAACTCGTTGTCTTCTATTTTTCAAGAAAGCTTCAATCCATCATAGTGTCAAACCATCAAAGCCATACGCTTTCAATTTAGCTGTTAATCTTCCGTGCGGAACAGTATCAAATGCTTTCGCAAAATCCAGCAGAATCACATCAACAGGGATTCTTTTATCCAGACTCACTGAGATGAAATCTAGAGTTTCCAGAAGATTTCTTGACAAATCCATGCTGTTCTTTAGATATAATATTATTCTTGTAAAGATAATCTTCCATTTTGGTTCTTATTATGCTTTCCATAATTTTGCACAGAATTGAAGTTAGAGACACAAGACTATATATTATTTATTTTAAAAAGAAATTGCTATTACTTTTAAGAAATAAATGAAAATCTGAGGTAAAGACAAAGAGAATATTAAAAGTAAAAATCCTTTTATGTACTTTTTGTACATTACCAGAATTTTAATTATTTTTTGCCTTTTTTTTCTTCCTGTACTTTTTTTACTTAATTTTTTTTATTTGATCATGTTCTTTTTTGTCTTTTATGTACTTTTTAATAATTAATTTATATTATAATTAATTAATATATAACTTAATTTTAATTAATTAATATTAATATAATCTACAACATAGCCGAATCCTTAAATCAGGACTCCACCCAGGACCCCGTTAAATTTTTAATAAAATGATTAAAATAAACAAAAACTTCAAACAGCAAAGAATCAAAAAAATTAATTATTAAAAGTACAAAGAGGAAAATGTTTTTTTAAATTGTTAAATCTTAAAGTCTGTCCATGGAAAATCTTAAATGTACCACTAAACTCTACCTCTAAAAGTATGAAATATGGGTATCTTTTAAAAGAGTTTAAAACAATTGACTCAAACCGAAAATTTAACCCAATAGCATTTACAAATTTAATTTGATCGATGGAATTACGTAAATTTACGTAAAAAAGGTAAAATAACCATTTTTGCCACATTAAAATTCAATTATTTTGGTAAATTGAATTTTAAGATCAAGATCAAAATATAAAACGTAATATTTTTTTAATAATTTAATAATAATTTTTTTTCCAAAGCAATTTCTTGACATGTTATGTCAAGTTTATTTTCATATAAAATTTTAAAATATCCCTTTTGATTGAACTTTAATAGATTTAAATTTTTTAATTGATTTTGATAAAAATTTTTAAAGACAAAAAAATTGATGCTTTTTAATTTATAATTTTTCTAAGTGGAAAAAAAAAGTCTTTCAGGTAAAAAAAACGAGAAAAATATTTATGTTTTTTTTTTTAAATCAGTGATTGATTAAGAGTTTTAAATTTGAATCCAAGTTAAGAAGTCAATATTAAATTTTCCTTTTTTTAACAAATTTTTTATTATTTATTATGTTTTTTTTTACTTCTCGGCAAAGATCATGAAAAAAAATATTTATTTAATTTAAAATTTTTAATATCAAATTGAATTAAAAAAATAAAAATAAAAAAATTTTCAACCAGAATAAAAGAATTCAATCAAAATATACATTTTTTTAATTTGAATTTTTTTTAATTTAAATTCAATTTTAAGAGGAAAAATTTTTACATGTTCTGGTAAATAATGCTGGTGTTATGTGGTGTCCCAAGAGCTATACCAAAGAAGGATTCGAAAGACATCTGGGTGTAAATCATCTAGGACACTTCTACTTGACTAATTTATTGATTCCAAAATTGGTTGAATCATCACCAAGTCGAGTGATTGTTTTGACATGCAAAGACCATATTAAAGGAAAGATGAATTTCGAAGATCTCAACTCAACTAAAAATTACAACGAAACAGATGCTTATAATCAAAGCAAGCTTGCGAATATACTTTTTACCAGAGAGTTAGCTGAAAAATTGAAAGATTCAGGTGTCAGCGTCAACTGTGTTGATCCAGGATATTCCTACACTGACTTAATGAGACATGCATCGGTTTACAGATCTCCATATTCTCCAGTGAGTCTTTTTTTCAAGGCATTTTTAAAAACAGCCGAAATGGGCGCTCAATCTGTGATTTATGCCGCTGTTTCTGAGCAATTTGAGACAGAAAGTGGAAAATTAATCAAGTATAATTTTTTGAGTCTTTTATTAAAAAATTATTTTTTAAAAATATAACTTTATTTAAGAGATTTCAAAGAAATTCAACCTTCTGAAGCAGCGTTGAGTAATAATGACTCACAAAGGTTGTGGTTAGTGAGCGAAAAATGGACAAGATTAGCTTAATTGAAAAATTAAATTTTTTTTTTAAATATTACAATTTTGCCGTAGCCTTTATTTATGTTTTAAATTTAAATTCAATTTATTAAAATTTTCATTTTACCTCTAAAATAGAAATCCTTTAAAATAAATGAAGAGCCTTTTTATTTTCAAAATAATATTTTTTTAATATTCAATTTTTAAAGTCATTAACCAGGTTTAACCTTGTATTAGAAAAACTGAGAAACATAGATGTCTTCCCAGTAAGACATCTTCGCAAGCCTGCTTGTCGTAGCTTATTATTATTATTATTTTTATTAAATTCGAAAAAAAGTCCGTCTCCTAAAAATGGAAAATAAAGTACAGTGGAACCTCGTTATAACGAATCCCTCCGTTCCAAAAAAACGTTTTCCTTATAACGAGGTTCGTTACATAGAGGTTTCCATTATAAAAGAATGGGAAAAAAATGAAAATGGAATTTTATTTAAAAATTAATTAGATATTTAAAAAGTGGAGATTTTTGATTTCTTAAGTTGTACTCGATCGCCAATTTCCTTTTCTAATTCGACGAGCTTATTCAATAAAAAATGATTATCATTGTCATCTGCTAGCAAAAAATCTTTTTGTTTTAGTAACATTTCCAAAAATTCTGCTTTTTAAATAATTTGTTTAGGTTCGTCTTCTTGATCATCTTCGACTTTAATTGATTCCGAAATTGGTATTTGATTGAATTTTTGTGAGACTTGGTTTATTATTTTTTCGTCGCTCAATTGCCCGTTGATAGGTGTACTTTCGTCTAGTCTAACGTACGCAAATAGATTCAAATCCAACTTTTTCTGTTCTGTTCGATAAACCTTCCTATAAAAACGCATTCGTCATCATCTACCACTGATACAATTGACTTGCTACCACTAAGTCTTTGATGTTGATCTCGTTTGGAATCGAACCGAATTCAATTGAATGTAATTTTTTCTTTATTAGTTAAAACAGTTGAGTTTGAAAGGCCGAATTCTAGCGTGATTGATGATGTAGAATTTCCTTATTATTGATAATTGCTATTTTAGTATTGATAACAAAAATTTTCCTTTTTTTTGCTTGACTTTTCATTGTTGGATTATTCATTCTTATTGATTTATCTAATCATTTTCTTTTTTAAAATAGAGAGGTTTTTATCTAATCAAATTCATTAAGTTTAATTGGTTCTTTTTTTTGAACCTTATATAGAGGGGTACGTTATAAAGAGGTTCGTTATAGCGAGGTTCGACTGTAATGGTTAAAAACAAAAAAACTAAAATGAAATTCAGCTTTTTAGTTTAAGCCAAGAAAAAACCCAAAATTGAATTCAGGTTTAAGAGCAGGAATAAAAATTAGTTTAAGAAATAATTTTAAAAATATTAATAATTATTTTTTTAAATAAATAAAAATCCTAATTTTTAACGATGCTTAAAACTTGAATATTTAATTGAAATAAAATTTAGAGTATTTAATTTTCTTTTTAAATTTTTTTATGTAGAAAATTAGCTTATAATAACGACACTCCAAAATATTTTATGATCTTTTATGTTTTTTACAATTTTTAAATGATACCTTTCATTTGACAGCAAATGTTAAAAATAAACTAAGTGAAATCAGTATAATCACCACATGTAATTAAATTACACATATTTCTACATATTTTTTAATTTATTTCTTTGAAAATATCAAAATTAGAGCCTGCTTCTTTTCTCATTATATTGTGAGTTATATCTTGAGTTAAGCGGTACTATGCAGAAAGGTGAGTGTCGTTAAGTTAAGTTTTAAGCAGATTTGTGCAAAAGTCAAAAAAAAAAAGTATTTTTAAAGTCTTTTGACTTGACTTTAACTTTATGACTTTTGAACAACTCTGTTTTTTTATCATTTTACGGGGAGAATAAAGAATTATTCGCAAAATTATGTGTTTTTTATTCTGTTTATCATTAATAAAGTTTAAATGGAAATTTAAATTTTGCTGAAATTTAACAATTAAATTTTTTTTAAAAAAAAAAAATTTAAAGTCAAGTCAAGACTTTAACTTTATGACTTTTGAACAACTCTGGTCCTGGATCCTGAATCCTAAAAATCAATAACTTATAACCATTGCCTTCTATCTTTATTAATTTAAAAATTTTAAATAGATAATTTTGATATATGAATTAACTTTTTTAATTAATTCTTTTGCTTTAAAAATGTAATTCTTTAATTTATATATTTATATTTTATAAATAGAATTTTTTCACAATTCTATAACTATTTTTATATTTAATTTTTTTGTCATCGCCGAATCTAGCGTAGTTTTTGAAATAACTAAAAATATTTGTGTTTGTAATTTGTGTACAACTTCACATACCATTTCTAGTGACGAATTTGTAAAAAATTTAAAAAAATTTTGATTAATAATTTCTTTCTGAATTTTCCTTCATTTAAATTAAGTAATTTGCTGCTTCAATTGCATTATTCATGCTTAGACAAAAGTAATTTTTGCTTCCAATTAATAATTTAAAGCATTAAGTTGAGCTTTTCTTTTTTAACTTCTTTTTGAAATAAATTTTACCGCTGATTTTTAATTTTTGAAGATTAAAATTTAACTAAAATTAAAAAAATTATAGTCTATTCCAACTTATCTAGCCAAGACCAAGCATATAAAATTTCTTATAATTTATTTATAGTGAAATTTTATCATCAAAGTATTTAAAAAATATTTTGAAATTTTGAAAATAGACTTTAAGTTTCTGTGTGAATTTTTAAAGCTTCGAAGTTTTAAGAAATTTTCTGCTTTACAATATCAATATATTTTATTACTAGTCTTTGAGGCTTGTATAAAATTGAACTTAAAAGAGCTTGATTAAAAATTGTATTTTTTTAATTTTTTTTATTTAAAAAAGTACTTTCTTAAAAAATTAAGTTTTTGGATAAATAAAAAAAAGAATTCTTTTTTTAAAAAAAATTTAAAAATAAATGTTTTCTTAGCAGCATCTTCGCACTTGGCAACACATTGGAGCATATTGGATTTGTGGCATTACAGGCATCATTGGCATAACTGGCATCATTGGCATCATTGGCATCATTGGAGCTACAGCCATTGGTTGACAACATTGATTTTTTCGGCGGCACATCTTTTAACTTATAATGTTGAAAATTAATAAATAGTTGTTTTTGATATTTTTGAATTTGATTTCTCACTAGTCTGTCTCCCTATTTATAAGAAATAGTACGCTACATTAGTTTCGCTAGAGTAATTAGAATGTTTTCAATTATATTCCTCAAGAATTTTATCTTCATCTAATATATTCTATAAACGAAAAACAAACACTTCTAAATGCATCAACTAATTTTTCATATTTTTAATTTGAACGCCTCTGTTGACATTTCTTCAAATTCAAGAAAGCTGAGTAAATAAACTGCATTAGATTCAATTACTTTATCACTCAAAATGTCTTAGTTGAACTAAGTCAGCTCTTTAATTTAAATTCAAATTTAAATTTAAGGCTTTTTGAATTTGAAAATAATTAAAAACTTTTTTGAGTTAATTTTTCTGAATAATAGGTGCCATCCGAACACAATTTTTTCACTAAAAGTTAGAGGCGATCAATTTGTTTTTTAAGCTTGAAAAATTTTTTAAATTGTCTCAAAATAAATTAAAAAATTTTCAATAAAACTCTTAAAATCATGTTCAGCAGAAATATCATTAATTTAATTTAAAATAAAATTTTTTGATGAAGAATCTTTTAATTATGAATGGGATTTATTAAACCAGGGGCTCAAGTGTAGACTTTTCACTAAAAATCTTCAGAATGAGTTCATGGCTCTTAGTTCGATTTTTTTAAAATCAAATTTCTTCTAGATGATTTTTTGATTGATAATTTTTAATTATTTTGAAATGATTTTTTAAAAATTTAAAATAATAAAACAGTAATGAAATATTTGTATAAATTTAGAAATGTAATATTTAATTTATTTTTAAATAGAATTAGTTTTGGTATTTGTCTTTTTCGAAGTTGGGTAAAGTGTTGTTTTAAAGCTCATTTAATAATCAAAGAGATAATAAAATAGTCAAGGGATTCAATTTAGAAAAAAGTTATAGCATGTTAAGCAATTTTTTTTAAAATTACAAATCAATTTTAATTTGAATTTAAAAAAAAAATATTTTTGTAATTTCCACATATTTTATTTAGATAAAAAAAAATATAAACACCTATTGAAAATTTAAAACTTTGAACAGAGATAAAATTTTTATCTGAATAATTATATTTGTATATAACAAATATCTAAGCTGAAAACAAGTTTTTTTCAATCTTTCATACAAGTCCTGGAACTTTTATTTAAAAAAAAAAATTAAAAAAAATTCAATTATAGCATTAATATCTTTACAATTAATAATCGATTAATTTGAAAAAATGCGAGAAAAAATTCAGCATTATTTTTAATTTAATTAATATTAAAAAGATACAATTTTTTGGTTGTTGAAAAAATGCAAATTGTTTATTGAACAATCTTTGAAAGTTAGTAATCATTTTCATAATTAAAATACTTTAGATTCTATTTTCATTAAAATGATTACAGTTGAAATTATTCTATTATTTAAAAAAACACTTCAAGACACCGTTAATTTTTTTAAAACTAAAATATGATCACATTTTTATTTATTACTTTTTTATAAATAATTAAACTTTATCTTAAAATTAGCTTATAGCTACAATAATCTAACTTTTTTGTTAATTTTACTTAAAATCTGGCCCATTTACGCTCTGTTGCGAAAATATTTCAGAAATTAGATTCAACACCGCTTCATAAATTTTCAATCAAAAATTTTTTTTGTCCAATTCCTGAATATTTTAAGAATTGAGTTTTATAAATCAAAAAGGTATGAAAAACTTAAGAAAAACCTTCATACAAGCTTTGAGTTTGAACAAATATTTCTTTTGAATTAAAAATCACTCAATCAAAAAAAATTCTAAATTAGCTCATCGTCAGTGAGATCTTTAAGAAAAAATCAAACAAAATTGTTAAGTGCACTTAAAATGGTTCAAAATTGCTCACCAAAGAATATCGGGTCTAGTCAAAAGAGTTATTATTGGGTACTGGTTATGTTAACATTTTGATAATAAAATTGTTATAACGGGTGATGCATAAGTAAATGGACAAAAGTTAATTTAACTTGCCCGATCATGCAAATGATCAGGGGATCATATATATATTTATTTATAAACTACTAAAAATTAGCTATAATATTGCAAAAAAAAATTTTTGATAATAATTTTTTTGATTGAAATAACTGGAGTGAGTCAAAGGCGTCTAGCAAGAAAATTTAATGTCCACCAGACAACAGTTGGCCGGCAGTTAACAAAAATGGATATTTCATATCGTAAACTTGAAAAAACACCAAAATATAGCGCCGTACAGCATGAGAAAGCCAATAAATTAATTAAAAAACTTTCAAATATGCTATATCGTTCACCATTGTAACTGCTGATTAACAGCTGATTAACCGCATTAAATTAAAGTTGAAGGAATTTGACTTAAATTTTGTGAAATCCCTTATGACGGGGGTCAAAGCAAAGCTCAGAAAAATCGGTCACGATGGAGTTTTTTCATTATTTAAAAATCATAATTCTATTGAAAAATAAATTCTTTACATCAGAAAAAAAACCAGAACTTAATGTCATTTTTATTTTTTGAGATATTCGCTTTTAATTTTTGTCCATTTACTTATGCATCACCAGTTAGCATATGATAAATTTAAGTTAATGATAACATAATAGCTGAAATATAAATAAACGCGTATAATAAAAAAAATAAAAATTATTACTTAGAAAAAAATACTGAAAATAGAGTTATTTTTAATTAATAATGACAAATTTAATAAAAAGTGTCAAATATAGTAAAAACATGTTCATTTTTAATGTAATCGCAAAAAATTGAATAAAATGAAACTAATGTAATTAAGTGCTTAATCCAACTGCACCATGCGACATGCGACCAATTGCCATCACTTCGACACCATGTAAGATCATGGAGCTCATTATCAGCAAGCAGATACTGTGCCTTGCTCGTGCTAGGCTCCTTGCGAACAAGCACTTTGACTACCTTACTGGTAGATGCACAATTGATTATGGTATTAGATGAAAGGGTTAGAGCTATAGACAGTGGTCACCAGAAGGTGATAGGAATTTTCTTCGACCTCGCCAAAGCATTCGACTTGGTTGACCATGAGTGACTCATTATCAAGATCGAGTCTATGCTTTCTCAATGGCGAATCACTTGGATTGCGACTTGGCTGCCATATCGTAAACAACGAGTTGTCTACAGAGGTAAGGAAATTAAATGGCGAGATGTAAGTGCTGGTGTTATTCAGGACTGTGTCCTCGGACCTATCCTATTCCTCCTCTTCATACTCGACATTAATGAGTACCTGCCTCCTGGAGTTGAGTTACTAAAGTTCGCCGACAATATTCTAGCTTACATTATAGGTCACACATTTGGCGACCTTCCTCAAGAGATAGTTGATGCCGTACAACGCTGGTGTGTTGATAATAGGATGCGCTTGAACGTGGGCAAGTGCAAAGTGATCTGTATTAATCCCCGCAAGTAATCGGCTTAAGTATTCTCACTGTTTATTTGCTCTGCCGAATTTTTGAGACAGTCCTATAAGTATCTCGGCTTTGAGCTCTCTGACTCGCTCGACCCCGATCTCCAATGGAGGCGTATAAACTCAGTTGTCAGCCCTGTCGAGTTCTTTCTCAAGTAGCTTAAACTCTCATTAGTGCATACAGATCATATTGTCTCAGCCACTTTACCTACAGCGCCGTCATTCTTACTTCAACCTCTACTGCTGCTAAGAGTGAAATGAACGCTCTCATCTCTCGTTTATGGCGTATCATTGGAATTGATGATCAGACTGCAGGCTCTTACAATACAAACTCCTCCCTATCACCGAGTTTATAGACAATGCCTGCGAACGAACAATCAATAGAATTCTGGCTGACCCAAACCATCCCTTCACGTCATGTCAACTACACAATCTTCAACCGCACGCTTTCGCATATTACAAAAGTTCCTTCGAAAATTTGGCAATAATGCTAACAACCTAACTGCAAAAGCTAGTCTCTATTTTGTTTAATTGTAAAACTAATTTATAATTTATATCTTTATTTTACATATTATTCTAATAATTATTGTACAATTAGATTTATTTCTAAAATCAAAAATTTTAATCAATAAAACGTTTTAATCTTAATTGAAAATAAAAACGAAAGAATTACGAAAAAGATTTTTTTTATTTAAGACAAAACAATTAATTAGTTGTTGGAGTCTCTAGAAATAGAAGCTATTTCCAGTAAAAGAGCCAGAAGAAAAGGCATAATCTTGCTTTCGATTTGTAATTTTAGAATATACCCTAATGCTTTTAATCTATTCCAAACGTTGCCAATTGTAACAGACATCTCTTTAGCAAGCTGACTGGTCGATCCCCTCGGACCTTCCTCAAGCAGCTCTTCCAAATACGCGTCATCAGCTTCGACGATTCTCCCAACACGTGCTTTGTCATTAAGATCGAAATCACCAGCTTTGAATCGAGAGAACCAATTTTGACAAGTAGGAACAGTCTGAACGACAACTCCAAATACCGAACAAACTGATTTGTTAGCATTCGTCAAATTTTTTCCTTCGTTAAACTTGAATTACATGCAATGGCGGATATGCATTTTTTCGTCATACATTTTTAAAAAGTTAATTTTTTAAAAATTCAAAAAGCAAGCATTTAATCTTATGCATCATATGAAAGAGCAACTCTTGCTTTTGATTGATACAAAATTGATACAAAATTATTTTTTTCATTTTTTATCTAATTCCTAGTTTTTGTTAGACTTAGTTTTGAGTAAAATTTTATATTAAAAAATTTTTGCTTAAAACTCAATTTGAAACGACATTTTTAAAAATTTTTAATTTTTTAAATATACCATGTTTATTCAAATTAAATAATTTCGAATTATGAAGATTTCTTTGAATTTTTATTACGAAAAATGAAATTCATTTTACTGTAATTATTTTATTAAATGAAATAATTCCTTTATTGAAATACGAGCTTTATGTTTTTTCATTAAAGACAGTATAATTGCTAAAATAATGGGAATTTAAAAAATAAAAATTTGATTGCTTAAAATGATTTTTCAGTTGAATGATTTAGCAAAACACTGTCTTTTATTAAAGTTTTTCAAAAGGCATTTGATTTTGATCAAATTTCTTGCGATACTTCACACTTATCCTCTGATTCTACAAAATCGTGGTGAGGACTAAATGTAGTGGCTAATAGATCGCCAAAGATTTTTACTTTATCTATATCCGTATTAAATTCTTTACCGTCTTTAAAAAGGGCCCATTAAAATCGGTTACACAATTTTTTAATAGAATACCACAATTTTTAAAATAATCCATAAAAATAAAGATTAATACTTAATTAAATAAAAAAACACTTATTATATAAAATTGACACTTATTTGATTAAGAAGACCACTAATTAATTAAAAAACTCATTCTTTTTATTTTTTGACACTATTTTCAAATGTTGAAATTACTCAATATAAAAAGTGGAAGTAAAATAGAAATAATTTAATTTCATGAAAATTAAAAAAATTTAAAATGTCCAGTGCAAGCATTTTTGAAAATAACTTTGACGACACAGTCGAAGAGCTGAACCTTTAACAAAAAACAAAAGAAGCATAGTTAGGATTTTTGATTTTTTGCATGATTGCGAATCTTTAGATGAATTCAAGCGGCTAATTAAAGATCTTAGGTTCGATAATATCGCTTGGCATTTTCATTTGACCAATCGACTAGCCGATTGTGACAAGCATATTTACAATTGCAAACATCGGCGAAAAGGCTGCAAAAAAGCCATTTTTTTTCAAGTCAAAGCTGGTCAAACGCGTGGTACCGTGCACGTATCCGACAACGAGCATTCGAATCATCCCGAAGAAGGAGATTTTGTAGCTATTCCGATTGCAGTCAAAGAGAAAATTAAATATTTGCGACAATTGGGTCAAACCAAAAGAAGCATAAAGAAGAATTTGATCAAAGAAGGGATACAACCGCCGACCGATAACCAAATACAATACATCATCAACTCAGTTTCGATCGATAACAACAAAAACTGCACTATGAATGAATTGAAAGAATGGTGCGAGTTGCATTCAACTATACCAGAGAACGACGACGATAAAGTGTTTGTTGGAAAATTCGAGTACGTAGTGATTCCGAATCAGATTTTTCGCGTTTTTTTGACCTCAAAGCGTCTAATCAAAACTATAGAAAATTGTCAACATTTTTTGAGCGACGCAACATACAAACTTACGTATGAAAATTTTCCGATCATAACTGGTGGTACAACCGATCGTAACAAAAGTTTACATTCCCGTTGGCGTTGCTGTCACTAGAAACGAGACTGATGAAGATTATGTTTTTTTCTTTTCTTCTGTCAAAGAAACTTACGAAAAATGTTACGAAAAAAATCTTAACTTAACGATTTTAATCGCCGATAATGCGCCAGCAATCACAAATGGTTTTCAAAAAGTTTTCGAACTCAAACAACGGGTTAATTGTTGGGCACACGTTTATCGAAATATCGAGTCACATTTGAGACCGGTTAACAAAGTCGAAGCAGCAAGAATTCTTGAAGACGTCAAACAAATTCAAAAAATTTTTGATCCACAATTATTTGCAACATCCGTAAAACTGTTTAGAGAGAAATGGAACAGTGTTAACAGTGCGTCGATTCAAACATTTTTGGATTATTTTGATTCTCAATGGTGTGCATATGGTCAGAACGGTTGGTTCGAAGGATACGCTCCTGGTTTGCCTAGTACAAGTAACGCGCTCGAGTCGGTTCATGAGAAAATCAAGAAAGCATTAGACAAAAAACGACTAGGTTTGATTCCATTTTTGAATGTATGTCGAGATAATATCATAAAAGAGTGAACTGTTGAACGTTCACCAACTCTCGTGTTACAAGATTCAAGTACAAGTGAAGTCAGAAATGTCGAAAATTTGAATCAAAAAGTATTCAATCATCATCCAATTATAGCTAAATCAGATTTAGTTGAAGCTTATAAGTGGAATAACCAAAATAAAACAATTATTCATTTCAAAGATGATAATTATTATTATTTAAACTCTTGCGACAAATCTGACATTTCGAAAGACGATTGCAAATCGTACAATCAAGCGTTAAATGGCAAAAAGTGGTCGAATTTCGACGAGATGATGAATCAAATTTACAGCATTCACCGCGTGAAATACGACGAAAACGACTGGACGTTAAGCTCTTGTACTTGTTGGTTTTGGCTTAAGCACTATAAATGTCATCATCAAATTGCAATCGCAGCACGCAAGAAAAAGTGTAATTTTGACTCTGTCGGTATGGATATCCCAATTCAATCAAATCGAAAAAAAGGAAGACCAAAAAAAACACTAAAGGCTCTCCTTTTTCAACCAAGCGATACACAAGCTTCAAGTTCGTCTCCAAAGGGAATTGCATCTGACGAAGATTCAGAAGATGAAGTATTGTCAAAAAAACCAAGAATCGAATCTGATCAAAACGAAGCGTTTGACAGCGAGTCAAAATCATGCGAAAACTGTGGCAGTAAAATGACGAAAAGAAGATATTGGGCTTGTCCGAATAAATGTGGTAAAAAATAATTTTTTTGTTTTTTTTTAATTTTTTGTGTGGTAAAAAAAAAATAT
The DNA here is from genome assembly GCA_016802215.1 of Brachionus paranguensis. Lineage (NCBI taxonomy): Eukaryota > Metazoa > Rotifera > Eurotatoria > Ploima > Brachionidae > Brachionus > Brachionus paranguensis. Next base: position 310,351 of record JAESIX010000007.1, read on the forward strand.
TTGTGATTTTTTTAATAAATATGTGTTGAAATATACAAAAAAAAGGTTTTTCTTAATTTTAATGGAAATTTTTTTAATAATTGTGGCTTTTTTAATAAAATTGTGGTATGTAACTTAAAAATTGTGGTATTTTATTAAAAAATTGTGGTATCAAAAATGAATTTGACTTTAAAAAGTGATGGAATTTGTCTTGAAGATTTCTTTGATCTGAACTTATTAATTTTCCTCCAAAAAGGACTTTAAAAATATTTTACCTAAAGTCAAAGTTAAGCTTTAACTTTTAATTTTTTTTAAAGTCAAAGTCTGATTTGACTTTGAGTAAAACATTTTAAAAGTTAGAGTTAAACTTTAAATTGGACTTAAAATTTTGATTTATTATAAATTAAATAAATTAAATGTAATTGTTGTCTTTCAAATTAAGAAAATTCTTTTAATCTGCTTGGTTATTAAAATTGAATTATTCTTTATATAAGAAAAAACATAATTTCAATATTTAGAAATTAGTTTTATTTTTTTAAGTAAAGAATAAGTTTATTTTGACTTATTAAATTAAAAGAAAAATCAATATTCTTTTAATTTTATTTAAAAATCTAAATTGTGAAACGTAAATTAATTCAAAAATAAATTTTAAAAAAGTCAACTTTAACTTTTGTAAATAATTTTTGACTTTTGACTAAATCTGAATAACACATTTAATTGACGATTTTATTTTTTTTAAAAAGACGTTTAATCAAAATAAATGACACTTTAATAATAACTCTTTAATTTTTAATGTAATGATTAGAATAACCAAAAAGTACAGAAAGTACAAAAAAGCGGGAAAGTGAAGTTGGGAGCAATTTGTATCTGGAGCAGAGCAATTTATTTAAAATTGTTTAAAATTCGATTTTAATATTAAAACTTAAAGAAATTTTAGAATATTTTAAATTTTAACAAAATTTGTTAATTATTGTTAAAAAAAAATTTTACATAAATATAAGTTTTGAAAAAGTTATTAATGGTTTATTAGAATAAAATTGCTCCCAACTTCACTCTCCCCAAAAAAGCTCAGGGTATTATGCAAAAATTCAATTTGGATATTAAAAAAGTTTAAGTTGAGTGTTTAAAATATTTAATAAGTGTATAATAAAAATATTTAAAAATTCAAAATTTATTAAGATTATTAATGAATTTTAGTGTTGACTTCATTATATTAAAATAAATGACAAATATTTATATAAATGAGTCGAAATTTGATTTTTTTATTTTTTTAATCTGTGTAAAAGTAATAGAAAATAAAATATATAATTAAAATTAAATAACTCTGATATGACTGGAAGATGTAACGATGTCAATCCACCATTGAAAGCTAAATAGAGGAAGACCAACATTGAAAAAGAAAGAATTTATTTGATAATAATTGTTGAAGAATTTTTTTATTTTAAAGTAATAATGATTAATACTTTTTATAATTTTTCTGATACTCACAAATAAATTTAATGTACTCATTTTTAATTTCTTTAATAATAATTTGGTCAAAAAATAAATAGCCAAATCATTATTTTTCTGACATCCAAATAATCAATACCATTACCCATTTAATAATAATCCATAATTAAAATAATGGTTTTTTGACAGCTAAATCTCATTGCCTTCCATGACTTTTCTTGTTTCCAGCACAAACCAGACGCTCTTTTTCACCAAAGACTAAATTTTTTCATCAAATAAAAAGCCATTTCCATTTTTAATGCATTTACTTATAAAATATTAAGCAAAAAAATAATCATTTTTAAATGTGTTTAGTCATTGAGAGATATTATACACATGCATTACGAATTAAATTTAAAATTTTAGTTTAAACTCGATTTTAATTTCAATTTTGTTAGATCGAAAAAAATGTCAAGAGGAAGCAGTTCAGGATTCGACAGAGACATAACCATCTTTTCGCCAGAAGGCCGTCTTTATCAAGTTGGTAAGAGGCAAACTTACTCAACTAAAAAATTCAGCAGTACCATTGTCTAAAACTTTTGTTTTCAGAGTATGCTTTTAAGGCCATAAACCAAGGTGGCATGACATCTGTAGGGGTCCGTGGTGAAAACTGCGCTGTTGTGGTAACACAAAAAAAAGTTCCGGTAAACAACTATTTCTTTTTAATTCTGAATTATCAAAATTATCAAAATAAAAAAAATTATCAAGGACCGTCTTTTGGACCCTTCGACTGTGACAAACCTTCACAGAATAACCCGTAAAATAGGCTGCGTAATGACAGGAATGATAGGTGAGAGAATGTCAAATTAGGCAGGCAGGTTCAATCTTTTTTTTAAGCTGATAGCAAGTCCCAAGTGCAAAGAGCAATCTACGAAGCCCAGTCATTCAAATACAAATACAATTATGACATACCAGTTGAGTTGTTGTGCAAAAGAATTGCTGATATTAACCAAGTGTACACTCAAAATGCAGAGATGAGACCATTGGGATGTTCGATGATTCTCATTGGAATGGATGATGAGCTTGGAGCCCAGTTGTTCAAGACTGACCCCGCCGGATACTACTCAGGCTACCGGGCCACCAGCTCAGGTGTTAAACAAACCGAAGCAAACAACTTTTTGGAGAAAAAAGTCAAAAAGAAAGTAGACTTGTCTCTGAATGACTCAGTGGAGCTGGCTATTTCCTGTCTTTCGTCAGTGCTTTCTGCTGACCTTAAGCCGAGTGAGATCGAGATCGGAATTGTTTCGACCGAGAATCCAGAGTTTAGGTTTAAATTTATTTTTTTTTTAATTTAAATTTTTTTGTTTTAATTTAAATTTATTTTTTTTTTAATTTAATTTTTTTTTTTTTTAATTTAAATTTTTTTTTTTTTTAATTTAAATTTTTTTGTTTTAATTTAAATTTATTTTTTTTTTAAGAGTTTTGAACAATCAAGAAATCGATGCTCATTTGACCAGATTGGCAGAGAAAGATTAAAATTTGAATTTCAGCAATTTCTTTTTTAAAAACTCTCTAAATTATTTTGTAGCATCATGGATCACATTTACACAAAGTGTCTAATCATTTAATCGAATAAAATTTAGTCAAAATAAAATTTTTTTATTTCATTTAATAAGAGAAAAATTAGCTGGAATTGATTAAAAATGTAAGAGGTGAAAAATATATATGAAAATTATATTTATTTTGATTTATTAAAAATTGAAGCTTTAAATAAAAAAATAAAAATATTTTGATAAACAAAAAAAGGCGTATTTAAAGCCGATGGTCTCATGCGAGATGATCAGTAAATTTTTTTTTAATTTCAAGTCTCAATTGTTTTGTAAAATCTTTTTGCTTATCTTCAACCATTTAAAAATTATTTTCTTTCAGTTTGAATTAAATAAAAAATTTGAAAAGTTACAAATTGATAGAACAATATAATTTTAATTTTTTTTCAAAATGTTATCAATTTATGGAATATGCGTTAGCCGCTTGGAGTCCATATTCAAAAAAAGACATTAAAATTTTGGAAAAAGTGCAAATGAGAGCAACAAAATTAGTCAAGTGCTTAAGTAGCCTCCCATACGAAGAAAGCTTAACAAAATTGGGACTCACAACCCTACAGGCTAGAAGAGAGAGAGGCGATCTTATCAAATACTTCAAGATTAGCAAAGAGTTTAGTCGTGTAGATTGGCATAATCCGAACAAGTTAATGAATTCACTCTCCATTGAAGGTTCTGCTGGAAATATACGAGGTCAAAAGCATAGACTTGTAAAGCAGTTAACGAGAATTAAGCAAAGAGAGCACTTTCTTAGCAATCGAGTGGTTGAAAACTGGAACAAGCTACCAAATGATATAACTGAAGCCGAATCTAAAAATAGTTTAAAAAACAAGCTAGATCGATTTATTGCCAGCCAAAAACCTAAAACTTAAAAAAAAAAAACTATTTTTATGATATTTAGACTAAATTCAATTTATTATTATGTATTACTTAAAAATATTATGATTTTTAGTCGTTTTAGCTACCATAGTGAGACCCTAGAGTCTAGCACTATAGGCATACCTATTGTAGCTTACAATATTATTATTATTATTATTATTTGTAACTTTTCAAATTTATATTATAATTTATATTATGATTTTACAAAACAATTGAGACTTGAAATAAAAAAAAAAATTCCCTGATAATCCGCATGAGACCATCGGCTTTTATGAAAAAAAAGATCACTCGAAATTCCTCGCAATTAAGAATAAAATAATTATTAAAACCATTAAGAACAAAATTTAATTAAAAAATTATTAAAAAATGTAATGAAATTAGTTCATAAAGCAAGGGGTTTTCAAGAAGCGTGGAATAAGGCTGCAAACTCTTTAAAAACAGATAGGTCAATTACGCAAAAAAAAAATAAAAATTGAATTTTTTTTTTATTTTAAAAAGTGAAATAAAAGAATTAAAGAAAATTTTACTGTCTTTAACATTTTTTTACTTTTTTTTACGATTTTTTAGTTAAAAAATACGTAAAATATGGTAGATTTTTTTTTCATGTTTTAAAAAGTTTCATGACTTTGCATTTATCCGGGTGGAACAACATACGCCATTCCTTTGCCCAGTTGATAAGGGCGTCCAGGTCTTTCTGGACAAGGCCGTCGCTATTCTTTATAACCCCGATAAGTTTGCTGTCATCATTTAGCTAGTTATACGAAATTAAAAAAACTAGCTTTTAGGTAAACGTAATAAAATTTTGAAAAATTATTAGAAAATACTCTTTGAATAAAAATGAAAAAAATTAAAATAAAGTTAAAATTAAAGGAAAGATTATTTCGAATTAATTAATTTTTATCAAAATAATTTGGGATTTTTTGGAAGCTGATTTCTTTTATTTTTGATTTTTCTTAATCTTAAGCATTTTAGCCCGAATCAAAAGAATTCAATAATTCAAGCAAATATTTTCAGTGAAAATTTAAACCAGATTTAAATTATTATGAATCACTTTATTTAACCCTTCGTTTAAAATAAAATAATAAAATTAATGTTTTTAATATATCAAAAGCCATATTCAAATATAATCATAATTTTAATCTCTTTATTTTAATTTTTTAAATGAGTTTTTTATCAATAAAGGGACTAGAAGGAAGGAAGTGCTGAATTTAGTGAAAAAAAATTTGAAGAATAAGTAAATTTTACAAAAAATATTTTTGTAACTTGAACCAAGTTTTTAAAAAAATTCAAAGGTAAAAAATCTCAAAAAAATAAAAATAGATTGAGCTGTTTTTAAATTTCTGAAAACAAAATTTCACTTCAAATAAATAAGTAAAAAATTATGTAAATAATCTTTTAGGTAATTTTTAAAAAAAGCTTCAAATTTTTTATTCTAAAATTATAATTTTAGTTTAAATCGATTTTTTAATTCCTAAAACGAGACTTGCTCGCATAAAAAGATTTAAATTGGGCTATGAGTAATAGTTATTTTGAAATTTAAAAAATATTTTACAAAATTGTCACTAAGCAACTTTAAAATAACTAATTCATAGATTTTGACAATTTTTAAATGGAGCCAAACGTGCACTTTAACTCAAATTCTTCTGATACTAAAATTCAAATGGAGCCAAAAAGTAATCAGCCATGACAGAAAAAATCTTTTTTTTTTTAAATAAAAATTCATTTTAGCCTTTGAAAATAAAGCTTTTGAGCATGAAGATGAGTCCTTGGATAAAACAAACCCATTTAGAAGGGAAGACCGACCAGGAAGTATGTACAGCGTTCGTACGAACGCGTCAACTACCAGTCGATCTTCGGTAAATTGCACCAGCGGGGCTATTAGATGTCCAAACATGAGACTCAAACAATTTTTTTCGTATAGCTCAGTAAAAGTGAATTGGCATTTGAAAATTTTTTTTAAATTGGTAATTTAGGAAAGTGGTTTTCAAAAGGCCGAACTAGAAATTAAAAAGTTAATTTTGCCAGAAAAAGATGGACAATTCATTGGAAATTGGCTTTTAATTGAGTAAAATTTTATTTAAAATAATTTATTTTTTTTATTTTTTTTAAAGAATAAGCAACTGGGACTTCCATAGAGAAAAAATTGTGATGCTGGTTGAAAAAGCTATTTACGTGATTTCCTTTGATTTCATCAAGTCCAAACTAACTGGATACAAAAGAATCGCCATTGGAGATTTGAAAAAAATCAAATTTGGCCTTCTCAAATACCCGAAGAGCTCTTTCATGGGGTAGCTTTATTTTTGGTAAAAAAATTTTTAATTAGTAAAATTTCAAGGGAATATAAATATGGTGCGATCAAACTCAGTTGGGATAATGAAGAGAATCTTTCATTTTTTCAAAAATGGAACCCATTGTCTGACATACCATTTACAATTTTTACATCACATCACATTTTATATAATGAAAAGGAACAGGAGACAAGCATTTACAATTGCGATGAATTCATAGCTTCATTGGAATTTGGTACTTTGGAATAAAAAAAAACCGCATAGTTTAATTTTATTTATTAATTTTTAGTTTTGAGCAAAATTCCCGAAGGGTCAAGCATCGAATTCAAAGAGGAACCAGTTGAAATTGAGAGCTATGCTAGTCTGACTTCAGTTTTGTATAATCAAAACTGGCTTGGATTTCAACTGGACAGAAATGGAATTAATTTTTAGAAGGATTTAAAATTTTTAAGTTATTTGAAAAATAGGTAGATTTTTTGTTTTTAAATAAACTTCAAATTTTAAAATTTACTTTTGTTTTTTATGAATACTTTTATTCGAATTTTAAAAGTTAAGTCGTTTATTTATGACGCAAGAAATAAGTTGTCGTCACAAAATTTATGCAAAGTGTTTTCGTCAGCAATTTTTTTTAAATAAGAAAAAGTTATTTTATTATTAAAAACTAATACCTTGGGAGATATGACTTTTATTAAAGAAAAATTTTTAATAGTTAATTTTAATCGATCATTACTTTTAAAATAAGTCAAATTTTTGATTCAGTAGGAAATTGTCCAAGTTCTATCTTGTCAAAAATATCAAACAAATCAAATCCTCTAATTGATTTGTCGAATTAATTAGATAGAGATTAATCATGAAAAAATTTTAATTATTGTTTAGTGAAGATAAAACTATATTTTTGATCACCAGAAATCTGTATTTAAGTATATAAAATTTCTTGCACATGTAAAAATCTACTGTCAAGTAGGCCTTTTTAGAGGAAAATAAATAAGTTCAGATCAAAGAAATCTTCACGACGAATTCCATCACTTTTTAAAGACGGTAATGAATTTAATACGGGTATAGATAAAGAAAAAATATTTGGCGAACTATTAGCCACTACGTTTAGTCCTCATCACGATTTGTAGAATTGGAGGATAAGTGTGAAGTATCGCAAGAAATATGATCAAAATCAAATGCCTTTCGAAAAACTTTAATAAAAGACAGTGTTTTGCTAAATCATTCAACTGAAACATTTTAAGCAATCAAAATTTCATTTTTAAAATTACCATTATTTTAGCAATTATACTGTCTTTAATGAATAAAAATAAAGTTCTTATTTCAATAAAGGAATTATTTCATTAAATAAAAAAATTCCAGTAAAATGAATTTCATTTTTCGTAATAAAAATTCAAAGAAATTTTTACAATTCGAAATTTTATGTTATAAATCAACATGGTATATTTAAAAAATGAAAAAATATTAAAAATGTCGTTTCAAATTGAGTTTTAAGCAAAAATTTTTTGGTCTTGATCGGATCCACAACCTAATGCTAAAAAACTTACCTATAGAGACTTTATTTGAAATAAGTCAACTCTTTAACATTAGTTTAGAACTAGGCCAAGTCCCAAAATCCTGGAAAATAGCAAGTATGACCATGATTCCTAAGAAATCTTCACATAGTGAAGACACTAATAACTATCGTCCTATTAGTATGACAAGTGGTCTTGGAAAATTACTTGAACGTATTATTTACACTAGAATATATAAAATTTATGAAAACAATAGTCTACTTTTTCATGAACGATCAGGGTTTAGAAAACATAGACGCACTGCAGATTATCTTTATTTTAACATTTCAAAAGCTTTTGATAAAGTTTGGCACGACGGACTAATTTACAAGCTAATTAGAACTAATCTACCCCATTATCTTATTTATTGGATAAGATCGTTTCTACATTTAAGATCTTTTAGAGTAAATGTAAATGGTCATTTAAGTGATCAATACTCTATAAAAGCAGGAGTTCAACAAGGGTCAGTAATTAGTCCACTTCTTTTCAGCATTTTTATAAATGACATTCCAAAAAGAAACAGAAAAAACTTTCAATACTCTCTTCTTTTTGCTGATAATTTGGCTTCTTTTTTATTTTCAAAAAGATAAGACTTTCCAGATGAAATATTGACTGATGTCTTTTTTGATTTCTTCCAAGTCTGAGTAATTTTTTTCGTTGAGGAAGTGCTGCATGGATCGGAACAAATGGTAATCTGAAGGAGCCAAGTGTGGTGAATAAGCTTGGTGAGATAAACCTTCCCAGCCTAGATTCTCTATCGTGTTCCGAGTCGTTTTTGCAACATGTGGCCTAGCGTTTTTATGTAAAAGAATCACTTTTCGCTCTCCTTTAGCTCTGTGTGGCCGTTTTGCTTCCAAAGCGTGGCTCAAACGAATCAATTGTTGTGAATAAAGGTCTGCATTTATCGTTTGCTTGGGTTGCAATAGCTCATAATAGATGACACCCTTCTGATCCAACCAAACACAAAGCATTACCTTTTTTCACAAATTTACATGCGTTTCGGAGTAAATAATGGCGCTTTAACAGAATCAACCCATTGTTTTTTGTTGACCGGGTTATCGAAGTAGATCCACTTTTCATCTTCAGTTACGATTTTCAACAAAAAATTCTTTTTTTTCTGCCTATACAAGAGAGAAAGACAAATGTTCAATCGTTGCGCAATATTGATTTCTGAGAATTTGTGCGGGACCCATTTACCGGCCTTTTGAATCTTCCCTAATGCTTTTGAACTATTGGAAACGGTGCCATTTGTTACAGAGATCTCTTTAGCAAGCTGCCTGGTCGATAGCCTAGGATATTCCTCAAGCAGCTCTTCCAAATACGCGTCATCAGCTTCGACGGTTCTCCTAACTCCTAATCGTCAGCTTTGAATCGAGAGAAGCAATTTTGACAAGTGCGAACAGTCAGAGCGTTTACTCCATATTCCATATAATTGATTTGGTAGCCTGCGTCGCATATTTTCCTTCGTTAAACTTGAATATCATGTAATGGCGGATATGCATTTTTTCGCCATACATTTTTAATAAGTTAATTTTTTTTAAATTTTAAAAGCAAGCATATAAATTACTCTTTCAAATGATGTATAACATTCCATAAATAAAGTTCTATCTTGAATGAGATTTTTTCATTTAAAAATCGACGAAAAAACTTATTAAACAACCTAATATATTGCAAATTGTAATCTGTAATCTACAAATCGTTTATTATTTATTTCCTGTTCATTTTTATTTTTGTGTACTGACCATTTAATTAATCCCCATTTTTAATCCAAGTAAAATCTTTCAGTGAATAAAGAGGATAAAAATTTTAAAAAATTCAAAAAAAAATTTTTATTTTTTTTAATCAATTAATCGACAACAACAAAAATTTATTTGATATGGTGAGATTTTTTCTTTTGGATCTTATACAGCACTCTTTTCGATTGATAGAAATTGGTCAAAACACACAACAAAAACATCAAAATAGCTGATATTAGATAAACAATGACATAGAATACCATCTCATCATTTAAATTGTACAGCTCTAATTTTGACAAAGTGCCATCACTGGCAATGTAGGCTTCTACCACCTCGAGCACTTGATACAACCCATTTGAAAAAACCTCCAGCATTGTCTCAGTGTATTTTGGCTCTAAATGGCGGCTGGTCAAAAGCTCTGGCAAACGACAAATACACACAACCTACAACAAAAAAAAAGTAATCCATCAAAATCATCTAGCAGGGATGCCACTGTACAAAAAAGCCACTAAGATAAGAATTTATTTTATTATAAAAAAAAATAATGCATGAATATATATGAACGGATTTGTGACTAAAAATGTATTTTTCCTATTTGGTTCTCTTGGCCTTGGCTGACTTGGACGCATAGACCATCTCAAGTTCGTGCTTTAGCTTCTCATTCTCTTCGTCTTGTTTGGTCATGCGCTCAGTCACCTCGATCAAATGGTCGCTCATGGTGCTGATTTGCATTTCGTACGAGGACCGCGTGCGCTCCAGCTGATCCTTGACCTCGCCCAACTCATGTGACTGCACATCATTTATGCTGATCTGGAGCCTCAGGCGCTCAATCAGCGACACCATCTCATCATAATAGTACCCTGCTTTGCTGTCCAGCAGCTGCATCTGTTTGTTCACTGATTCCAAGTGGCTCTGGTACAATTGAACAGTTGGTCGCTCTAAGTGTTTGTCCAATTCGTCCAAGTTGTCGCTTTGTTGCCAGCTTTTTTCTGTGTGTAGTTTTGAGCGCAATTGGGCGATGTCAGCCTCGCAGTGGTCGCACTTGGACTGCCACTCTTTGCATCTTGTTTCCAATTCACCAATGCACATTTCTTTTTGTTCGAGCTTTTTTTTCAGCTCTTGGATTTGGGCTGCATCCACTTTTTCGTGTTGTTCTGCACCAAAAAGGCCCCTGAGCTGCACAATTGACTCGACAAGGCCAGGCGACGAGTTCAGGCTGCACAGACTTTGCTTGAATTGGGCTATGTGCGAGACAAGGCACTCGTCCAGTGTGGTCAAGTCAGCAGAGTAGTCAAGTGAGTACTTGAGACCCAATTTTTCATTCAAGCTGAACAGGAGTTTTTCGAGCAGGTCGATTAAGTGTTTGATTTGGAGAGCTAGATTGTCGCTGGTGACCAAGAGAGTGCCAGTGCTGAAAGAGTGAAAGGTGTTTGTTAGCATTTGAGCAAAGCTGTTTTCGTCCACGCACAAAAATTGGTCCAGTTTGTTGATGTAGATTTTTATTTTTTTGTTTAGTCTGTCCATTTGTTGGTGCTGGTGGCTGTGGAGTAGATCCTCGATGATGAGAGAGAGCATGTGGTGGTTGGAGGCCAGGAACTCGGACAAAATTGGATCTATGTGAGCGAGCTTGGAGTCGGTGAAGCAGTTGGCAATTTGGCTCAGCAGTGAAGCGCATTTGGACACACTTTTGCACACTTTTGGCTTTTGGGCAAATAATTCTTCAACGCTGCAGTAAATTTGGCGTAGGGTGTCAAAGCTGGTCTTTAAATTACTTTTTAAATTAATAATTAAATAATGTTTTTCTAATAAATTTATTCTCTTGAGATGTCTATTTTTTTTTTTAGATCGGATTAAAAAATGACAGATGAAAAAAATAAAAATTTAATTAATTTTTTTAAGTTATTTAAAAAAAAAATAAAAGAGAAAATGAAAGTAAATAAACTTAAATTTAAATTTTATTCTTATTCGTGGTAAAAAGTATTTTTTAAAAAAGTATTTAAACAGAATTTTTAGTATTAAGTTTTATTAAAAAAAAATTTTAATTTTTTCTAGATGATATTTTTGTCAACGAGAGAAAATTTTATAAATATAAGCGGCTGTGAAGTAAGCAGCAAAAACGGTGAGTTTTTAAATCAATAAATAAATATTTCATCAACAAATAAAATTTTTTTAGCAAATTTATTCTCTTAAGTTTTTTATTTATTAATTTATTTTTATCATTACTGAGCTTTTTGAAAATATCAGATGAAAAAAGTAAAGATTAAATTAATAAAAGAACAAAACTGATTTTTCCAAGTTAATATAAGAATACAAAAAAAATAATAAAAGATAGAGAAGAAAATTTAAATCAATTAATTCTAATTTTTTAAGGATGGCTCTATTGACACACTATGTTACAATAAAATAATTTATTGACACTTTGACTATAAAAAAGGACTATTTATAAACATGTTTTGAATTAAAATTTCAAATAATTTTTTTTTTCAAAAAATTTTAATTTTAAATGAATTACTGAAAATTTCAAGCATGGAAAAATATAAAATTGAAAACCAAAATTTGGACTTTTATGATAAAAATTTTGATTTTTAAATTTCAATTTTTCACTAAAAATAATTGTAAATAAAGTAATAAATCAAGTTAGTAAAAAAAGACTAGGATTCTTTAATTTAGATAAACCAAAAATGGATTGGAAGCAAGTCAAAGTCCTTTTTCAAAACGTTTTTTGTGTTGACTATAGTATTTTTTAGGACTTTGTTTGTATATTAAAATAAAAATTTAGTTAAATATATTTTCATTTCTTAGTCATGTGTCAATAGATTATTTTATTGCAACATAATGTGTCAATAGACACCCTATCAAACTTTCTCAAAATAAAAAATGATGATTTTAAATTTATTTTAATTTAATTTATTAAATTTTTCTTATTAACATTTGTTTCTAATGTTTCGACTTTTAAAGAGTGGCGGGAAAAAGCTACTATTAGCAAACCAAGTTACCGGATGGTTAAAAGAAAATACAACATGGTCATATAAGAGGCCATACGAAACAGAAGCTGGAACAAAAGAAGAGTACCGTTGTAATAAAGTTAAGACAAATTATTCTTTACTTTCTTTATAAAATTATAAAAAAAATTAATTTTTTTATTTCATTTAAAAATAAATAAATATTAAAATAAAAATTGTTTTTGTTTAAGTCATTTCGTAGCTTTTATTTAGTAATTTTAGAGGCCAAAAATAATTAATAGATGAGTCCAAAGTAGTAATTTTATATCCCATAATTAATTAATTTTTGAGTCCAAAATAATTATGAGCCCGTTTAATTAAAAAAAACTAATCTCTCAAAACAAAACTTTTTCAATTATAATTAACAACTTTACAAAGTTATGTAAAATTTTCTACTATAATGCCATGCCATTTTTTTTGTCGCAGTATTTTTTCTTATATTTTTAATTAACTTTAATTTTAATTTATCAAAAAATGAAGAATTTTTGTTCAATTTGTATTTGAAATTCACAACACCAAAATTTTTCAAGAAAAAAATAATTTTTTTTCAAAAAATTTTGTTTCTTGTTTTTTACGTTAATTTCCGTAATTCGTCAAAAATTTACGATAACTAATGTAAAATACCAAAAGCGAAAAATTCACAAATTTACGCTGATTTACGTTAATTATCGTAAATTTTATTGAAAAAATTTCTTGAAAAAAATCATTTTTTATCATAGTGAAATTCAAATACCGTTTTTTCTCGCTAAATATCATTGGGATATTAAGCAGGACATGTCTATAAAGTCCATGGGTAATTATATGAAATTATTGCTTTTTTAAAAATAACCCTCGAACATTAGATGAAACGGATATTTCTTTTTATTTATTATTTGATTATTAAAAAATTATATTCTTAATTATTTAATTGATATTTGAAAATTTTTTATTTACAAAAATTTTTACATTAATTATAAAAAAATTGACTTATCTATTTAAAATAAAATTAAAAAACGATAGATAATTTAAAGAGTAAAATTACCTTGTTTCACTTAATGTCACTTAATGTTTCATTTAATGTACAGGGGTTAATATTATTGCAAAAATTGCTTAGTTTCATATAATTTCCTAGAGACATTAGATCATGTCTCATTTAAGTTCCCAGTGGGATATTACGCGAGAAAATACGGTACAAATTGAACAAAAATTCTTCATTTTTTGATAAATTAAAATTAAAGTTAATTAAAAATATCAGAAAAAATACTGCGACCAAAAAAATAAATAAAAATTTTATTTTTTATAGTAAATAAAATCAATTATCTATTTAAATCTTATTGACTCTTTATTTTTTGTCTATTTTTTAAGAAAATTATTTTAAGTAAAAAAAGTGCAACAAAGTATGTCGCACCATGTTGCAGGATTTTTTCTAATATTTTTTATTAACTTTAATTTTAATTTATCAAAATATGAAGAATTTTTGTTCAATTTGTATTTGAAATTCACAACACCAAAATTTTTCAAGATAAAATAATTTTTTTCAAGAAATTTTTTCAAGAAAATTTTGTCACTTGTATTTTACGTTAATTTACGTAATTCGTCAAAAATTTACGAAAACCAACGTAAAATAACAAAAGCGGAAAATTCACAAATTTACGATGATTTACGTCAATTATCGTAAATTTTTGACGAATTACGGAAATTAACGTAAAATACAAGTGACAAAATTTTTTGAAAAAAATTTATTTTTTCTTGAAAAATTTAGGTGTTGTGAATTTTACAAATCGAACAAAAATTCTTCATTTTTTTTTTAATTTAAATCAAAGTTAATTAAAAATATTATAAAAAATACTGCGACCAAATAAATAAATAAAAATTTTATTTTTTATAGTAAATAAAATCAATTATCTATTTAAATCTTATCGACTCTTTATTTTTTGACTTTTTTTTAAGAAAATTATTTTAAGTAAAAAAAGTGCAACAAAGTATGTTGCACCATGTTGCAGTATTTTTTCTAATATTTTTTATTATTAACTTTAATTTTAATTTATCAAAAAATGAAGAATTTTTGTTCAATTTGTAAAATTCACAACACCTAAATTTTTCAAGAAAAAATTATTTTTTTTCAAAAAAATTTTTCCCTTGTTTTTCACGTTAATTTCCGTAATTTGTCAAAAATTTACGTAAATTAACGTAAATTGACGTAAATTGTGGCAAAATCTTTTTATCATAGCACCACTGTAATTGCGCAACTAAAAACCAATTAACAAAAAAAAATGAAAAAAAAAATATTTACTTTTGTAAGTCAGTGTGGTGTTTGTGATTGAGCTTGGGCGGTTCCGCTGGCTGACAAGCAGCGAGCAAATTGGGCCCGCTCTCTTGGCGCATCAGCTGCTCTTTTTCCAAATGAGTGGCGCGCAACTGGTCCTCAAGTTGAATGACGCTCAGCTCCAGCTTCATCTTGTCATTTTGCAGAGCCTCAATGCTCGTCTTGGACGACAGCTCCAGTGCCTGTAGCTTTTTGTCCAGAAGCATCTTTTCATATTCGACCTGCTTGAGACTTTCCTGGCCTTTGGCAATTTTGTGCCGCAAGTCAACTTCCAGCTCACTGAGTTGCCGGTGCAGACTCTGGTTCTCTTCGATTTTCTGCTGCAGTTCTTCGGCAAGCAGCTGGGCAGAAGGCTTGGCCGGCTCGGGAGGGGTCGCGGCCGCCCTCACGCTCCGTTCGTCCAGCTCTTGCTGCAGAGACTGGACGCGCGCCGTCAACTGCTGGTTCCTGAACGCCAGCGCTTCGATCTCCAGCTCGAACTTGCGGATGGTCTGGTCCTTTCTGGCCGAGAGCTCGCTCTGTTCAACATAGGCCTTTTTGAGAACTGTTAACTTGCTTCTTAGCTTCACGTAGTCCTGGACTAGCTTGTCGTGCTTGGAAGCGTGGTCGGCAGGGTCCACGCTCGACGAATCGGTCCCGTTAAACGAGCTCGCGTCCAAATCCGACTTAGAGGCCTTGCTCATTGTAATCTAAATGGTGCGCAAAAATTGTCCTTTTTTTGGGGGGTGTTTTTTTTTGTTTAGTGTAAGTGGAGCCCGGACAAAAAATAAAAATTTGGAATACCTGTGGCGAGCACGTTCACAAAGTTCTTGTTCAATTTGTTGGTTAGCTGGGCGGAGGTGTAGAATAGATATCCAGAAATGGCAAAGAGACCACAAGAGCCGGTTATTTTGCACAGAGTACAGTCTTTTTTTTGACTCGTATGTGACTGGGTGTTTGTGTTCATTTAATTAAAGAGAGATCTTTTTTTTTTTTCTTTTCTTTTTTTTGATTGTTTTATGCTAAAGCTTGGCAAAATGTGATTTTAATAAATAATCATGTGAGTTTATGATAAATTATTTTTTTTAATTATACGAATTTAGACTAGCTTGGCTTAAGTCATTACTCAAAAGTTTGGATTTTTTTTTTCGATTTTTTGATTTTTATTTTTGATTTCATTGTAAAAATATTTGATTTTTTTTTTCTAATTTTATCAATCAATTTCAAGGCTAATCAACAGGCTAGTGCCCTTGACATGAAGACTGATTAACACTTCATTTATTTAAAAAGTTGATTTCTTTAAAAAATAAAAAAAATATCAGTTTTGACCATACAAGCCGACCCGAAAAAAAGACCTGTTCGGGTACGGGTTTCGGTTTTTACCAGTACACGTACCCGTACACGAAATACACGTAATTTTCGGGGTTTTCAATGCAGGAAAAATTTTAAAATTCATGAGAAAAACTAAAATTTTTGTTTAGTTTAATTTAAATTGAGAATAGTAATTTAATTTTTTTTTCAAAAATAAAAAAATAAATTGAAAAAATCTATTTTGTTAAATTTTATTTTTTTATCTTATTTGTCAAACTTAATTAAAAAAAAATATTTGCTTTTTCTAAAACAAAATTATAGATAATTGAAATTTTATGTAGAATTGATACTTTTCGCATATTCCTATTATTCTTAAACTCTCTGAAACGAATAGGAATAAAGAATAACTCTTTATTGGAGCTGTCTTCTAAAAATATTAGTCGAAATTATTTCTGATTTTTTGAATACTAATCCAAAAAAATTGAATAGAACACAATTTTTTTATTCATATATTTTAATTTTAACTCAATTAAAAAATTCACCCCAGTTAAATTAGCTAAAATATTAATTTCAAAAAGGAGCATATCATCTTAAAAAAAGCTAATTTAAAAAAATAATTATTATTAAAAAGAACACTTTTTATTATTTATTCTTTATAATAGATAATGAAGATAAAGGAAAATTTTAGTTCTATTAATATTTAAAAAGTATTTTAAAACACCTATATGTTCACTTTAAGATTTTAATCAATCTTATACATTTGTATATTGTATGTTAATAAAATTAATCAAAAGTGAATTTAAAAAAAAATTTTATTACTTTTTTTAAATCAAAATATTTTCTTTGTACTTATTAGCCTCTTGAAATTAACAGGAAAAGCAAACCATTATATTTACCAGTGATTTTTAATCCTGGATCCTAATCTCATTAATTTTTTTAAAATTTTTTCTCACCTTTAATAAACATTAAAATAATAAGCATCTAAAATATATTGATCTGAAGTCACATAATTTAAAATTTTTCCTGTTTGAAAAACCCGAAAATTAAGTGTATTTCGGGTACGGGTACGTGTAAAAACCCGAGATTAACGTGTACTTCGGTTACGGGTACGTGTACTGGTAAAAACCGAAACCCGTACCCGAACAGGTCTTTTTTTCGGGTCGGCTTGTATGGTTTTGACTAATTAGAAAAATTACATTGAAAAATTTAAATCAAATTTTTTTAATTTTTTAACAAAATCTATAAAAATTAAATTTATATTATTGTAAATAGAAAGCTTGAATGTGGAGAATTTCAGCATTGATCTCTTGATAAAAATTTCAAGAACTTAATAGCTCATCTAGACTCCTAGTTCGAATTGAGTTAGTCAAAAGCGGAAAAAAAATAAAATAAAATAAAATTACATAAAAAGTAAAAAGTTTAAAGTTTGGATTTTTTTTTTCGATTTTTTAATTTTTATTTTTGATTTCATTGTAAAAACATTTGATTATTTTTTTTTCTAATTTTATCAATCAATTCCTAATTGATGATCTTTAGTTTAATCTTTCATTTTTTAAGCGTAGAATTAGTAATAATATTAATTTAATTTTTAAAAAATTTTGTGCTATTTTTTGTGACTTTGATATAAATTTCAAGAGCTTAATAGCTCATCTAGACTCCTAGTTCGATTTGAGTTGGTCAAAAGCGGGGAAACAAAAAAAAATATTAAAATTACATAAAAAGTAAAGAAAAATTCTAAGTTTCTTTTTATTTCTTAGACTTATTTAACTTTTTTTTTAATATTTTTATTTTTTTTATCTTATTTATTTTTATATTAATTAATCTTTTTTTTGGATATTTTTATTCTAAAGGAGCATTAGCTCGGTACAGATAGACAAATAAATAAATAAATATTTTCTTTCTGCTCATCTAGACTCCTAGTTCGATTTGAGTTGGTTAAAAACGGGGGAAAAAAATAAAATAAAATTACATAAAAATTAAAGAAAAATAAATTTTAATTATCGTAATTAAAAGAAAAAAAAAGAAAAAAATATTTATAATTAGATTTTCTCTTGTATTGAAATTTTTTTTGTCTTTCTTTTTCAACATACCCTTTTTTATTTTTTTTTTATTTTATTTTATCTACTTTTTACATTAAATTTTTATTTTTATATATTTTTATATTTTTATCCTGAAGGAGCATTAGCTCGATACAGATTAAACAAATAAATAAATTTTACTTGATTTTTTTTCCTATTATTTATTATAATCCATATTGTATTTTTTTTTCTTATAAATAAATGAGCTCAATCATCCCTCTGTGATGTTGCACCTTCATGCTTTTAATCACTCTTCCTAACAGTACATTTTTACCAGTCAACAAATGTAATTAATTTAGTTGATAATTTTTCTCGTTTTCTCATTTTTTTGATTCCTTTCTTCATTATCACGATTTAGGAGTCCTTTCAAGTCAAGTAGAGTCAGGAGTTTCAGAGGCACAACAAGTCGAGTCACGAGATTTATTTATTTATTAAATGTGAACAAAAGTTAAAAAAGACAATCGTCTATCTGGTAATTGTTTACCAGTTAACTTTTTAAGTTAAGGGTTCCTAGTAATTATACCATAGAACCTAAAAGAAAAAGAAATACACTATTTCAAAATATCAAAAAAAAAAAAAGTAAAAAAGTAAAATAATATTTTTTAAAAATAAAAAAATTTGATAACAAATCCAAATTTTTCATTAATTGATATAAATTTAATTATCATTGAATTCAGATTTTCATATAAAAATTTTTTTAAAGTGAAAATATTCGAATTTGCATTAAATTGACTTAATAAAAAACTATTAATAAATTTAGTAAAAAAATAACCAAATGTTGATTCACCAAATTTACGCTGTGAAGCTGGTTTAATAAGATGATTTTTGTTTCTCAGTTCATAGGCCAGATTTCTCACTGAGTTTGTTTTGAGTTGCTCTGCTAAAACTGGTGGATTTTGAGATAAAAAAGATAAAAAAACTTTGAATGAAAAAAGTCCCAATCTTAAAAAAATTCTCTGATGAAAACTGAAAAGTTTGAATTTTTTTAAGAATTCATTAATAACCACAGGATCATCAGATAAAAATTTAAAATTAAAGAGCTTAAATAAACAGAGATAGTAACAATTAGCTAGTCTTTGTTTACTAGACTTGTGAAAGTAAATAATTAAAGAATAATCGAAATAAGGAAGGATAAAAGTTTTAAAAAATTGAATTTTTACCGAAAATGACAAATAAAGTCTATAGTTAATAGTTAAGCTTCCGAATTTCACTTACATGTTTGATACGATCAAAAATTTGATTTTTTCAGCGAGATTTTGAGGTATTTTTGGCCGTAAGCATTTTTATTGTCAATTACAATTTTTTACGTAATCTAATGTAATTTAATTTATATGTAATTTTTAGTAATCTTACGTAAGATAACGTTTACTTACCACCCTGAGTTAACGTAAGTTTATGTAATCTTACGTAAAATTACGAAAAAGACGTAATTTTACCCATTCTCCTGTTTTCGTAAAAGCACTGTAATTTTTTTCCAAAATTAATAGAAAATTTTAAATTAAAAAAAAATTATAGTAAAAAAAGGCTAACAAAAAATAAATTAAATTAATTAAATTAAATTTATTTTTGTGATTTTTGTGAATTTAAAATTTCAAGTTTTAAAAATGTTTAAAAAACTAATAAAAATCGGTAACTTATATGGCCGCAATATTAACTGCATGGAACGGCAGAAATTCATTAAACCGCGATTGCGATTATTATTATTATTTATTCAAAAATTCCACCTTTCGGTGATGAGAGAAGAAAAATAAAAGTGAATAAGGGAAATAAAACGAGATTAAAATCTCTAAATATTTGAACTGTATCAAAACCGTTTTCGTAAAAATAATATACAATTTGATAGATTACAGTTACAATTAGTCCTAGTATAATATACAATTTATCTCATTAAAATTTAATTCTTATTAATTCATAGATTTTCTTTTCGCTATTTTCTTTCTCCAATTCCATCCTAATGGCATTCACATCCTCTTTTGCATTCATCTCCTTTGTTCTATTACTTATTGCCATCAATTCACTTTTGCATTGGTTCATTAGTTCAGCATGTTTACTGCAATTTGTAATTCTTTTTAGCTCAGCAATTAGAGATTTTTTCGGCAGTACTTTTATCGAATTAATGTACTCTTTCTTGATGCTCTCGCACAAATTCTTCGTGTAGTCGTACTCTTGCAGTCTGCAATAGAAGGAGCATTTAAGTTGATTTATACGATCGTCATTCTTGTTGATGCCGAATGCATACAATAGTTCAGTCCTCTTACACCTCTCCTCTCCAACTCCTGCCAGACCATTGACAATCGTCGACTCTGTTTTTTTCAGCAAAACTTACTCGGTTTTATTAAGCGCTATTGATTCAAGGCCATAATGTAGAATTGGGCGACAGTATGTCTTATACATAAACATTTTTAGTTTTGGTTGTAGTTGTTTTGTGATCACAGTAGTGTTGGCAATCGATTATCAATAATCGATTTATTATTCGACTAACTTTTAATCGATTATTTTTTTTTAGTTGATTATTAATTAGACTAATTTATATCGAAATGAATAGTTATTATGCTAATAGTTATAATTTGATAGTTTAATAGTTAATTTTTAATAGTTATAATAAATAGTATTTAATTAGCAAAGATATTCTTTTTTTATCAATAAAGTCTAAATATATTTTAAAAAATTGACTAAATTTACAATTTAACGATTTATTTGAAATTATTCAATTTCTTATTATTTAAAAAAAATATTCAAAAAATTTAAAAAGATAAATTTTAAACGATTTATAATAAATATACCAAATTATAAATAAATATTCTATAAATTTTCTGATACTACCATCATTTTGTTAATATTCGACTAAAATAAATTAGTCGATTTTCGAATTTTCCCAATCGATTGGAGTCGATTACCAACACTAGATCACGGTTCTGTTGAGTTTATTTAGCATGACTAGTGTCGCTGACTTTCTCTTGGAAATATGCTCTATAAAATAAGTTATAAATCAAAAATTTGTTTTACATTTTCAGATCAAAATCTTAAAAATGTGGGGGTCAGTGTTTTGGTAGATCCCTTGATCATTTTGCCACTCATCCGGTCTAAAAGGCTCATTCCTTACTTAAAATTTTAGTTCCAAAATTGCGTTCTAATTGTAAAAAACAAAACAAAAAATAATTAGAAAATTTCATTGTTTATTGTAAATAAAAAGTTTAAAAAAAAAAGAGAAGAAAAAAAGTGCTGAAAAACATCGGTTAGTAAACGAGCCAGTGGTCTTAAACAACATAGTGCCAAATTAGCACATAAATAAAATAATCCTCCTGAATAGAGATGCACACTGGGCTTTGTCGGCTTCACTTTCACACAATCGTTTAAATCAAATAAATATACACACCGTGAATGTGACAACGACACAAAAACACAAAAAAAAGAAGAAAAAAAAGAAGGCAATTTTAATTTTTTAAATTTTTAAATTTTCAAATTTTCAAATAAATTTTATTTTATTTTTTGTTGGCTTTCTTTTGGTCTGTGGTGAGAGTTTGGAGAGTTTTAATTAAAAGTGATAGCTTTCCACTTTTGGTCGTCATCTTTTTTCTCATCAGGCTTGAGCTGCTTGCGAATGCCGCTGAGGATGTTGCAGGTGGCCTCGGCAGTGAGAACAATGGGCGCAAGGGCAGTGGGCGGCAGCTGGCGGAGAGCGCCGCCGATCGCGCCGGGCAGGCCCTTGTGCTCGCAGCCGTGGCTCACCTCGCTCATGAACTGGGCTGCGGTGTCGCTGAAGCCCTCGTAGAGGACGTAGTAGGCGTTGGCGAGGCCCTCGCGGATGTCGTTGGGCTGGCGGCGGATGCGCACGTACCGGTTGGGGCCGACGCCCGTGAACAGCGTGTCGACAATGGCGGAGCCGTGGCCGATCATGTTGGCGGGGCGGTGGGGCGCGACCAGGTCGTAGAAGAACTCGGCCACGTTCTTGGTGGCCTGGAACATGCGGTTGGTGAGCTCGATGGTGGCCAGGACGGTGCATGTGGAGAAGGCGGCCGAGCCCTTGCGGATGCCGAAGAGAACGCGGCCGTCCCGCTTGTACTGCTCGATCGGACACAGAATCAAGTAGGCGAAGCCCTCGAAAAACTGGATCACCGAATTGAAGATGCCCCAGCCTTTGATCAGGTTTTTGATCTGGTTGCGCTGAATGTCGCCGATCCACTCTTTGACCAGAGCGTGCATCAGCTTGTCTATGCCGAGAAAGCCGCGTCTGTAGTACACTCGCTTGAGCTTGATCTCTGTGTTGCTCAGCTGCACCACCACCATCAGCAGTTTGGTCAGTGTGTCCATTTTGGTGTCGGGCCGCTTGTCGTACTTGCCGCTGAAGTCGAATTTGATGAAGAGGTCCGGCGCCAGGATAAAGTTTCGGATGTAGATTTGCGGGGGCGCCTCCGTCTGGCCTATACACCAAAATAAATTGATTAATGAAAGAATTTTATTTTTATATTTAATATTTTAATTTTTTTTGTTTAATTTAATTTTTTTTTTAAATATCATAAAATCGATCACTCATCACTGTGTTTAGGTTTTTCAAAATTTTGTTAGTTTTTTAATTTAAAATGGTCTTTTTATTTATTGGTCTCATTATCCCTCACAAATAAAAATCTAGCACCCACAAATAAATATATGTTCACCACAAAATTTATTTTTTATTCCAAATAATCTTGCAAACACAAAAATTTTTATTTTACAAATAAATCTCGAAAACACTAATTCTTTTTGGAATAAAATTTTTTCAGCACAAAATTTAAATTTTTCAAATTTTCCTAATTCCAAATTAAACCTAATTCAAATTTTGGAATTAATTTTTACGTATTATTGCCACATAATGCCAATGATACATCGAAATAAAAAGAAAACCTCGGATTCTTTTGAAATTTCAAAAAACAAAAAAAAACCGAATAAAGAAAAAGAGTTAAATCGGGAGGTAAATTATTTTTCCGTTAGTTCAAAATGGTTTGAAATTGAACCTACGCCAACTTCAAGGGCAATAAAGACAGCCAATTAAATGGTTAGTTGGAAAAATTTAAAAAAAATTGGAAAATCGAGCTATAGTTTTAACGAATATTATAAATCATTTGATGAACTGGTGATCTCCCCATTCTTTGATTTGAATTGAATTGTTGACTCCTAGTTCGAAATTGAGAAAAGAAAACTTGAATAATAATTAACTAAAGTAGAAAGAAAAAAACATAATTAACATTATTTACACAATTTATTTATTTATTTAGAACTGTTTCAAAAACTTGTCTTTTTTTTTTTTTTTTTTTTTTTTTTTTACATCGCCTTAAAGGCGTTCATTGAAATAAATAATAATAATAATAATAATATTGACATCAAAAACAAAACATGTGAGTGCAAATATTTTGTTAAATATGGTTATTGTAGTCACCAAATTGCAATATTTAAATTATTGGAGAAAGATGAGTTTGTGAATAAACCAAAAAAGGGGCGTCCAAAGTTGGCTGGTCAATGGTACTCATTTAAATAAACTAAAAAGTTAACATTTATTTTTGATTTTTTTATTAATCAATAAAGTTTTTTTTTTTCAACACAAATTTTTTTGATCAAAAAAATGTTTTTTAAACTTTTCATCACATAAAAATTGTGTTAATCAGCAATTTTTTTTATTCAAAAAAAAAATTTAATTTTTTACTATTTACCACATAAAAATTGTTTTTAGCAAACTTTTGTGTTAACTAGATTTTGGTTTGTGGATAACAGTTTTTTAATTGTGTGGGACCAATAAACCCTTATTTATTTGTTTGATCTGTATCGAGCTAATGCTCATTCAGAATAAAAATATATAAAAATAAAAATTTAATGTAAAAGTTAAATAAATTAAAAACAAAAAACGAAAGTTAAAAACGGTATGTGAAAAAAGAAAGACAAAAAAATTTCAATACAATTTAATTTTTCTTTTTTTTCTTTTAATTGCGATAAATATTATTCATTTTTCTATACCTTTAATGTAAATTTAATATTTTTTTTCCCTCCGCTTTTGACCAACTCAAATCGAACTAGGAGTCTAGATGAGCAGAAAGAAAATATATATTTATTTATTTATCTGTCTATCCTTAAGTTAAAATATGATACTGCCTCCAACATGTTGCATCATGAGGCTTTTAATAAACTTAAATTACTAACAGTCTCAAATCGGCTTTTTAAGTTGAGTGAGAGCAGAGGTAGGGAACCGCAAATTTGACTCAAGTCTTACATGACTCAGAGTCAGACTCGAGTCATTTTCTAGTGACTTGAGTCGATTCTTTTTTTTTTCAAAAATTGACTCTGACTCAAGTCCGAGTCAAACTGAATTTGACTGACTCAGACTCGAGTCGGGTCATTTATAAAAAAATGACTCTAAATTTAAGATTTTCAAATTGGGTTTTAGTTAATGATGATGAAAACAGTTTTACTGAACAAAATTTTGAATATAATGAATTTAATTTAATTTATTTTTAACGATTTAATGTTAAAAAATTTTTTTGAATTCCAGCGGCAGTGTCGGCTTATTAATATAGAGAAAGGTAATTCTTATATTGAGCCGCTAGTTTGGTGGAAAGAAAATGAAAAACTTTTCCCAACACTTGCTAAGCTTGCTAAAAAAATTTTAGGGATTCCGGCATCGAGTGGTTCAATTGAGAGATTTTTTAGCAAGACTGGTTACATATTGCGTCAACACAGACGTCAAATGACAAATGTATTAGCCGAAAGTTTATTTTTTTTGAAAGAAAATGATGATTCATTTAAAAAATTGTATAATTTAAATTAGTTTTTTTTTAACTTCTAATTGAAAAAAAGAACTCAATAATTAATAAAAAATCTTTTTTGTTTTTGACTTTAAGACTTGAAATGACTTAGACTTTGACTCATAAGTCATGACTCAGACTCGGACTCGTAAGTCACCGCAAAAAAATGGACTGACTCAGACTCGAGTTGAGTCACTAAAAATCAAAAGATTCTGACTCCGACTCAGTCATCACGAATTTGCTGAGTCCCTATCTCTGAGTGAGAGATATGTTGGGACAGGACTGAGTCATTCTATTCCATTAATACAAACAAGGCTTCGAATCAAGATATATTGAATACCCTACTCCATTGTGTAATTGCTACCTTACTATTTCCTCTTTTTTTCATGAAGCTTCAACTATGTAAACTTCTGTCACATGTAACAATTTATTTCAATATATGTCTTTTAGACTTTTTTTACATTTTTTTAAACTGATTTACTTCATTTTATCTTATTTTATTATTGCAGAACTTTTTTGTATCAAAATAAGCTTAAAAAATTCACAATTTTTTATTTTTAGTCTCTACAATCCACCAAATATTCAACTTGCTTTCGAACTTTTCCCAGATATCTCAAGGAAATGTGAAAAATTTAAAATGGGAGGTGATCTGAATTCGAAAACTAAAAGTTTAGGTTGTTCTAGTTTCTCTTAATTTACATTCGAAATTTTTTTTTTAACTAATTGAAATTTGAGTAAGAATAAAAAAAAAATGTACAGGTAAAAAAAATTTATTCTCACTCATTTTGAGTGAAAATATATTCACTGTTTATGAAAGACCAGGTCCAGATTAACAATAAAAAACTAAAAAATACAGAAAAAAAATTTTCAATTTAACCTCAAAAACCACTATTTGTTTTTTAGAGGTGTCCAAAAAAAAATTATTTTTTTAAAAGTTAAAAAAATGTTTTCAAATCACCTTTATTCAGCGAGCTGTCCTGGTCAAGACTGAGCGCGGGGGTTGGCGCGGGACTGTGTGACTGTGGGTCGACCTTCAAGTCCTTGCTGGCCAACTGGCTGAAAAACTCGATCAAAAAGACCAACGAGTCCTGGTCGATGGCAAAGCGCAGCGGCTCAATGGACACCTTGATATCGCACTCGAGCAGGCGCTGCGCGTCCATAGACCGCGAGCACAAAAACTTAAAAAAGACCATATTCGAATTGGCGTTGCTAGGATACGCGTCCGACTCGTACCTGAACAAAAATTTGTTAAAGGACGACGTGCTTAGCTTGTCGCGGATGACCACGTCGCCGACCGCCAGCGCTATCCGATACAAACATGCGCTGTCGGTGGCCACGGCCGCCGTCTCGCTCAAGTCGGCGTAAATATCGCACTTGGTCTTGACCTTGTGCAGCGCTATCTCCATGCAAATGTCCAGATTGCGGCCTTGACCTCCCCGCGTCAGCCACGTCAAATTGTCGTACTTTTTGACGATGCGGCCGCCCGCCTTGCTAAACTGCACGCTACTCGACGACGAGTACGACACGCTCGGCGACACCGACTCGCACTGCTCGGCGCCCTCCTGCCTCGCACTCGCCTCAAAGTCAGTGCCCGCGTACAAAAACCAATTGACCGATAGCTCCTGTATGCTGAACACGTTTAGTGGACACGGAAAGGCGTCGGGCGCCTTCAGCACGTCGATTTTGGTCAACGGCTTCTTGAAGTGGTCCTCTCTTATCTGGTACTGGTTGCTGGTGAGCGTTTTTATCTCGAAGTGTTGATTGAAGCGCGGCGGCTCGCCCAGGCCCGCCACCACGTCGATTATGTCGAAGTCGTTGACCAAATTTTTGTCTTCGTCGTCGTCGTCGTCGTCGTCGGGGTCAAGGTCGAAAAGTTCGGACTGGTAGTGGTCGTCGCGTTTTTTGAAGACGAGTTTTCGTTGAGTGAACGGCTCGTCTAGATGGAACTCGGAGGCGGACGGGGATTGGTCGCGCGACTCGTCGTGGGAGTGGGCGGCCGGGTGCATGGCCTCTTTGACCATGTCGCTGATGACTGCGGTGTCGGCGGTGAGCGATGGCGTGGTGAGCGATTGGTGAAGGTCGAGGCTGAGAGGTGAGTCGGCTTGGTCGCACCGGAGGTCGCCGTCGCTTACTATGTAGTTAATGAGCTCGATGAGGGCGAAGGCCGAGTCGACGCACGTCCGAAATTGGATCAGGTTGGAGCGGATTTTTATGTCGAGAGAGGCGCTTTTTGGCTCCGACTCTGGACGCTCGTCGTTGATCAAAATTCGCAGCTCGAACAAATCGGTGTTAGCCACGCAAACAAAGTCTTGTTTCAGATCACACTTGTCACTGTGCACGAGCCGCGACAAAAACAAATAAATATCCTCAATGTTGAAGACAAGAAGAGTGGAGCTGGATTCGGCAGTGACGTTGCTGGACCAGTGGAGCGACTTGAATCCGACAAAGGCTCGCGTGTTCAAGTGCACGGGCTCGTAGAGCACCGAGCTGTTGGCCACATTCAAATGCAGCTCGGTGACCACTAGCGGCACTTGGTAGCCCGCCACTGCAATATCACTCAAATTGAACAAATCAATCAGCTGAAATATCCAAAAATTGGCAGGCTCGGTGAACACGTGACGCAAGCACAAGTTGTTGAAGTTGAGCGCCACAACCACCTCTTTTTTGTTGGCGCTCGGCTTGTACTTTGACTTGATGGCAATTGAGAGGCCGGGCGCGTCCACGCTCGAGCTGAACAGAGTTTGGGAGACGGCGGGCTCGTTTTGGCCGACCAGAGGCCGCGTTGTGGATGTTTGAAAGAGGGTGTCGAAGGACGCGTAGTTGCTCGGCAATTTCAAGTGAGACACTTTGTTCTCGTGGCCCAGCTCAATTTTGTCTGCGTAAATTGACATTAGCTGTTTTTCGTTGGGCTGCTGCTGGTCGTGTTCTTTGACGGTGTGCAGGTTTGTGATGCACATTTGAAAGTTGCCCGCTTTCACGTCAAACTCGCCGTGCTTTATTCCATCGGACACTTTTTCGCCCACCACCATGCACTTCAGATGACACATGTCCACTTTGACGCGCACACACAGCATGTTTTTTCTGGCTCTGCTAGCTCTTGGTTTTGTGTCGAGGCGGGTGTTGTCTTGGTTGTCGTTGTCGCTGTCGGTGTCGGTGTCGGTTTGTGGGTCCTGAGGGGAGAGGGCGGCCGGCTGGCACTGGTGGAAGCAGTGCTCGTCGGCCAGCTCGCCGTGCAGGTTGATTGAGTTGGTGGCGAAAAAATCAGTGTCCATGTCGGCCTCGATCAGTTGGCTGAGACTGGGCGCCACAAAGCACTTGTTCACGCTGTCGAATTGGTACATGCTCGACTCGATTGGACCGAGCACACTCGGCACAAACATCAACAGGTCGTTGAGAACACAGTTGTATATGTCGTTGAGAAAGTACTGGTCTGTCACAAGCAATTTAACCTGGATAGAATTAGAAAATTTTTTATTAATTTTAAACCAAATTTGAATAAGGGCTAAGTTATTTTTGGGTGACATTTTTTGACATTTATGATCATTGATAAAATTTTAATAAATTTACTGAATTAAAAAAAAAATTTTTTTATTTGTTTTTTTTTTTTAAAATTTTTATTTTTTTGTTTGATTAATTGATTTTTAATTAATTTTTTAGTTTATCTTTACTAGGCCATAGCTCCAAAAGGATAACAAAAAAAGATTGAGATGAAAATAATAAAATTTAAGTCAAAATAATTTGAAGTCGTCTCAATAACTGCCTGGAACGGCAAAAAAATCATGTGGCCGCAAGAATAACTGCCTGGAACGGCAAAAAATTATGTGGCCGTCTCAATAACTAAATGGAACGGCAAAAAAATCATGTGGCCGCAAGAATAACTGCCTGGAACGGCAAAAAATCATGTGGCCGTCACAATAACTAAATGGAACGGCAAAAAAATCATGTGGCCGCAAGAATAACTGCCTGGAACGGCAAAAAATCATGTGGCCGTCTCAATAACTAAATGGAACGGCAAAAAAATCATGTGGCCGCAAGAATAACTGCCTGGAACGGCAAAAAATCATGTGGCCGTCACAATAACTAAATGGAACGGCAAAAAAATCATGTGGCCGCCTCAATAACTAAATTGAACGGCGAAAAAATTAAAAAAAATTGATATTGATTAATATTTAAAAATTTAAATATTAATTTTGACTTAAAAATGACTTGATTTTTGATTTGAAAAAAAATACTTGGGGCTTTTAAACAACTTTTGAGATAATTTTTTATTATTTTTGTTTTTTATGATTAATTGTAGAGTTGTTTAAGAGTCCCAAATTAAAGTAAAAGTTCGCGCCAAAGACTTTTATTTTTTTTAAAGTTGGGCTTTTGAAAAAAAAAATTAAAAGTTTGAACTTGGACCTTTTTTTAATGATTTTGACTCTAATTTGCGACTTTTAAACATCTCTACAATTAATCATAAAAACAAAAATAATAAAAAATTATTTCAAAAGTTGTTTAAAAGTCCCATGTTTTTTTTAATGTCCGGGCACATGAATTTTTCGCCGTTCCAGGTAGTTATTGTAGCAGTTAAAGTTCAAGTCCGGACTTTAAAATAATAAATAAATAAATAAATAAAAGTCTTTAATTCGGACTCTTTTTTAAGAAAAAGTCCGGGCCTAATTTGAGACTTGTGACTTTTAAACAACTCTAGTTAATTGATCATTAATAGATTCTATTCAAAGTTTTTATGTGTACGTAAATTTTTATGAAAAATTTCAAGTCAAAAGAAAAATGTGAAGGTGAAAAAAAGAACAAATTCGAAAAATTTTTTAGTTGAGCAAGTTTGAAAAAGGGGTAATTTTTGATCAAAGTGGTCAAGTTAATAATTCAAAAAGGCATTCAAAGACTTTGCGTAGTGTCCTTCAAGGTTTCGATTTCGCACAAATAGAGTGGTAAATGCATGAAATAGATTTAATTAGCAGTGAAAATAAATTAGAAGAAAAATTTAGAAGCACAAGGTTCACCACTGCAGTAAAGCAAAAAAATTCAAGTCAAGTCAAAAATCAAGTCCAAGTTAAAACTTCTTGTTGATAATAGCCAAGTTTTGCTAGAGTGATACCCGACCTTTTTAGTTATTAAGCTTGATCCAAAACTCTGTTTCAATTCCCATCTAGTAAATATGCGAAAAAAGTAATCATAAAAAATTTTTAGTGAATTCACGATGGACTAATTTACAGGCTAATTAGAATTAATCTACCTCCTTATCTTATTTATTAGATAAGATCGTTTCTGTATTTAAGATCTTTTAGAGTAAATGTAAATGGTCATTTAAGTGATCAATGCTCTATAAAAGCAGGAGTTCCACAAGGGCCAGTAATTAGTCCACTTCTTTTCAGTATTTTTATAAATGACATTCCAAAAAGAAACAAAACAAACTGTCAATACTCTCTTCTTTTTGCAGATGATTTGGCTACTTTTTATTTTCAAAAAAGATAGGAAATCTTGAAAACACGATCAATAAGTACTTAAACGAAGTTTAAAAATGGCTTTTCAAATGGAAAATGAAAATTTCTGTAAAAGTCATGTTACATGATCTTTGAGAAGAAAACTAAAGTTAAAATCGATCTTTACCTTAAAATTAATGGTAACAATTTAAATAATGGGGAAAAAGTTAAATTCTTAGGCATCACACTAGACCCAAAACAAAGTAATGACTTGACTTAAATTTTTTTTTTAAAGTCTAAGAATAAAAGCAAATTTTTCAGCAAAAAAAAGGTAAATTTAATTAAATAATTAAAATTTTGAGGCAAGGTTCGCACTTAGCAGTACTACTGTGCTTTTTGACAAGGGCCCCCCAAAGCCCAAATATCTCTTGTTCAAATCAGACTTTTTTATAAGTCACAGTTTTAAGTCTAAGTCACAAAAATTTAAGTCAAAGTTATGGCTTTAAAAAAAAATCTAAGTCATTGACTTGACTTGACTTAAGACTTGTGACTTATAATTAAGTCTGTAAAGGATAAATCATATGTTTTATGTTTAAATTTATTGAATAAAGATGATAAATTATTAAATTTTAGTCTCTTGTTTGACTATAAAAAAAACAACAACGATCAATCGCATTTTTTGCAAATACTCTCCACTTTTATTGAACAAAATCCACACAATGCTTTTTTTATATTTTGAAAAAAAATTTGTCGCTTTATAATTACCACATAAACGTATTTGACATGACACACATTCATGCTCAATTAAAAAAATTGACTTGATTTTTAGAGACCAAAAAACAAAAGAGTCATCTTGACTCGTTGGTGCTTAGAGTGTTAAAAGAGCGCTGTAATTCATGGCTTAATATAATAAAATATCTCTCAAATAGAAAATGGGGTCTAAAACCAAAAACATTAGGTAATCTTTACAAATGTTTGATAGGATCAATCTTGGATTATTCTTTTCCTTGTTTAAATTCATTCTCAGAAACTAACATCAAAAAAATACAAGTTATTCAAAAGTCAGTAGTTCGAGTCATATTTTGAAGCTGAAATATAATGCCCCCTCGAATATCATGCACCAAGAGGCCTTCAATAAACCTAAACTACTAACAATTTCAAATCGACTCTTTGAGTTGAGTGAGGGACATGTCAAGGCAGGATTGAGTCATTCTGTTTTACTGATCGTCAGACTGGTACAAGAATATAGAGAAGGTTTCGCATATAACCTAATAAATAAAATAAAAATAACATTTGCTCATCTAGACTCCTGGTTCGATTTGAGTTGGTCAAAAGCGGGGAAAAAAAAATATTAAAATTACATAAAAAGTAAAGAAAAATGAATTATAATTATCGTAATTAAAAGAAAAAAAAAGAAAAAAATATTTATAATTGGATTTTGTCTTATATTGAAATTTTATTGTTGTCTTTCTTATTCAACATACCGTTTTTAAATTCCTTTTTATTTTATCTACTTTTTACATTAAATTTTTATTTTTATATATTTTTTATATTTTTATTCTGAAGGAGCATTAGCTCGATACAGATTAAACAAATGAAAATAAATTTACACTTAATTCTAAATAATCAAAAATGTCACAGATACGATTAGTTTAAATCCAAATAAAAAAAAATAAAAAAAAAAAATCTCACCCGCGCAATGTCAAGGTCAATAGTGACGTGTGAATTTTGCATTGAGTGATTGGCGAAGGCGTCCATTTCAGGCTTGGTACCGGCGTTAACAATGCGTCTATTTTTCTCACTTGAAATGACAGTGTAAGTGCTTGAAAAGGGTCCACACTTGACCTCATCATCCTCGTCCGCATCGCTCTCATTTTCGTTCATAGCCCGGCTCACATTGATGCCGTGCTCGTACAGCATAGTGTCCCGCTCCTCTCTCGCCTCCAACCGTTCACTAGCCGGCTGCACATGCAACGGCACTTTGATCTGCGCCACTACGCAATGCGGCTGCTCTGTGCCGCACCGCTCCACCAGCCCAAAGTGAATCGGCCGCTCCTCTCTACTAAATTGATAATACGCGTTCACTTGAGACGCGCTCACTCTCATCACCACATCGCTCTCCTCCGCCTTCCTATTCTGCACAGTCTCCAAGCCTACGTCGAACAAGTGCACTGTGAGTATTTGCTCGCGCAGATTACGAAACTCGGCCATCGACTTCATTCGAAAGGACTGCGCTGTGGCCTTGTCCGAGTGAACTATGTTCGTTTGGTACGTGCGGCTCAAATCGGCGATCGGAAATCGCACTCCCACCTTCACACACTGCTCGCACTTCACCTCCACATTGCGCATCCTGTGCCCGGGCCCACTCTTAGCTGTGACGTCACCGCCTGATCTCATCTTGCCAGTGTCGTTGAGGATGTAGAAGAGACGGTCGACGATGGAAATGTCGAGCTCGACGGCCAGACTTTGGTTGACGGTGAGAGCGATGTTGTCGAAGGAGCGAGCGAGCAGGTCGTGCGAGAGCTGCGACGGCTCGCTCGGCTCGTACACAGTCACGTGCGCCTTCACACACGCTTGCTCGATGGGCATGGACGAAAAGTGCACAAGCTCGGTGATCTGAGCAGAGCGGCTGAGGTCAAGGGCGCCGCTAGAGCGAAAGCTGTGCGCGGCCCCAACCGGCTTGGTGTTCAAGTACTCGTTGAGGTGAGCGTAGCCGATGGAGAGGGCGAGGTCGTTGAGCGAGTAGTGTTGGGCTTTGGTGCGCTCGTTGATCTTTTGGGTGAGCGAGATGGTGATGGGCTTGAGCAGCAGGAGAAAGTGGTCGTTGAAAGCGCACGCTTGGTGGTACTGGATGCATTCGGGCCGGATGTCGCTGTGGGCCGCGATCGTGCTCGACCAGTCGAAGTAAAAGTCGGAGACGGGTTTGATGCGCTGGACGATGAGACGCGGGGCTTTTGGCGTGGGCGGCGGGTCGCGGTGCAGCACCGTGAGTGAAAGTTGTCTTAGTGTGACCTTGAACGTTTGAAATAGATTGTGGTTGGACGTTAGTTTGATGGGGTCGTTTTGCAGCTGTTCGATGCTTTGTTTTAATTGTTGACTAAAGGACTGGTGGTGGTGGTCGGCTGTGCTGGCCGAAGCGGGCTTGCTGTCGCCCATCATCGAGTAGAACATGGCAGACTCGGACGTGCCATCGCTGGCTGCTTGGTAAATGCTCTTGAAGTTGTCCGAGTCTGTCGAGCTGATCAGTGTGCAGTAGTCTGTTGTTGGTTCACAGCTGGTTTCGCCGCGCACTGGATTTTTTACTCTAAATTAAATTAACAGCGATATTTATTAAGATCAATTTTGGATTGGAAAAAAAAATTTTTTTTTGTCAGTAGACACTTTTTAGGTGTCAAAAGATTGCAACAGAAAAAAATAAAATTTTTTTTATCTTATTCAATATTGACCTTGGTTAAAATGTGAATGGTAAATTGATTTTTAAATTGATTTTAAAAAAAAGGGCAATTTTGGATAAGATAAAATTTTTTTTTTTTTCGGTTTGTCAGTAGACAATTTTTAGGTGACAAAATATTGAAAAAAAAATATTCATTTATTTTCATTTAAAAAAAAATTAAAACAGAAATATTTTTTTCTTTTAAATACAGTCAATCCTCCATATAACGAAACCCTTCATATTACGAATAAGAATTCAGGAACAGATTTTTTATAAAGGAAATAGATTGCTAATTTTCTTTGATATAATGAACCTCTTTATAACGAAATCTCGATATCACGAACTAATAAAATAAAACCGATTAACTCTTTTCTTAATAAAAAACCTTTATATAGCGAATTAAAAAAAAAACGACATCCGTTATTTAACACCTTGATAGTTATTTTTTATTTATTTGTATTAACTGTGCCGAGCTAAAGCTCCTTCAGGTTAAAAAAAAATAAAAATGTAAAAAGAGAGATAGATACAAAAAAGAGAGTGAAAATCTAAACTTAAAAATTAATGGAAACAGAATAGTGAACCAAAAGGAAATCAAGTTTCTTGGCATTAAATTTGAATCTAAGTTAAACTTTAATAAACTGGTAGACCAAATTAAAAAACGCTGCAATAAAAGGCTAAATATTATTAAGATATTGTCAAATAAAAAATGGGGTCTTACTCAAAAACACACTACGAAATTTATATAAAACTTTAGTCGGATCAATTTTGGACTATTCTTTTCCTTGCTTGAATTCATTTTCAGAAAATAATATCAAAAAACTACAATCAATTCAGAATACACCAGTCACATCTATCCTTAAGTTAAAATATGATACTCCCTCCAACATGTTGCATCATGAGGCTTTTAATAAACTTAAATTACT
This sequence comes from Brachionus paranguensis, assembly GCA_016802215.1. NCBI lineage: Eukaryota > Metazoa > Rotifera > Eurotatoria > Ploima > Brachionidae > Brachionus > Brachionus paranguensis. The sequence goes on from JAESIX010000007.1 coordinate 345,036, forward strand.
AACAGTCTCGAATCGGCTTTTTGAGTTGAATGAGAGAAATGTTGGGACAGGACTGAGTCATTCTATTCCATTAATACAAACAAGGCTTCGAATCAAGATATATTGAATACCCTACTCCATTGTGTAATTGCTACCTTACTATTTCCTCTTTTTTTCATGAAGCTTCAACTATGTAAACTTCTGTCACATGTAACAATCTATTTCAACATGTCTTTTAAACTTTCTTTACATTTTTTTTTATTTTCTATAGAGACAAGTTATATCATTTCTGAAAGAGCATAAAATTTTCTAAAAACTCGATTGTTTTAAAATAAAAAAAACAAGGTGTGCCGATTTTTATAGCTTAAAAATATCAAAAAAATGCACTTTTTTCCATTTAAATCGAATCTCGTCCCAGGGGTCACTTTTAACCACTTTTTTTTTTTACATAATATAAAACTAGACAAAATTTGGAACAAATCTATGGTTTTACTTTTTTCATTTATTTCTTTATTTTTTGCATATTAAGCAGCCAAATCACGTGATAAATTGTTTATTTTGAATATTTTAATCGTTTAATGGATTATGAATTTGACTATCCTAAAAACTAATACTTATCAATTAAAAATTATCTAAAATGCCAAGAAAATCTAATCATCACCTATCTAGAGTAAATAATCTTGGATTAATTGCTAAAACTGTTAGGTACGAGGACGAATATCAGATGGAAGTAGATCATGAAAATGATATAAATAATAATCAACATCATGATATTTCTTGCTCATCAAAGTCATCAGAATCAGAATTAATCCAAGATTATTTACTCTAGATAGGTGATGATTAGATTTTCTTGGCATTTTAGATAATTTTTAAATAATAATTATGGTTTATCTAAAAATTCTAATAGATAAAAATGAATGAAAAGCAAGTCTGTAAAGAGGGAGAATGTACCTCTCTTGAAGTCAAGATAGAAATTATAAAAAAACATTCTGAACAAAAAATAACTACTTCCAAGCTGACCAAAGAATACAACGTTAATGCTTCTACGATTGCAATTAATTTATTATTAATATTAAAAAATTTATAATTGAAAGTAGCTTTACCAAACAACCATCTATTACCGATTTTTTCAATAAATTAACTTTTTGAGTTTTTTTTTCGAATTTTTATTTTAATTTTTCTTAATCAATAAAATTTGGTTTAAATTTTTTGTCGGAATTTCGATATAACGAATACCGAACTTTTCGCCCAAGTAGTTCGTTATAGCGAGGATTGACTGTAAAAAGATTTTAACAAAATTTGCGTTAATTTCCGTAATTTGAGTAAAAAAATTTATGATAATTAACGTAAATTAGCGTAAAATACTAAAATTAAAAATTCATAAATTGACGGTAATTTAAGTTAATTATCATAAATTTTTTTACTCAAATTACGGAAATTACTGTTAAAAAAGGCCAAAGTTTCTTGCAAAAAATGTTTTTTCAAGAAAAATTTTGATTTTCAAATATTATTTTGTTTACATCATTTGTTGAAATAGTAGGCTTTTTTTTAAATACTGTAAAATTTCCTTATAAAGAGTTATATTTTTGAAAAAAATGTAAAAATTGGTCAAATTAAAGTGCCAGAAATTCAAAAGTGCTATCTGAATTTTTAATTTTTGACTTGTAATTCGTAAACTACGTCCTTTGAAACTTTATATTTCATTATTTTTTCGGTAGCCTAAAAAAATTTGTACCCATGGGTCTTAAAAAAAACTAACCCTTTAACAAGTTGTAGTTCTTTCAGACCAAGGCATTCAATGAAATAATTAAATAATTTTCAAAAATTATATATATTCTGAAAGAGCATAAAATTTTCTTCACTCTGGTCTGTATTTTTATTAAAAAAAAGGGTGCGTCAATTTTATTTTTTTAAAAACAGCCAAAAACAACGCTTTTTTCACTTGAATCGTATGTAGTCCTAGGGGTCACTTGAGAAAATTTTTTTTTTTTGTTTAAATAAACTAGACAAAATTGTGAACAAATCCGAGTTTTTATTTTTTTGAATTTTAGCTTTATTTCATATAAATAAAGTCTCAAAAACATTTGACTTTTTAATACTTATTGTAGTTCTTTAAAAAATTCTATGAATTGAACATTTTTAAACTATTTAAAATAAAATCTCAAATACAATTTTAAATTTTCTGTCAATTTATAAAAAACAAAAGAAAATTAATTCCAAAAAAAATTTTCTAAAATTTATCCTTTGACAAATAATTAAAAAAAATTTTCTACCTGCCCAAATTCATTTTAATAAAATTGTAAAAAAAAGACCTAGCTTCAACACCTAATCTTCTTTTAACCTGTATCAATATAAATGTGTAAATTATTTCGTTTTTGATTGTAATTGTAAAATCAAACCCGTTGGAAATAAATCATCAATTTTTGACTAAATTTGACTTGTTTTGACTTTTATTAACCAGAAATTACCTTTTATTACGTTTATTTTGGTCAAAAAATAATACAATAATTTTTGAGTTTCTAGAAAAAAAAAAATTTTTATGAAATTTTCGATTTTTTTCAAAAATTTTGGACATTTTGAGTTTTACCAAATTTCACCGCATTTTACGTTAAATTACGTTTTCTAGAAACTGGTATTTCACGTAATTTATCGTCAAATTTGGTGAATTACCGTAATTTTATGTAAAATATAGTGAATTCATCGGATCGTAGCAGCACTGTATTTAAAATAAAAATTTCAATTACAATTTTAAATATTCTGTCAATTTATAAAAAACAAAAGAAAATTAATTCCAAAATTTTTCTAAAATTTATCCTTTGACAAAAAATTAAAAAAAAAATTTTCTTAAATTTATCTTTTGACAAAAAATTAAAAAAAGTTTTTTTTAGAATTTATCCTTTGACAAAAAATTAAAAAAAGTTTTTTTTAAAATTTATCCTTTGACAAAAAATTAAAAAAAAATTTTCTAAAATTTATCTTTTGACAAAAAATTAAAAAAAAAATTTTTACCTGCCTAAATTCATTTTAACAAAATTGTAAAAAAAAAGACCTAACTTCAACACCTAATCTTCTTTTAACCTGTAAATAAAAAATATTTACCCGGTCTTTTTCTTCATCATGTTCAGCTTAAACTCCTGCTTCATCCTTTGCACACTGTCCATGTAGTCGACTAGCTTGTCGACCATGTCGGTCAACAGATGAATTTGCTTGGGACACAAGAGGCACTTGATTGCGCCGAATTGGGCGCTCACTTGCAAAAAGGGCCGCTGCTGGCCGGCCACCTGGTTGCCTGGGGAGGTCGCCTCGAGCATCAAGTCAGTGGGCCGCATGTTATTTATGGTCAGCTTGACGCTCTGGACGCCCGCGAACGTCACCAAGATCACTGGGCTTGTGTACAAATAGTAGTTGGGGTCAAGGTCGAAGTTAAATGGAGGGCACTCGTCGGCGGGCGCCTCCTCATTGGCGGCCGCCGACGAGCTCGGACTCGAGTCGGACCTGGACTCTTCCAAGTCGTCCCTGACCATGAACTCGTCAAAGTAAACAGTGAGGCCTTGGATGCAGAAATTTTTGGTCGTGTTGCGAGTGGGCAGCGAGTCTTGGCCGCTGGCGGACTCCTCGTCAAAGTACTTGATCGATTTGATCCTGAGCTCGAGGGCGATGCCGCTCGCCGACCACTCTTGGCTAAATACTGGCGCCGAGCTCTTGCTCAAGTCGCCTTTCTGCTTGTCCAGGTGCTCGACGCGAATCTGAATTTGCTCGAGGCTGATTTGAATGCGCGACAATATGGAGTCAATGGTGGAGGCAAAGGCCTCGAGGCCGAGCAGCGGCGCCTTGCACTCGTCCAGCTTGTGCTCGCCAAGACACTCCTGGGCTATGTGCATGCTGGTGTTCATGAGCGAGTCTATGATCACGCTGGAGAACATGGAGTTGGCCATGGCGTCAGAGAAGTGCGCTTGGGGCTGCGGCACGCCCAATGACTGCTTGGTGCGGATGGTCACTTGGACATTTTTGACGACTAGCTTGCACGAGTCGCTGAACAGGTCGTGCCATGGGATGCACACGGATATGTAGCCGACAAAGCCGGAGACTATGTGGATGGGGCTGGCGCTGGCGAGCGACGCGTCCAGCTGCTCGTTGAGCGCGTCGCAGTCCAGATGCAGGTCCTTGACGCAGCCAGTGCCGTTGTAGATGTCGATTGAGAGCTGCTCCAGCGAGATTTTCTCTTTGAAAAAGTGGCCCAAGTAGTGCTGGAGCAGGTAGCGGCATAGCCGTTTTTTGAGGAATTCTGGCCATGGTATTTGCCAAGTCATTTGTGTGCTGATCAATCAATTAATTTACAAATTAACAAACGGGTTAACAATTAGACAAACAAACAGGTTAACAAACAAAAGGATTTATTTGGCTATTGTGGTGTCCGAGGTGGTGCTGGCTTTTGAACAGATGTATGCAAACACCATCAGTATCTAAAAGGTACAAGCAGTTGTTTTTTTTAAAACTGGTTTTTAATTTTATTTAGTTAAATAAAAAAATTTTTTTTAATTTAGTTTAATAAGATAAAAAAATTTTTGATTTAATTTAATAAAATAAAAAAAAAATTTCGATTTTTTTTTAAACCTACATGATTAGAAAACAAAAATTTTTTTAGGATTGAAATTATTAAAAAAATAAACCATAAGTACCAATAATTTGAAAAAATTCATAAAATTCAATTTTTGTTAAATTAAATTTAATAGAAAAAAAAATTTCATTTAGTTTAATAAATTTAAAAATCTTTTTTAAATTTAAATGAATAAAATAAAAAAAAATTTTTGATTTAATTTAATAAAAAAATATTTTCGATTTTTTTTATAAACCTGCTTGATTCGAAAGAAATAATTTTTTAAGATTGAAAGTTTTAAATAAATAAACCATAAGTACCAACATTCTGAAAAAAAAATAAATAAAATTCAATTTTTGTTAAATTAAATTTAATAGAAAAAAAATTTTCATTTAGTTTAATAAAATAAAAAAAAATTTCATTTAGATTAATAAATTAAAAACAATTTCATTTATTTTAATAAATTAATTTTTTTTTTTAATTTAAATGTATAAAATAAAACAAATTTTTGATTTTGATTTTTTTTTTTAAACCTACATGATTAGAAAACAATAATTTTTTTAGGATTGAAATTATTAAAAAAATAAACCATAAGTACCAATAATTTTAAAAAAAATTCATAAAATTCAATTTTTGTTAAATTAAATTTAATAGAAAAAAAAATTTCATTTAGTTTAATAAATTTAAAAATTTTTTTTAAATTTAAATGAATAAAATAAAAAAAAATTTTTGATTTAATTTAATAAAAAAATATTTTCGATTTTTTTTTTAAACCTGCTTGATTCGAAAGAAATAATTTTTTAAGATTGAAAATTATAAATAAATAAACCATAAATATCAATAATTTGAAAAAAATCATAAAATTAAATCTTTGTTAAATTAAATTTAATAGAAAAATAAAATTTCATTTAGTTAAATAAAATAAAAAAAATATTTCATTTAATTTAAGAAAATAAAAAAATTTTTTGATTTTTTCTTTTAAACCTGCATGATTAGAAAACAATGATTTTTTAAGATTGAAAGTTTTAAATAAATAAACCATAAGTACCAACATTTGAAAAAAAAATAAATAAAATTCAATTTTTGTTAAATTAAATTTAACAGAAAAAAAATTTTCATTTAGTTTAATAAAATAAAAAAAAATTTCATTTAGATTAATAAATTAAAAACAATTTCATTTATTTTAATAAATTAAATTTTTTTTTTTAATTTAAATGTATAAAATAAAAAAAATTTTTGATTTTGATTTTTTTTTTAAACCTGCATGATTAGAAAACAAGGGGTTGTGAAGTTCGTTTCAATTCGATCTTTTCAATTCAGAAAAATTAAAATAATTTTTTTTCTAAAATAGATAATTTAGTTCTGTAAAATGCTTAACTATGAGCAAATTTGCTTAATGCAGTAGAATAAGTCTGCAAAGTACTCTGCAATTTTGTGCATTTTGCACGCCATTAAAAAGTATTCTAATTAAAAAGTATGCAGACATTTATTTTCGGATTGAGCAAAGTTGCTCAAATATTAAGCATTTTACAGAACTAAATTTTCTCTTTTAGTAAAAAAGTTATTTAAGTTTTTCTGAATTGAAAAGATCGAATTGAAACGAACTTCACAACCCCAGAAAACAATGATTTTTTAAGATTGAAAGTTTTAAATAAATAAACCATAAGTACCAACATTTGAAAAAAAAATAAATAAAATTCAATTTTTGTTAAATTAAATTTAATAGAAAAAAAAATTTCATTTTGTTTAAAAAAACGAAAATAGATAAAAATAAGTATCAAAGTTTAAAATAAAAAACACATATAAAACAAGATTTTTTTTGAGTTCCTACATGCAAATTGAAAAAAAATTGAAAAAAAAGCCAAATTTTACTTCAATTTTCGATTTAATTTAATTTAATTTAATTATGTAAAAGAAAATGTTAAAAAAAAAAATTTAGTTTGAAAGCTTTAAAAAAATGATAAATAAATACCAACATTTATTTTTGGGCTCCTTAAGATCAATTGAAAAACATTGGAAAAAAATTTAGGAAAATATCCTAAAATTTTACTTCAATTTTTAATTTAAATTAAAAAAAAATTATTCAATTTAATTGTGTAATAGAAAATATTAAATAAAATTAAAATTAAATTAAGTTTTAAATTTGAATAAAAATAAGTCACGTAAATACGAATATTTTCTTGTTGAGCTATTATAAAATAGTAAAAAAATTTGAATAAGATATGAAATTTTTATAAAAAAACTATGTTCAAAAATAAAAACATTTATCTTTTAGCTTATACACAAAAAAGCAACTCAAATGTTATACTAGCTTGGGTACTTGGAATGCTAAAGCGAACTTTTACGAGTAGAGAGGAAAGACTGTAGCTGCAGTATGCGCTAGATATGTATTTTTCTCAAACAGAGTAGTTCCGCATTGGAATAAGTTGCCAGAAAATGTGGTGAAATCTAAGTCAACCGCTAATTTTAAAAAGGCTTTTGATAAGCTCAATGGAATCGGCTGCTACAGCTCTACACGGCCAATCGGCGGTAATGGGCTCAGACACTCTACATGTAAGGTGTCGCAGCCAGAACAATTACGACTACTACTGGTAAATTGAAAAAAATTTATAAATTAAAACCACTTTTTTTTTTATTTAAATTTTTTTTAAAGAAGCCTGAAAGAAATTGAAAAAATCCAAAATTTTATTTCCTTTTTCGATTTAATTAAATAAAACTAATTTAATTTTGTAAAAAAAAAAAAAAGTTTTAGATTTGAAATTTTTTTTTTAAATATCACATAAATACCAACATTTTGAAAAATTAGTAAATTTACTAAATTTTATTTGGTTAAAAATAAAAAATATTGAAATTTGTTTAAAAAAAAGTCACATAAATACAAATATTTTTATAAGAGCCCCTAAGGTATATTAAAAAAATTTTAAAAAGATCCCATTTTTTTAAATTAAAGAAAGTGTCAAAAAAAATGAATTGAGTTTTATATAAATTACTTACAATTACCAACATTATTCTCTTTCTCCTTCATTTGTATTGATAAAATTTTTACAAAAAATTTTAAAATTATTTTTTGCTAAATCCATTTTATTAGAATAAATTTAATAATATCGTAGATTTTTTAAATTTATAGACTAAGTTCGTAAATTTGTTCTGTAAATAACATATCTCTGACTATAGCTTAATCCTTTTCTACTCAACTATAGTGAACTTTTTTTAATCATTATTTAATCATTCATGAAAATCTTTTATTTTGACATTCACTACAATTAAATTTTGAATTTAACTTAATTTAATTAACATTATTTCAACAACAAAAAAATTAAGAAAAGACTAAGTCTTAATTCCTATCGATGAAGGTTAAAATTATTTAAAATAAATAATTATTTTATTTTTTATTTTTTAAAAGATGAAAATCTATGTTCATATAAACAACTAAATGCCTTGAATTCCAATTTTGATTTGGTAACAAGTCAAAAAAATTATTTTTTTCGAGGCTCCAAAAACAAGTTCCTCGGCTAATATTATTAATCTCCATCTAATCTAAATTAAATAAACTTGTGAATAGGAAAGCAAATATGAGGGTTTAAACGAAGGCTAATTTTTTTAAATAAAGTTGAATGTCTTTAAATAATAATTTTATTAACTTTGTGTATAAAAACTAAATTGATTTATTCATTTATTCACAAAATAAAAAGAATCATCAAATATGCAATAGATTTAGAAATTTGAATTTATTCATAATTTATTTTAATTAAAAAAAAGCAATTTTAAACTTTGGTCTCTGTTTTGGATGCTGAACTTTTTCTCATAGTGAAATTAAAATTTTTGTAAATTTTTAAAATTTTAGTTCTATTTGGTTGTTTAATGAATTTTTTGGCAATTTTTAAATAAAATAAATGGGTCCCGCACAAACTCTCAGAAATCAATATTGCGCAACGATTGAAAATTTGTGTTTCTCTCTTGTCTAGGCAGAAAAAAAAAGAGTTTTTTATGGAAAATCGTAACTGGAGATGTAAGCGCCATTATTTACTTCGAAACGCATGGAAATTTACGGAAAAAGGTAATGCTTTGTGTTTGGTGGGATCAGAAGGGTATCATCTATTATGAACTACTGCAACCCAAGCAAACGATAAACGCAGACCTTTATTCACAACAATTGATTCGTTTGAGCCAGGCTTTGGAAGCAAAACGGCCACACAGAGCTAAAGGAGAGCGAAAAGTGATTCTTTTACATGACAACGCTAGGCCACATGTTGCAAAAACGACTCGGAACACAATAGATAATCTAGGCTCGGAAATCTTATCAACCAAGCTTATTCACCAGACTTGGCTCCTTCAGATTACCATTTGTTCCGATCCATGCAGCACTTCCTCAGCGAAAAAAATTACTCAGACTTGGAAGAAATCAAAAAAGACATCAGTCAATATTTCATCTCAAAACCACCCAGCTTCTACGAGCGAATGATCAAAATGCTGCCAGAAAGATAGGAGAAGTGTATTTCTAGCGAAGGAAATTATTTTAGTGTCTAATAATATTTTATTTTATTTTTTAATGAATAAATAAAATCTCGAAAAAAACTTATTAAACAACCTAAAAAAATTCAAGATCCAAATTTAAAAGTTGATGTTTTATTAATAAATCTAAGTATCATTTTGATATATTTTTAAAAAAGCCTTTTAAAAATAACTATAAAAGGAATTGACTTTGTAAAAGATTTGTATATGTGAAAAAAATTAAATTTATTTACTGGAAACTTAATATTTTTTTAATTTTTTTTTTAATTTAATTTATTTGATAACCCAAGGTGTGTTTTTAGAAAAAATAAAATAATTTAAATACTCTCTTAAATTTGTCAAAAAACAAGCCTAAAAAAATAAAAGTTAAAATCGAAATTTTAAAAAACTTGGACAATCAAAGTGATATCTAATTTTTTTTTGATAAAAATTAAAAATTTTACATTAGATGTAATTTTGTTAAATTAAAAAAAATTAATTAAATCTAGATCAAAATTTCTAAAATTTTAAAATAAAAAAAAATTATCAAATTTGAAGCAACTAAAAAAATTTTGACAAGTTCTTAATTGAAAATTAAATCTATGATTTTTTCCAAGGTCATAAATTATAATAATGAATTTAAATGTCATTTTAACTTGATTTAACATTTTTTTTTTGATTTTTTGAAAATTAAATTAGAAATTTTGCATGTCTAAATAGTGTAATTAGCATTGAGGCGGAAGAAGCTGATAAAGCTGAGTTTATAAAATCCAATGAAATAAAACAAAAAGTAAATTTTATAAATTTTTTTGTTCAGTAAATTTTTACCAATTCCTGAACTAAAATCAACCTAAAATTTGGCAAAATTTAGCTTAAATTATTTAACCTTGCAGTCTTATCTGCAATTAAGCAAAGTTGTGTATTTTAGCTGGACTATTTACATTTATTGAGATTGTTAAAAAAAAGGTTAGAAAATAAAAATTTTAATTTTAGTTACGAATTGTGGATTTGAGCGGCGCAGTCGGTTGTTCAATGAACAATTGGGCTCGCATTGTACAATCATTCAAAGTCTTGACTGGCTTGATTGAAATTCGATTGTAGGAAGCTTTGGGCTTTGTGCTGATAGAATTTATTTCTTCTGTGTCGCACTGCCGCCAAGCAAACAGCTTGAACAAATCTTCAGCATTGCCAAGCTCGTTAATTGCTCTTAGACTTGTTCTCATTTGAATCTGCCATTTAAAATCTAAAAAAATATTGAGATTCACTTAATTCACCATTTTTAGATTCAAAAAAATTTTTTTTCTCAAATTTTTAACCCAAGTTTTGGTATTATTTTTTCAGTATCAAAAATATTTTGTCAAAAGAACTATTTTGTATATTTGTTATTGGTGTTACAATGTTTTTATGTTTAAAAACATTTCCAGCAGTTGGTTTAGATATTGAAGCTAATGCTAAAATATGAAGAAGAAAAAAGCTCACTCATCACTACGCAGAATTCAAGAGGTCCACAAATTTATTATTATTTAAAAATTAACTTCCACATCAACTACTCAATAAGACAGGCACTGGAAATTTTCATACAAACCCTGTGAAAATTACTTGAATAAAATTCTTTTTCTTTAATTTAAATTGACAAAATTGAGCTTATTAAACTTTGATAATAAAACAAAATAAAACAAAATATTCATTAAATTAGTTAAATCGTTTGGCCGCTACAATAACTATCTGGAACGGCAAAAGGATCATTTGGCCGCTACAATAACTACATGGAACGGCAAAAGGATCATTTGGCCGCTACAATAACTACATGGAACGGCAAAAAGATCATTTGGCCGCTACAATAACTATCTGGAACGGCAAAAGGATCATTTGGCCGCTACAATAACTACATGGAACGGCAAAAGGATCATTTGGCCGCTACAATAACTACATAGAACGGCAAAAGGATCATTTGGCCGCTACAATAACTACATGGAACGGCAAAAAGATCATTTGGCCGCTACAATAACTACATGGAACGGCAAAAAGATCATACTTTTTGAATTTTTTGATCTGTATTTTTTGAAAATTAAATTGGTTAATACAAGAATTTTATTAAAAATTGAAATTTGAATTATTTTTTTAAACCTACTGACCCTCTAATCATCCCAATTTATCTTGTAGAGAATTTACAAGCTTTTCTACAATATGTCTAGTTTTTTCCGAGGAAGAAAATTTAATCAATGAAAGAACATGTTACGTAGATGACAAAAAAGAGGCAAAAGACAGCATAAATAAAAAAGAATTTTGCCTCCTTTAAATTTATTAGATTTTCATTTATATAAATATTTAATATATCATCTGTCATATTTTTTATTAATAAGTAAAAAATTAAGAAATTTTTCAATAAAAATTATATTTTTGTAAATATCTTAAAATCAATTCTTTCCGGACCAAAACTAGACTCATTTTCGGAAAGCTCGTTAAATTCTCTCCAAAAACAACGGGCCGGTTCAGGTTTTTCAAAATATAAAAAATTTGATGTTCAAAAAAAATATGGGATTCAATGATTTAGTAGTGAACATAAAAATTACTTTTGGGATAGACAATGTCGTTGGCGTAAAGACACTTCAAAATCGAGTCGCGATAATTCCACTCGTCCATCTGGGATTGTTCTTCATCATCATCCAATTTGATCTCAATCTGGAGCGTGTATCGCTTGATCAACAAATTAACATCGTTTGTCGGCTGATCATCCGACATTGCCTTCAACACAGCTAATCCTATCTTTAAAAATAATTAGCACGAAACATTCAAGCGCATTTTTCAAATAGCTTTACTGAAAACACTTTCCTATTGGACGATTGGCTGGCGGGAGCGTACAGTCTGTGCAGCACTAGTCGCATCGATTCAATGCAATTCGATATGTACTCGCACACAACTTCACTTTTGCATTTCTAAAACAACCAAATGATCACTTGGAGAGTCCAGACCAGCCCATACTTACATAGACAATGATGTTGTATTTGAGCACCTTGTCAAAGTGGGTCCTTTTGTTGTAGTAGTTTGTCTTGTACAGGACACAGTGCATGAGAGTGTGCGCAAAATCGCACAGCGAGTCAATGCGGCTGCTGTGACCGTGTGTTTCACGGCTGGGCTCGGGCGCCGCCTCCAGTCTCATCTTTTTGCTGCACTTGGGCATGTGCAGGTCGTCGAGCTGCTCTTCGGCCGGCTCCACCACTTCGACCAGCTCCTCTTCGTCACAATAATCCATGGCTTGTCTTGAACATAAAATTAAAGTCGCTTCTTCTTGATTCTCTCTCTTTCGCTGCTCTAGCTGGCTTGGAAATTTTGCGATTTTGAATTAAATAATTTATGCAAAATCTGCTTGTTGTTGATGAAAATGTAATTTCAATAAAATGCGTAATTTAGAATTTGATTATGATAATTTGGAATCGATTGGAAGTCGAGCAAATGGGTCTTGTGATCTTGAGCGAGTGTTTTATGAATGTGGTTGGGAGTGAGACTTGAAGTTGGCACATTGAGACTGTGTGCAAATTGCGCTTGAAGCAACTTTGCGATTTGCGAACTAAGTTTTTTGTTTATCAAAGGTTTTTGGATGAATGTTGCAGATGCAGTCTATCCTAAGATGGCAAGCACTTTGGCAAAAAAATAAAAAACATATTATGTAATTTTTGTTGAGAATTTTATTTTGAATTGAATAAAAAAAATTTTTCATCATAAATGGTGAATAAAAACGCTTTTGCTTTTTTCTTTCAAAAAATTTTTTTTTGTCTACAAGGTTAGTATGACAAAAAAAATTAAAAAAATATGGACTTAATTTTTTTTTATCTATTTTTCTTTTGAAAATTTCTAAAGAAAAAGGCACTTTTTTAACGGATTTTGGCAAATTGAAGTTAAAGAGCAAGATCAAAATATAAAATTTGACATTTTTTTTAATAAAAAAATAATTGACATGTTATGTCAAGTTTATTTTCATTTAAAATTTAAAAATTTTTTTTTGAACTTTTATAGATTTAATTTTTTTCGAATTGATTTTAATAAAAAATTTAATTTTTTAAAATTTTTAATTTGTTCAAGTGGAAAAATAAAATTATTTAAGTTTGAATGAATTATTTTGGTGTTGATTTGATAATGAGCCGTTATTAGACAAAGCATGTCTACACTTTAAGCGATTGAGCCACAGAAAAATGTACTAAAACTATGAAAAAAGTTAAATGAACTAAATTTCTGTCTGATTTTTTTTTTAATTTATATTTAGCTTGAAATTTAAGTACATTTTAATTGATTTCTACATATTTTATTAAGAAAAAATGTAACAAATTTGATACTTTTCTGGTTGAAAACATTGTGCTTCTTTAATTTATAATTGAATACTATAAATAATTAAAAAAAATAGATTTGTATATTTTATTTATTTAGTGTAAAAATTTTCAGATATTTTTGATTTAAAATTGAAACATAATTAATTAAAACAATGGTATGGCTTTAAAAAATTTCCTTTAATAAAATAATCCATTTAATTTGGGAAATGTCGGCGTTTGGCCCCATTTTTTTACAATTATGTCGTCTCCTTCATATTGTTCTTTTTTATCTTATTTTAAATTTTTTCAAATAAAGTAATAAGATACAAATTATTCTCTTTTTTTAATTGAATTAATTTATTTTTATTAAAAAATTATGTACAAAAAAGGGAATAGTTCATAATATAGAAAAAAACATCGAATTCATTACTCAGTCGGAATCTTATACCACTCTATTTGTAAAACATTCTTAAATGCTAAATAGAGGCTACTTTAGTGTGTTCCATTTTGGCACCCATGTGTGACCATAAGATCATCGATTGGGTTGAGATCAGGTTGAGATCTGGGCACAACATGAAAGAACCTCAATGCTCTATTCTTTGAACCAGTCGCTTACTGAGTGTGCCGAATCGCCATCTTGTTGAAAAATCCAAGGCTCATTTGGCTCAACTTGGAGTTAAATAGATATGGTAAAAGATTGTTTTCCAAAGTGTTGATGCAGACAAATTGATTAATTAATCCTGAATAAATGTTGCATTTACCAGTACCTTTGTAAAAAATGCATCCTCAGATATCGGCTGAGCCTCCACCGTTTTGTAACCTTGGTATACAAAACTTCTAATGAAACTTTTCATTTTTTAAACCTTTTTACTATCACTCTTGATTTACGATTAAAGACCTCAAAATTAGACTCGTCACTGAAAATAACTCTGGGCCAATCACTAACTGTCCAATTAAGTCTCTGTTTACACCACTTATATCTTTTTTGTCTATCTTTTATGTTAAGAAGCGGTTTTCTGACCGCTGTATGAGACTCTTAACCTTTTTTTTGGAGAAATCTCATTAAAGTTTACTTTTTAATCCTAACCCATTGAGTCATAGTGGCTAGTTTTCAATAGCTAGATGTAGGGTCTTTTCTAATCTCTCTAAAAATGTAATTTTCATCCCTAAAAGTTAGCTTTCGAGGTCTACCAGAACGGCTTCGATCAGAGACAGAACCAGTCTCTTCATATCGTTTTTTAGTTGAAGAGACACATTTTGAAGATACACCTAACAACTTGGCTATTTCGTTTTGCTTTTTATCTCCACTTTTTAGCAGACCCACGATCTGCCATTTTTGTGTGTTAGACACATTTTTTTTACCCATTTTTTGCCAAATTAAAGATTCTTTGGTAATGTTATTTAGAGACCAAATGAGGAGTTGGAGAGTTTTTAAATTAAGCAGTTTAAGAACAAAATTTACTCAAAATTAGAAGATATTTAAGAATTAATTTTGGAGGAAATTTTTTGAGTATAAATTTTTAAAAGATAATTATATTTTTATGTCGAGTGTGATATATCAAATTGAAAAGAAAAAAAAATATTCAAATTAGTGCTTTAATTTTTTTTCTTTTGCACTCTAATATTTTTAAAATTCAATATATAAAAAAATTTAGATAAATAAAATAATTAATTTCTAAACTTTTGAAACATACTGTATATCTCTTTTGTTAGACCTCATCTGGAGCATGCTGCGGCAGCTTGGAGTTCATGTACTAAAAACGAGCCGAACATTTTGGAGCAAGTACAAAGACGAGCTATGAAATTAGTGTTTAATTTAAGAAATCTTGATTATGATTAAAGACTTATCAAGTAATGGTTGACGAAAATTAAGACAAGACGTGATCGAGGAGAAATTATCTGGGTCTATTGTGTTATGTGACCAAGACCCCTCACCTATAATATGTGACCAGTGCTGGTCACCTAATTTTCTAAGGGGTAATATGTAACCAAATGATTGAATAAAAAACATTTAAAGAAAATTACGTGACCAAAAATTTTATTATTTGACCAAGCTAAAAAATATGTGACCAATCAAAAAAATAAGTGACCAAAAAAAAATTAAAAAAAATGACTATTATAAATGATAATTTTTTTAAATTTGACTATTATAAAAGTTAAATGTAATAAGTTTAATGTTTTTTGGATATATGTATTTTTAACCCTTTACGCTCAAAATAATTACCACATTCAGGACACTTAACAGGACTTCGTTTGTTGCTTAAGGTTTTTTTTACTTCCTCAACAGTTTCCTCGTTGCATTTTGGTATTTCAAATGCCTGTTTTTCATAAACTAAACTTTTAAATTTAATCTTATCAATACTAATTTTCGACAATTCACTATTAACAGAACGCGCAGTGTTCTGCTTAGTACTACTATCGGTCTCTACAGTTGCTTGAGATTCAACCTCTTGAAATTCATTATTTTCCTCTTCAAAATCTAATTCTCTTTTGTCATTCTCAGAGCTAAAAACTCTTCCAAAATCTCCTTCAATTGAACCAAGAGCTGACCCACAATCAGATGATGTATCTGTATTATTTTCTAATTCATTCAAATCTGGATCGTTAACATCGAATTCTGGCATATTTTGCAATAGAAAATTTTCAAATATTCGATCAGACACAGTAGCAGCCTCTTCATATCGTTTTTTAGTTGAAGAGATACATTTTGAAGATACCCCTAACAGTTTGGCTTTCTCATTTTGCTTTTTATCTCCACTTTTTAGCAGACCGACGACATGCCATTTTAGTGGGCTAGACACATTTTTTACCAATATTTTGGCAAAATAAAGATTTCTTGGTAATGTTATTTTGAAAGGACACTATAACTATTTATTAATTTATTTTATTTGTATCGAGCTAATGCTCCCTCAGATTAGAAATGTAAAAAGAAAAAATATTAAACTAAAGTTAAAAAGGGCAAAATAATAAATGAAAATAAGAAAAAGAAAAAACGATAAATAAGTCTAAGTAATGAAAAGAAAATTAAAAACGATATGTTGTAATAGCTAGAGGTTAAACATGTTTACAAATTTGATTATTAAAGAAAAAAGAAGAAATTGTTGTGAGCAATTAAAATTTCTACAGATAGATAAAATATTTGTAAAAATTGATATGAGACTAGAAAAAGATAATTAAGTGTGAAAATTTTATTTAAAATAAAAATAAAGAATACAAAATAAAAATTAAGAATCGACTTGTTGCTTTGGGGTAGATGTGATAATTGGTTTGGCAAAAATGTTCAAGTATCTCTTGAAATTTTTCAAATGTGAAAATTTTTCTCCTATTCGTATCTGTGATATTTTTGATTCTTTAGAACTAAGTGTAAATATTTTATTTATTTATTTGTTTATCTGTGCCGAGCTAATGCTCCTTCAGAATAAAAATATCTAAAAAAAAAATTAAAATAAAGTTAAATAAGATTAAAAAAAATAATAAAAAAAAGGATAAATAAGTCTAAGTAATAAAAAGAAAATTAAAAACGATTTGTTGAAATAGCTAAAGGTTAGAGATGTTTAAATATTTGGTAGTTCAGGAAAAAAAAGAAGACATTTTTAGGTAGCAATTTCACAATGGAGTTGGATATTCGATATATCTTGTTTCGAAACCTTCTCTATATTCTTCCACAAGTCTGACGACCAGTTGAGCAGAATGACTCAATCCTGTCCTGACATATCTCTCACTCAACTCAAAGAGTCGATTTGAAACTGTTAGTAGTTTAAGTTTATTAAAGGCCTCTTGGTGCATTATATTGGAGGGGTAATCATATTTTAGCTTCAAAATAGATCGAACTGCTGAATTTTGAATAACTTGTATTTTTTTGATGTAAGTTTCTGAGAATGAATTTAACCAAGGAAAAGTATAATCCAAGATTGATCCTATCAAAGATTTGTAAAGATTACCTAATGTTTTTGGTTTTAGACCCAATTTCTGGAGTTTGCAGTGGGTGCTTGGAATCCTTATCGACGTATTGACATAGAAATACTTGAGCGTGTCCAAAGGAAATTTTCTAAGCTTGTTCCTGAACTCAAGCCAAAGTCAAATGCAGTCAGAAGGGAAGCTCTTAACTGGATAACTCTTGTAGAGAGACGGCAGCGCGGCGATCTAATCCAACTGCATAAGATTTACCACGGCCATGATCAATTAGAATTAATACATGGAAACCAACTTCTAGCTTCTAATAGCCTCGACAGTCCAGCTGGTCGCACGAGAAAGGGTCATTTAGCGATAGAACGACAGCTTATTAGAAATTGTATGATTCGACATAACATTTTTACAAATAGGACAGCTGGTAACTGGCAAAATAACTAGAAGTACATTCAACATGAATAAATTCAAAAATCGAATTGATTAACTTCTGGAATACAGTTAAGCTGAATATGCAACTGGACGAAGGCTGTCAAAGCAGAGCGTCTACTGGCGTTTCTGCTCGGGATCTTGGATCCCCAAAGCAAAACTACTATTACTACTTCTACTACTACTACTACTACTAAATTAATAAAATAATATGAGAATCAGAAAAAAAAACTAAAAAAAAAAACATGGAAATGATTTTAAGAATCAGAAAATTTATGTAGAATTAGGCAGCATGCATTAAGAGGAGTTAGATTCGTAACAAATCTAGAATCGAAGCCTCTTAGAAAATAGAAACGATTTTTAATTTATAGAAAAAAATATCAAAATTAATTGATTAATTGAAAATAATATTAAAATAAAGTGTCTTATTTTTTGTATGATTAATCTTCCACATATTAGTTTAAATACCTGTGATATAATCCTTAATATTTTTTGAATCAAAACTGGTACACGATATCTTTAAATTTTCTTTTTTTGTCTTCAACACTTTGTCTTTGTTGACTTTAAGAACTTTACCTTTTTTAAAAATAATAAGTCATTAAAACATTTTGAATGCTTTGCCTTAAAAAGATTCACAATTTTTGGCATATTGAAGTTTACGATCAAAATTGATGATCATGCTCAAAAATTATTTTTTTTTAATTTTTAAAATTTTTATGCAGATCTTTATTTTCATGTGTAACAAAACATGTTAAACCATATCCAAGTATTGTGCATAATTCTGCATGCATGAAATTTTTGCAGAAATTTACACACATAAAAAATTTAATTTAACATTGAATGTTTTCTTTAAAAATTTGCTTCTTCAATAAAATTTTTACTCAAAAAATATTTAAAAACCCTTTTTTAATGATAATTTTTGAGCATGATCATTTTAATTTGATTATAAACTTCAATTTCGGCCAATTTTTGCCAAAGATAAATTTCGTCTTTACTCAAGTTGAATGTTGTTGTGTCAGCTTTTCTATTTTTTTGTCTTATTCTATATTTTGAACTTTCTATGATTTAATACAGACCTACAAAAAAGCCATTTTAAATATTTTACATTGTGAAAGTGTTCTATAAATTATTGTACATTTATGTCAATAAAAAAAACACATTTTAGCTACAGAAAAATTGCAACATAAATGTTTTTTTCTATAATTATACAATTATTTGTATTTATTTTTTAAAAATTATCAAAATAAAATATTACTTAAATACGGACCAGTTGTTTTAAGATAAAAAACGGGCCCATACTTTTTGGCCGAAATATACTACGACTTTTTTGTGTGACTCAATAAAATTAAATAATTTAGAAAAATCTATTTTTTAAAGTAAGCATTCACAAAATTTAAAAAAATGTTTTGTAAATTCTTAATTATATTCTTAATGATTTTAAAAATAAATTAAAAAAATTTAAAAAATATGGACATTTTTCTTAAAGAAAATGTACGATTTAGTAAAAAAGAAAGCATTGATAAAAAATTGAAAATTAATAACATTAAGAATTTTTTAAATCTATAAAATATAATTTTGCATAATATAAGGTTAGGATGCAACTAAGCCGTAGAGTAATTCGGCCAAAAACTATGAGTCATTATTACCTAACAAAAGTCCCTTCAGATTAACAATAAAATTTTTGATATTTTTTCCAATTTATTATGAATGTTCGTTTACAAAATTATCAGAAATGATAAATTGTATCTTAAAATTGTTCAATTTTTAAAATTTTTTTTTAAGAATTTAAAAGAAACTTGTTGATTAGCTTTGGCGTATTGAGACAGATCAGTTATTTTTTTTTTTAAATGACAAATTAATTGACGCTTTTGCGTTTGAAAAAAGTGGCTAAAAGTTATTTTAATTTTGAAATTTTTCAAAAAAAATTACATGCATTTCTTTGTTTCATTGAAATTCATTTTTGCTCAAATTTTAAAAAATTTAAATTGAATCCAGCAAAAAATTATTCCAAAAGTTTACATCCATTAAAAATGAGCGCTCAAAAGCCCAAGAGCGAAATGACTTCAGAAGAGCTCTCTAAATTGGAAGAAGAAGAATTTAATACAGGACCTTTGTCCGTTTTAACCCAGTCAGTAAAGAATAATACTCAGGTCTTGATTAACTGTAGAAATAACAAAAAACTTCTCGGAAGAGTAAAAGCTTTTGATAGGTAAAAAAACAAATTTTTTTCAATAGAAACTAATTTTTTTAAGACATTTCAATTTGGTTTTGGAAAATGTTAAAGAAATGTGGACTGAAATTCCAAAAAGTGGCAAGGGACAGAAAAAGTCCAAGCCAGTCAATAAAGATAGATACATATCCAAAATGTTCCTTCGCGGAGATTCAGTTATTTTGGTCATCAGAAACCCTTTGGCTGTCCCGAACAAATAGAAATAAAAATTAGCTTTAAATAATGATTTTGTTATATTTTATGTTTTGAAAAAAATTTTGTCAATAAAAAATTTTTTTTTCTATTAGCAAAATCAAGCCTTCTTAAAATAAAAAAAAACTGAAAAAATTTTTTATTATAAATTAAATTTCCTCAACAAAATGTTACGTTAAATTATCTAAAAGAAAATTCACTAGTCAAAAACAGCTTTGAAGAAAATTTAGAATCATTTAAGAATCATTTTAGAATTTTCAAGATCATTTAAGGTAAATGTAAATGGTCATATTAGAATTGAATGTTAAAGAGATAAATAATGTCTTCTAGAATATTTTGAGGTAAATTTTTTAACAAAAGGTTATGAATTTGGTGAGGTCCCGAAGCTGCTTCCTCTTTTAAGCACTTAGGTAATCTCTTTAATGCTAACAGGCTCGTCAAATTTGCCTTGATTTTTTTCTATTAAAAAAATTCAAGATTATAATCAATTATTTCTCTATTTTTTTGGGGATTAATTAGATCATTATTCGGACTAAAATTTTTTTTTAAAAATTCACCAAAAAGGTAGCTTTTTCTTCATCAATTCTAAGTTCCTTATTATTGGAGATTAAAGTAGGTATTAATACAGTTCCTTTTTTTATAGAAACTTTTTAATTTTTTTCCAGAATGGTCTACTTGAAAGCGGATTTTTCCCAATTTTTTTTAATAAAATCAGACCAGTTTTGATTCCAAAAATTTTTTGACCTGATTCTTAACTCCGAAGTCATTTGGTTGAATCTTTATTAAGTATTCTGACATCGAATTTTTTGAAATATTCTTCTTATTTTCCTGCGTTCCTTCCTTAATTATACTAGCAATGTTCGATGGAAGACTTGTTTTGAAAATTTTATGCGTTTGATATGGAATGCTTTTATGGGATGCAGAAATTATTTTTTGGGTAATTTCTTCATTTATTTCGTCAATTGATGCTGAAATTGATTTTGAGTTTTGAATTTGGCTTTTTAGAATCTCGTGAAATAAAAACCAATTTGCTTTTTTATAGTTAAGCTTGTTTGGTTGTGTTTTAGGGATAACTGGGTAGTCAAAAGATATACATGTCTCATTTGGAAAATGATCACTGGTCATTTCTTAACTATTTAGAACCCTAAAATCAGTGATTTAATCAATTAATGAAGATGAAACTAAAAATAAATCAAGAATTTCAAAATATTCCCTATTGAATATGTTAAAGTTTGGACACTTATTATTGATTACTGTGAAATTCAGCTCTAAATAATGCTTTTTAAAATGATTCCATTTTCGTTTTCCCCTTTGCAACCTATTTGTCTTGTTTTGGCGTTTAAGTCACCCCTGAGAACATAATTTTTACGATTCCTATATATCTTTTCGAATACATTAAAATTTAGAAGTTTATTAGGTGGATTATATAAACTGAAAATATATAATTGATCTATTCCCGGATTTATTTTGATACAAATTAATTCAGAAGAAAATTCATCATACGAAAAGTCTTGGACAAACTCTAATTCTTCCTTTACTAAAATTGATGCTCCTCCACCATGCTTATTGTGTGGTTTAGTTATTGATTTATAATTATTAGAATCAAAAAAATGCTTGATTTACTCGAATCATTTTTTATTTTATTAAGCGATGCAATATCTGGTGAAAATTAAGTCAAAAAAATTCTTAAGAGGTTGATCCTGCTGGGAAGATGAGAACAATTCCAATTTGTAATTAGTAACCTGGCTTTAATAAGAGATTTTGTTCTTAAAATTGATAAATTTGTCTTCTTGTTCATTTTAAATTTTCTTCAAAGCTGTTTTGACAAGTGATTTTTTTTTAGATAATTTAACGTGGCATCTTGTTCAGGAAATTTAATTTATAATAAAAAATTTTTGTTGGCAAAAGAGTGAAAACGAAAAGCTCAATACCTTCTGAGATTCGAGAATTTATTTTCATCTTTAAGCCTGCATTGGATTTCACGATCGAAGATTTCGGAAACATTAAAAGCAGCATTAAATTCGATTATCCATACCTTGTTTGAAGAGAAATCGTAAATGGACGTGATCGCATCATTTTCCACTTGGTTTTGGACGACATCTAGTACACTAAATTAGACTTTATGACTTATCGGTTTGTCTAACCTCTTCAAATTTAATAAATATTTAAAAAAATATGTATTTTTATGCCGAGTGTGATATATCAAATTGTAGAGAAAAAAAATTCAACGAATAAGTGTTTTTATTATTTTACTTTTGCACTCAATTTTTCGTCAAATTCAATAAAAAAAAACAATTTTAGTTAAATAAAATAATTAATTTCTAAATTTTTGCAACATACTTTATGTATTTCATAGTTCTTTAAGCCCTATAGATAAAAAATTAAATCAAATGCGTTTAAAAATTAAAAATTCTTCTTTTTTTTTTAAAGAATCGTTCCAACTTACAACAAACAGCACCAATTTCATGTGTTCAAAATGAACCACGAGATGTGATAATTATTTTTTAATTCTAATTGATTTTAATAGTCTTTAATAGAAAAAAAAATATTAGAATAAAATCTTTATAAAAATACATTTAAAATATTCAATACTTTTATTCTTATTATATAATCTCATGACGATAACGGTATAATACTCGAATATTGGTTGTTTCGTTTAAAAAATAGCAATATATAATTAATTATCAAATAAGAAACCTTATTAATTTTTCTAAATTTGATTTTAAACTTGAACATTCAGCTCCTCAATCAAATTTCTAATATAAAAAATGTTTTATTTTAAATTTAAAAATTTTTTTAAATTTTAAGAATTGGTTTTGAAACTTGATAAAATCAAGCAAAGAAATTATGACATTCTTAGTCTATTCAAAAATTTTGCATTTAGGGTTTTTTCGACCCTTACTTCTTTTGCTCTCAGCTCAACATATTTAATAATTATTCACAACTTTTTTTCCATTAAGTCTAAAATTTGAAAATTAAAATAATTGATTCATTTTTGTTTGAGGATTTTTTTATTTCTAAAAAAAATTATACGTTAAGTCTCAAGAGGGTATTTTTGGACCCACCAAGTACTGGATTTTTTGTAAAATATATTGAAGGCCATTCAGTATTCTATAATGATGATGACTTAGCCTTATTCATCCCAAATATCTGAAAAAAAATGTCTCAAATAAGGGAAAATTGAAGTTTCAAATTAAATTTTAAAATCAAAACGATCATTTAAAATTTTAAAACTTAGTGAATCGAATGATTTTAATAATTTAAAAAAAATAAATGCTAAACATTACAAGACATGTTATGTCTAATAATAGTTCATTATCAAATTATCTTCAAAAAAATTGACCTCTAATTTTTTTAATTATACAAAAACAATCAAAAATTTAAATAATTTAGAAATTCATTTCTTTTGTGTTCATTTATTCTAACTAAAATAATTTTATTTTAATTTTAAAAATTCTATTTTAAATCAATTAAAAAATTTAAACCTATTGAAGCTCAATAAAATTAAAATTTTTTAACATGTTTTGACAAAATAATCAAATTTATTTTGACCAAAAAGCAAATCTAATTTAAGGGTTTTTTTGGACCCCTATGATTCTTGGCATAGTAAAAAAATCGGGCCTGTGAGTGTTAAAAAAATTATTTTTTTAATAATTCTTATTTGTTACCAAGCTAATTTATTTTATTTGATCTTAATCTTTGTCCAACAATTTAAAATTAAGTTTCATTAAAAAAAATCAAAAAAATGAAACTGTCATAACCGAGCTTTAAATAAAAATCTTGCAAATTTTATTTTACTTAACTTTTCAATTGTTAAATATAAATTTTAAATTAAATAAAAAAAAAATTTTAATTGCAAATTATTTATTGAAATTTAATCAATATGGAAACAAAAATTCATTAGACAACATGACTGAAATTAACAGTTTCCAGAGTTGGCTTCACTTTGGTCATATAGAATTTCAAGTGTTTGTTAACTTGGTATTCGCCAAGGCCTGGGCCAGCTCTGCGCACATTGGCAAGCAATACGCCGACTCTTCGGATCACTCTGGCAACTGGTCTGATCACTTCGCTCTCCAAAAAGTCAGTCATGTTTCCGTCTTGGTTCTCGTCGGCAACTTTGTGCAACGAGACGGCCAAATCATTAATGTCCTTGAAGCTTTGGATCAAAAACTCCAGAGTCTCAGACGGGTTGGTGTAAACAGACGAGTCTGGCTTTGGAATTTCTCTGAGGACGACATGGCCGCCTCGGAGAACGCAGTAGTCCATCATTTTGTGGGTCAAGTCTCGTGAGTAGGTGGCACAGAGTCTGAACACGCTGGCAAAGCCTACGAGACCAATGTCAACACGGTCAAAGTAGTAGGCTATTCCGTGGTAAGTGTAGTTTCTGGTGCAAACAACATTTATCAACTGGTTCAACATCGATTCCGATGTTTCATCGAAATTTTGTCTAATTGAAACGTTTTGGCTGACTGACATTTTGGTTTATTAATTTGGTTGATTTGATGATTTGATGGATGCTTATTGTTCCATTTTTATAGCCAAATTTGCCTGCTATCCCAAAACCCTATTTTTATAAATTTTGTTTTATCATTATTTTTTATACAGATTCTATTTTGATACAGCTATCCAAAGTGTTTTAAATTCCTTTCTATTTGAACTATGGGTGTTTTGCTTTTAATTTTTTTGTAATCCTGTAAGAAATATTCACATTTTTTTATTAATTTTATTTTTCTATTTTTTATCAATTTTCAGTCTAAAAAAAAAAAAAAAAAAAATAAAATAAAAAATTTTATTTTTTTGGTTAATTTAGAAAATTTAATCGATTTTTTTTGTTTTTAGTCTAAATTGAAAATGAAATAAAAAATGTCATCGTATAAAGAAATTTTTTTTTAATTTTTAAATGTAATAAATTATTTTAAGATGAAAAAAAATAATTTTAACAATTTAATTTGTCAATAATTAAATAAGGTAATTAAAAGAATGAAAAGTCTTCATTCAAATTTTAAGGAATAAAACTTTATTGAATATTTAAAAAATTTACATTCTTATAATTTGCCAAAAAGTCTATGAAAATCAATTATGAGGATTCTTTTTTTTTAATGATTTAAAACTTTCAAGCAGATCTCAATGAAAAAAAATTAATCGTTTTAGCCTTATGATTAAAAAAAAATTTAATAGATTGAAAATTTTAAAAGTAAGTAAAGTTTTGTTTGTTTATAAAAAATCAATTAATTTAAATTAAAAAATAATGATTAAATTTTAATTTCAAACTAAAAGAACAATCTTTTAAATGCATTCAATAATTTCTTCAAATATTCAATAAAATTAATTCCAAAAATTCCAATATATATTAAAAATAAATATTCTGATTTAGAAATTTTTAGAAATTATGTTTTTAGAACAAATTTGAATATTAGAATAAAAAAAATTCAAAACAAAATTTAATTGCCAAAAAAATTGCTTTCATAATCAATTCTAAAAGATTAATTAATTACAAATATTTTTAAATTTGAATTAAAAAATATCATGAAAGATTTTTTATTAAGAGGACACTTTTAAAAACATTTAAAATAAAATAATATTAAATTCTTGACTAAATTTGTAAACATTTTTAAAAGAATTTTTTTGATCAATTGACAATGTAATTTTTATTATAACTTTAAAAAAAATTTTTTAAGCTTGGGCTAAAGGTAACAGGTTTCAAAAAGCAAAAAATTATTTATTCATTTTTCTAAATTAGTATAATTGTTGTTCAAATTCGAATTCGAAATAGGGTTAAGGGGTAAGCTTAATAAAATATTAATTAATTAATTAATTCCAATAATATTTAAAATCTATTTTTATTTGATTTAATCAAAAATATTTTAATACAATATCAATTACCATATTCTATTTTCAACCCAATGACTATGATTTTTGGCCAACTCTGAACTCAATGTTTAACTTTATAAAATTTCTTTCAAAAAATAAATGGAGAAAAATGCCAAAATATATGTTTTCTAGGCAAATCTTTGATAGATCCTACTAAAACACGGACTCTCAAATTTTGGATTTTTCTCATCACGATTTTTTTACAAAACAAAGATATTTTTTAGGTTTTTAAATTTTTTAAACATTTGAAGATTTAATTAGTTTTTTCCAGGATTCTCATTTTTATTTGAAAATTAAATTTTTTTGGTGTGTATTAAATTTTTCCGATCTTCACTTAATTTGTATGAATCAGTTTTTACGAATTTTCTCCTATGAAACGATCGTCTCCCAATTTTTTTATATTTTTATAAAACTGAGTCCCAAATTTATACCATTTTTTTAAATTAATTTATTTCGTATAAGATTTCTGGACTCTTTTAACTTTTTTTTATTTTTTGATTTATGTAGATCGATGATGATGTTTTAAAGAAAAAAAAATAATTTTTCAATTTAAATTTGATTTATTTAAAAAAAGTTGACATTAAAACTGCAACATAAAATACAAATTTATTTCCATCATGAGCAAACAAAGATCAGCACTGGAAGTCCGGCCAGCTGTAATAATAGAAGTTGCCCAAATTACTAGTGTAGACAGCTTTTAAATACATTTATAATTTTCATGAATTAATTAATTGGTAGCTAAAAAAAATATTTTTATTTTGTGAGCTATTTTTTGTAATTTCTCAAATAAAAATAATTAAGAAATTTTTTTTTCAATTTTGGATCCTTAACTAAATATTTTTTAAATCGCTCATTGATTTCCTATTGCTTTAAAGAAAAATAATAATTTTAATTAATAAACCCTGTTTTGAAATTAAAAGAAAATAATAATAATTTAAGTATATTTATTTGATGACTTATTAAAAATAATTAATCAAGTTGATCTGCAATGTTGCGAAGAGCCGGGACAATAGATCTGACCGACAGTCTTGGCGTATCTTCCTCATCCTCGGACTCACTTGAGCTTTCACTTGAGCTTTCACTTGAACTTTCTTCTTTTTCGACTTTACTTTTCCAACGTCTGTTAATTCTGGAGAATGAAGTAGCCTGAACAGGTAGGACGTACTTGAGTTCTTCCAAATAGCATTCCAAATCTTTGTTCAATTGGTATTCGCCTAGGCCAGATCCAGCTCGCTTCAAATTGGCTATCAGCACACCAACTCTTCTAATTAACACAACCAGGGGTCTTAGGATCATGGTCTCGAGAAAGTGGTTCAAATGTGGATCATGAGTCTCGTGAGCGCTTCGATGGCACTTGTTTACACATTTGTACAAGCACAACTTGTAGCTCAGCAGTTGCTCCAACGAATCCAAAGGGGTTCCCCATTCATCACGTTCTGGCTTCTTAATTTCCTCGAAAACCACATTTCCACCACGCACAGTGATATGGTCCATGATTAGCTTAGCGTCATTGAATCCTTTGGCAGCGCACCATTTGTTAAAGTTGGCCATGCCGAACATTCCAATGTCATCGCGGTCAAAATAGTAAGCCATGGATTTGCAGTTGTAGGCACCATAGAGGAATGCGTTGATGCACTCGTTCAAGTACTTTTCCGAATCCGGATGCAAATTTTGCTTGACCAATGATGTCCTTACTGTGTGCATTTTAGATTTTTTTTTCAGATTTCTTAACACTGATCGAACCACTTGGCAGATTTATATCAAAAAGAAAGCTTATTTTTAACTTTCCTACCCGAATATTTTTAATTAAACTCCCTTTGATCTATTTTGGTAAAGGAACAACCTTAGGCTTTGATGCAAAAAAAAACTTATTAATAAATTATTTTTTTACTCTTAAATTTTTAAACCTTGGCAAAAGAACACCACATGGATTTGACACCATGTTTTATATATTTTTTTAAATGATTACTAAAAAAATATGTTTTTGCAAATATGGTATATAAAAAAAATTTATTAATTAATTTGTAAATAATTTATTAATTTTTTTTTAATTTCTAAACTTTGGCAAAAAAACACCACATGGCTTTGTTACCATGTTTGAAAATTGTTTTTTTATGATATCCTTAAAAAATATGTCTTCCAAATGTATAAAAAAATTTAATAGAAATTGTTTTAATATAATTATTTAAATTTGGTAAAAGAACACCACATGGCTTTAATACTATGATAAATATATTTTTTTTAATGATTTCGCAATAAATTATATTTTAAAAAATATGTAAAAAAAATTAACGAAAATTTTTTTAATAAATTATTTTTTTTCTCTTAAATTTTTAAACTTTGGCAAAAGAAAAACAAATGGCTTTGATACCATGTTTAATACATACATTTTTTTAATCTTTTTCAGGATAAATTTTGTAAGCTCATTAATAAAAACTTATATTTAACAAAAAAATATTTTGAAAAAAAAAAAATTTCTTAAATTGAATTTTATTTAAGAAAAAGCTTTATACTTTGGTTTCATATAAATAAAAAAAATTAGATTAATTTTTTTTCTCTCAATTGTTTGATCAAACTGATCTCGGACTTGAATGTTTTGTCCAGTTCGTTCAAATCTTGTGTCGCATTTACCTTGCGTAGTTTTTCGATCATTTCGGCGATCTGCTCATTCCAGGCGGACATGGGACCAATCATTTCATTGTGCATGAACTCCTTGAGACCAGTGTCACCTTTGGCATTGGCCCATTCATGTATGTCGTGCATCAAATGGCTCAAACACTTGTCTTCTTTCAAAATGTACTCCAAAGACTCAATGGGACTACCATAGATCTCCGTATAGGGTTTTTCAATCTCCTTCAGCTGCACCTGACTGCCATTTTTTTTCAAGTAATCAGACACGTGCTCAACACACTTGTCCAAGTCCTGTGCGCACCATGCATAAAAATCAGCAATGCCATACTTTTCTTGGTAGTTGTTTCTAAAATAAGAGGCCATTGACTTGCACTTGTGTTCCAGTGACATCAAGTGTTCGATCAATTGGCCCAAAAGTTCCTCAGCGCTTTGATTCATGCTAGCCATTGTTTTTTAGTTGCTGTGATTAAGTTTATGGTACTAATAAAGTTCTTAAATATTGAAAAAAAATGCTAAAAATAAAATCGACTATTTTTAGACGGGAGTTTAAGAATTTAAAAAATTTATTGATTTTAAAATTTTATTCAAAAAAAATTAATTTAAAGCCAAATTTGTTCTAGCTCAATTTTGTCGAGCAAAGACAACTTTTCATCCACATATTCATGCAGGTATCTTTCGAGATCTTTGTTGAACTCGAACTCTCCAAGACCAGTTCCAGCCAAGTTCATATTGCACAGCATCACTTCTATCTCTCTGATGATCATTGACACAGGTTCGATGAGCTCGATTTCCAAGAAATCGGTCAAATTTGGATCGTTCTTGATGTCCGCATTTTCATGCGCCTTCAGACCAAAGTTGTACAAGTCCCTGAGCTTGCCCAAAAGACATTCCATAAATTTCATGGGGCTAATGTTGTGGCCCCAGTCAGGCTTGGGAATTGTGACTAGAGAGATCTTTCCGCCTCGCTCAACAATATAGTCCATTATTGTTCGGTTGAGGCGCATGACAAAAAAGGAGCTGTAGCGGCAAAAGTCGGCTATGCCGTAGAGACCGATGTCGCTGCGGTCGAAATAGTAGGCCATTGACTCGCAGCCATAGCAGCCAGTGATCAAAATGTTTACCAAGTTGTTGAGGAATTCTTCGGATTGTTGGGAAAAGTTGTGTCGGATGACACCGCTTTCAGATCGTGAATACAGACCAGAGTAGTTACCCATTGTAATTAAGTGTTCAAATAAGCTTGAATGAAACTGTTTGCTGCCGTTTTATAGCATATTAAGAATCTCACTTGTAAAAGATGACATAAAATTTTTTTAATTTATTTTAATTTTTTTAAAATTTTATTGACAAAAATAAAAATTTGATTTTTTAAAAAAAAAATTTTTAATTTTAGATCAAAAATTCTGCCCGGTGTTGTTTTCTAATTTTTGACTAAAAATTTTTTTTCCTTTCCTCTTCTTTTCTTGTTCCTTATAGGTATAAATAAGGATTCCATTCTTAGAACTTCAGAACGTTAAATTATCTTAATAAAGCTTTTAAAGACTAAATATTATATTTACTATTAACTGGTTACAATTGGTAGCAGCGATAAAATGATCTTCTTTATAGTACCAATTTCTAAGGATTACTTGGAAAAACTTAGTGTACAAGAACTGGTACACTTGATAAAGACACAAAATGGGTCTTTTAAAAATGAATTCCAGAAATTAGACGACGACAGCGAATTGGAAAGCTGTACGGAAGCCGAACAAATAGAATGGCTTCAAAATGTTAGAAAATCTAAAAAAAAGCTTATAGAGCTTCTTTTCAAAAGAGCTGAGTTTTTGGCCAGTAAAAAAATGAAGGTAGAAGAAGATATTAAAAATATAGGTGAAGGAGGAGCAAAAAGCACCCTTCAGGAAATAGCCACTTCATCGAAAACGATTTAAAGACTAAATATTATATTTACTATTAACCGGTTACATATTTTTTTTATTACAAAAAATAAATAAGGTTCTGACAAATCAGCAAAATTTTAATAAATAATTTTATATTTTTTATTATATTTTGTGCAACATTTCTCAAAATTTATTTAAAAAATATGCAAATGTAAAAAAAGTAAAATTAATTACATCTTGCCGCCAATTCAAAACTTCAATCTCCATTTTTAATTTGTGTGCAAAAAAAACAAATTAAAAATTTTTTACCCCTCACCCCCATCTCTAGTTTTCTAAAACAATAGTAAGTTGATCATTTAACCGATGTTTTAGCTATTTAAAATATAATGGGCACATATTATGAAAACTCATATTTTAATCTTCAAGATGGTGTGTTTAATGTGGTGACAAAAAAATTCCGTGTTTTTTTCCCAAGTAAAAAGAAAAAAATATTCCAGTAAAATCAAATCCTGTTCTTCGAATAACCCCAATTTTTATTATAAAATCAGACAAAATACTGAACAAAATTTTTTGATATATATTTTGCCTTATTTTTAGAATAATTTTAGTTAAAACATGATTATTTTTGTTAAAAGTAAACAAAAATTTACTTAAATTAATACAAAATTAAAAAAAAATCTTATGAAACTTAAAAATTGAGTTATTTTAATATTTTGAATTACATTTTAAAAAATTTTTTTGAGTATTTTCTGGACGCAGACTCTAAATAGAAAAGGGTGTTTGACGCATTAGCAAAAAAAATATTTAACAAAATCTAAAAATTTATTTTTTGAAATAAATATCAAATTTTCAAAATACTAACAAAAATTAAAAAAAAATTTATTGTTAATTCTTAGTTTAAAAATAGAAAATATAAAAGAAGTTAACCAAAAGAAAATTTATTGATAAACTTGGAACGGGGTTGTGAATTTAATTTAATTTAACTTTTTTAACTAAAATAGATAATTTGGTTCTGTAAAATGCTTAATGTTTAAGCAAATTCTCTCAATGCAGTGAAAAAATTCTGGAAAAAACTCATTTTCCTACATTTTGATGCATTTTGCACGCAATTAAAAAGTATTCTAAACAACTGTGAAATTACTTTGCATAGATTTTACAGAAATATATGTTCGGATTAAACAAAGTTGCTTAAACATTAAGTATTTTTCAGAATTAAAGTATCTCTTTTAGTAAAAAAGTTATTTGAACTTTTCTGATCGAATTGAAAAAAAAACTCCACAACCCCATTTGGAATGAAAATAATAAATTTTTTTTTATTTTAAATATTGAATTTTACTTTATACTTATTTAAATTACTAAATACTTATTTAAATTTAAGAATATACTCAATTATTTTCGAGCAGTTTATGATTAATTTTTTTTTAAAACCATCAGGCGAGGTTTTAAGTTTTAAATTTTATAAACAAATTTGGCAGATGTTTTATAATTCTATTAAGAAAAATTAAGATCAATAAAAAATAATTTTGAAATAGAATAAGCGTTTGTAAATTTTTTTAAAGTAATTTTTTCTTTAGTTCGCGAGATATAAATTTTAAAAGTATAATTAATTTTAAAAAATTTTATTTAATATTTTATTTAAATCAAGTCTGGCGTTATAATTTCAAATACAAATTGAAAAAATATCCTACATTTTTTAATAAATTAAAATTAAAGTTAATAAAGATTATTTTAAAAAATACTGCAACATACTTTATTGCACCTTCTTTGTATAAAATTTTTTTTTTCTTTAAATCAAATTAATAATCAATTCAGATTTTATTAGTGTTTTTAATGTCTTATTTTAACATGTGAAAAATTATGTGAAATTTCACAATGCCAAAAATTATTTTATTTAAAAATTTATTATGCTACAGTATTTTTTTTTAAATTTTTTATTAACTTAATTTTAATTTATTAAAAATAGGAAAAATTTTTGTTCAATTTGTATTTCAATTTCAAAATACCTCAAGTCTGGACTTAAAAAAAATTTTTTTCTAAAATTAAAAACTTCAAATTTTTGAATTTTTTTGATACAAAATAAAGGTTTGAAATAGAAAAAACTTTAGTTCACGTGATTTAAATTAAAATTTTTTAAAAATTATGTTTAATTTTTTTTGTAAATTGTCCATTTTATTCTCATATGGATCATTGAAATTTGAGGGTAAGGCATCGAACGGAATGCGATTTTAAAAAGCCCATTTTTTAAATTTAGATAAAATATTTTGCTAAAAATGAAAATCTTAATTTAAACACTTGCAGTCGTTGGAAATAGATTTTCCTTATCTCTCTGTTTGATAAATTAAAACTCGAGAGCCTACAGGGAATTTTTCTACGTGTGTTTGTGTTGGACTTTATCTTGTACTGAATTGGCTTATTAAAATTTCTTTCTACTCGAGTTATTTAAATATAAATAATGATAGTCAGCTGATAGAAGAGATACGATCTTAAATCATCACCCTTAAACCATTTTCATGGCCTACTTATTTATCAAATATAAAAACCAAAAAAATAATTGAAAAAAATTTGAAAAAAAAATGCCCATTTTAAAAAAAAAACTTGATAAAAGTGCGACCGGTCTTGCCGCGTCCACTGCTCTAAAGCCCCCAATTAAACCAAATAAAAGTACAAAGACTGTGTGTGCACACGCCAAAGTTTCATCGGAGACTAGTCCTGTGCCATCATGCCCCTTTAGAGCTGCCATTTTGAACAGTTTCAGCGATGGAAGAAGTTTTAGTGAAACTTTTCACAACAAATCCGCCAAGGTAGATCACTAATCATGCATTTCTCTTTCTAAATTGGACTAATGTGACATTTAGGGACTTGGCTGCACTAAAACCCACTGCAAAGGTTCAATACTGAAGAATACCTTTGTGAAAATCAATCAGCAAAAAGAGCCAAATGAGGCTAGAGAAGAAAATGTGGAATTTTTAAATCAGTATTTTGAGTCAATAAATAAGTAGAAAAAAAATTTTTAGAGTTTTTTTTTGGTTTAATTTTATTAAAAGAAAAAATTCGCCAGAGCATTCCGAGAGGCTGAAACATTTGGAGATTGGCTTTAAAAAAAGGGGCTCTTTTGATTTAAGCTTTGAAGAATTGGAGTTTGCTTGTAGAACTGCCTGGAGAAATGCCGCCCGATGCATTGGCAGAATCAACTGGTCGAAAATAAAGCTGTTCGATGGTCGACATTGCACTACTACCAAACAGATGTTTGGCATGATATGCGACCATTTAAGATATGCAACCAATGGCGGAAATATCAGATCTGCCATCACTGTTTTTAGGCAAAGAGTTAAGGAGAAGCCAGATGTGAGAATTTGGAATAGTCAATTGATATGCTATGCTGGTTATGAAATCAGCGAGAATGATACTTTTGGAGACAAATCACAGATTGCTTTTACCAAAGTGAAAATTTTGTTTTTTTGGGTTTTTTTTTAATTTCTCTTGATTAAGATTTGTGAAGCTTTGGGGTGGAAGAGCAAGCGGACTGAATTCGAAGTGTTGCCTCTTGTGCTACAAGTAGATGGACAAAAACCAGAGTTGTTTGAAATACCAAATGATTTGGTGCTTCAAGTCGAAATTGTACATCCAAGGTAAATTTTTTAAATTTTATTTTTTTCAAGGTGCCCCTAATGATAAACCCTTGTTAAGAAATTAGGCTAACAATTTTTTCTTTAAAAATGTGTATCTTTGTAATTTTTCACGTAGATTTTTTATTTTTAGGTTTGAGGTAACGATTTATGTATGATTTTCTAATTCTCGCGAACCTCAAAAAATTTATCTGGAAAGTATGTTTGGTAGAGGTACGAAATAATATTAAAAATATTTTATTATTTATTTTGAAAAAAGGATGTCATGAGTTTATTTAGGAAAATAAATTTTATGTTTTGCTTTTTTCTTTAAGAAGATATTTTATGTTGTGGTTCTAATCACAACTACCTTCACAAACAGTCAAATCATGCTTAGATTTCACCATTGAATTTCATGAAAATTTCGTTTTCGTTTTGTTAAAATAAACTTGGCCCGAAAGCCCAACAGCAAACATCCTTTAATTATCAAACCCCCAAACCTTAAGTAACGGGTGTAGAATAAAAAATGGCACAAAATTAATTTTATCATAAAAAATATTTTATTTAACTAAGGCTTTAAATTTTTTTTTAAATTATATCTGAACCCTCCTTTATTGAAAAAATAATATCACTTAAGGTATTGAACTCCATGACGACGAATGCTATCGTGCCTGAGCGAACAGTCTTGGCATGGTCTTGTACAACTTTTGGGTCGATATTGCTCAGGCAAGCGCGAATTTTGTTTTCGAGTTGCCAAAAATTATTTGCCTTCCAATCACCTTCATAAACTTTAGCTTTCAAATTTCCCCAAAAATCTTCAATTGGTCGCGCTTTTGGTACGTTTGCTGGATTCACTTCTTTAGCAACATACCTTATATTTTTATCTAACATATAATTCTGTACCATATTGGCATAATGAGATGATGCCAAGTCAGGCCAAAATACATAATTGCCATCCTGATAATATTCAAGTCGTTTCTTAATACACTCTCCAAGGTAGACATGTTGATTGACCGCTAAACCACTAGGTACAAAATATGGTTCGCTTATTCCGCGTTGTGAAATAGCCAACCAGACCATTAATTTTTCTTCAAATTTTTTAACGTTCTTGTTCTTTACTCTCTCCGACGTCTTGCTTACGTTACTGCTATAAAAAATATCATTACCTTGCAGCGCGGTGTTACCAAGAGTGAAATAAGATTCATCATCAATTATAAATTCATATCTGCTGTATTTTAAAAGCATTCGACGACATTTTGGCCTTGCTGCCTTCTCTTGGTTAGCATTTAAATGAAGTCTCTTGTGTTTTTTATACTTTTTGATGTTTGTCTACTTTTTTAAAATCTTTCCGATATAGGTATAGTGGCAATTAAACTTTCTAGCCATCTTTCTTTGCGAACGACCCGGTTTATGATTGAAATAGGCTCTTAGTTTGGCCACCATTAGTTTCGTCGTTATTTTAGCAGGTCTACCACTTCCTTTTTTTCTCTTGAAAGTTTTATCTTTTTCTATAATATCTAGCCAACGATAAACAGAACGTTTTCTGTATCCAAGACCAGTGAATCGCCTAACAACTTCAGCTTTTGGCAAATTTTGGTTACTTTTTACAAAGTTGTACAAATCTTTTTTGATGGTTTCGTACATTTTTTACTAACAACTTATCGAAAATTCAACTTTTTGAAATAATTTTTTTTATTTTAAAGCTAGGATCAGTCTGATTTTAAATTTTGAAAAAAATTTGGTTAACATTGAATAAAATCTCAACTTTAGAGCTTAATATCTCTATTAAATAATTTTTCTTAACCTTATTTCTTTACTATATTAAAGTTCGTACTTTGAATAATAAAGATAGGCTACGGTTTGCTTTTTAAACGATTTTTAGCTAGAAAAATCGATTGCGAAAGTCTGAAGAATCATTAATGCACTTTCATTAAACGGTTAATGTAAAGTTGGAATGATAAGATTATCGGTTTTGTGAAATTTAGTACAATAGAACAGAACAAAAAGTTAAAAATTCTTATAACTTTTCTTTTAAAAGTCAAAAGCAAACTCTGTAAATGCAACATGGTGCAACATTCAAAGTTGCACTATTATCAACAATATGGTAAAACTCTGCAAATTTAGAATAAATTAAATTTGGACAAATTTGGCTATAGTGCATTTTGCAGAGAGTTTGCACATCATTAGCAGACTTTGACTTTTGGTGCAACTAAGTATGTTGCACTTTGTTGCGCCTACAGAACTAATTAAAAGCCTTCAGAAAAAAAGTTATAAGCTTTTTTAGCAACAATTTTTGTTCTATTTTTTTATTTTGTACCAAATTTCACAAAACCAGATTATCAAAAAAGATCATTTTTAGTCATAAATCACCTTGCTAAGAAAGATTCCGTCGAAAAAAATTTCAGCAAAAAGTCGAGTTTTCATTGTTTCTACCAATGCTTTTCAACTGTGACGCCTTAACCAGGAAACTGGTATCCAATATTAAAATAACTTGATGAATTTATTCAAATAATTTCAAAATTTAAAAAAATTGCTAAAATTAATTTTTTTTCCTTTTAAAAAATACCTGATGTAGATAAGTAAAATGATCCTGTTAGCGATGGTAGAGTTGTTCTGAGAAAAAAAAAATTTCATCGCTATAACATCTAAAAAAGTGCCTCCTTGGAAATAATAAAGTTTAAAAAAATTTAGTTCGAGTACCACAAAATTTGAATAAAATATCCCAAAATTTTTATTTTTTCCCCAAATATTAAATAAATTCCCCAATTATTAAGATTATACAAAAAAATAAATTAACACTAAATTAACTAGACGTAACCAAATAAAATTTCATTCCTGTAAAATTATTTAAAAAAAAATATTTTTTAAGATATGAAGCATTCAAAGACTTAAAGCTTAAATGGTACGCAGTTCCAGCTGTTTCATCTTTACTGCTGGACGCTGGAGGCATTTATTTTAATTGTGTGCCATTTAATGGCTGGTACATGAACACTGAGATTGGACGTGATTTAACCGAACCAAATAGATTCGACAAACTTAGAGTAATTGCCAAAGTAATGGGTTTGGACACAAGTACCAATGTTTCATTATGGAAAGATGAGGTTTTGGTCGAATTAAACAAGGCAGTTTTGTACTCTTTTAACAAAGCTGGCGTGACTATTGTTGACCACCACACTGCGTCAGAATCTTTTGTCAAACACTGGGAGAACGAAATGAGAATCCGAGGAGGGACACCTGGTGATTGGGTTTGGATAACTCCACCGATTTCTGGCCATATTACTCCAATATTTGGAATGGAAATGCTCAACTATGTCATAAAGCCTTATTTTGAGTACCAGGTAATCAAAAAAGTCTGCTTGATTTTTTATTTAGCATTTTTTGTTCCAGGAAATGCCAAGATTACCAAAGATATCAATAAAATTTAGAACTTTGGTCAAATGTGTGCTGCCGTTTTTGGTGTCAGCAAACGCAAAGTTAAAGCATCGACCAAAGTGCTGCATTCTCTATGCCAGTCAGACTGGAAAGTCGAAAAATTTTGCCGAAATTACTTTTAATGTGTTCAGCAAAATTTTCAATACCAAAGTGAGAGCTGTCAAAAAAATATCTTAAATAATTAAATAATATTATTCTAAAGCTGCGATGTATTAATGATTACAATTTGTCCGAGCTGGACACAGAAGATTTGGTTCTAGCCATAGCTAGCACAACTGGCAATGGCGATTCGCCAACTAATGGAAAAACACTCGAAGACCTAATGAACAAGATAAAAAAGTAGGTTTTTTTTTCATGATTTTTAATGCACATCCTTAGTTAGATAAAAAATAAATTTTCAACTTTTAAATAATTATTTGAAAACAGAGTTGAATTTAGATCCTTTGTGATTTCGAGTCAAAGTCATGGATTGACTTTTTTGAAAAATTTATTTCAATTTTTAAATTTGTAAAAAAAGTAAACTTTTTGTTTATGTTCCGGACCTGTTTGGTTATGATGGTAAGGTGTTTTATAAACAGAGTTTTATAAAATTGCCAAATTAAAGTCTAAAAGTTGTTTAAAAGTCAAGTCCGGACTTGGACTTTGTTTAGTCGTGGGGTAAGGATTTAAGTGAAATTATTTGCGGTTTGTTTTAAACGTTTATTATATAATAATAATAATAATAATAATAATAGTTTCTACAGTTACACCCCCTTGGGTATAACGAAGCAAGGCCCCTATCGAGGTCTCGCTATGGTAGAGTCTAAGTGTGCGTTGGTTGGAGGTTGGTGGTTAGGTGAGGAAGGTATGATTGGATTTGGAATTTGTGTCTAGTGTGTTTTTGAATTCGTTGGTTGTTTTTGAGTTTACGATGTTGGCTGGGAGCTGGTTCCAATGGCGTAGAATTCGGTTGCAGAGGAAATTGTCACGTTGAACATATGCGTGGTGTAGTTCTCTAATTTGACGATGTTGCTGTGCGCGGATATTGCTGGCAGGGCCGGTAGTAGTGGTTGATGGGAATGGGAACCTTGGCTTAATCCAGTTGACTATGTTGATTTTGTGGTATATTTTGTAGTATTGGATTAAGTCGCCTCTGATGCGTCTTGAGGCTAACGTAGGTAGATTAAGCGCAGCAAGGCGGTCGTGGTAGCGCAGAGATTTGATAGATGGTACTAACTTGGTTGCGAATCTTTGGACGGATTCTAATTAAGCGATTTCTTTTTCATGTGTAGGGCTTCAAACTGTTGTGCCATATTCGAGGTGATAACAGGTGTATTAATAACTTTATTTTATAAAAAATGGCCACTAATTGCCTTAATAGATAATTAAATGAATAATAACAAAAAAATTAAATTACTTGATTAGAGAATTTTACAATGATTGCCAAATTGAAGTTTGAGATCAAGATCAAAAGATCAAATATAAAATTTAAAATTTTTTTTTAAATAATAGAGAAAAATTAATTTTTTCCTAAGCAATTACTTGGCATGTTATATGAAGTGGTTTTGTGAAATTTGGTACAAAATAAAAAAAAAGAACAAAAATTAATGCTAAAAAGCTTATAACTTTTTTTTTCTGAAGGCTTTTAATTAGTTCTGTAAGCGCAACAAAGTGCAACATACTTAGTTGCACCAAAAGTCAAAGTCTGCTAATGATGTGCAAACTCTCTGCAAAATGCACTATAGCCAAATTTGTCCAAATTTAATTTATTCTAAATTTGCAGAGTTTTACCATATTGTTGATAATAGTGCAACTTTGAATGTTGCACCATGTTGCATTTACAGAGCTTGCTTTTGACTTTTAAAAGAAAAGTTATAAGAATTTTTAACTTTTTGTTCTGTTCTATTGTACTAAATTTCACAAAACCATATGAAGTTTATTTTCATTTTTTAATAGCTTGTAATAGCTTTAAATATTTTAATTGACTTTAATGAAAACTTTTAAAGACAAAAAAATGTAATGTTTTAAAATTTACAATTAGTTTAAGTGGAAAAATTAAATTATTTTTGTTTGAATGAATGAATATAAAAGTTATGAATTTTAATTTCTCAATTATTTAAATTATTGATTGTTTTTGTTAAATAAATTTGAGGTCAGTCATTTTGATGTTGATTTGAAAATAAACCATAACATGTCAAGTAATGTTTAGTATTTATTTTTTTAAAAATTATCAAAATAGTAGATTAATTAAGTTTTAGAATTTTAAATGATCGTTTTGATCTTAAAATTCGATCTGAAACTTCAATTTGCCCGATGTTTGAAGTAAAATGCCGTAAAAACCAGCATTGTGAATTTTCATACAAATATTCCAATAAAAAATTTTAATTCCAGATAAAAAAACAGAGTTTGGATTTTTTCTTTTTCTATATGTATTAAAAGGTCAAATAATCAATGTTTCATTTAAACGTCCAGTTAAAATAAAAAATAAAAGTAAAAATTATAAAAAATTGATTTGTAATTTAAATTTAAATTTAAAGTTTTTGTGATTGCTAATTTTCAATTACTTCAATTAATTGTTATTATTTTAACATTTACAGAACTATAATCTGGCTTTTCTTGGTAATTTTATGTAGTCTTTCGCAAATTAAATATTTTGTTTTAAAATTAATATTTTCTTTAAATTTTAATTTCTTTTATAGATTTATAAATAAAAAGCTTTTTGATTATGTATATAATAATTTTATTTCAATTTTTGTGTAATTAAAATTTTGATGATTTT
Source organism: Brachionus paranguensis (assembly GCA_016802215.1). Taxonomy (NCBI): domain Eukaryota; kingdom Metazoa; phylum Rotifera; class Eurotatoria; order Ploima; family Brachionidae; genus Brachionus; species Brachionus paranguensis. Next base: position 385,338 of record JAESIX010000007.1, read on the forward strand.
GCTCTTTTGATCTTATAAAATTAATTATTTGACATCTTTTCATCTCACTTTATAACATCTCTAATTAAATGTTCATTCAAAAAAAAAAATTTTAAGATTTAATATTAATATTTTTAAGAGTAATTATATACTACGATAATTTCGTGCTAAGATCATTCAGCTATGGTAAAATTACTTGAAATTCTAAAAATTTTTTCAAATAGTTTTGTAAGCTATTGTACTATTTTATTAATTTTCTATAAATCATCATCCTAATTAACAAAAAATGTTTTTAACCATTTTTTATAAATAAATAACCTAACTTTTTTAAATACAATTTGTTAAATTTATTTTTAAAAAATAGCTATACAAAATTTGTTTTTTTTTATCTAAATCAAAATTAGATCTAATAATTCTTTTTTACCTTCACAGCATTATGTTGATTTTTAATAAACCTTTAAGTTTTCAATTAAAGATTAATTATTTAATTCAAAATATTCATTTTTTTATCTAGTATTTCCTGACGTAGCAATGAATAAAAACTAACACAGTTCAAAATTAATTTTATCTGTTCTCAAATAACCTTTATTTTAGAAAAGTGTAAATTTAAAAAAATCTTAAAAATCTAATTTCTTAAAAAAAAAACATTATTTTAATTTTTTACTAAAAATCTTAAAAATAAATCAGAGGTGAAATTGAAATGGAAAAAAAAGCATATATGTTTAAATCGTTTCCTCATGTGCGATACAGCATTCTGGGCTTTGGCGATTCCACTTATTGTTACAATTTCGGAGCATTTCCAAAATTGGTTCAAACTTTTTTCAAGCATCTTGATCTTAATGAAATTTATCCGCTAAATATAGCTGATCAAGTTAACCACGAAGAAAAAACTATGTATTCTTGGCTAAAGAATGTTTTGATGGTAAAATATTTATTAAAAAATTAAAACAAAAAAATCTTAAAATTATCAAGGCATCATTCAGTGAATTTAAAAATAGTTTAAGAATTAAACAAGACGAAATAGATCAAATTTTAGATTCGAAGCTACTCAGAGCTAAGAAAATAAAACTCAGATCATTTCCATTCAATGGGGATAAATCGATGGTGAACAATATCTGGACCAATTTGTCAAACATCTATGAAAAAAATTTGAGACCATTCGAGATTGTCGAAAAAGAAGTCCTTGGATATCAGTCAAACAAGTAAGAAAAAAAATAAATCTTAGCATCTAAAAACTTGGCATTTATTTATGGCAATTTGACCACAGATATTTTGAGTTTTTTTAGCATAAAATTCACCTTAAAGATGAAAAGAGAATATCAAACAAAAACAAGCTTTTTACTCTTTGGACTCTTAATTAAATAATTATTTAAAAAAGGGGTTTATAGTGATAGGTGATCAGTAAAACTCATCTAAAATATGTGACCAGGAGTTTAATAATAAAAAAATATGGGACCAAAGAAATTTAAAATCATCAGTTTTAATGTTTAAGTAATTATCGAATGCAGGACACTTGACTGGTTTTCTCTTAATTAAAGTTTTTTTTATTGCTGTCTAATTTTACTTATGACAGTTCCTTTTTTATTTTATACTTACTTTAATATTCACTTTGACTTACGCTAAAAAAAATAAACTTTCGGGCTTTTATTAATTGACGTAATTTTACGTCATTTTTTGGAAAACTCAAGAAAATGCTTACATTGATGAAAAAGTGAAAAATTAGATTCAAATCTGGTGAGCCTGGTTGGGAACGAATCTAAAAAATATTTCTTAGCTTTTTTCCTAAATAAGTCAGACAAAATATTACTCTAATCGAATCCATATTGTTTTTAAATAAATTAAATCAATTTTTAGTTTTAAAATTAAAAGATAAATATTTAGCTTAATTTTTCAGTTTTAATATGTAAAATGCTTTCAAGCAAATTATTTTGAATTTTTCTTTTATAAAAATAATTTTAATTACAATTTTTTACCAAAAATTGCTTAATATTAAATTTTCCAGCATTTTATTATGTAAAATTACGTAAAAAAATGAAGAACTCTTATTGTATTTTTTCTTTCTTTTAAATTTTATAGAATAATAAAAAAACAAAAAAGGTCAAAAAAACACTTTTTCTTCAATGTAAGAATTTTCTGTGATTTTCCAAAAAAATCACGTAAAATTACGTAAAAAAAAGTCTCTGCCTTGTATTTCTCAAACAATATATTCGATTAGTTTTTTAGTATTTCGATCAGTGTTTATATAAAATGATCAGTTAAATGTTTAATTTAAATATTAAATGTAAAATTTTATTTTTTTTAAAACAAAATATGATAAAACTAAATATGGAATCGAAATTAAACTATTTTTATTTTTATAATATGTTAAATGACCTTTTGAAAATAGATTTTTTTACTTGAATGTTTCAATTAAAATTAATTTGTAAAACAGTTTGTAATTTTTTTCTTTTAAGACTTTTTATTAAACATTTCTCTCTTGCCAATGAGGCTTTAAACTAATAAATAATAATTATAATAATATTTTTATTTTTAATAAAAAAAAGCAATTTTCTAAAAAACAAAATTTAAATTTTCAATAAATAATAATCGGTCATTTTTTAAAATACTAGCCTTAACAAGTCTTAACTTTCTTTCAACTCTTAATCTTCGAAAAATTATTTTAAAAGGGATAAATATGAAATTTAAAAATATGTTAAATAAAATATGTGACCGAAAAAAAATAGGTTATCAATTTCTGGTCACATATTTTAGGTGAGAGATACTTGTCACATAATATCTAACCTGTCACTATAGACTCCAAAAAGTTGAATGAAATATGATGTTGATAAGAAAAATAAAATACTATTGATAAGTTGTCACCCGGTTCACACATTAAATAATTGTCCAATTTTACAATAAAATAATTCTTATCTTTACTTTCTTATCTTCAAAGCGAATCGATTCTCAGATTAAAACTAAAGGCTAAAGACTTTGTCATAAATTACATTCCAGGAAACCATATTGAAATATTTGGTCAAAACAGAAAAGAGTATGTCGACTTCATTTTGTCCAGGCTCAACAACAATGCCAACTTTGATGAGCTTGTTAAATTCGAAGTATTTGACGAAAGTTTGTCAACTAGTAAAAAGAAAATTTTAAATTTTGTTTAAAATTTTTCTAAATTTTTAAAAAAGACACAGATGAACTTTGGTTGAGTGACAAAAAGTACCCGGTGATGTCAATCCGACAAGCATTGACTCACTATTTTGACATCACCAAGCCGTTATCACAAGAGGCGCTTAAGATGCTGGCATCACAAGCTCTGAATGAAAAGGACAGAGAAAGCCTTGAATTTTTGGCAAATGTATTCCTTCATGAATTAAATTTTTTCATGGATTAATTTTTTCAAAGGACTGGAAAGCGTATGAATCATGGAAGTCGGACTATCCAAATTTGGTCGATGTGCTCAAAACTTATTTCTCTGTAAACCCGGACATAAATACTTTGTTGGCAGTGCTGCCACACATGAAATCAAGATTTTACAGCATTAGCTCTTCTAAAAAAAATAGTTCCAATGAACTGGATGTTACAGTGGGAGTTTACCAGTATAAATCGGAAGTCTATGGTTCAGTTCATTATGGAGTTTGCTCAAATTTTTTAGAAGAAGCTCCGTTGAGAACAACTATACCAGGAGAGATAATACTGTAAGAAATAAAAAAAAAATATTTTAAATTAATTAGATTTATTTAATAAATTAGTTAATTAAAATTTAGTTTATTAATTTGATTTGATATTTAATTTAAATTTAAAAAGTGGTAATAAATTTGCCATGCCTGAAGATTCGTCAATACCAATTATTATGATTTGCACTGGATGTGGCATTGCGCCTTTTAGAAGCTTTTGGAATGAACGGAGCAAAGAAATTGAAAATTCGAAGGATAAAAAATTCGGTGATTTTATTCTATTCTATGGGTGCAGAGAAAAACAAAAAGACTTTTTGTACATGAATGAACTCGAGTTGCTTAAAGCTAAAAATGTTCTGACTGAATTCTACATTGCTTATAGCAGAGATGCCAATTTTCCAAAGGTTAGTTTTGCAGAAATTCGTGTTGTAAATAAATTTCAATTTAATCAAATTATTTATTTGAGATAAACCAAAAAAATTTTAACATTTAAATTCAAATTTTAATTTTAATTTTAATTTTAATTTTAATTTAAAAAGAAAATTTAATAAAAAAGGGCTTATAGTATATTCTTATTTGCATGTAAATTGAATATTTATATTAATCGAATAATTATTTTAATTATTTTAAAATTTAAGTTTTAAATTTTATAAAATTTTTTAAAAGACATGAAATTTTTTCATTTGATAATAATTTTTTTTATTTTAGAAATATGTCCAAGACAAGATTTCTGAGCATTCGGATAAAATCAATGATCTTGTTCTGAACAAAAGCGCTCACGTTTACGTTTGTGGTCGCAAAGTTTTGGCCACTGAAGTAATTGAGAGATTTAAGTTAATGTTTCAAAGAGAAAAAAGATTCGAGTCAAGAGACCAAATAGAAAAGTACATTCAAGAAATGAAGGCAAACAATCGATATCATGAAGATTTATTTAATTCATAGATAAATTACTAAATTGACTAAAAAATGAATTTTTTGCATTAATAGGCTTTTAAAATTAATAAAAAAGCTTTTTTTTCAAATTTTTTAAATTTCGGTAAAATTAGAAAAAAGACTTAAAATTTGTTTAATTTTTGCACAAAAATCAATTTTATTTTAATTTTAATGACATGGTTCCAAAAAAAGTGCTTTCGTTCTATCAAGATTCGTCAAAATTTACATGTTAAAAGATAGCAAAATTTTTTTTAGGATTTCAAAAATTTTTTCTTAAAATAATGAAAAAATAAAAATAGAAAAAACAAATTTAAAGTTACTTAGAAAAATATTCAGTCATCGTTTTTTGTTTTTTTTTTTGTTGTTACTTCTGTAATAAACTGCTAAATTTGAGTTTTGAACGTTTTTGAAAATCACCTTGGATTTTCTGAATTAGAAATAACTCAAGGTTTTAATTTTTCTGTACCATTCATATTGCAGCAAAATAAAATTGTCATTCTTAAAAATACAATAAGAGTTCTACATTTTTTTACGTAATTTTACATAATGTTGTTGTATATCAGTACCCAGTTGACCAAGATGATGAGCGACAGGATCGTCTTTTAGATCTTGATCAGTATATTCTTTTTTTTTTAATTGAATTTCTTCATTTTTTGCTTACTTTTAGAAATTTTCTTTTTTGTTTTTTTTTGAAATAAACACTTTTTTTTGTTAAGAGAAAATTTTATGAAAAATGAACTCCATTTTATATATCATAAAGAGCATATCTTAAAATTAAAAAAATAGTCTCATTATACTTGAACATGTGCTGAATCGAATAATCGAAATAGATTAGACCTTAAGTTATACTGAGGATTTTTAAAATTTTTTTTACCGAATTACTAATTCGAGACTTTTTCACCTCTTTTCAAGAGAAAAAAAAATGTTAAAATTTTTTAAAAATTAATTAACCAAATAAATTTATTTATTTATTTTATTTAAACTTTAATTTACCACTTAGACCATTGAAGAGAATTTAAATTTAAATTTAAAATATAACAATTTTCGGAAAGATAAAAGCTTAATTAGTTAATTTAATTTACAAAATCAAAAAGAATATTTTAAGTTCAACAATATTATCAAATTTTAGACATCTAAAAGATAAATGTAATAAAAAAAATTTTTGAAATAAAAATGAATTATTTTTATAAACGGTTTAAAAATAACCAAAAATAGGAATCTAAGATAAAAACCTTAGAAATATTAAAATACAAAAAAAAATACTTTATCAAATCAAGGTGGAGATGAAGGTTTTATTAATAAAAGCCACCTTTAGAATTGCTAAAATATTAGCCTTTTTATGTCAAAAAAGTCAATTCTTTAGCAACTTAAATTACAAGCTAAACAAATTAGAAACGCTTTAAATAAAAAACGAAAAAAAACGAAAATCAAGAAAATAATATTAATTTTAAAATCTTATAAATTCTATTTTTTAATATTATTTGACTTATAAATTTGAAGTTGAGAATAATTTTACTATAAGATAGAAAGCTTTAAAAATTTTAATTTTTCAAACTGATTGAATATTATTAAAATAGTCTTTTCAATGGCAGCCATACAATAAGATATTTGAATGTCGATGATTATTTGTATTTTATTTTGAATTTATGATGATCTACCACTTTTAGGTTTAATTATTTTTCACTTTTTTTTTAAATCCATTTAATTTCAAAATAAATATTTTAAAGTAAATGACTTGTAAAAAAAACTGCTCTAGTACTTAATTATTTTAATACTGTCAGACACTAAATTTGAAATTTGTACCTTTGCATAAAATAAAAATACTTAATGGTCATAATATTTACCAGCAAGATACCAGTTCAAGAAATGTTTAAATTGAAAATGTTTTTGAACAAAATTTTAATTTTAAATACAAAAATTTAAAACATAATTTAGATAATAAGAATATCATTCTTTCATTATCATTTTAAAGAGATTTAATGATTTCCTATTTGGATTTATTAAGTGGCTAGATTTCAAATTCAAATAATTTCAATATAAAGTGCAGGAAATTCAAAACTTCCGTGCTAGCTAAATTTCTAATTTTTGACTTCATATTCGTAATCTACGACCTTTAAAACCCTAAATTTGATTTTTTTTTTGGGGGGGTCTAAAAAAAAAAATTTGTACCCAGGGGTCTAAAAACAGTCGACCGAATATCGAGTTGTTGGTCTTTGAGACCCTAAATCTATATGATAGAACATATATATATAGACAAGTTATATCATTTCTGAAAGAGCATAAAATTTTCTAAAAACTCGATTGTTTTAAAATAAAAAAAGAAGGTGTGCCGATTTTTATAGCTTAAAAATATCAAAAAAATGCACTTTTTTCCATTTAAATCGAATCTCGTCCCAGGGGTCACTTTTAACCACTTTTTTTTTTACATAATATAAAACTAGACAAAATTTGGAACAAATCTATGGTTTTACTTTTTTCATTTATTTCTTTATTTTTTTCAATATCAATTGTAACCATTTCTTCTTCAGGAAAGAAATCTTCATTTTCAGACTCTGATGATTCTGATGACTTTGATGAGTAAGAAATATCATGATGTTGGTTATTATTTATATCATTTTCATGATCTACTTCCATCTGATATTCGTCCTCGTACCTAACAGTTTTAGCAATTAATCCAAGATTATTTACTCTAGATAGGTGATGATTAGATTTTCTTGGCATTTTAGATAATTTTTACTTGATAAGTATTAGTTTTTAGGATAGTCAAATTCATAATCCATTAAACGATTAAAATATTCAAAATAAACAATTTATCACGTGATTTGGTTGCTTTATATGCAAAAAATAAAGAAATAAATGAAAAAAGTAAAACCATAGATTTGTTCCAAATTTTGTCTAGTTTTATATTATGTAAAAAAAAAAAGTGGTTAAAAGTGACCCCTGGGACGAGATTCGATAGACCAAAAGACCAACAACTCGATATTCGGTCGACTGTTTTTAGACCCCTGGGTACAAATTTTTTTTTTTAGACCCCCCCAAAAAAAAAATCAAATTTATGGTTTTAAAGGTCGTAGATTACGAATATGAAGTCAAAAATTAGCTAGCACGGAAGTTTTGAATTTCCTGCACTTTACATAATATATATTCAATTGTCTTAAACCATTAAATTTTATTAAACTTTTTAATTAAAAAATTTATAGATTTCAAGATTATTTTATAGATTCTTCAGAATTTTGAATTGCTAAATGAAATAATAATTTATTTGAGTGAATAAATTTAAAGATAAACATCAATATCTCAAACTACATAACTAAAGAATAAGGTAACAGGAAAAACAATTTTATAATTGAAAGGATTAGGGTTATTTTTAAAACTTTAGTTTTTGGAGTTTAGCAAGTAGCTTTTTGGGAAATTTAAAATAAATTAAAATAGAGATAAGTTTTGGAAATAATGATAATCCATCGCCAAACAAGTTTCTTAATTTTGAGTTATTAGATAAGATAAATCGAGAGAGTATAAAATTACGTCAATCTAGGACGATTTAGATACTAAGAGCAAAATAAATAAAAAATAATTTTATTTTGGAATTTAAAATTTTTTATTTGTCTTATTGAGTTTTATTTAGGCTTAATCAAAAAAATTAAATTTCAAAATTAATTTTCTTTTTAATTAATTATAGGATTTAAGTATACCCATCTCCAAATTTAATAAAAACATGTACACCACAAATTATTAGAAAATAATAAATAGAAAATTTTATTTCCCAAGTCTAAGCATCAAAAAAATATTTTTTTTTCGTGGTAACAGTGCATTTTCTGCGAATAATTAATAAAAAATATTTCATAATAATTCAAAATATTGAATAAAAATATTGAGTTGATTTAAGACTTGTAACTTTTAAACAACTCTGAAAAAAATAAAAAATTGGCTTCTTTTCCAAAATATTTAATTAGTTTTATTATGAAAAAATAAAAAACTTTCAAAATTCCTTACCGTTTCTTACACAGTTTTTGGTAAAATTTTGTAATGAAAATATAATTCATCGTATGATTTAATAACAAAAAGAAGTTAAATTCAAACAGTCTCAAAAAGACTTAAAAAATTTTCTAATTACTAAATTTTTATAATTGATTAATATTTAAAAATAGTACGACTTGTTTATATACCGATCGCTCTGTCATTAAGAGAAGACCAGTTTAAAATTATTGGAACAACCACCAGCGTTTTTTTACCAAGTTTTGCCTAAAATTATGTAAGAAACGGTAAGAGATGTTGTTAACATTAATTTTTGTGATGAGCAGGGTGGAGTTATATTCAGGTGTTTATTGATGATTTTTTAAAGAATGTTTGTTTTAACTGTTTTATTTAAAGGTATAAATTCTAGAATTGAAGACTTTAAGAAGGATTTAAATTGTTTTTTTTTTAAAGAGGACAAATTTTTGAAAATTGGGAAATTCATGCTAGCGTGATTCAATAGTGAATTTAAATATAAAGAATAATGGATAAAAATATGCCTTCGAATTTATTTCAATTTTTTTATCTAGAAAATATGATTTTTCTCTAACTCTCGCGAAACTAAATCTTTGAAAATAAAAATTATAACAAAGTTTAGTCATCAAAAATGAATCAAAATTTTTTTTTTATTATTTTTCAACATTTAAGAGTCTAGTTATTGGCCATTTAACTAAAAATAATCCAAACAAAAAATCTAGATTAAAAAAAAGGTGCCAAATTTTGACAGGATGATTTGATGTATTAACGCAATTAATGTAGTAATAATTTCAAATTTTAATTTGCTAAAGTAAGTGAATTTTTTTATTATTTATTTAGAGATTTTCATTTGAAAAAAAATAATTAGGAAGATTCCAAGTTGCTTTTACTAGGGGTTGTGAAGTTCTTTTCAATTCGATCTTTTCAATTCAGAAAAACTTGAATAATTTTTTTACTAAAATAGATAATTAAGTTCTGTAAAATTTTAATATACTATTAAATACTATTATTATGTAAAAATATCTATTTTATTAAAAAAGTTATTCAAATTTTTCTGAATTGAAACGAACTTCACAACCCCCTTTTAATATTCATTTACAGACTGGTAAAGAGTTTTTAATCTTCTTTCTTTATCTAATAGTCAGATTTTTTAATCTTTTATACTTAATTTTAATTTAAAGTTGATTTATTTTTAATCTCACTTTATTTATCTCTTATTAAAGGCTTGATTTTATTATTTATTTAACTTTATCTTATTTTTATCCTAATTTGCTCCTCCTATTTTACCCTTTTTAGTTAACGTTTTAGTAGACTTTAAATACTTTTTGATAACAAAAAATCATATTTGGAAATATTTTTTTTTTATTTTGTTCACAAATATTCATGGGGTTGTGAAGTTCGTTTCAATTCGATCTTTTCAATTCAGAAAAACTAGAATAACTTTTTTCCTTAAATAGATAATTTAGATCTGTAAAATGCTTAATTATGAGCAAATTTGCTTAATGTTGTAAGTCTGCAAAGTACTCTGCAATTCTCTGCATTTTGCACGCCATTAAAAAGTATTCCAATTAACTGTGCCATTACATTGCATAGTTTTTGCAGACATATATTTTCGAATTAAGCAAAGTTGCTTAAACATTAAGCATTTTACAGAACTAAATTATCTCTTTTAGTAAAAATGTTATTCAAGTTTTTCTGAATTGAAAAGATCGAATTGAAACGAACTTCACAACCCCAATATTTATTTGAATAAAAAAGAAATTAAGATAGGGCAAAACTTAAATTTATTAAAATTAAAAGAGGTGTTTGTTTTAAATTCTAATTTTATTATTTAAAAAAATAAAGACAAGATTTAACCATTTAATTTAATTGCGAGGAACGAGCATAGAAAAATTCGTAGTTTTTCGAATCGAGAATCTAAAACCCAGCAATTTCATAGGAGAAATTCTTTTCGAAATTTATTGGCTTTCGGTTTTGTTTCTAATTAAATAATTAATTAAAATAAATATCAATTAACACATACCTATAAACAGAAAACAAATATTTTCAGAAATTAAAAACAGTATTAACTTAGTACCACGTCAAATGGAAGAAAAAAGACTAATTGAGATAAAGGAAAACACCTTAAAAATGTATAGTCGACTTTTACCGAACTGATTATTTTGATATTTTTTTATTAACTTGTCATAGATTTTTTTGTAAATAATAATTTAATATATTATCTTAAATTTAAATTTTAATAACGGCTCGTTACTCGCATATATAAAGCTCTGCTTCCCTATCTTAGTTACAATTTAATTAGATGATATCTTTATGTCTTTTATGAATCATAAATCAAATTCATAAGTCTTTATGACCGATTTAAATCACATCGATTTAACTTATTTATTTATATATTTATTGATTGAATTAACCTCCATTAGGAGAAGTAAAAGTATAAAAATTTTAATTATACAAAAAAAAAAATTAATTAATAAAATAAAATTTACATATATATATTTTTTTAGAATTTTAATCATATTTTAATTTTAATATGGGCTAACTTTAGTGAGATTTATTAAGATTTCTACAACTTATAGATATAAATACGAATTTTAATTCTAAAAAGGGCAAGAGCTTTGTATTTTTCCTTTTACTATAAACTTTATAATTAACGTTTATTCAGCACAATTTATTTCTTTGTCTTCTCTTTATCTCTTCTGAAGTTAATCCAAGGTATTCAGGCCAAATTCCCTAGACTAAAAATTTTAAAGTTTAAAATAAATAAAATTTAGAATTTTAATTATCGAGTCCACAAAATTTTAAATGTCCTGATAAATGATCAATGATAAATGATAAATGATATAATGTGATCAGAAAAAAATATTTTCAGGTAAGTTACGTTTTTAAAAAGTAAATAAAAAAAGCTTACTTCAAAAATTTTATTGAGATTTTAATTGACTAACCCTTTTTACCTTTTAGATAAACAACATGATTTACGAAAAATTCAAATCAGAATATTGTGGGAAATTTAAAGTTTATGATCAATTTTTGATGCTTAATAGGTAAATGTCCCTCTGCACAAATTCTTTTAAATAATTACACTTGATTTAATTGTTTGAAGCTTGTTCATTTGAGGACCAAAAAAAGATCATCAACTTCAAGTTGTCATTTTAAGCTTATAAATTAAATGAAAAGTGTTTTGAATCAACTTTTAAATTATAAATAACTAAAATTATTAAACACGATTGTTAAATGTATTTACCTTGGAAAAATGGCGTAATTTTTAAATTTAAATAACTAAATATAAATATTAAATATTTATTAAAATTTTTTAATTTTGCTGTTCAAAGTTTAACTCTGTTTTTCTAAAGTTTTTTTAATTGAAATTTCATTTAAAATGTTTTTTTGAGTCATAATTTGCTTTACCTGGAAATATTTGAATGTTTTCTTTTTTACTTTCACGTTTTTATGTTGATTTGAAATTTATTTGTAAAATTTTCAAATAATGATTTTAGAAAAAAATTAGAAAATATTGAAAAATAAAATACCAAGTAATTATTTAAGCTGAATAAAAAATTTGAATTTTTTTTTAAAAATTTTTAAGAAAATCTTTTTATTTTTTTAAATTAGAAAGTTTTCAAGTTGAATATAAAAAAATTGAAAAAAATGCATGTCTTTATTAATCGTAATTAAATTTTGAAAAAGAAACTACTGGTTAAAAATTTTTTACCTTATCTTACTCTCTTAAGTTTAGCGGTTCTGATTGAAGAACCAGACAATTGAACCAAATTGAAAAAAATTGAACCTTTAAATTCAAATTTTTATTTCAATTTTAAATTGGTCTGATTTGATTTGGCAATCTTAAAAAAATTGATAATCAAAACCAGTTAACACAAAAATCCAAAAATAATATTCCAAATCAAAAATTTGAATAAATTAATTTATATTTATTTTTTTTAATTACAGACAGAAAATAAATTATCTTTTCTAAATATTTATTATTTATTCTTAAAAGCTTTATTCAAATATTTTCAGATTTTTTAAGTCATTACATGACTTTTTTTTGCTTAAAGAGCAAATGTATGGAAAAAACTTTTTTAAATGATTATATAATGTTATTTTAACTTAATTGATAACAAAATGCTTTGTCTAAATTCAATTTCTCTCGTATCACGTCGAAAAAAATGAAAAAATTAAATTTTGAGACTGCTATAGTCTTGATTTTGACACGAATATTTTTAAAGATAACAAAAAAAATTTTCTTTCTGAACTGTCCTGGTGTCTACGCCCAAAATTCATTTTTTTTATTAAAACAAACAAAAATGATGATTTAAAAAAAAATCTAACTCCCAATGTCTAAAAATAAAGTCTATTTATTTTTATCTTTATTTTTTCTACGCTGGGTCTGGCGTAATTTTTGAAATTAAATTAAATTAATTTTGAAAAAAAAATCTTAGCTTCGGAATTTACCATCAAAGAAAATGAAGAATGAATTTTTATGGTCAATACTAAAGAGAATATTTAACTCTGAATATTGACCCCGACAAAACTAAAAACTTTATTAATAATGAAAAAAGATAAAATTATTTACTAAAATAGAAGATCTAATCCAGATACAATTACACCAAGAGGTTTTCTTTCTGAATTATTTCTAATATAATTTGTCCTTCTTAGCTCTGGTAGACCAAGCACTGATTGCTTATTCTGAATTAGGTCTAAAAAAACTTAGGCCTATTTTGAAGCAATTTTTGAGATAAAAATGAATAAATCATTGAAAAATAAATAATCTTTTCAAATTTAAAATTAAAGATACAAATTTTGACAAATTATTCGAGTAGCAAATGCAAGTTAGTTTTTTAAGAAGTTTTTTTTTTCAAAAATAGTCTCAATTATTTGCAGGTTCAGAGATGGTTTTTGGCAGAAAGATTATTGACTTTTGACTTTAGACATCACTAGGCTTATTATATAAAATATCATAAGCCTACTGACATTAAATATAAAGTCTACTACTAAAATTTCTATCATATTTTTTAATCTAAATTTTTAGTTGTTTTAAAAATTATAGAAACATTTTTAAAAGTCATGCATATTTCCATTTATCTTTGAAACTATACTGAAATATATCTAATCTGAAAATTTTTAAATTTTTAAATTTGCTTTCTCAATCTTTGTTCAAAGTTAATAGCAGTCTTTTTTTGCATGATCATTGTGATGTCATGAATCAGCAGTTAGAATGATCTACAAATGATATTAGTTAATACTAAAAAATGAGTAATTTCTTTTGGTATTTAAACTTGAAAATTTCAGCTTCATTTTTTCAAAAGTTTGAATTCTAAAAAACAATTAGAAAAAATGTCCACCACGAAAAAAGCGCCTGTTCCTTTGAAACCTCTGGCTTTAAGAACAAAGTCAATCCAAGCTCTTAGATCTTCCCAGACCAAATTGGGCACCAATAAAAAGTGTCCCTTTGTTCTGAACAGTTTAAGTGATGGTCGCAGTTTTACCGAAACTTTGCACAACAAGTCCAATAAAGTAGAAAATTGAATTTTTTTTATACAAAATAATCAAATAATTTTAGGGCATTGGCTGCACTGAAAAATTCTGCAAAGGCTCAATACTAAAAACTCAGCCCTTGAAAATGAACCAGCAAAAAGACGTGCAAGAAGCAAAAATAGAACATATTGATTTCCTCAACCAATATTATGAATCGATAAACAAGTAAGTTGCACATTTTTTTCATCATTTAATCAGTGCTATCTCTTTAGCATCTAAAATGCATCATCTTTGTACCTTTTTAAAACAGCATTTATTCTTGAAAGAATTAGTGGCAAAAATTTAATTGTTTACCTTGACTATCTTTTTTTGTTAAATTTTTTCAAATAATTCTGGATTCATATTTTTAAAATTTTAAAATAATCCTATATGAATACTTTTATATTGAATTTAAATTATTCATTTTTTAGTATTTAAATTAATTGATTTAGAATTAAGTGTTAATCAGTCTATAGATAGAGGCACTAGCCTGTTGATTAACCTTGAAATTGAAATTGTATAAATAAAATGTATAATCTTTGAGCCTTTTAAATCAGAATTTAATCTTGTAATAAGTGACGGTTAATTTGTTCTATCCATTATAAATTTTCCTTTATAAACTATTTTATTTTTTTTAAATGAATACAAAATTTAAATTTATTGAAAAAAAAAATAATTTCCTTACAATTAAATCAAAAATTATCTAAGGCATTTTTTTAATTTTCTTTCAGTATTTAATTTCAAATCTTCCAAAGTTTTTGACAATGGTCTGGTTACTCTAGACTTGAGATACAAATTCAAAGTATCATTCAAAATTTCTCTGTACAAATTTTTACAAACGAATTATAAGATCTGCAAAAACTCTGCAATTTATTGAATATTTAAATCAATTATTTTTTGATGGTAGGCATTTTACAGAAAATTGCACAGTTTTATAATAATAACAACTACAGTTTCTTTAATATTAGTTTATTAATTTAAGAATAAACAATAATTTCCTTTAATAACAAATAGCATTTAATTCTTTGTTAAATTTGAACATCATAGAAACTCATCAAAGAATTTTAATTTCAAAAAAATTTGAGTCTGAGATTCAAGTTTATTTAAAAATAAATTTCTAAATTAAAATAAAGATTACATTTAAAAAATTTTAAAAAATTTAGTTGAATTTTTTATGTTTGAATCGATATTTATCTGAATTCTGTTTGAATATCTAATAATTGATCTTGAAGTTGTCGTTTTTAGTTTTGAACTAAAATAATTTAACCATACTATTGAATTTTAAAGATATGTTTACGACTTTGACTTTTTGAGATTTTTTTTCAAATATTTGTTAAAGGAATTTCATTAAATATTGATAAAATTTTTTTTTTAAAAACATTTTAAAAGTCAATTTGATTAAGACTTTTGAAGATTTCTAATTTTTCACTTTTGAGCAACCCTGAAAATAATTTTTTTAAAAATTACTTAAGATCCATTTTTATTTATTTTAAAAATGTATACTTTTATATTTAAATTTATTTTGAATTTGAACAAAAAATTCTAATTTATTTAAAATTTAAATATCAAAATTTATTTGGTAAAATAATAGAATTTCTTATTTGAATTGAACATTAAATTTATTTTGAATAAAATTAGAATCAAATTCAAATTTAGTATTATCCTAAAGTGATTTCATCATTTATTTATTTATAACTTATGAGACTGATAATTCTTTTTAAGTTATTCTTTTAATTATTTTTTGATTTTAAAAATTTTAAAACGCTCATTTCGAAAAAAGCAGCTTGAAATTTTAAATCTTTTTATTTACTAATTTTCAAAGCGATTTTGACAAAAATTAGATTTTTCCTAAGAAAAATAAACTTAACCAATTTAACAAATATTCTAAGATTTTTTATCTGAATGTTTCAATCAGAATTGTTTTTCTCAAATTTATCTTAACTTATTAAAAAATAAATTAAGTGATGACTTAAATCAAAATTATTTTTTTATTTCTGCTTGAAAATCTTAACAAAAAAGTTTAAGTTCAAAAAAAAAATTAACTAATTTATAAAGTAAAAAAAAATATTCTCAAAAAAAATCCATCTAGGTGACTTCTTTTCCAATTAAATATGATTTTTCTTAATAGAAAAAACTCGACTTTTCACCGAGACAGACTAAATGAGTCAGACAAATATTTTTCAAAATACAAAAAGTATGATTTAACATTTAATGAATTGGAGTTTGCTGGAAGAACTTCTTGGAGAAATGCAGCCCGATGCATTGGCAGAATAAACTGGTCAAAAATGAAGCTTTTTGATGGTCGACATTGCACTACTACAAAAGAGATGTTCGATTTGCTTTGTGAACACTTGAAATATGCGAACAATGGTGGAAATATCAGATCGGCCCTCACTGTTTTTAGGCAAAGAGTCAAAGAAAAGCATGATATGCGAATATGGAATAGTCAGTTGATAAACTATGCTGGTTATGAAATAAGTGAAACTGATACAATTGGAGATAAATCTCAAATTGATTTTACGAAGGTAAATTTCTATCAAAGAATAAATAAATTTTCAAAATTTTGGTCTCATTTTTCAATTTATTTTAGATATGTGAAGCCTTGGGATGGAAAGGAAAAAGAACAGAATTCGACATATTACCACTGGTGCTGCAAGTTGATGGAAAAAAGCCCGATGTTTATGAAATACCTCCTGAGTTGGCACTGCAAGTCGAAATAGAACACCCAAAGTAGATTTTTTCTAAATTTTATTTCCAGGTTAAATATTCATTTCGAAATTGAGCTTTCAGATGAAGATTATAAATTATAAATGAATAATAAAATTTAATGCAATTAATTAAAAAATTAAATTTTGTAATGAAAAAAAATATTTATTTTAAATGGCACATTTCATAAACTGTAAAAATACATTTTGTTTTGTAATATTTATTTTAATAAGTTTATATTTTTGCATTTCTAATCGTAGATTAAAAATCTGGGATAATTTAAAAAGCAAAATAAACTTTTTTTATTTTATTTAAAAATTAAACAAAACTTTAATCAGAGAAAAATCAATTTTTTTATTAATGGTTTTAACTTGTGAACGAAGAAATAAACAAAAAAAGGTTTATTTAAAATTTTTATTTAAAGATACGAAGCCTTCAAGGAATTAAGATTAAAATGGTTTGCTGTTCCAGCAGTGTCTTCCATGTGCATGGATGCTGGTGGAATTTATTTCAATTGTGTTGCGTTTAATGGATGGTACATGAACACTGAAATTGGTCGAGATTTAACTGAAGCTCTTAGATATGACAAACTAAAAATAATAGCCACAGTCTTGGGTCTGGACACTAGAAGCAATGTGTCGCTTTGGAAAGACGAAGTTTTGCTCGAAACAAACAAGGCCATTTTGCATTCGTTTAACAAAGCTGGTGTGACCATTGTTGATCTTCACACTGCGTCTGAATCTTTTGTGAAACATTGGGAAAATGAAATGAAATTAAGAGGAGGCACTCCATCCGACTGGGTCTGGATAAACCCTTCAATGTCAGCTCATATAACACCAATATTTGGACTGGAAATGATAAACTACATACTAAAGCCTTATTATGAGTATCAGGTAGAAATCAAATGCTTTCCGCTTTTTAAGTTTGAGACTAAAGATATTATTTTTTTAATTTCAGGAAATGCCACGATTACCAAAAAAGTCAATTAAATTTAAAACTTTGGTTAAATGTTCGATGCCATTTTTAAAGTCTTTGAATGCCAAGTTAAAAACTAGACCAAAATGTTGTATTCTCTATGCAAGTCAAACGGGAAAAGCCAAAAATTTCTCCGAAATAACTTTGAATTTGTTCAGCAAAGTTTTCAAAACTAAAGTAAGAACCATTCAGCAAATTAAATAAAAAATTTATCAATTTTTGTCTAATTTAATTTAATTTTTGAGTTGATAAATATTTTTTAAGGATTTCTAATTATCCTTGATAAAATTTATTTCCCTCAAAAATCTTTTAAAGGACCAACTTCACACACAGATTCATTTGCTGAATTAACATCATATTTTCATTTAAAACTGAGGCGAACATTTCTTAGAAAAACCTCTCAAAAATTTAACTTGAAAAATATTTTAAAGTTTTTTTTAATTATTTTTAAAAGGCAAGTTTGTTTTATATTTGAAAAATATCTTCAACCGAAAAAGAAATTGTCCGATTTCTTTAGTAGCTTTTTTTTTAAATAAATTGTTATTTTAATATTTTACAATTGACAATATTGTTTTAAAATTCAAATACTTTTTATCCTTTTGGGGGCTTTCAATTGATTGGAATAAAAAAGACTTTCAAATTTGAATTTTTAAGAAAAATTAAGAAAATTTTAGATTTTTATTGTTTTTTAATAATATTTTATTCAATAAAAAATTAAAAAATCTAAAACAAAATAAAAGATTATGGTGTTGAACGAGTACAGTCTGGAAAATTTGAAAAATGAAGATTTAGTTTTGATTGTGGCAAGCACGACAGGAAATGGAGATTCACCAACTAATGGAAAATTAATTGAGGACAGAATAAATGAATTTAATAAGTAACTTATTTTGAAAAAAAAATATTTTTGCTAATTTTTTATTTTTATTAAGAAATAATAGATTACAAAACAGGTCACAAGATCATGTATCAAAGTCAAAAGTTCGATTTAGTATTCTTGGACTTGGTGACACCAGTTATGGAGACAACTTTGGCACCTTTCCTAAGTTAATTCACGCTTTTTTGAAAAGATTAGGCCTAAACGAAATCTATCCTCTGGTCATAGCTGATCAAATGGACAATGAGGAAGCAAAAATGCTTTTTTTTGGCTCAAAAACGCTTTGCAAGTAAATTATAAAAAAAATTTAAAAACAAAAATCCACTTTGACAAATATTTATTCTAGGAGTCTATCAAAGAGTTTAGACCAAAATTGAAGTTAAATGAAAATGAAATTGGTCTAATTTTAGATTCAAAGCTGCTCAGGGCAAAGAAAATAAAGCTTCGATCTTTTCCATTCAATGGAAACAAATCAAACGAAGGCAATGTTTTATTAAATCTGTCTAAAATTTTTGAAAAAAATTTGAGAGCTTTTGAAATTGTCGAAAAAGAAGTTCTAGGCTATCAACCAAACAGGTATTATTTTTTTGTTTAAATCAAGCTTTGTTTGAAAAAAAATTAATTAATATTTCAGTGAGCCAATAATCAGATTGAGGCTTAGATCTAAAGGCTTTGAGATCAAATATCTTCCAGGAAATCACATTGAGATATTTGGTCAAAATGCAAAAGCAAATGTCGAATTTATTTTATCCAGGCTAAGCAACAGTTCAAATTTTGATGAATTAGTAAAATTCGAAGTATTTGATGAAAGTTTGTCAACAAGTAAATTATTTTAAATTATTTCTTTTTATTTAAAAATTTTTTTTCTAAAAGGTACAAATGAATTGTGGCTAAGTGACAAAAAGTATCCGGTGATGTCAATTAGGCAAGCATTTACTCAATACTTTGACATTAACAAGCCGTTATCCCAAGAAGCACTTAAAAATCTTGCATCACAAGCATTGAATGAAAGAGATAGAGAAATCCTAGAGACATTAGCTACAGTAAGAAAAATTCAAATTAAATTTTTTTTAATTAATCAATATTTAAGTAAAATAATTTTTCTTTAAATTAATTTTGGAAAATGAGGTAGTTGTAAATTTTAAAATTTACTTTTCAAATTTTTAAAGGACTGGAAAAAATACGAATCATGGAAAGCTGAATATCCAAGTTTAGTGGATGTACTCAAAACTTATGAATCTGTTAACCCGGATATAAACAATTTGCTGGCAGTCTTGCCACACATGAAGTCTAGATTTTACAGCATAAGTTCATGTATAAACAAAGACAAAAATGAATTGGAAATTACTTTTGGAGTTTTGAAAAATGAATCAAAATTTGCTGATTCAAGCCATTACGGAGTTTGTACAAAATTTCTAGCTGATTCTCCCATTGGAATAGTGCTGCCAGCCGAGATAATTCAGTAAAATCAAATATAAATTACGTCTTTAGTTTGAATTTAAACATATATTTAATTCAAGATCAAACAAGTTCATTCTACCGGATGATTTGTCTGTGCCGGTCATCATGATTGGCACAGGGACAGGCATTGCGCCATTTAGAAGTTTCTGGACGCAAAGAGAGCTTAATTATCAAAGCAGAATTAATTCTGATAGATTTGGCGATTTTATTCTTTTTTATGGATGCAGAGCCAAAAATAAAGATTTTTTGTACATGAAAGAAATTGAGGCACTTAAAGACAACCACGTTTTGAGCGAATTTCACATTGCTTTCAGCAGAGACTTGAATTTTCCAAAGGTTTTTTTTTCAAATAAAAATTAACCAAAAAATCAAAATTTAAATGATCATTTCAAAGGAGTATGTTCAAGATAAGCTATGGGAAAATTCGGATAAAATTTTTGAGCTTGTGGTGAACAAGAGAGCGCATATCTTTGTATGTGGCAGGTCCCAAATGGCTTCTGGAGTAGCGGAAAAACTGAAAGCGATTTTTGCCAAAAATATGCAATTATTAGGCAAAGAGCAAGATGACACATTTATCCAGAAATTAAAAAATGAAAATAGATATCATGAGGATATTTTCAATTCATAGAATGCTTTTAGAAATCAAATACTTCCAATAAATTAAAACTTTATTTTGATCTAACATAAAAGCTAACATTTTTCACATTTAATTAGTTTTTATAATTTTACAAAGTACTCAAATCACAAACATTAAATTAAGGAATTTTATTAAAAAAACATTTTATGACAAATAAATATTTTATCAATGACTTTTAATTTTTTTATTTTATAATTCTTCTTATTTTAGAAAATAGTGTCTCAACAAAAAAAAAAGAACAATTAAATTTTTTGACAAAGCCGATGATGCTAATAATAATAATAATATTAGTTAATTTTCTAGAACTAATAGTTAATATCAAGAAACTTTGCTTGACCATTAAGCATTTTTCTATACTTTATCTTTACTAGTGAACAGTTTTAATTGAAAGGGACTGCTTTTCAGTAAAATCCTAACAAGTTTGGTGTCAGGTGCATTCGATTAAACAAAAGCTTTTAGTAGGAGTGTTTATCGTCCAATATCGCAAAATGTCTAAAAGATCATTTTTTCAGTTCATTTAAAGCAGATGATGTGTTAAATAGTGAGCCAGAGTTTCCTTTGAGAGCTCCAGTAGATTGTATGTTAAATCCGGATTCGGTCTTCAGTCCAGGTGCTATAAAAAAGAAGCTTGACGAGCTAGACAAAAACAAATCAATAGGTACCGATGGTATTCATCCATATGTACTTAGAGAGTGTAGTGATGTATTATGTGAACCGTACCGATAAAGTATAGAAAAATGCTTAATGGTTTAGCAAAGTTTCTTGATATTAACTATTAGTTCTAGAAAATTAACTAATATTATTATTATTAGCATCATCGGCTTTGTCAAAAAAGATAATTGTTCATATTTTTTTGTTGAGACACTATTTTCTAAAATAAGAGGAATTATAAAATAAAAAAATTAAAAGTCTTTGATAAAATATTTATTTTTCATAAAATGTTTTTTTTTATAAAATTCCTTAATTTAATACTTGTGATTTGAGTACTTTGTAAAATTATAAAAACTAATAAAAATGTAATGATCAAATGGAATGATCAATTTGACAGCTGTGTTAAAAAAGCTAACAACATGCTTGGTATGCTCAAGAAAACATTTGTGTATTGGGATGCTCAATCGTTTATGCAGCTTTACAAAACATATGTTAGACCGAATCTAGAATACTGTGCACCTGCCTGGAATCCTTATTTAAAGAAGGATATATTTAGACTTGAACAAGTACAAAGACGAGCAACGAAGCTTGTTCCAAAAATAAAAAGTCTAAATTATGAGTCAAGACTAGCTAATTTGGGATTAGAAACTCTAGAAGAAAGGCGAGAGCGTGACGATCTGATTCAATTTTATAAAATTCACAACAAATATAATCATGTCAAATGGTATTATGATGCGGAACTCATGAGTTCTTTGAAAAATGAAGGACCAGTTGGAGTAAGGGGAGCAAAGCATCGCATTTGCTCGCAGCTAACAAAATGTGAAGCAAGGCGAAACTTCCTATCAAACCGGGTAGTAAACAAATGGAATGTGCTGCCAACGTCGGTTGTCAAAGCAAGTTCAATCAACCAGTTCAAAAACAGACTGGACAATGTCGGTAGAAATAAAAAAAATGAAAAGTCTACTATAAAACTAAACTTGACTGTAGAATATTAACTAATATTATTATTATTATTAGCATCATCGGCTTTGTCAAAAAATTTAATTGTTCTTTTTTTTTTGTTGAGACACTATTTTCTAAAATAAGAAGAATTATAAAATAAAAAAATTAAAAGTCATTGATAAAATATTTATTTGTCATAAAATGTTTTTTTAATAAAATTCCTTAATTTAATGTTTGTGATTTGAGTACTTTGTAAAATTATAAAAACTAATTAAATGTGAAAAATGTTAGCTTTTATGTTAGATCAAAATAAAGTTTTAATTTATTGGAAGTATTTGATTTCTAAAAGCATTCTATGAATTGAAAATATCCTCATGATATCTATTTTCATTTTTTAATTTCTGGATAAATGTGTCATCTTGCTCTTTGCCTAATAATTGCATATTTTTGGCAAAAATCGCTTTCAGTTTTTCCGCTACTCCAGAAGCCATTTGGGACCTGCCACATACAAAGATATGCGCTCTCTTGTTCACCACAAGCTCAAAAATTTTATCCGAATTTTCCCATAGCTTATCTTGAACATACTCCTTTGAAATGATCATTTAAATTTTGATTTTTTGGTTAATTTTTATTTGAAAAAAAAACCTTTGGAAAATTCAAGTCTCTGCTGAAAGCAATGTGAAATTCGCTCAAAACGTGGTTGTCTTTAAGTGCCTCAATTTCTTTCATGTACAAAAAATCTTTATTTTTGGCTCTGCATCCATAAAAAAGAATAAAATCGCCAAATCTATCAGAATTAATTCTGCTTTGATAATTAAGCTCTCTTTGCGTCCAGAAACTTCTAAATGGCGCAATGCCTGTCCCTGTGCCAATCATGATGACCGGCACAGACAAATCATCCGGTAGAATGAACTTGTTTGATCTTGAATTAAATATATGTTTAAATTCAAACTAAAGACGTAATTTATATTTGATTTTACTGAATTATCTCGGCTGGCAGCACTATTCCAATGGGAGAATCAGCTAGAAATTTTGTACAAACTCCGTAATGGCTTGAATCAGCAAATTTTGATTCATTTTTCAAAACTCCAAAAGTAATTTCCAATTCATTTTTGTCTTTGTTTATACATGAACTTATGCTGTAAAATCTAGACTTCATGTGTGGCAAGACTGCCAGCAAATTGTTTATATCCGGGTTAACAGATTCATAAGTTTTGAGTACATCCACTAAACTTGGATATTCAGCTTTCCATGATTCGTATTTTTTCCAGTCCTTTAAAAATTTGAAAAGTAAATTTTAAAATTTACAACTACCTCATTTTCCAAAATTAATTTAAAGAAAAATTATTTTACTTAAATATTGATTAATTAAAAAAAATTTAATTTGAATTTTTCTTACTGTAGCTAATGTCTCTAGGATTTCTCTATCTCTTTCATTCAATGCTTGTGATGCAAGATTTTTAAGTGCTTCTTGGGATAACGGCTTGTTAATGTCAAAGTATTGAGTAAATGCTTGCCTAATTGACATCACCGGATACTTTTTGTCACTTAGCCACAATTCATTTGTACCTTTTAGAAAAAAAATTTTTAAATAAAAAGAAATAATTTAAAATAATTTACTTGTTGACAAACTTTCATCAAATACTTCGAATTTTACTAATTCATCAAAATTTGAACTGTTGCTTAGCCTGGATAAAATAAATTCGACATTTGCTTTTGCATTTTGACCAAATATCTCAATGTGATTTCCTGGAAGATATTTGATCTCAAAGCCTTTAGATCTAAGCCTCAATCTGATTATTGGCTCACTGAAATATTAATTAATTTTTTTTCAAACAAAGCTTGATTTAAACAAAAAAATAATACCTGTTTGGTTGATAGCCTAGAACTTCTTTTTCGACAATTTCAAAAGCTCTCAAATTTTTTTCAAAAATTTTAGACAGATTTAATAAAACATTGCCTTCGTTTGATTTGTTTCCATTGAATGGAAAAGATCGAAGCTTTATTTTCTTTGCCCTGAGCAGCTTTGAATCTAAAATTAGACCAATTTCATTTTCATTTAACTTCAATTTTGGTCTAAACTCTTTGATAGACTCCTAGAATAAATATTTGTCAAAGTGGATTTTTGTTTTTAAATTTTTTTTATAATTTACTTGCAAAGCGTTTTTGAGCCAAAAAAGCATTTTTGCTTCCTCATTGTCCATTTGATCAGCTATGACCAGAGGATAGATTTCGTTTAGGCCTAATCTTTTCAAAAAAGCGTGAATTAACTTAGGAAAGGTGCCAAAGTTGTCTCCATAACTGGTGTCACCAAGTCCAAGAATACTAAATCGAACTTTTGACTTTGATACATGATCTTGTGACCTGTTTTGTAATCTATTATTTCTTAATAAAAATAAAAAATTAGCAAAAATATTTTTTTTTCAAAATAAGTTACTTATTAAATTCATTTATTCTGTCCTCAATTAATTTTCCATTAGTTGGTGAATCTCCATTTCCTGTCGTGCTTGCCACAATCAAAACTAAATCTTCATTTTTCAAATTTTCCAGACTGTACTCGTTCAACACCATAATCTTTTATTTTGTTTTAGATTTTTTAAATTTTTTATTGAATAAAATATTTTTTAAAAATCAATAAAAATCTAAAATTTTCTTAATTTTTCTTAAAAATTCAAATTTGAAAGTCTTTTTTTATTCCAATCAATTGAAAGCCCCCAAAAGGATAAAAAGTATTTGAATTTTAAAACAATATTGTCAATTGTAAAATATTAAAATAACAATTTATTTAAAAAAAAAGCTACTAAAGAAATCGGACAATTTCTTTTTCGGTTGAAGATATTTTTCAAATATAAAACAAACTTGCCTTTTAAAAATAATTAAAAAAAACTTTAAAATATTTTTCAAGTTAAATTTTTGAGAGGTTTTTCTAAGAAATGTTCGCCTCAGTTTTAAATGAAAATATGATGTTAATTCAGCAAATGAATCTGTGTGTGAAGTTGGTCCTTTAAAAGATTTTTGAGGGAAATAAATTTTATCAAGGATAATTAGAAATCCTTAAAAAATATTTATCAACTCAAAAATTAAATTAAATTAGACAAAAATTGATAAATTTTTTATTTAATTTGCTGAATGGTTCTTACTTTAGTTTTGAAAACTTTGCTGAACAAATTCAAAGTTATTTCGGAGAAATTTTTGGCTTTTCCCGTTTGACTTGCATAGAGAATACAACATTTTGGTCTAGTTTTTAACTTGGCATTCAAAGACTTTAAAAATGGCATCGAACATTTAACCAAAGTTTTAAATTTAATTGACTTTTTTGGTAATCGTGGCATTTCCTGAAATTAAAAAAATAATATCTTTAGTCTCAAACTTAAAAAGCGGAAAGCATTTGATTTCTACCTGATACTCATAATAAGGCTTTAGTATGTAGTTTATCATTTCCAGTCCAAATATTGGTGTTATATGAGCTGACATTGAAGGGTTTATCCAGACCCAGTCGGATGGAGTGCCTCCTCTTAATTTCATTTCATTTTCCCAATGTTTCACAAAAGATTCAGACGCAGTGTGAAGATCAACAATGGTCACACCAGCTTTGTTAAACGAATGCAAAATGGCCTTGTTTGTTTCGAGCAAAACTTCGTCTTTCCAAAGCGACACATTGCTTCTAGTGTCCAGACCCAAGACTGTGGCTATTATTTTTAGTTTGTCATATCTAAGAGCTTCAGTTAAATCTCGACCAATTTCAGTGTTCATGTACCATCCATTAAACGCAACACAATTGAAATAAATTCCACCAGCATCCATGCACATGGAAGACACTGCTGGAACAGCAAACCATTTTAATCTTAATTCCTTGAAGGCTTCGTATCTTTAAATAAAAATTTTAAATAAACCTTTTTTTGTTTATTTCTTCGTTCACAAGTTAAAACCATTAATAAAAAAATTGATTTTTCTCTGATTAAAGTTTTGTTTAATTTTTAAATAAAATAAAAAAAGTTTATTTTGCTTTTTAAATTATCCCAGATTTTTAATCTACGATTAGAAATGCAAAAATATAAACTTATTAAAATAAATATTACAAAACAAAATGTATTTTTACAGTTTATGAAATGTGCCATTTAAAATAAATATTTTTTTTCATTACAAAATTTAATTTTTTAATTAATTGCATTAAATTTTATTATTCATTTATAATTTATAATCTTCATCTGAAAGCTCAATTTCGAAATGAATATTTAACCTGGAAATAAAATTTAAAAAAAATCTACTTTGGGTGTTCTATTTCGACTTGCAGTGCCAACTCAGGAGGTATTTCATAAACATCGGGCTTTTTTCCATCAACTTGCAGCACCAGTGGTAATATGTCGAATTCTGTTCTTTTTCCTTTCCATCCCAAGGCTTCACATATCTAAAATAAATTGAAAAATGAGACCAAAATTTTGAAAATTTATTTATTCTTTGATAGAAATTTACCTTCGTAAAATCAATTTGAGATTTATCTCCAATTGTATCTGTTTCACTTATTTCATAACCAGCATAGTTTATCAACTGACTATTCCATATACGCATATCATGCTTTTCTTTGACTCTTTGCCTAAAAACAGTGAGGGCCGATCTGATATTTCCACCATTGTTCGCATATTTCAAGTGTTCACAAAGCAAATCGAACATCTCTTTTGTAGTAGTGCAATGTCGACCATCAAAAAGCTTCATTTTTGACCAGTTTATTCTGCCAATGCATCGGGCTGCATTTCTCCAAGAAGTTCTCCCAGCAAACTCCAATTCATTAAATGTTAAATCATACTTTTTGTATTTTGAAAAATATTTGTCTGATTTATTAAGCCTGTCCTGATGGAATGTTGAATTTTTCCTGTATAATTTTTTTTTAATTTTTCCCTTCTATGAAAATTAGTATAACCTAATGAATCTATTTTCCAAAAGATGGCTCATAAAAAGTTTTTTTTCTTATTTTTAATACAATAAATATTAAAAACTAGAAAAAAAACTTAATAGGAAATTTAATAAATTAAAAAAAAACTCTTAAAAACAAATAAAATTAAGTTGATTTTACTTATTTAAGTGTTTTTAACTAAATAGATTCAAATAGGCTTTTAAAAAACAAACTAAAAATACTGGTTTATTGATTCAAAATATTGCCCAAGAAATTCGTTATGTTCTATTTTTGCTTCTTGCAAGTCCTTTTGCTGGTTCATTTTCAAGGGCTGAGTTTTTAGTATTGAGCCTTTGCAGAATTTTTCAGTACAGCCAATGCCCTAATATTATTTGATTATTTAATATAAAAAAAATTCAATTTTCTACTTTATTGGACTTATTGTGCAAAGTTTCGGTAAAACTGCGACCATCACTTAAACTGTTCAGAACAAAAGGACACTTTTTGTCATTTCTTAATTTTGTCTTTATATCATTTGCTCTTGGCAATGGTGATGGTTTTGTTCTTGAAGATAAACATTCTAGTGCTTTAGGCACTTTGTCTTGTACTTTTTCATCTTTATTAAATTGTGTTTTGGAATTCATATCTCTTGTTAAAATAGGAACATGAAATGTTCAAGTTTAAATACCATAATATGATTCAAAAGCTGTTTCTTTTAAAATGCATTATTAATTAAATAAATATTAAAATAAATTATATTTAAAATCATTTAGAAATTTAAATATTTAGAGTCTAAAAAAATCTAAAAAATATGAAATTAAGTAATTTCATATTTGAAAATACAAATAAAAAATCTAAAACAAATGATATTACTTAATTTCTATTGATTAATTTTTTAGATTTCTTAGATTTTTTATTTGTATTTTCAAATATGAAATTACTTAATTTCATATTTTTTTAGATATTTTTAGAATTAAATGAACAATTGAATAAATAAAGATTAGAATTTATTTTTTTAAATGAAATTTATTTAAATATTTAATTAATTAATATTGCATTTTAAAAGAAACAGCTTTAGAATCATATGTTGGTATTTAAACTTGAACATTTCATGTTCCTATTTTAACAAGAAATATAAATTCCAAAACACAATTTCAAGATCTCAAAGATCTCTACAAGATGCTATTGACCGGAGTTGAAAATACTCAACGGTCAATGAATTATTCAAGTTTGAAAAAGTGAAAAAAACGTATTTTTCGGCTTTTTTCAAAACGATCTGGTGACCTGGATTTTTTGAGGAGCCGGTCACCCAAGGACTCTATGGATATTTCATTAATTAAGCTTGCCTTTGGCTTATACAGATCGAAAAAAGCTTCAAAATTCGCAAAGTTATCCGACTTGAAAACAAGTTAATTTTGACCGAATTCATAAACCTCACGTTCTTGCAATTTGGTCAAATATTAAGCTGCCGGAATGATAAAAGTATCTATTTTAATTCTGCAATTACCAATAAAGCAGTAAAAGAAGAAATTTGAACTGTAAAATTTCGTAAAAAAACATATTTTCAACTCAATCAATAAATGTCTTTTGCTAGATATTGTTCAGGTTTATAGTTTTAAAAGCAAGCAATTTTAAAAATTAAAAGCAACTATCATCTTTATTAGTGAACAGTTTTAATATTTAATTTGAAAAATAAAAAATTTGAAAGTTTAAATCTTGTTTTCTTGGATTTTTGGATAACTTTGCTGACCAGCTTCATTTTTTACAGCATCATCGGCTTTGTCAAAAAATTTAATTGTTCTTTTTTTTTTGTTGAGACACTATTTTCTAAAATAAGAAGAATTATAAAATAAAAAAATTAAAAGTCATTGATAAAATATTTATTTGTCATAAAATGTTTTTTTAATAAAATTCCTTAATTTAATGTTTGTGATTTGAGTACTTTGTAAAATTATAAAAACTAATTAAATGTGAAAAATGTTAGCTTTTATGTTAGATCAAAATAAAGTTTTAATTTATTGGAAGTATTTGATTTCTAAAAGCATTCTATGAATTGAAAATATCCTCATGATATCTATTTTCATTTTTTAATTTCTGGATAAATGTGTCATCTTGCTCTTTGCCTAATAATTGCATATTTTTGGCAAAAATCGCTTTCAGTTTTTCCGCTACTCCAGAAGCCATTTGGGACCTGCCACATACAAAGATATGCGCTCTCTTGTTCACCACAAGCTCAAAAATTTTATCCGAATTTTCCCATAGCTTATCTTGAACATACTCCTTTGAAATGATCATTTAAATTTTGATTTTTTGGTTAATTTTTATTTGAAAAAAAAACCTTTGGAAAATTCAAGTCTCTGCTGAAAGCAATGTGAAATTCGCTCAAAACGTGGTTGTCTTTAAGTGCCTCAATTTCTTTCATGTACAAAAAATCTTTATTTTTGGCTCTGCATCCATAAAAAAGAATAAAATCGCCAAATCTATCAGAATTAATTCTGCTTTGATAATTAAGCTCTCTTTGCGTCCAGAAACTTCTAAATGGCGCAATGCCTGTCCCTGTGCCAATCATGATGACCGGCACAGACAAATCATCCGGTAGAATGAACTTGTTTGATCTTGAATTAAATATATGTTTAAATTCAAACTAAAGACGTAATTTATATTTGATTTTACTGAATTATCTCGGCTGGCAGCACTATTCCAATGGGAGAATCAGCTAGAAATTTTGTACAAACTCCGTAATGGCTTGAATCAGCAAATTTTGATTCATTTTTCAAAACTCCAAAAGTAATTTCCAATTCATTTTTGTCTTTGTTTATACATGAACTTATGCTGTAAAATCTAGACTTCATGTGTGGCAAGACTGCCAGCAAATTGTTTATATCCGGGTTAACAGATTCATAAGTTTTGAGTACATCCACTAAACTTGGATATTCAGCTTTCCATGATTCGTATTTTTTCCAGTCCTTTAAAAATTTGAAAAGTAAATTTTAAAATTTACAACTACCTCATTTTCCAAAATTAATTTAAAGAAAAATTATTTTACTTAAATATTGATTAATTAAAAAAAATTTAATTTGAATTTTTCTTACTGTAGCTAATGTCTCTAGGATTTCTCTATCTCTTTCATTCAATGCTTGTGATGCAAGATTTTTAAGTGCTTCTTGGGATAACGGCTTGTTAATGTCAAAGTATTGAGTAAATGCTTGCCTAATTGACATCACCGGATACTTTTTGTCACTTAGCCACAATTCATTTGTACCTTTTAGAAAAAAAATTTTTAAATAAAAAGAAATAATTTAAAATAATTTACTTGTTGACAAACTTTCATCAAATACTTCGAATTTTACTAATTCATCAAAATTTGAACTGTTGCTTAGCCTGGATAAAATAAATTCGACATTTGCTTTTGCATTTTGACCAAATATCTCAATGTGATTTCCTGGAAGATATTTGATCTCAAAGCCTTTAGATCTAAGCCTCAATCTGATTATTGGCTCACTGAAATATTAATTAATTTTTTTTCAAACAAAGCTTGATTTAAACAAAAAAATAATACCTGTTTGGTTGATAGCCTAGAACTTCTTTTTCGACAATTTCAAAAGCTCTCAAATTTTTTTCAAAAATTTTAGACAGATTTAATAAAACATTGCCTTCGTTTGATTTGTTTCCATTGAATGGAAAAGATCGAAGCTTTATTTTCTTTGCCCTGAGCAGCTTTGAATCTAAAATTAGACCAATTTCATTTTCATTTAACTTCAATTTTGGTCTAAACTCTTTGATAGACTCCTAGAATAAATATTTGTCAAAGTGGATTTTTGTTTTTAAATTTTTTTTATAATTTACTTGCAAAGCGTTTTTGAGCCAAAAAAGCATTTTTGCTTCCTCATTGTCCATTTGATCAGCTATGACCAGAGGATAGATTTCGTTTAGGCCTAATCTTTTCAAAAAAGCGTGAATTAACTTAGGAAAGGTGCCAAAGTTGTCTCCATAACTGGTGTCACCAAGTCCAAGAATACTAAATCGAACTTTTGACTTTGATACATGATCTTGTGACCTGTTTTGTAATCTATTATTTCTTAATAAAAATAAAAAATTAGCAAAAATATTTTTTTTTCAAAATAAGTTACTTATTAAATTCATTTATTCTGTCCTCAATTAATTTTCCATTAGTTGGTGAATCTCCATTTCCTGTCGTGCTTGCCACAATCAAAACTAAATCTTCATTTTTCAAATTTTCCAGACTGTACTCGTTCAACACCATAATCTTTTATTTTGTTTTAGATTTTTTAAATTTTTTATTGAATAAAATATTTTTTAAAAATCAATAAAAATCTAAAATTTTCTTAATTTTTCTTAAAAATTCAAATTTGAAAGTCTTTTTTTATTCCAATCAATTGAAAGCCCCCAAAAGGATAAAAAGTATTTGAATTTTAAAACAATATTGTCAATTGTAAAATATTAAAATAACAATTTATTTAAAAAAAAAGCTACTAAAGAAATCGGACAATTTCTTTTTCGGTTGAAGATATTTTTCAAATATAAAACAAACTTGCCTTTTAAAAATAATTAAAAAAAACTTTAAAATATTTTTCAAGTTAAATTTTTGAGAGGTTTTTCTAAGAAATGTTCGCCTCAGTTTTAAATGAAAATATGATGTTAATTCAGCAAATGAATCTGTGTGTGAAGTTGGTCCTTTAAAAGATTTTTGAGGGAAATAAATTTTATCAAGGATAATTAGAAATCCTTAAAAAATATTTATCAACTCAAAAATTAAATTAAATTAGACAAAAATTGATAAATTTTTTATTTAATTTGCTGAATGGTTCTTACTTTAGTTTTGAAAACTTTGCTGAACAAATTCAAAGTTATTTCGGAGAAATTTTTGGCTTTTCCCGTTTGACTTGCATAGAGAATACAACATTTTGGTCTAGTTTTTAACTTGGCATTCAAAGACTTTAAAAATGGCATCGAACATTTAACCAAAGTTTTAAATTTAATTGACTTTTTTGGTAATCGTGGCATTTCCTGAAATTAAAAAAATAATATCTTTAGTCTCAAACTTAAAAAGCGGAAAGCATTTGATTTCTACCTGATACTCATAATAAGGCTTTAGTATGTAGTTTATCATTTCCAGTCCAAATATTGGTGTTATATGAGCTGACATTGAAGGGTTTATCCAGACCCAGTCGGATGGAGTGCCTCCTCTTAATTTCATTTCATTTTCCCAATGTTTCACAAAAGATTCAGACGCAGTGTGAAGATCAACAATGGTCACACCAGCTTTGTTAAACGAATGCAAAATGGCCTTGTTTGTTTCGAGCAAAACTTCGTCTTTCCAAAGCGACACATTGCTTCTAGTGTCCAGACCCAAGACTGTGGCTATTATTTTTAGTTTGTCATATCTAAGAGCTTCAGTTAAATCTCGACCAATTTCAGTGTTCATGTACCATCCATTAAACGCAACACAATTGAAATAAATTCCACCAGCATCCATGCACATGGAAGACACTGCTGGAACAGCAAACCATTTTAATCTTAATTCCTTGAAGGCTTCGTATCTTTAAATAAAAATTTTAAATAAACCTTTTTTTGTTTATTTCTTCGTTCACAAGTTAAAACCATTAATAAAAAAATTGATTTTTCTCTGATTAAAGTTTTGTTTAATTTTTAAATAAAATAAAAAAAGTTTATTTTGCTTTTTAAATTATCCCAGATTTTTAATCTACGATTAGAAATGCAAAAATATAAACTTATTAAAATAAATATTACAAAACAAAATGTATTTTTACAGTTTATGAAATGTGCCATTTAAAATAAATATTTTTTTTCATTACAAAATTTAATTTTTTAATTAATTGCATTAAATTTTATTATTCATTTATAATTTATAATCTTCATCTGAAAGCTCAATTTCGAAATGAATATTTAACCTGGAAATAAAATTTAAAAAAAATCTACTTTGGGTGTTCTATTTCGACTTGCAGTGCCAACTCAGGAGGTATTTCATAAACATCGGGCTTTTTTCCATCAACTTGCAGCACCAGTGGTAATATGTCGAATTCTGTTCTTTTTCCTTTCCATCCCAAGGCTTCACATATCTAAAATAAATTGAAAAATGAGACCAAAATTTTGAAAATTTATTTATTCTTTGATAGAAATTTACCTTCGTAAAATCAATTTGAGATTTATCTCCAATTGTATCTGTTTCACTTATTTCATAACCAGCATAGTTTATCAACTGACTATTCCATATACGCATATCATGCTTTTCTTTGACTCTTTGCCTAAAAACAGTGAGGGCCGATCTGATATTTCCACCATTGTTCGCATATTTCAAGTGTTCACAAAGCAAATCGAACATCTCTTTTGTAGTAGTGCAATGTCGACCATCAAAAAGCTTCATTTTTGACCAGTTTATTCTGCCAATGCATCGGGCTGCATTTCTCCAAGAAGTTCTCCCAGCAAACTCCAATTCATTAAATGTTAAATCATACTTTTTGTATTTTGAAAAATATTTGTCTGATTTATTAAGCCTGTCCTGATGGAATGTTGAATTTTTCCTGTATAATTTTTTTTTAATTTTTCCCTTCTATGAAAATTAGTATAACCTAATGAATCTATTTTCCAAAAGATGGCTCATAAAAAGTTTTTTTTCTTATTTTTAATACAATAAATATTAAAAACTAGAAAAAAAACTTAATAGGAAATTTAATAAATTAAAAAAAAAACTCTTAAAAACAAATAAAATTAAGTTGATTTTACTTATTTAAGTGTTTTTAACTAAATAGATTCAAATAGGCTTTTAAAAAACAAACTAAAAATACTGGTTTATTGATTCAAAATATTGCCCAAGAAATTCGTTATGTTCTATTTTTGCTTCTTGCAAGTCCTTTTGCTGGTTCATTTTCAAGGGCTGAGTTTTTAGTATTGAGCCTTTGCAGAATTTTTCAGTACAGCCAATGCCCTAATATTATTTGATTATTTAATATAAAAAAAATTCAATTTTCTACTTTATTGGACTTATTGTGCAAAGTTTCGGTAAAACTGCGACCATCACTTAAACTGTTCAGAACAAAAGGACACTTTTTGTCATTTCTTAATTTTGTCTTTATATCATTTGCTCTTGGCAATGGTGATGGTTTTGTTCTTGAAGATAAACATTCTAGTGCTTTAGGCACTTTGTCTTGTACTTTTTCATCTTTATTAAATTGTGTTTTGGAATTCATATCTCTTGTTAAAATAGGAACATGAAATGTTCAAGTTTAAATACCATAATATGATTCAAAAGCTGTTTCTTTTAAAATGCATTATTAATTAAATAAATATTAAAATAAATTATATTTAAAATCATTTAGAAATTTAAATATTTAGAGTCTAAAAAAATCTAAAAAATATGAAATTAAGTAATTTCATATTTGAAAATACAAATAAAAAATCTAAAACAAATGATATTACTTAATTTCTATTGATTAATTTTTTAGATTTCTTAGATTTTTTATTTGTATTTTCAAATATGAAATTACTTAATTTCATATTTTTTAGATTTTTTTAGAATTAAATGAACAATTGAATAAATAAAGATTAGAATTTATTTTTTTAAATGAAATTTATTTAAATATTTAATTAATTAATATTGCATTTTAAAAGAAACAGCTTTAGAATCATATGTTGGTATTTAAACTTGAACATTTCATGTTCCTATTTTAACAAGAAATATAAATTCCAAAACACAATTTCAAGATCTCAAAGATCTCTACAAGATGCTATTGACCGGAGTTGAAAATACTCAACGGTCAATGAATTATTCAAGTTTGAAAAAGTGAAAAAAACGTATTTTTCGGCTTTTTTCAAAACGATCTGGTGACCTGGATTTTTTGAGGAGCCGGTCACCCAAGGACTCTATGGATATTTCATTAATTAAGCTTGCCTTTGGCTTATACAGATCGAAAAAAGCTTCAAAATTCGCAAAGTTATCCGACTTGAAAACAAGTTAATTTTGACCGAATTCATAAACCTCACGTTCTTGCAATTTGGTCAAATATTAAGCTGCCGGAATGATAAAAGTATCTATTTTAATTCTGCAATTACCAATAAAGCAGTAAAAGAAGA
The DNA here is from genome assembly GCA_016802215.1 of Brachionus paranguensis. Lineage (NCBI taxonomy): Eukaryota > Metazoa > Rotifera > Eurotatoria > Ploima > Brachionidae > Brachionus > Brachionus paranguensis. The sequence goes on from JAESIX010000007.1 coordinate 420,665, forward strand.
AATTTGAACTGTAAAATTTCGTAAAAAAACATATTTTCAACTCAATCAATAAATGTCTTTTGCTAGATATTGTTCAGGTTTATAGTTTTAAAAGCAAGCAATTTTAAAAATTAAAAGCAACTATCATCTTTATTAGTGAACAGTTTTAATATTTAATTTGAAAAATAAAAAATTTGAAAGTTTAAATCTTGTTTTCTTGGATTTTTGGATAACTTTGCTGACCAGCTTCATTTTTTACAGCATCATCGGCTTTGTCAAAAAATTTAATTGTTCTTTTTTTTTTGTTGAGACACTATTTTCTAAAATAAGAAGAATTATAAAATAAAAAAATTAAAAGTCATTGATAAAATATTTATTTGTCATAAAATGTTTTTTTAATAAAATTCCTTAATTTAATGTTTGTGATTTGAGTACTTTGTAAAATTATAAAAACTAATTAAATGTGAAAAATGTTAGCTTTTATGTTAGATCAAAATAAAGTTTTAATTTATTGGAAGTATTTGATTTCTAAAAGCATTCTATGAATTGAAAATATCCTCATGATATCTATTTTCATTTTTTAATTTCTGGATAAATGTGTCATCTTGCTCTTTGCCTAATAATTGCATATTTTTGGCAAAAATCGCTTTCAGTTTTTCCGCTACTCCAGAAGCCATTTGGGACCTGCCACATACAAAGATATGCGCTCTCTTGTTCACCACAAGCTCAAAAATTTTATCCGAATTTTCCCATAGCTTATCTTGAACATACTCCTTTGAAATGATCATTTAAATTTTGATTTTTTGGTTAATTTTTATTTGAAAAAAAAACCTTTGGAAAATTCAAGTCTCTGCTGAAAGCAATGTGAAATTCGCTCAAAACGTGGTTGTCTTTAAGTGCCTCAATTTCTTTCATGTACAAAAAATCTTTATTTTTGGCTCTGCATCCATAAAAAAGAATAAAATCGCCAAATCTATCAGAATTAATTCTGCTTTGATAATTAAGCTCTCTTTGCGTCCAGAAACTTCTAAATGGCGCAATGCCTGTCCCTGTGCCAATCATGATGACCGGCACAGACAAATCATCCGGTAGAATGAACTTGTTTGATCTTGAATTAAATATATGTTTAAATTCAAACTAAAGACGTAATTTATATTTGATTTTACTGAATTATCTCGGCTGGCAGCACTATTCCAATGGGAGAATCAGCTAGAAATTTTGTACAAACTCCGTAATGGCTTGAATCAGCAAATTTTGATTCATTTTTCAAAACTCCAAAAGTAATTTCCAATTCATTTTTGTCTTTGTTTATACATGAACTTATGCTGTAAAATCTAGACTTCATGTGTGGCAAGACTGCCAGCAAATTGTTTATATCCGGGTTAACAGATTCATAAGTTTTGAGTACATCCACTAAACTTGGATATTCAGCTTTCCATGATTCGTATTTTTTCCAGTCCTTTAAAAATTTGAAAAGTAAATTTTAAAATTTACAACTACCTCATTTTCCAAAATTAATTTAAAGAAAAATTATTTTACTTAAATATTGATTAATTAAAAAAAATTTAATTTGAATTTTTCTTACTGTAGCTAATGTCTCTAGGATTTCTCTATCTCTTTCATTCAATGCTTGTGATGCAAGATTTTTAAGTGCTTCTTGGGATAACGGCTTGTTAATGTCAAAGTATTGAGTAAATGCTTGCCTAATTGACATCACCGGATACTTTTTGTCACTTAGCCACAATTCATTTGTACCTTTTAGAAAAAAAATTTTTAAATAAAAAGAAATAATTTAAAATAATTTACTTGTTGACAAACTTTCATCAAATACTTCGAATTTTACTAATTCATCAAAATTTGAACTGTTGCTTAGCCTGGATAAAATAAATTCGACATTTGCTTTTGCATTTTGACCAAATATCTCAATGTGATTTCCTGGAAGATATTTGATCTCAAAGCCTTTAGATCTAAGCCTCAATCTGATTATTGGCTCACTGAAATATTAATTAATTTTTTTTCAAACAAAGCTTGATTTAAACAAAAAAATAATACCTGTTTGGTTGATAGCCTAGAACTTCTTTTTCGACAATTTCAAAAGCTCTCAAATTTTTTTCAAAAATTTTAGACAGATTTAATAAAACATTGCCTTCGTTTGATTTGTTTCCATTGAATGGAAAAGATCGAAGCTTTATTTTCTTTGCCCTGAGCAGCTTTGAATCTAAAATTAGACCAATTTCATTTTCATTTAACTTCAATTTTGGTCTAAACTCTTTGATAGACTCCTAGAATAAATATTTGTCAAAGTGGATTTTTGTTTTTAAATTTTTTTTATAATTTACTTGCAAAGCGTTTTTGAGCCAAAAAGCATTTTTGCTTCCTCATTGTCCATTTGATCAGCTATGACCAGAGGATAGATTTCGTTTAGGCCTAATCTTTTCAAAAAAGCGTGAATTAACTTAGGAAAGGTGCCAAAGTTGTCTCCATAACTGGTGTCACCAAGTCCAAGAATACTAAATCGAACTTTTGACTTTGATACATGATCTTGTGACCTGTTTTGTAATCTATTATTTCTTAATAAAAATAAAAAATTAGCAAAAATATTTTTTTTTCAAAATAAGTTACTTATTAAATTCATTTATTCTGTCCTCAATTAATTTTCCATTAGTTGGTGAATCTCCATTTCCTGTCGTGCTTGCCACAATCAAAACTAAATCTTCATTTTTCAAATTTTCCAGACTGTACTCGTTCAACACCATAATCTTTTATTTTGTTTTAGATTTTTTAAATTTTTTATTGAATAAAATATTTTTTAAAAATCAATAAAAATCTAAAATTTTCTTAATTTTTCTTAAAAATTCAAATTTGAAAGTCTTTTTTTATTCCAATCAATTGAAAGCCCCCAAAAGGATAAAAAGTATTTGAATTTTAAAACAATATTGTCAATTGTAAAATATTAAAATAACAATTTATTTAAAAAAAAAGCTACTAAAGAAATCGGACAATTTCTTTTTCGGTTGAAGATATTTTTCAAATATAAAACAAACTTGCCTTTTAAAAATAATTAAAAAAAACTTTAAAATATTTTTCAAGTTAAATTTTTGAGAGGTTTTTCTAAGAAATGTTCGCCTCAGTTTTAAATGAAAATATGATGTTAATTCAGCAAATGAATCTGTGTGTGAAGTTGGTCCTTTAAAAGATTTTTGAGGGAAATAAATTTTATCAAGGATAATTAGAAATCCTTAAAAAATATTTATCAACTCAAAAATTAAATTAAATTAGACAAAAATTGATAAATTTTTTATTTAATTTGCTGAATGGTTCTTACTTTAGTTTTGAAAACTTTGCTGAACAAATTCAAAGTTATTTCGGAGAAATTTTTGGCTTTTCCCGTTTGACTTGCATAGAGAATACAACATTTTGGTCTAGTTTTTAACTTGGCATTCAAAGACTTTAAAAATGGCATCGAACATTTAACCAAAGTTTTAAATTTAATTGACTTTTTTGGTAATCGTGGCATTTCCTGAAATTAAAAAAATAATATCTTTAGTCTCAAACTTAAAAAGCGGAAAGCATTTGATTTCTACCTGATACTCATAATAAGGCTTTAGTATGTAGTTTATCATTTCCAGTCCAAATATTGGTGTTATATGAGCTGACATTGAAGGGTTTATCCAGACCCAGTCGGATGGAGTGCCTCCTCTTAATTTCATTTCATTTTCCCAATGTTTCACAAAAGATTCAGACGCAGTGTGAAGATCAACAATGGTCACACCAGCTTTGTTAAACGAATGCAAAATGGCCTTGTTTGTTTCGAGCAAAACTTCGTCTTTCCAAAGCGACACATTGCTTCTAGTGTCCAGACCCAAGACTGTGGCTATTATTTTTAGTTTGTCATATCTAAGAGCTTCAGTTAAATCTCGACCAATTTCAGTGTTCATGTACCATCCATTAAACGCAACACAATTGAAATAAATTCCACCAGCATCCATGCACATGGAAGACACTGCTGGAACAGCAAACCATTTTAATCTTAATTCCTTGAAGGCTTCGTATCTTTAAATAAAAATTTTAAATAAACCTTTTTTTGTTTATTTCTTCGTTCACAAGTTAAAACCATTAATAAAAAATTGATTTTTCTCTGATTAAAGTTTTGTTTAATTTTTAAATAAAATAAAAAAAGTTTATTTTGCTTTTTAAATTATCCCAGATTTTTAATCTACGATTAGAAATGCAAAAATATAAACTTATTAAAATAAATATTACAAAACAAAATGTATTTTTACAGTTTATGAAATGTGCCATTTAAAATAAATATTTTTTTTCATTACAAAATTTAATTTTTTAATTAATTGCATTAAATTTTATTATTCATTTATAATTTATAATCTTCATCTGAAAGCTCAATTTCGAAATGAATATTTAACCTGGAAATAAAATTTAAAAAAAATCTACTTTGGGTGTTCTATTTCGACTTGCAGTGCCAACTCAGGAGGTATTTCATAAACATCGGGCTTTTTTCCATCAACTTGCAGCACCAGTGGTAATATGTCGAATTCTGTTCTTTTTCCTTTCCATCCCAAGGCTTCACATATCTAAAATAAATTGAAAAATGAGACCAAAATTTTGAAAATTTATTTATTCTTTGATAGAAATTTACCTTCGTAAAATCAATTTGAGATTTATCTCCAATTGTATCTGTTTCACTTATTTCATAACCAGCATAGTTTATCAACTGACTATTCCATATACGCATATCATGCTTTTCTTTGACTCTTTGCCTAAAAACAGTGAGGGCCGATCTGATATTTCCACCATTGTTCGCATATTTCAAGTGTTCACAAAGCAAATCGAACATCTCTTTTGTAGTAGTGCAATGTCGACCATCAAAAAGCTTCATTTTTGACCAGTTTATTCTGCCAATGCATCGGGCTGCATTTCTCCAAGAAGTTCTCCCAGCAAACTCCAATTCATTAAATGTTAAATCATACTTTTTGTATTTTGAAAAATATTTGTCTGATTTATTAAGCCTGTCCTGATGGAATGTTGAATTTTTCCTGTATAATTTTTTTTTAATTTTTCCCTTCTATGAAAATTAGTATAACCTAATGAATCTATTTTCCAAAAGATGGCTCATAAAAAGTTTTTTTTCTTATTTTTAATACAATAAATATTAAAAACTAGAAAAAAAACTTAATAGGAAATTTAATAAATTAAAAAAAACTCTTAAAAACAAATAAAATTAAGTTGATTTTACTTATTTAAGTGTTTTTAACTAAATAGATTCAAATAGGCTTTTAAAAAACAAACTAAAAATACTGGTTTATTGATTCAAAATATTGCCCAAGAAATTCGTTATGTTCTATTTTTGCTTCTTGCAAGTCCTTTTGCTGGTTCATTTTCAAGGGCTGAGTTTTTAGTATTGAGCCTTTGCAGAATTTTTCAGTACAGCCAATGCCCTAATATTATTTGATTATTTAATATAAAAAAAATTCAATTTTCTACTTTATTGGACTTATTGTGCAAAGTTTCGGTAAAACTGCGACCATCACTTAAACTGTTCAGAACAAAAGGACACTTTTTGTCATTTCTTAATTTTGTCTTTATATCATTTGCTCTTGGCAATGGTGATGGTTTTGTTCTTGAAGATAAACATTCTAGTGCTTTAGGCACTTTGTCTTGTACTTTTTCATCTTTATTAAATTGTGTTTTGGAATTCATATCTCTTGTTAAAATAGGAACATGAAATGTTCAAGTTTAAATACCATAATATGATTCAAAAGCTGTTTCTTTTAAAATGCATTATTAATTAAATAAATATTAAAATAAATTATATTTAAAATCATTTAGATATTTAAATATTTAGAGTCTAAAAAAATCTAAAAAATATGAAATTAAGTAATTTCATATTTGAAAATACAAATAAAAAATCTAAAACAAATGATATTACTTAATTTCTATTGATTAATTTTTTAGATTTCTTAGATTTTTTATTTGTATTTTCAAATATGAAATTACTTAATTTCATATTTTTTAGATTTTTTTAGAATTAAATGAACAATTGAATAAATAAAGATTAGAATTTATTTTTTTAAATGAAATTTATTTAAATATTTAATTAATTAATATTGCATTTTAAAAGAAACAGCTTTAGAATCATATGTTGGTATTTAAACTTGAACATTTCATGTTCCTATTTTAACAAGAAATATAAATTCCAAAACACAATTTCAAGATCTCAAAGATCTCTACAAGATGCTATTGACCGGAGTTGAAAATACTCAACGGTCAATGAATTATTCAAGTTTGAAAAAGTGAAAAAAACGTATTTTTCGGCTTTTTTCAAAACGATCTGGTGACCTGGATTTTTTGAGGAGCCGGTCACCCAAGGACTCTATGGATATTTCATTAATTAAGCTTGCCTTTGGCTTATACAGATCGAAAAAAGCTTCAAAATTCGCAAAGTTATCCGACTTGAAAACAAGTTAATTTTGACCGAATTCATAAACCTCACGTTCTTGCAATTTGGTCAAATATTAAGCTGCCGGAATGATAAAAGTATCTATTTTAATTCTGCAATTACCAATAAAGCAGTAAAAGAAGAAATTTGAACTGTAAAATTTCGTAAAAAAACATATTTTCAACTCAATCAATAAATGTCTTTTGCTAGATATTGTTCAGGTTTATAGTTTTAAAAGCAAGCAATTTTAAAAATTAAAAGCAACTATCATCTTTATTAGTGAACAGTTTTAATATTTAATTTGAAAAATAAAAAATTTGAAAGTTTAAATCTTGTTTTCTTGGATTTTTGGATAACTTTGCTGACCAGCTTCATTTTTTACAGCATCATCGGCTTTGTCAAAAAATTTAATTGTTCTTTTTTTTTTGTTGAGACACTATTTTCTAAAATAAGAAGAATTATAAAATAAAAAATTAAAAGTCATTGATAAAATATTTATTTGTCATAAAATGTTTTTTTAATAAAATTCCTTAATTTAATGTTTGTGATTTGAGTACTTTGTAAAATTATAAAAACTAATTAAATGTGAAAAATGTTAGCTTTTATGTTAGATCAAAATAAAGTTTTAATTTATTGGAAGTATTTGATTTCTAAAAGCATTCTATGAATTGAAAATATCCTCATGATATCTATTTTCACTTTTTAATTTCTGGATAAATGTGTCATCTTGCTCTTTGCCTAATAATTGCATATTTTTGGCAAAAATCGCTTTCAGTTTTTCCGCTACTCCAGAAGCCATTTGGGACCTGCCACATACAAAGATATGCGCTCTCTTGTTCACCACAAGCTCAAAAATTTTATCCGAATTTTCCCATAGCTTATCTTGAACATACTCCTTTGAAATGATCATTTAAATTTTGATTTTTTGGTTAATTTTTATTTGAAAAAAAAACCTTTGGAAAATTCAAGTCTCTGCTGAAAGCAATGTGAAATTCGCTCAAAACGTGGTTGTCTTTAAGTGCCTCAATTTCTTTCATGTACAAAAAATCTTTATTTTTGGCTCTGCATCCATAAAAAAGAATAAAATCGCCAAATCTATCAGAATTAATTCTGCTTTGATAATTAAGCTCTCTTTGCGTCCAGAAACTTCTAAATGGCGCAATGCCTGTCCCTGTGCCAATCATGATGACCGGCACAGACAAATCATCCGGTAGAATGAACTTGTTTGATCTTGAATTAAATATATGTTTAAATTCAAACTAAAGACGTAATTTATATTTGATTTTACTGAATTATCTCGGCTGGCAGCACTATTCCAATGGGAGAATCAGCTAGAAATTTTGTACAAACTCCGTAATGGCTTGAATCAGCAAATTTTGATTCATTTTTCAAAACTCCAAAAGTAATTTCCAATTCATTTTTGTCTTTGTTTATACATGAACTTATGCTGTAAAATCTAGACTTCATGTGTGGCAAGACTGCCAGCAAATTGTTTATATCCGGGTTAACAGATTCATAAGTTTTGAGTACATCCACTAAACTTGGATATTCAGCTTTCCATGATTCGTATTTTTTCCAGTCCTTTAAAAATTTGAAAAGTAAATTTTAAAATTTACAACTACCTCATTTTCCAAAATTAATTTAAAGAAAAATTATTTTACTTAAATATTGATTAATTAAAAAAAATTTAATTTGAATTTTTCTTACTGTAGCTAATGTCTCTAGGATTTCTCTATCTCTTTCATTCAATGCTTGTGATGCAAGATTTTTAAGTGCTTCTTGGATAACGGCTTGTTAATGTCAAAGTATTGAGTAAATGCTTGCCTAATTGACATCACCGGATACTTTTTGTCACTTAGCCACAATTCATTTGTACCTTTTAGAAAAAAAATTTTTAAATAAAAAGAAATAATTTAAAATAATTTACTTGTTGACAAACTTTCATCAAATACTTCGAATTTTACTAATTCATCAAAATTTGAACTGTTGCTTAGCCTGGATAAAATAAATTCGACATTTGCTTTTGCATTTTGACCAAATATCTCAATGTGATTTCCTGGAAGATATTTGATCTCAAAGCCTTTAGATCTAAGCCTCAATCTGATTATTGGCTCACTGAAATATTAATTAATTTTTTTTCAAACAAAGCTTGATTTAAACAAAAAAATAATACCTGTTTGGTTGATAGCCTAGAACTTCTTTTTCGACAATTTCAAAAGCTCTCAAATTTTTTTCAAAAATTTTAGACAGATTTAATAAAACATTGCCTTCGTTTGATTTGTTTCCATTGAATGGAAAAGATCGAAGCTTTATTTTCTTTGCCCTGAGCAGCTTTGAATCTAAAATTAGACCAATTTCATTTTCATTTAACTTCAATTTTGGTCTAAACTCTTTGATAGACTCCTAGAATAAATATTTGTCAAAGTGGATTTTTGTTTTTAAATTTTTTTTATAATTTACTTGCAAAGCGTTTTTGAGCCAAAAAAGCATTTTTGCTTCCTCATTGTCCATTTGATCAGCTATGACCAGAGGATAGATTTCGTTTAGGCCTAATCTTTTCAAAAAAGCGTGAATTAACTTAGGAAAGGTGCCAAAGTTGTCTCCATAACTGGTGTCACCAAGTCCAAGAATACTAAATCGAACTTTTGACTTTGATACATGATCTTGTGACCTGTTTTGTAATCTATTATTTCTTAATAAAAATAAAAAATTAGCAAAAATATTTTTTTTTCAAAATAAGTTACTTATTAAATTCATTTATTCTGTCCTCAATTAATTTTCCATTAGTTGGTGAATCTCCATTTCCTGTCGTGCTTGCCACAATCAAAACTAAATCTTCATTTTTCAAATTTTCCAGACTGTACTCGTTCAACACCATAATCTTTTATTTTGTTTTAGATTTTTTAAATTTTTTATTGAATAAAATATTTTTTAAAAATCAATAAAAATCTAAAATTTTCTTAATTTTTCTTAAAAATTCAAATTTGAAAGTCTTTTTTTATTCCAATCAATTGAAAGCCCCCAAAAGGATAAAAAGTATTTGAATTTTAAAACAATATTGTCAATTGTAAAATATTAAAATAACAATTTATTTAAAAAAAAAGCTACTAAAGAAATCGGACAATTTCTTTTTCGGTTGAAGATATTTTTCAAATATAAAACAAACTTGCCTTTTAAAAATAATTAAAAAAAACTTTAAAATATTTTTCAAGTTAAATTTTTGAGAGGTTTTTCTAAGAAATGTTCGCCTCAGTTTTAAATGAAAATATGATGTTAATTCAGCAAATGAATCTGTGTGTGAAGTTGGTCCTTTAAAAGATTTTTGAGGGAAATAAATTTTATCAAGGATAATTAGAAATCCTTAAAAAATATTTATCAACTCAAAAATTAAATTAAATTAGACAAAAATTGATAAATTTTTTATTTAATTTGCTGAATGGTTCTTACTTTAGTTTTGAAAACTTTGCTGAACAAATTCAAAGTTATTTCGGAGAAATTTTTGGCTTTTCCCGTTTGACTTGCATAGAGAATACAACATTTTGGTCTAGTTTTTAACTTGGCATTCAAAGACTTTAAAAATGGCATCGAACATTTAACCAAAGTTTTAAATTTAATTGACTTTTTTGGTAATCGTGGCATTTCCTGAAATTAAAAAAATAATATCTTTAGTCTCAAACTTAAAAAGCGGAAAGCATTTGATTTCTACCTGATACTCATAATAAGGCTTTAGTATGTAGTTTATCATTTCCAGTCCAAATATTGGTGTTATATGAGCTGACATTGAAGGGTTTATCCAGACCCAGTCGGATGGAGTGCCTCCTCTTAATTTCATTTCATTTTCCCAATGTTTCACAAAAGATTCAGACGCAGTGTGAAGATCAACAATGGTCACACCAGCTTTGTTAAACGAATGCAAAATGGCCTTGTTTGTTTCGAGCAAAACTTCGTCTTTCCAAAGCGACACATTGCTTCTAGTGTCCAGACCCAAGACTGTGGCTATTATTTTTAGTTTGTCATATCTAAGAGCTTCAGTTAAATCTCGACCAATTTCAGTGTTCATGTACCATCCATTAAACGCAACACAATTGAAATAAATTCCACCAGCATCCATGCACATGGAAGACACTGCTGGAACAGCAAACCATTTTAATCTTAATTCCTTGAAGGCTTCGTATCTTTAAATAAAAATTTTAAATAAACCTTTTTTTGTTTATTTCTTCGTTCACAAGTTAAAACCATTAATAAAAAAATTGATTTTTCTCTGATTAAAGTTTTGTTTAATTTTTAAATAAAATAAAAAAAGTTTATTTTGCTTTTTAAATTATCCCAGATTTTTAATCTACGATTAGAAATGCAAAAATATAAACTTATTAAAATAAATATTACAAAACAAAATGTATTTTTACAGTTTATGAAATGTGCCATTTAAAATAAATATTTTTTTTTCATTACAAAATTTAATTTTTTAATTAATTGCATTAAATTTTATTATTCATTTATAATTTATAATCTTCATCTGAAAGCTCAATTTCGAAATGAATATTTAACCTGGAAATAAAATTTAAAAAAAATCTACTTTGGGTGTTCTATTTCGACTTGCAGTGCCAACTCAGGAGGTATTTCATAAACATCGGGCTTTTTTCCATCAACTTGCAGCACCAGTGGTAATATGTCGAATTCTGTTCTTTTTCCTTTCCATCCCAAGGCTTCACATATCTAAAATAAATTGAAAAATGAGACCAAAATTTTGAAAATTTATTTATTCTTTGATAGAAATTTACCTTCGTAAAATCAATTTGAGATTTATCTCCAATTGTATCTGTTTCACTTATTTCATAACCAGCATAGTTTATCAACTGACTATTCCATATACGCATATCATGCTTTTCTTTGACTCTTTGCCTAAAAACAGTGAGGGCCGATCTGATATTTCCACCATTGTTCGCATATTTCAAGTGTTCACAAAGCAAATCGAACATCTCTTTTGTAGTAGTGCAATGTCGACCATCAAAAAGCTTCATTTTTGACCAGTTTATTCTGCCAATGCATCGGGCTGCATTTCTCCAAGAAGTTCTCCCAGCAAACTCCAATTCATTAAATGTTAAATCATACTTTTTGTATTTTGAAAAATATTTGTCTGATTTATTAAGCCTGTCCTGATGGAATGTTGAATTTTTCCTGTATAATTTTTTTTTTAATTTTTCCCTTCTATGAAAATTAGTATAACCTAATGAATCTATTTTCCAAAAGATGGCTCATAAAAAGTTTTTTTTCTTATTTTTAATACAATAAATATTAAAAACTAGAAAAAAAACTTAATAGGAAATTTAATAAATTAAAAAAAAACTCTTAAAAACAAATAAAATTAAGTTGATTTTACTTATTTAAGTGTTTTTAACTAAATAGATTCAAATAGGCTTTTAAAAAACAAACTAAAAATACTGGTTTATTGATTCAAAATATTGCCCAAGAAATTCGTTATGTTCTATTTTTGCTTCTTGCAAGTCCTTTTGCTGGTTCATTTTCAAGGGCTGAGTTTTTAGTATTGAGCCTTTGCAGAATTTTTCAGTACAGCCAATGCCCTAATATTATTTGATTATTTAATATAAAAAAAATTCAATTTTCTACTTTATTGGACTTATTGTGCAAAGTTTCGGTAAAACTGCGACCATCACTTAAACTGTTCAGAACAAAAGGACACTTTTTGTCATTTCTTAATTTTGTCTTTATATCATTTGCTCTTGGCAATGGTGATGGTTTTGTTCTTGAAGATAAACATTCTAGTGCTTTAGGCACTTTGTCTTGTACTTTTTCATCTTTATTAAATTGTGTTTTGGAATTCATATCTCTTGTTAAAATAGGAACATGAAATGTTCAAGTTTAAATACCATAATATGATTCAAAAGCTGTTTCTTTTAAAATGCATTATTAATTAAATAAATATTAAAATAAATTATATTTAAAATCATTTAGAAATTTAAATATTTAGAGTCTAAAAAATCTAAAAAATATCAAATTAAGTAAAAAAATGCTGACTGTAAAAAAATATCACAACTTATAAAAAAATTACATTTTGATCGAAGTAAAAAAAAAATCCAAGAAAACAAAATTTAAACTTTTCAAAATTTTTTATTCTTCAATTCAATATTAAAACTGTTCACTAATAAAGATGAAAGTTGCTTTTATTTTTTTAGACTCTAAATATTTGTTTTTTTAAATATAAATTATTTTAATATTTATTTAATTAATATTGCATTTCAAAAGAAACAGCTTTTGAATCATATTTTGGTATTTAAACTTGAACATTTCATGTTCGTATTCTAACAAGAGATATGAATTCCAAAACAAAATTTAATAAAGATGAAAAAGTACTAGATAAAGTGCCAATCAATCAGTTTTTGATTTCTTTGAATTGAATGGATTTAACCATAGGAGCTCCATTGATCCCTTTAAATAAGCCGAACTCAATTATCCTTTACACCACAACACAACTTGCTTGCAAATAAACTCTGACTGATATTACATAACATTCGATTTAAAATAAGGAATTGAAAAAGTCATTCCATTTGAAAAAAGCCGAAAAATGCGTTTTTTTCACTTTTTCAAACTTGAATAATTCAATGACCGTTGAGTATTTTCAACTCCGGTCAAAAGCATCTTGTAGAGCTCGTTGAGATCTTGACTTTGAGTACTCTATCATTACGGTAGCTTAATTATTGACCAAATTGCAAGAACGTGAAGTTTTTGAATTTGGTAAAAATTAACTTGTTTTCAAGTCGCATAACTTTGCGAATTTTGAAGCTTTTTTCGATCTGTAAAAGCCAAAGTCAAGCTTAATTAATGAACTATCCATAGAGTCCTTGGGTGACCGGGTCCTCAAAAAATCCAGGTCACCAGATCGTTTTGAAAAAAGCCGAAAAATGCGTTTTTTTCACTTTTTCAAACTTGAATAATTCAATGACCGTTGAGTATTTTCAACTCCGGTCAAAAGCATCTTGTAGAGCTCGTTGAGATCTTGACTTTGAGTACTCTATCATTACGGTAGCTTAATTATTGACCAAATTGCAAGAACGTGAAGTTTTTGAATTTGGTAAAAATTAACTTGTTTTCAAGTCGCATAACTTTGCGAATTTTGAAGCTTTTTTCGATCTGTAAAAGCCAAAGTCAAGCTTAATTAATGAACTATCCATAGAGTCCTTGGGTGACCGGGTCCTCAAAAAATCCAGGTCACCAGATCGTTTTGAAAAAAGCCGAAAAATGCGTTTTTTTCACTTTTTCAAACTTGAATAATTCAATGACCGTTGAGTATTTTCAACTCCGGTCAAAAGCATCTTGTAGAGCTCGTTGAGATCTTGACTTTGAGTACTCTATCATTACGGTAGCTTAATTATTGACCAAATTGCAAGAACGTGAAGTTTTTGAATTTGGTAAAAATTAACTTGTTTTCAAGTCGCATAACTTTGCGAATTTTGAAGCTTTTTTCGATCTGTAAAAGCCAAAGTCAAGCTTAATTAATGAACTATCCATAGAGTCCTTGGGTGACCGGGTCCTCAAAAAATCCAGGTCACCAGATCGTTTTGAAAAAAGCCGAAAAATGCGTTTTTTTCACTTTTTCAAACTTGAATAATTCAATGACCGTTGAGTATTTTCAACTCCGGTCAAAAGCATCTTGTAGAGCTCGTTGAGATCTTGACTTTGAGTACTCTATCATTACGGTAGCTTAATTATTGACCAAATTGCAAGAACGTGAAGTTTTTGAATTTGGTAAAAATTAACTTGTTTTCAAGTCGCATAACTTTGCGAATTTTGAAGCTTTTTTCGATCTGTAAAAGCCAAAGTCAAGCTTAATTAATGAACTATCCATAGAGTCCTTGGGTGACCGGGTCCTCAAAAAATCCAGGTCACCAGATCGTTTTGAAAAAAGCCGAAAAATGCGTTTTTTTCACTTTTTCAAACTTGAATAATTCAATGACCGTTGAGTATTTTCAACTCCGGTCAAAAGCATCTTGTAGAGCTCGTTGAGATCTTGACTTTGAGTACTCTATCATTACGGTAGCTTAATTATTGACCAAATTGCAAGAACGTGAAGTTTTTGAATTTGGTAAAAATTAACTTGTTTTCAAGTCGCATAACTTTGCGAATTTTGAAGCTTTTTTCGATCTGTAAAAGCCAAAGTCAAGCTTAATTAATGAACTATCCATAGAGTCCTTGGGTGACCGGGTCCTCAAAAAATCCAGGTCACCAGATCGTTTTGAAAAAAGCCGAAAAATGCGTTTTTTTCACTTTTTCAAACTTGAATAATTCAATGACCGTTGAGTATTTTCAACTCCGGTCAAAAGCATCTTGTAGAGCTCGTTGAGATCTTGACTTTGAGTACTCTATCATTACGGTAGCTTAATTATTGACCAAATTGCAAGAACGTGAAGTTTTTGAATTTGGTAAAAATTAACTTGTTTTCAAGTCGCATAACTTTGCGAATTTTGAAGCTTTTTTCGATCTGTAAAAGCCAAAGTCAAGCTTAATTAATGAACTATCCATAGAGTCCTTGGGTGACCGGGTCCTCAAAAAATCCAGGTCACCAGATCGTTTTGAAAAAAGCCGAAAAATGCGTTTTTTTCACTTTTTCAAACTTGAATAATTCAATGACCGTTGAGTATTTTCAACTCCGGTCAAAAGCATCTTGTAGAGCTCGTTGAGATCTTGACTTTGAGTACTCTATCATTACGGTAGCTTAATTATTGACCAAATTGCAAGAACGTGAAGTTTTTGAATTTGGTAAAAATTAACTTGTTTTCAAGTCGCATAACTTTGCGAATTTTGAAGCTTTTTTCGATCTGTAAAAGCCAAAGTCAAGCTTAATTAATGAACTATCCATAGAGTCCTTGGGTGACCGGGTCCTCAAAAAATCCAGGTCACCAGATCGTTTTGAAAAAAGCCGAAAAATGCGTTTTTTTCACTTTTTCAAACTTGAATAATTCAATGACCGTTGAGTATTTTCAACTCCGGTCAAAAGCATCTTGTAGAGCTCGTTGAGATCTTGACTTTGAGTACTCTATCATTACGGTAGCTTAATTATTGACCAAATTGCAAGAACGTGAAGTTTTTGAATTTGGTAAAAATTAACTTGTTTTCAAGTCGCATAACTTTGCGAATTTTGAAGCTTTTTTCGATCTGTAAAAGCCAAAGTCAAGCTTAATTAATGAACTATCCATAGAGTCCTTGGGTGACCGGGTCCTCAAAAAATCCAGGTCACCAGATCGTTTTGAAAAAAGCCGAAAAATGCGTTTTTTTCACTTTTTCAAACTTGAATAATTCAATGACCGTTGAGTATTTTCAACTCCGGTCAAAAGCATCTTGTAGAGCTCGTTGAGATCTTGACTTTGAGTACTCTATCATTACGGTAGCTTAATTATTGACCAAATTGCAAGAACGTGAAGTTTTTGAATTTGGTAAAAATTAACTTGTTTTCAAGTCGCATAACTTTGCGAATTTTGAAGCTTTTTTCGATCTGTAAAAGCCAAAGTCAAGCTTAATTAATGAACTATCCATAGAGTCCTTGGGTGACCGGGTCCTCAAAAAATCCAGGTCACCAGATCGTTTTGAAAAAAGCCGAAAAATGCGTTTTTTTCACTTTTTCAAACTTGAATAATTCAATGACCGTTGAGTATTTTCAACTCCGGTCAAAAGCATCTTGTAGAGCTCGTTGAGATCTTGACTTTGAGTACTCTATCATTACGGTAGCTTAATTATTGACCAAATTGCAAGAACGTGAAGTTTTTGAATTTGGTAAAAATTAACTTGTTTTCAAGTCGCATAACTTTGCGAATTTTGAAGCTTTTTTCGATCTGTAAAAGCCAAAGTCAAGCTTAATTAATGAACTATCCATAGAGTCCTTGGGTGACCGGGTCCTCAAAAAATCCAGGTCACCAGATCGTTTTGAAAAAAGCCGAAAAATGCGTTTTTTTTCACTTTTTCAAACTTGAATAATTCAATGACCGTTGAGTATTTTCAACTCCGGTCAAAAGCATCTTGTAGAGCTCGTTGAGATCTTGACTTTGAGTACTCTATCATTACGGTAGCTTAATTATTGACCAAATTGCAAGAACGTGAAGTTTTTGAATTTGGTAAAAATTAACTTGTTTTCAAGTCGCATAACTTTGCGAATTTTGAAGCTTTTTTCGATCTGTAAAAGCCAAAGTCAAGCTTAATTAATGAACTATCCATAGAGTCCTTGGGTGACCGGGTCCTCAAAAAATCCAGGTCACCAGATCGTTTTGAAAAAAGCCGAAAAATGCGTTTTTTTCACTTTTTCAAACTTGAATAATTCAATGACCGTTGAGTATTTTCAACTCCGGTCAAAAGCATCTTGTAGAGCTCGTTGAGATCTTGACTTTGAGTACTCTATCATTACGGTAGCTTAATTATTGACCAAATTGCAAGAACGTGAAGTTTTTGAATTTGGTAAAAATTAACTTGTTTTCAAGTCGCATAACTTTGCGAATTTTGAAGCTTTTTTCGATCTGTAAAAGCCAAAGTCAAGCTTAATTAATGAACTATCCATAGAGTCCTTGGGTGACCGGGTCCTCAAAAAATCCAGGTCACCAGATCGTTTTGAAAAAAGCCGAAAAATGCGTTTTTTTCACTTTTTCAAACTTGAATAATTCAATGACCGTTGAGTATTTTCAACTCCGGTCAAAAGCATCTTGTAGAGCTCGTTGAGATCTTGACTTTGAGTACTCTATCATTACGGTAGCTTAATTATTGACCAAATTGCAAGAACGTGAAGTTTTTGAATTTGGTAAAAATTAACTTGTTTTCAAGTCGCATAACTTTGCGAATTTTGAAGCTTTTTTCGATCTGTAAAAGCCAAAGTCAAGCTTAATTAATGAACTATCCATAGAGTCCTTGGGTGACCGGGTCCTCAAAAAATCCAGGTCACCAGATCGTTTTGAAAAAAGCCGAAAAATGCGTTTTTTTCACTTTTTCAAACTTGAATAATTCAATGACCGTTGAGTATTTTCAACTCCGGTCAAAAGCATCTTGTAGAGCTCGTTGAGATCTTGACTTTGAGTACTCTATCATTACGGTAGCTTAATTATTGACCAAATTGCAAGAACGTGAAGTTTTTGAATTTGGTAAAAATTAACTTGTTTTCAAGTCGCATAACTTTGCGAATTTTGAAGCTTTTTTCGATCTGTAAAAGCCAAAGTCAAGCTTAATTAATGAACTATCCATAGAGTCCTTGGGTGACCGGGTCCTCAAAAAATCCAGGTCACCAGATCGTTTTGAAAAAAGCCGAAAAATGCGTTTTTTTCACTTTTTCAAACTTGAATAATTCAATGACCGTTGAGTATTTTCAACTCCGGTCAAAAGCATCTTGTAGAGCTCGTTGAGATCTTGACTTTGAGTACTCTATCATTACGGTAGCTTAATTATTGACCAAATTGCAAGAACGTGAAGTTTTTGAATTTGGTAAAAATTAACTTGTTTTCAAGTCGCATAACTTTGCGAATTTTGAAGCTTTTTTCGATCTGTAAAAGCCAAAGTCAAGCTTAATTAATGAACTATCCATAGAGTCCTTGGGTGACCGGGTCCTCAAAAAATCCAGGTCACCAGATCGTTTTGAAAAAAGCCGAAAAATGCGTTTTTTTCACTTTTTCAAACTTGAATAATTCAATGACCGTTGAGTATTTTCAACTCCGGTCAAAAGCATCTTGTAGAGCTCGTTGAGATCTTGACTTTGAGTACTCTATCATTACGGTAGCTTAATTATTGACCAAATTGCAAGAACGTGAAGTTTTTGAATTTGGTAAAAATTAACTTGTTTTCAAGTCGCATAACTTTGCGAATTTTGAAGCTTTTTTCGATCTGTAAAAGCCAAAGTCAAGCTTAATTAATGAACTATCCATAGAGTCCTTGGGTGACCGGGTCCTCAAAAAATCCAGGTCACCAGATCGTTTTGAAAAAAGCCGAAAAATGCGTTTTTTTCACTTTTTCAAACTTGAATAATTCAATGACCGTTGAGTATTTTCAACTCCGGTCAAAAGCATCTTGTAGAGCTCGTTGAGATCTTGACTTTGAGTACTCTATCATTACGGTAGCTTAATTATTGACCAAATTGCAAGAACGTGAAGTTTTTGAATTTGGTAAAAATTAACTTGTTTTCAAGTCGCATAACTTTGCGAATTTTGAAGCTTTTTTCGATCTGTAAAAGCCAAAGTCAAGCTTAATTAATGAACTATCCATAGAGTCCTTGGGTGACCGGGTCCTCAAAAAATCCAGGTCACCAGATCGTTTTGAAAAAAGCCGAAAAATGCGTTTTTTTCACTTTTTCAAACTTGAATAATTCAATGACCGTTGAGTATTTTCAACTCCGGTCAAAAGCATCTTGTAGAGCTCGTTGAGATCTTGACTTTGAGTACTCTATCATTACGGTAGCTTAATTATTGACCAAATTGCAAGAACGTGAAGTTTTTGAATTTGGTAAAAATTAACTTGTTTTCAAGTCGCATAACTTTGCGAATTTTGAAGCTTTTTTCGATCTGTAAAAGCCAAAGTCAAGCTTAATTAATGAACTATCCATAGAGTCCTTGGGTGACCGGGTCCTCAAAAAATCCAGGTCACCAGATCGTTTTGAAAAAAGCCGAAAAATGCGTTTTTTTCACTTTTTCAAACTTGAATAATTCAATGACCGTTGAGTATTTTCAACTCCGGTCAAAAGCATCTTGTAGAGCTCGTTGAGATCTTGACTTTGAGTACTCTATCATTACGGTAGCTTAATTATTGACCAAATTGCAAGAACGTGAAGTTTTTGAATTTGGTAAAAATTAACTTGTTTTCAAGTCGCATAACTTTGCGAATTTTGAAGCTTTTTTCGATCTGTAAAAGCCAAAGTCAAGCTTAATTAATGAACTATCCATAGAGTCCTTGGGTGACCGGGTCCTCAAAAAATCCAGGTCACCAGATCGTTTTGAAAAAAGCCGAAAAATGCGTTTTTTTCACTTTTTCAAACTTGAATAATTCAATGACCGTTGAGTATTTTCAACTCCGGTCAAAAGCATCTTGTAGAGCTCGTTGAGATCTTGACTTTGAGTACTCTATCATTACGGTAGCTTAATTATTGACCAAATTGCAAGAACGTGAAGTTTTTGAATTTGGTAAAAATTAACTTGTTTTCAAGTCGCATAACTTTGCGAATTTTGAAGCTTTTTTCGATCTGTAAAAGCCAAAGTCAAGCTTAATTAATGAACTATCCATAGAGTCCTTGGGTGACCGGGTCCTCAAAAAATCCAGGTCACCAGATCGTTTTGAAAAAAGCCGAAAAATGCGTTTTTTTCACTTTTTCAAACTTGAATAATTCAATGACCGTTGAGTATTTTCAACTCCGGTCAAAAGCATCTTGTAGAGCTCGTTGAGATCTTGACTTTGAGTACTCTATCATTACGGTAGCTTAATTATTGACCAAATTGCAAGAACGTGAAGTTTTTGAATTTGGTAAAAATTAACTTGTTTTCAAGTCGCATAACTTTGCGAATTTTGAAGCTTTTTTCGATCTGTAAAAGCCAAAGTCAAGCTTAATTAATGAACTATCCATAGAGTCCTTGGGTGACCGGGTCCTCAAAAAATCCAGGTCACCAGATCGTTTTGAAAAAAGCCGAAAAATGCGTTTTTTTCACTTTTTCAAACTTGAATAATTCAATGACCGTTGAGTATTTTCAACTCCGGTCAAAAGCATCTTGTAGAGCTCGTTGAGATCTTGACTTTGAGTACTCTATCATTACGGTAGCTTAATTATTGACCAAATTGCAAGAACGTGAAGTTTTTGAATTTGGTAAAAATTAACTTGTTTTCAAGTCGCATAACTTTGCGAATTTTGAAGCTTTTTTCGATCTGTAAAAGCCAAAGTCAAGCTTAATTAATGAACTATCCATAGAGTCCTTGGGTGACCGGGTCCTCAAAAAATCCAGGTCACCAGATCGTTTTGAAAAAAGCCGAAA
Source organism: Brachionus paranguensis (assembly GCA_016802215.1). Lineage (NCBI taxonomy): Eukaryota > Metazoa > Rotifera > Eurotatoria > Ploima > Brachionidae > Brachionus > Brachionus paranguensis. The sequence continues at coordinate 441,098 of JAESIX010000007.1, forward strand.
AATGCGTTTTTTTCACTTTTTCAAACTTGAATAATTCAATGACCGTTGAGTATTTTCAACTCCGGTCAAAAGCATCTTGTAGAGCTCGTTGAGATCTTGACTTTGAGTACTCTATCATTACGGTAGCTTAATTATTGACCAAATTGCAAGAACGTGAAGTTTTTGAATTTGGTAAAAATTAACTTGTTTTCAAGTCGCATAACTTTGCGAATTTTGAAGCTTTTTTCGATCTGTAAAAGCCAAAGTCAAGCTTAATTAATGAACTATCCATAGAGTCCTTGGGTGACCGGGTCCTCAAAAAATCCAGGTCACCAGATCGTTTTGAAAAAAGCCGAAAAATGCGTTTTTTTCACTTTTTCAAACTTGAATAATTCAATGACCGTTGAGTATTTTCAACTCCGGTCAAAAGCATCTTGTAGAGCTCGTTGAGATCTTGACTTTGAGTACTCTATCATTACGGTAGCTTAATTATTGACCAAATTGCAAGAACGTGAAGTTTTTGAATTTGGTAAAAATTAACTTGTTTTCAAGTCGCATAACTTTGCGAATTTTGAAGCTTTTTTCGATCTGTAAAAGCCAAAGTCAAGCTTAATTAATGAACTATCCATAGAGTCCTTGGGTGACCGGGTCCTCAAAAAATCCAGGTCACCAGATCGTTTTGAAAAAAGCCGAAAAATGCGTTTTTTTCACTTTTTCAAACTTGAATAATTCAATGACCGTTGAGTATTTTCAACTCCGGTCAAAAGCATCTTGTAGAGCTCGTTGAGATCTTGACTTTGAGTACTCTATCATTACGGTAGCTTAATTATTGACCAAATTGCAAGAACGTGAAGTTTTTGAATTTGGTAAAAATTAACTTGTTTTCAAGTCGCATAACTTTGCGAATTTTGAAGCTTTTTTCGATCTGTAAAAGCCAAAGTCAAGCTTAATTAATGAACTATCCATAGAGTCCTTGGGTGACCGGGTCCTCAAAAAATCCAGGTCACCAGATCGTTTTGAAAAAAGCCGAAAAATGCGTTTTTTTCACTTTTTCAAACTTGAATAATTCAATGACCGTTGAGTATTTTCAACTCCGGTCAAAAGCATCTTGTAGAGCTCGTTGAGATCTTGACTTTGAGTACTCTATCATTACGGTAGCTTAATTATTGACCAAATTGCAAGAACGTGAAGTTTTTGAATTTGGTAAAAATTAACTTGTTTTCAAGTCGCATAACTTTGCGAATTTTGAAGCTTTTTTCGATCTGTAAAAGCCAAAGTCAAGCTTAATTAATGAACTATCCATAGAGTCCTTGGGTGACCGGGTCCTCAAAAAATCCAGGTCACCAGATCGTTTTGAAAAAAGCCGAAAAATGCGTTTTTTTTCACTTTTTCAAACTTGAATAATTCAATGACCGTTGAGTATTTTCAACTCCGGTCAAAAGCATCTTGTAGAGCTCGTTGAGATCTTGACTTTGAGTACTCTATCATTACGGTAGCTTAATTATTGACCAAATTGCAAGAACGTGAAGTTTTTGAATTTGGTAAAAATTAACTTGTTTTCAAGTCGCATAACTTTGCGAATTTTGAAGCTTTTTTCGATCTGTAAAAGCCAAAGTCAAGCTTAATTAATGAACTATCCATAGAGTCCTTGGGTGACCGGGTCCTCAAAAAATCCAGGTCACCAGATCGTTTTGAAAAAAGCCGAAAAATGCGTTTTTTTCACTTTTTCAAACTTGAATAATTCAATGACCGTTGAGTATTTTCAACTCCGGTCAAAAGCATCTTGTAGAGCTCGTTGAGATCTTGACTTTGAGTACTCTATCATTACGGTAGCTTAATTATTGACCAAATTGCAAGAACGTGAAGTTTTTGAATTTGGTAAAAATTAACTTGTTTTCAAGTCGCATAACTTTGCGAATTTTGAAGCTTTTTTCGATCTGTAAAAGCCAAAGTCAAGCTTAATTAATGAACTATCCATAGAGTCCTTGGGTGACCGGGTCCTCAAAAAATCCAGGTCACCAGATCGTTTTGAAAAAAGCCGAAAAATGCGTTTTTTTCACTTTTTCAAACTTGAATAATTCAATGACCGTTGAGTATTTTCAACTCCGGTCAAAAGCATCTTGTAGAGCTCGTTGAGATCTTGACTTTGAGTACTCTATCATTACGGTAGCTTAATTATTGACCAAATTGCAAGAACGTGAAGTTTTTGAATTTGGTAAAAATTAACTTGTTTTCAAGTCGCATAACTTTGCGAATTTTGAAGCTTTTTTCGATCTGTAAAAGCCAAAGTCAAGCTTAATTAATGAACTATCCATAGAGTCCTTGGGTGACCGGGTCCTCAAAAAATCCAGGTCACCAGATCGTTTTGAAAAAAGCCGAAAAATGCGTTTTTTTCACTTTTTCAAACTTGAATAATTCAATGACCGTTGAGTATTTTCAACTCCGGTCAAAAGCATCTTGTAGAGCTCGTTGAGATCTTGACTTTGAGTACTCTATCATTACGGTAGCTTAATTATTGACCAAATTGCAAGAACGTGAAGTTTTTGAATTTGGTAAAAATTAACTTGTTTTCAAGTCGCATAACTTTGCGAATTTTGAAGCTTTTTTCGATCTGTAAAAGCCAAAGTCAAGCTTAATTAATGAACTATCCATAGAGTCCTTGGGTGACCGGGTCCTCAAAAAATCCAGGTCACCAGATCGTTTTGAAAAAAGCCGAAAAATGCGTTTTTTTCACTTTTTCAAACTTGAATAATTCAATGACCGTTGAGTATTTTCAACTCCGGTCAAAAGCATCTTGTAGAGCTCGTTGAGATCTTGACTTTGAGTACTCTATCATTACGGTAGCTTAATTATTGACCAAATTGCAAGAACGTGAAGTTTTTGAATTTGGTAAAAATTAACTTGTTTTCAAGTCGCATAACTTTGCGAATTTTGAAGCTTTTTTCGATCTGTAAAAGCCAAAGTCAAGCTTAATTAATGAACTATCCATAGAGTCCTTGGGTGACCGGGTCCTCAAAAAATCCAGGTCACCAGATCGTTTTGAAAAAAGCCGAAAAATGCGTTTTTTTCACTTTTTCAAACTTGAATAATTCAATGACCGTTGAGTATTTTCAACTCCGGTCAAAAGCATCTTGTAGAGCTCGTTGAGATCTTGACTTTGAGTACTCTATCATTACGGTAGCTTAATTATTGACCAAATTGCAAGAACGTGAAGTTTTTGAATTTGGTAAAAATTAACTTGTTTTCAAGTCGCATAACTTTGCGAATTTTGAAGCTTTTTTCGATCTGTAAAAGCCAAAGTCAAGCTTAATTAATGAACTATCCATAGAGTCCTTGGGTGACCGGGTCCTCAAAAAATCCAGGTCACCAGATCGTTTTGAAAAAAGCCGAAAAATGCGTTTTTTTCACTTTTTCAAACTTGAATAATTCAATGACCGTTGAGTATTTTCAACTCCGGTCAAAAGCATCTTGTAGAGCTCGTTGAGATCTTGACTTTGAGTACTCTATCATTACGGTAGCTTAATTATTGACCAAATTGCAAGAACGTGAAGTTTTTGAATTTGGTAAAAATTAACTTGTTTTCAAGTCGCATAACTTTGCGAATTTTGAAGCTTTTTTCGATCTGTAAAAGCCAAAGTCAAGCTTAATTAATGAACTATCCATAGAGTCCTTGGGTGACCGGGTCCTCAAAAAATCCAGGTCACCAGATCGTTTTGAAAAAAGCCGAAAAATGCGTTTTTTTCACTTTTTCAAACTTGAATAATTCAATGACCGTTGAGTATTTTCAACTCCGGTCAAAAGCATCTTGTAGAGCTCGTTGAGATCTTGACTTTGAGTACTCTATCATTACGGTAGCTTAATTATTGACCAAATTGCAAGAACGTGAAGTTTTTGAATTTGGTAAAAATTAACTTGTTTTCAAGTCGCATAACTTTGCGAATTTTGAAGCTTTTTTCGATCTGTAAAAGCCAAAGTCAAGCTTAATTAATGAACTATCCATAGAGTCCTTGGGTGACCGGGTCCTCAAAAAATCCAGGTCACCAGATCGTTTTGAAAAAAGCCGAAAAATGCGTTTTTTTCACTTTTTCAAACTTGAATAATTCAATGACCGTTGAGTATTTTCAACTCCGGTCAAAAGCATCTTGTAGAGCTCGTTGAGATCTTGACTTTGAGTACTCTATCATTACGGTAGCTTAATTATTGACCAAATTGCAAGAACGTGAAGTTTTTGAATTTGGTAAAAATTAACTTGTTTTCAAGTCGCATAACTTTGCGAATTTTGAAGCTTTTTTCGATCTGTAAAAGCCAAAGTCAAGCTTAATTAATGAACTATCCATAGAGTCCTTGGGTGACCGGGTCCTCAAAAAATCCAGGTCACCAGATCGTTTTGAAAAAAGCCGAAAAATGCGTTTTTTTCACTTTTTCAAACTTGAATAATTCAATGACCGTTGAGTATTTTCAACTCCGGTCAAAAGCATCTTGTAGAGCTCGTTGAGATCTTGACTTTGAGTACTCTATCATTACGGTAGCTTAATTATTGACCAAATTGCAAGAACGTGAAGTTTTTGAATTTGGTAAAAATTAACTTGTTTTCAAGTCGCATAACTTTGCGAATTTTGAAGCTTTTTTCGATCTGTAAAAGCCAAAGTCAAGCTTAATTAATGAACTATCCATAGAGTCCTTGGGTGACCGGGTCCTCAAAAAATCCAGGTCACCAGATCGTTTTGAAAAAAGCCGAAAAATGCGTTTTTTTCACTTTTTCAAACTTGAATAATTCAATGACCGTTGAGTATTTTCAACTCCGGTCAAAAGCATCTTGTAGAGCTCGTTGAGATCTTGACTTTGAGTACTCTATCATTACGGTAGCTTAATTATTGACCAAATTGCAAGAACGTGAAGTTTTTGAATTTGGTAAAAATTAACTTGTTTTCAAGTCGCATAACTTTGCGAATTTTGAAGCTTTTTTCGATCTGTAAAAGCCAAAGTCAAGCTTAATTAATGAACTATCCATAGAGTCCTTGGGTGACCGGGTCCTCAAAAAATCCAGGTCACCAGATCGTTTTGAAAAAAGCCGAAAAATGCGTTTTTTTTCACTTTTTCAAACTTGAATAATTCAATGACCGTTGAGTATTTTCAACTCCGGTCAAAAGCATCTTGTAGAGCTCGTTGAGATCTTGACTTTGAGTACTCTATCATTACGGTAGCTTAATTATTGACCAAATTGCAAGAACGTGAAGTTTTTGAATTTGGTAAAAATTAACTTGTTTTCAAGTCGCATAACTTTGCGAATTTTGAAGCTTTTTTCGATCTGTAAAAGCCAAAGTCAAGCTTAATTAATGAACTATCCATAGAGTCCTTGGGTGACCGGGTCCTCAAAAAATCCAGGTCACCAGATCGTTTTGAAAAAAGCCGAAAAATGCGTTTTTTTCACTTTTTCAAACTTGAATAATTCAATGACCGTTGAGTATTTTCAACTCCGGTCAAAAGCATCTTGTAGAGCTCGTTGAGATCTTGACTTTGAGTACTCTATCATTACGGTAGCTTAATTATTGACCAAATTGCAAGAACGTGAAGTTTTTGAATTTGGTAAAAATTAACTTGTTTTCAAGTCGCATAACTTTGCGAATTTTGAAGCTTTTTTCGATCTGTAAAAGCCAAAGTCAAGCTTAATTAATGAACTATCCATAGAGTCCTTGGGTGACCGGGTCCTCAAAAAATCCAGGTCACCAGATCGTTTTGAAAAAAGCCGAAAAATGCGTTTTTTTCACTTTTTCAAACTTGAATAATTCAATGACCGTTGAGTATTTTCAACTCCGGTCAAAAGCATCTTGTAGAGCTCGTTGAGATCTTGACTTTGAGTACTCTATCATTACGGTAGCTTAATTATTGACCAAATTGCAAGAACGTGAAGTTTTTGAATTTGGTAAAAATTAACTTGTTTTCAAGTCGCATAACTTTGCGAATTTTGAAGCTTTTTTCGATCTGTAAAAGCCAAAGTCAAGCTTAATTAATGAACTATCCATAGAGTCCTTGGGTGACCGGGTCCTCAAAAAATCCAGGTCACCAGATCGTTTTGAAAAAAGCCGAAAAATGCGTTTTTTTCACTTTTTCAAACTTGAATAATTCAATGACCGTTGAGTATTTTCAACTCCGGTCAAAAGCATCTTGTAGAGCTCGTTGAGATCTTGACTTTGAGTACTCTATCATTACGGTAGCTTAATTATTGACCAAATTGCAAGAACGTGAAGTTTTTGAATTTGGTAAAAATTAACTTGTTTTCAAGTCGCATAACTTTGCGAATTTTGAAGCTTTTTTCGATCTGTAAAAGCCAAAGTCAAGCTTAATTAATGAACTATCCATAGAGTCCTTGGGTGACCGGGTCCTCAAAAAATCCAGGTCACCAGATCGTTTTGAAAAAAGCCGAAAAATGCGTTTTTTTCACTTTTTCAAACTTGAATAATTCAATGACCGTTGAGTATTTTCAACTCCGGTCAAAAGCATCTTGTAGAGCTCGTTGAGATCTTGACTTTGAGTACTCTATCATTACGGTAGCTTAATTATTGACCAAATTGCAAGAACGTGAAGTTTTTGAATTTGGTAAAAATTAACTTGTTTTCAAGTCGCATAACTTTGCGAATTTTGAAGCTTTTTTCGATCTGTAAAAGCCAAAGTCAAGCTTAATTAATGAACTATCCATAGAGTCCTTGGGTGACCGGGTCCTCAAAAAATCCAGGTCACCAGATCGTTTTGAAAAAAGCCGAAAAATGCGTTTTTTTCACTTTTTCAAACTTGAATAATTCAATGACCGTTGAGTATTTTCAACTCCGGTCAAAAGCATCTTGTAGAGCTCGTTGAGATCTTGACTTTGAGTACTCTATCATTACGGTAGCTTAATTATTGACCAAATTGCAAGAACGTGAAGTTTTTGAATTTGGTAAAAATTAACTTGTTTTCAAGTCGCATAACTTTGCGAATTTTGAAGCTTTTTTCGATCTGTAAAAGCCAAAGTCAAGCTTAATTAATGAACTATCCATAGAGTCCTTGGGTGACCGGGTCCTCAAAAAATCCAGGTCACCAGATCGTTTTGAAAAAAGCCGAAAAATGCGTTTTTTTCACTTTTTCAAACTTGAATAATTCAATGACCGTTGAGTATTTTCAACTCCGGTCAAAAGCATCTTGTAGAGCTCGTTGAGATCTTGACTTTGAGTACTCTATCATTACGGTAGCTTAATTATTGACCAAATTGCAAGAACGTGAAGTTTTTGAATTTGGTAAAAATTAACTTGTTTTCAAGTCGCATAACTTTGCGAATTTTGAAGCTTTTTTCGATCTGTAAAAGCCAAAGTCAAGCTTAATTAATGAACTATCCATAGAGTCCTTGGGTGACCGGGTCCTCAAAAAATCCAGGTCACCAGATCGTTTTGAAAAAAGCCGAAAAATGCGTTTTTTTCACTTTTTCAAACTTGAATAATTCAATGACCGTTGAGTATTTTCAACTCCGGTCAAAAGCATCTTGTAGAGCTCGTTGAGATCTTGACTTTGAGTACTCTATCATTACGGTAGCTTAATTATTGACCAAATTGCAAGAACGTGAAGTTTTTGAATTTGGTAAAAATTAACTTGTTTTCAAGTCGCATAACTTTGCGAATTTTGAAGCTTTTTTCGATCTGTAAAAGCCAAAGTCAAGCTTAATTAATGAACTATCCATAGAGTCCTTGGGTGACCGGGTCCTCAAAAAATCCAGGTCACCAGATCGTTTTGAAAAAAGCCGAAAAATGCGTTTTTTTCACTTTTTCAAACTTGAATAATTCAATGACCGTTGAGTATTTTCAACTCCGGTCAAAAGCATCTTGTAGAGCTCGTTGAGATCTTGACTTTGAGTACTCTATCATTACGGTAGCTTAATTATTGACCAAATTGCAAGAACGTGAAGTTTTTGAATTTGGTAAAAATTAACTTGTTTTCAAGTCGCATAACTTTGCGAATTTTGAAGCTTTTTTCGATCTGTAAAAGCCAAAGTCAAGCTTAATTAATGAACTATCCATAGAGTCCTTGGGTGACCGGGTCCTCAAAAAATCCAGGTCACCAGATCGTTTTGAAAAAAGCCGAAAAATGCGTTTTTTTCACTTTTTCAAACTTGAATAATTCAATGACCGTTGAGTATTTTCAACTCCGGTCAAAAGCATCTTGTAGAGCTCGTTGAGATCTTGACTTTGAGTACTCTATCATTACGGTAGCTTAATTATTGACCAAATTGCAAGAACGTGAAGTTTTTGAATTTGGTAAAAATTAACTTGTTTTCAAGTCGCATAACTTTGCGAATTTTGAAGCTTTTTTCGATCTGTAAAAGCCAAAGTCAAGCTTAATTAATGAACTATCCATAGAGTCCTTGGGTGACCGGGTCCTCAAAAAATCCAGGTCACCAGATCGTTTTGAAAAAAGCCGAAAAATGCGTTTTTTTCACTTTTTCAAACTTGAATAATTCAATGACCGTTGAGTATTTTCAACTCCGGTCAAAAGCATCTTGTAGAGCTCGTTGAGATCTTGACTTTGAGTACTCTATCATTACGGTAGCTTAATTATTGACCAAATTGCAAGAACGTGAAGTTTTTGAATTTGGTAAAAATTAACTTGTTTTCAAGTCGCATAACTTTGCGAATTTTGAAGCTTTTTTCGATCTGTAAAAGCCAAAGTCAAGCTTAATTAATGAACTATCCATAGAGTCCTTGGGTGACCGGGTCCTCAAAAAATCCAGGTCACCAGATCGTTTTGAAAAAAGCCGAAAAATGCGTTTTTTTCACTTTTTCAAACTTGAATAATTCAATGACCGTTGAGTATTTTCAACTCCGGTCAAAAGCATCTTGTAGAGCTCGTTGAGATCTTGACTTTGAGTACTCTATCATTACGGTAGCTTAATTATTGACCAAATTGCAAGAACGTGAAGTTTTTGAATTTGGTAAAAATTAACTTGTTTTCAAGTCGCATAACTTTGCGAATTTTGAAGCTTTTTTCGATCTGTAAAAGCCAAAGTCAAGCTTAATTAATGAACTATCCATAGAGTCCTTGGGTGACCGGGTCCTCAAAAAATCCAGGTCACCAGATCGTTTTGAAAAAAGCCGAAAAATGCGTTTTTTTCACTTTTTCAAACTTGAATAATTCAATGACCGTTGAGTATTTTCAACTCCGGTCAAAAGCATCTTGTAGAGCTCGTTGAGATCTTGACTTTGAGTACTCTATCATTACGGTAGCTTAATTATTGACCAAATTGCAAGAACGTGAAGTTTTTGAATTTGGTAAAAATTAACTTGTTTTCAAGTCGCATAACTTTGCGAATTTTGAAGCTTTTTTCGATCTGTAAAAGCCAAAGTCAAGCTTAATTAATGAACTATCCATAGAGTCCTTGGGTGACCGGGTCCTCAAAAAATCCAGGTCACCAGATCGTTTTGAAAAAAGCCGAAAAATGCGTTTTTTTCACTTTTTCAAACTTGAATAATTCAATGACCGTTGAGTATTTTCAACTCCGGTCAAAAGCATCTTGTAGAGCTCGTTGAGATCTTGACTTTGAGTACTCTATCATTACGGTAGCTTAATTATTGACCAAATTGCAAGAACGTGAAGTTTTTGAATTTGGTAAAAATTAACTTGTTTTCAAGTCGCATAACTTTGCGAATTTTGAAGCTTTTTTCGATCTGTAAAAGCCAAAGTCAAGCTTAATTAATGAACTATCCATAGAGTCCTTGGGTGACCGGGTCCTCAAAAAATCCAGGTCACCAGATCGTTTTGAAAAAAGCCGAAAAATGCGTTTTTTTCACTTTTTCAAACTTGAATAATTCAATGACCGTTGAGTATTTTCAACTCCGGTCAAAAGCATCTTGTAGAGCTCGTTGAGATCTTGACTTTGAGTACTCTATCATTACGGTAGCTTAATTATTGACCAAATTGCAAGAACGTGAAGTTTTTGAATTTGGTAAAAATTAACTTGTTTTCAAGTCGCATAACTTTGCGAATTTTGAAGCTTTTTTCGATCTGTAAAAGCCAAAGTCAAGCTTAATTAATGAACTATCCATAGAGTCCTTGGGTGACCGGGTCCTCAAAAAATCCAGGTCACCAGATCGTTTTGAAAAAAGCCGAAAAATGCGTTTTTTTCACTTTTTCAAACTTGAATAATTCAATGACCGTTGAGTATTTTCAACTCCGGTCAAAAGCATCTTGTAGAGCTCGTTGAGATCTTGACTTTGAGTACTCTATCATTACGGTAGCTTAATTATTGACCAAATTGCAAGAACGTGAAGTTTTTGAATTTGGTAAAAATTAACTTGTTTTCAAGTCGCATAACTTTGCGAATTTTGAAGCTTTTTTCGATCTGTAAAAGCCAAAGTCAAGCTTAATTAATGAACTATCCATAGAGTCCTTGGGTGACCGGGTCCTCAAAAAATCCAGGTCACCAGATCGTTTTGAAAAAAGCCGAAAAATGCGTTTTTTTCACTTTTTCAAACTTGAATAATTCAATGACCGTTGAGTATTTTCAACTCCGGTCAAAAGCATCTTGTAGAGCTCGTTGAGATCTTGACTTTGAGTACTCTATCATTACGGTAGCTTAATTATTGACCAAATTGCAAGAACGTGAAGTTTTTGAATTTGGTAAAAATTAACTTGTTTTCAAGTCGCATAACTTTGCGAATTTTGAAGCTTTTTTCGATCTGTAAAAGCCAAAGTCAAGCTTAATTAATGAACTATCCATAGAGTCCTTGGGTGACCGGGTCCTCAAAAAATCCAGGTCACCAGATCGTTTTGAAAAAAGCCGAAAAATGCGTTTTTTTCACTTTTTCAAACTTGAATAATTCAATGACCGTTGAGTATTTTCAACTCCGGTCAAAAGCATCTTGTAGAGCTCGTTGAGATCTTGACTTTGAGTACTCTATCATTACGGTAGCTTAATTATTGACCAAATTGCAAGAACGTGAAGTTTTTGAATTTGGTAAAAATTAACTTGTTTTCAAGTCGCATAACTTTGCGAATTTTGAAGCTTTTTTCGATCTGTAAAAGCCAAAGTCAAGCTTAATTAATGAACTATCCATAGAGTCCTTGGGTGACCGGGTCCTCAAAAAATCCAGGTCACCAGATCGTTTTGAAAAAAGCCGAAAAATGCGTTTTTTTCACTTTTTCAAACTTGAATAATTCAATGACCGTTGAGTATTTTCAACTCCGGTCAAAAGCATCTTGTAGAGCTCGTTGAGATCTTGACTTTGAGTACTCTATCATTACGGTAGCTTAATTATTGACCAAATTGCAAGAACGTGAAGTTTTTGAATTTGGTAAAAATTAACTTGTTTTCAAGTCGCATAACTTTGCGAATTTTGAAGCTTTTTTCGATCTGTAAAAGCCAAAGTCAAGCTTAATTAATGAACTATCCATAGAGTCCTTGGGTGACCGGGTCCTCAAAAAATCCAGGTCACCAGATCGTTTTGAAAAAAGCCGAAAAATGCGTTTTTTTCACTTTTTCAAACTTGAATAATTCAATGACCGTTGAGTATTTTCAACTCCGGTCAAAAGCATCTTGTAGAGCTCGTTGAGATCTTGACTTTGAGTACTCTATCATTACGGTAGCTTAATTATTGACCAAATTGCAAGAACGTGAAGTTTTTGAATTTGGTAAAAATTAACTTGTTTTCAAGTCGCATAACTTTGCGAATTTTGAAGCTTTTTTCGATCTGTAAAAGCCAAAGTCAAGCTTAATTAATGAACTATCCATAGAGTCCTTGGGTGACCGGGTCCTCAAAAAATCCAGGTCACCAGATCGTTTTGAAAAAAGCCGAAAAATGCGTTTTTTTCACTTTTTCAAACTTGAATAATTCAATGACCGTTGAGTATTTTCAACTCCGGTCAAAAGCATCTTGTAGAGCTCGTTGAGATCTTGACTTTGAGTACTCTATCATTACGGTAGCTTAATTATTGACCAAATTGCAAGAACGTGAAGTTTTTGAATTTGGTAAAAATTAACTTGTTTTCAAGTCGCATAACTTTGCGAATTTTGAAGCTTTTTTCGATCTGTAAAAGCCAAAGTCAAGCTTAATTAATGAACTATCCATAGAGTCCTTGGGTGACCGGGTCCTCAAAAAATCCAGGTCACCAGATCGTTTTGAAAAAAGCCGAAAAATGCGTTTTTTTCACTTTTTCAAACTTGAATAATTCAATGACCGTTGAGTATTTTCAACTCCGGTCAAAAGCATCTTGTAGAGCTCGTTGAGATCTTGACTTTGAGTACTCTATCATTACGGTAGCTTAATTATTGACCAAATTGCAAGAACGTGAAGTTTTTGAATTTGGTAAAAATTAACTTGTTTTCAAGTCGCATAACTTTGCGAATTTTGAAGCTTTTTTCGATCTGTAAAAGCCAAAGTCAAGCTTAATTAATGAACTATCCATAGAGTCCTTGGGTGACCGGGTCCTCAAAAAATCCAGGTCACCAGATCGTTTTGAAAAAAGCCGAAAAATGCGTTTTTTTCACTTTTTCAAACTTGAATAATTCAATGACCGTTGAGTATTTTCAACTCCGGTCAAAAGCATCTTGTAGAGCTCGTTGAGATCTTGACTTTGAGTACTCTATCATTACGGTAGCTTAATTATTGACCAAATTGCAAGAACGTGAAGTTTTTGAATTTGGTAAAAATTAACTTGTTTTCAAGTCGCATAACTTTGCGAATTTTGAAGCTTTTTTCGATCTGTAAAAGCCAAAGTCAAGCTTAATTAATGAACTATCCATAGAGTCCTTGGGTGACCGGGTCCTCAAAAAATCCAGGTCACCAGATCGTTTTGAAAAAAGCCGAAAAATGCGTTTTTTTCACTTTTTCAAACTTGAATAATTCAATGACCGTTGAGTATTTTCAACTCCGGTCAAAAGCATCTTGTAGAGCTCGTTGAGATCTTGACTTTGAGTACTCTATCATTACGGTAGCTTAATTATTGACCAAATTGCAAGAACGTGAAGTTTTTGAATTTGGTAAAAATTAACTTGTTTTCAAGTCGCATAACTTTGCGAATTTTGAAGCTTTTTTCGATCTGTAAAAGCCAAAGTCAAGCTTAATTAATGAACTATCCATAGAGTCCTTGGGTGACCGGGTCCTCAAAAAATCCAGGTCACCAGATCGTTTTGAAAAAAGCCGAAAAATGCGTTTTTTTCACTTTTTCAAACTTGAATAATTCAATGACCGTTGAGTATTTTCAACTCCGGTCAAAAGCATCTTGTAGAGCTCGTTGAGATCTTGACTTTGAGTACTCTATCATTACGGTAGCTTAATTATTGACCAAATTGCAAGAACGTGAAGTTTTTGAATTTGGTAAAAATTAACTTGTTTTCAAGTCGCATAACTTTGCGAATTTTGAAGCTTTTTTCGATCTGTAAAAGCCAAAGTCAAGCTTAATTAATGAACTATCCATAGAGTCCTTGGGTGACCGGGTCCTCAAAAAATCCAGGTCACCAGATCGTTTTGAAAAAAGCCGAAAAATGCGTTTTTTTCACTTTTTCAAACTTGAATAATTCAATGACCGTTGAGTATTTTCAACTCCGGTCAAAAGCATCTTGTAGAGCTCGTTGAGATCTTGACTTTGAGTACTCTATCATTACGGTAGCTTAATTATTGACCAAATTGCAAGAACGTGAAGTTTTTGAATTTGGTAAAAATTAACTTGTTTTCAAGTCGCATAACTTTGCGAATTTTGAAGCTTTTTTCGATCTGTAAAAGCCAAAGTCAAGCTTAATTAATGAACTATCCATAGAGTCCTTGGGTGACCGGGTCCTCAAAAAATCCAGGTCACCAGATCGTTTTGAAAAAAGCCGAAAAATGCGTTTTTTTCACTTTTTCAAACTTGAATAATTCAATGACCGTTGAGTATTTTCAACTCCGGTCAAAAGCATCTTGTAGAGCTCGTTGAGATCTTGACTTTGAGTACTCTATCATTACGGTAGCTTAATTATTGACCAAATTGCAAGAACGTGAAGTTTTTGAATTTGGTAAAAATTAACTTGTTTTCAAGTCGCATAACTTTGCGAATTTTGAAGCTTTTTTCGATCTGTAAAAGCCAAAGTCAAGCTTAATTAATGAACTATCCATAGAGTCCTTGGGTGACCGGGTCCTCAAAAAATCCAGGTCACCAGATCGTTTTGAAAAAAGCCGAAAAATGCGTTTTTTTTCACTTTTTCAAACTTGAATAATTCAATGACCGTTGAGTATTTTCAACTCCGGTCAAAAGCATCTTGTAGAGCTCGTTGAGATCTTGACTTTGAGTACTCTATCATTACGGTAGCTTAATTATTGACCAAATTGCAAGAACGTGAAGTTTTTGAATTTGGTAAAAATTAACTTGTTTTCAAGTCGCATAACTTTGCGAATTTTGAAGCTTTTTTCGATCTGTAAAAGCCAAAGTCAAGCTTAATTAATGAACTATCCATAGAGTCCTTGGGTGACCGGGTCCTCAAAAAATCCAGGTCACCAGATCGTTTTGAAAAAAGCCGAAAAATGCGTTTTTTTCACTTTTTCAAACTTGAATAATTCAATGACCGTTGAGTATTTTCAACTCCGGTCAAAAGCATCTTGTAGAGCTCGTTGAGATCTTGACTTTGAGTACTCTATCATTACGGTAGCTTAATTATTGACCAAATTGCAAGAACGTGAAGTTTTTGAATTTGGTAAAAATTAACTTGTTTTCAAGTCGCATAACTTTGCGAATTTTGAAGCTTTTTTCGATCTGTAAAAGCCAAAGTCAAGCTTAATTAATGAACTATCCATAGAGTCCTTGGGTGACCGGGTCCTCAAAAAATCCAGGTCACCAGATCGTTTTGAAAAAAGCCGAAAAATGCGTTTTTTTCACTTTTTCAAACTTGAATAATTCAATGACCGTTGAGTATTTTCAACTCCGGTCAAAAGCATCTTGTAGAGCTCGTTGAGATCTTGACTTTGAGTACTCTATCATTACGGTAGCTTAATTATTGACCAAATTGCAAGAACGTGAAGTTTTTGAATTTGGTAAAAATTAACTTGTTTTCAAGTCGCATAACTTTGCGAATTTTGAAGCTTTTTTCGATCTGTAAAAGCCAAAGTCAAGCTTAATTAATGAACTATCCATAGAGTCCTTGGGTGACCGGGTCCTCAAAAAATCCAGGTCACCAGATCGTTTTGAAAAAAGCCGAAAAATGCGTTTTTTTCACTTTTTCAAACTTGAATAATTCAATGACCGTTGAGTATTTTCAACTCCGGTCAAAAGCATCTTGTAGAGCTCGTTGAGATCTTGACTTTGAGTACTCTATCATTACGGTAGCTTAATTATTGACCAAATTGCAAGAACGTGAAGTTTTTGAATTTGGTAAAAATTAACTTGTTTTCAAGTCGCATAACTTTGCGAATTTTGAAGCTTTTTTCGATCTGTAAAAGCCAAAGTCAAGCTTAATTAATGAACTATCCATAGAGTCCTTGGGTGACCGGGTCCTCAAAAAATCCAGGTCACCAGATCGTTTTGAAAAAAGCCGAAAAATGCGTTTTTTTCACTTTTTCAAACTTGAATAATTCAATGACCGTTGAGTATTTTCAACTCCGGTCAAAAGCATCTTGTAGAGCTCGTTGAGATCTTGACTTTGAGTACTCTATCATTACGGTAGCTTAATTATTGACCAAATTGCAAGAACGTGAAGTTTTTGAATTTGGTAAAAATTAACTTGTTTTCAAGTCGCATAACTTTGCGAATTTTGAAGCTTTTTTCGATCTGTAAAAGCCAAAGTCAAGCTTAATTAATGAACTATCCATAGAGTCCTTGGGTGACCGGGTCCTCAAAAAATCCAGGTCACCAGATCGTTTTGAAAAAAGCCGAAAAATGCGTTTTTTTCACTTTTTCAAACTTGAATAATTCAATGACCGTTGAGTATTTTCAACTCCGGTCAAAAGCATCTTGTAGAGCTCGTTGAGATCTTGACTTTGAGTACTCTATCATTACGGTAGCTTAATTATTGACCAAATTGCAAGAACGTGAAGTTTTTGAATTTGGTAAAAATTAACTTGTTTTCAAGTCGCATAACTTTGCGAATTTTGAAGCTTTTTTCGATCTGTAAAAGCCAAAGTCAAGCTTAATTAATGAACTATCCATAGAGTCCTTGGGTGACCGGGTCCTCAAAAAATCCAGGTCACCAGATCGTTTTGAAAAAAGCCGAAAAATGCGTTTTTTTCACTTTTTCAAACTTGAATAATTCAATGACCGTTGAGTATTTTCAACTCCGGTCAAAAGCATCTTGTAGAGCTCGTTGAGATCTTGACTTTGAGTACTCTATCATTACGGTAGCTTAATTATTGACCAAATTGCAAGAACGTGAAGTTTTTGAATTTGGTAAAAATTAACTTGTTTTCAAGTCGCATAACTTTGCGAATTTTGAAGCTTTTTTCGATCTGTAAAAGCCAAAGTCAAGCTTAATTAATGAA
The DNA here is from genome assembly GCA_016802215.1 of Brachionus paranguensis. Classification (NCBI taxonomy): domain Eukaryota; kingdom Metazoa; phylum Rotifera; class Eurotatoria; order Ploima; family Brachionidae; genus Brachionus; species Brachionus paranguensis. Next base: position 457,540 of record JAESIX010000007.1, read on the forward strand.
CTATCCATAGAGTCCTTGGGTGACCGGGTCCTCAAAAAATCCAGGTCACCAGATCGTTTTGAAAAAAGCCGAAAAATGCGTTTTTTTCACTTTTTCAAACTTGAATAATTCAATGACCGTTGAGTATTTTCAACTCCGGTCAAAAGCATCTTGTAGAGCTCGTTGAGATCTTGACTTTGAGTACTCTATCATTACGGTAGCTTAATTATTGACCAAATTGCAAGAACGTGAAGTTTTTGAATTTGGTAAAAATTAACTTGTTTTCAAGTCGCATAACTTTGCGAATTTTGAAGCTTTTTTCGATCTGTAAAAGCCAAAGTCAAGCTTAATTAATGAACTATCCATAGAGTCCTTGGGTGACCGGGTCCTCAAAAAATCCAGGTCACCAGATCGTTTTGAAAAAAGCCGAAAAATGCGTTTTTTTTCACTTTTTCAAACTTGAATAATTCAATGACCGTTGAGTATTTTCAACTCCGGTCAAAAGCATCTTGTAGAGCTCGTTGAGATCTTGACTTTGAGTACTCTATCATTACGGTAGCTTAATTATTGACCAAATTGCAAGAACGTGAAGTTTTTGAATTTGGTAAAAATTAACTTGTTTTCAAGTCGCATAACTTTGCGAATTTTGAAGCTTTTTTCGATCTGTAAAAGCCAAAGTCAAGCTTAATTAATGAACTATCCATAGAGTCCTTGGGTGACCGGGTCCTCAAAAAATCCAGGTCACCAGATCGTTTTGAAAAAAGCCGAAAAATGCGTTTTTTTCACTTTTTCAAACTTGAATAATTCAATGACCGTTGAGTATTTTCAACTCCGGTCAAAAGCATCTTGTAGAGCTCGTTGAGATCTTGACTTTGAGTACTCTATCATTACGGTAGCTTAATTATTGACCAAATTGCAAGAACGTGAAGTTTTTGAATTTGGTAAAAATTAACTTGTTTTCAAGTCGCATAACTTTGCGAATTTTGAAGCTTTTTTCGATCTGTAAAAGCCAAAGTCAAGCTTAATTAATGAACTATCCATAGAGTCCTTGGGTGACCGGGTCCTCAAAAAATCCAGGTCACCAGATCGTTTTGAAAAAAGCCGAAAAATGCGTTTTTTTCACTTTTTCAAACTTGAATAATTCAATGACCGTTGAGTATTTTCAACTCCGGTCAAAAGCATCTTGTAGAGCTCGTTGAGATCTTGACTTTGAGTACTCTATCATTACGGTAGCTTAATTATTGACCAAATTGCAAGAACGTGAAGTTTTTGAATTTGGTAAAAATTAACTTGTTTTCAAGTCGCATAACTTTGCGAATTTTGAAGCTTTTTTCGATCTGTAAAAGCCAAAGTCAAGCTTAATTAATGAACTATCCATAGAGTCCTTGGGTGACCGGGTCCTCAAAAAATCCAGGTCACCAGATCGTTTTGAAAAAAGCCGAAAAATGCGTTTTTTTCACTTTTTCAAACTTGAATAATTCAATGACCGTTGAGTATTTTCAACTCCGGTCAAAAGCATCTTGTAGAGCTCGTTGAGATCTTGACTTTGAGTACTCTATCATTACGGTAGCTTAATTATTGACCAAATTGCAAGAACGTGAAGTTTTTGAATTTGGTAAAAATTAACTTGTTTTCAAGTCGCATAACTTTGCGAATTTTGAAGCTTTTTTCGATCTGTAAAAGCCAAAGTCAAGCTTAATTAATGAACTATCCATAGAGTCCTTGGGTGACCGGGTCCTCAAAAAATCCAGGTCACCAGATCGTTTTGAAAAAAGCCGAAAAATGCGTTTTTTTCACTTTTTCAAACTTGAATAATTCAATGACCGTTGAGTATTTTCAACTCCGGTCAAAAGCATCTTGTAGAGCTCGTTGAGATCTTGACTTTGAGTACTCTATCATTACGGTAGCTTAATTATTGACCAAATTGCAAGAACGTGAAGTTTTTGAATTTGGTAAAAATTAACTTGTTTTCAAGTCGCATAACTTTGCGAATTTTGAAGCTTTTTTCGATCTGTAAAAGCCAAAGTCAAGCTTAATTAATGAACTATCCATAGAGTCCTTGGGTGACCGGGTCCTCAAAAAATCCAGGTCACCAGATCGTTTTGAAAAAAGCCGAAAAATGCGTTTTTTTCACTTTTTCAAACTTGAATAATTCAATGACCGTTGAGTATTTTCAACTCCGGTCAAAAGCATCTTGTAGAGCTCGTTGAGATCTTGACTTTGAGTACTCTATCATTACGGTAGCTTAATTATTGACCAAATTGCAAGAACGTGAAGTTTTTGAATTTGGTAAAAATTAACTTGTTTTCAAGTCGCATAACTTTGCGAATTTTGAAGCTTTTTTCGATCTGTAAAAGCCAAAGTCAAGCTTAATTAATGAACTATCCATAGAGTCCTTGGGTGACCGGGTCCTCAAAAAATCCAGGTCACCAGATCGTTTTGAAAAAAGCCGAAAAATGCGTTTTTTTCACTTTTTCAAACTTGAATAATTCAATGACCGTTGAGTATTTTCAACTCCGGTCAAAAGCATCTTGTAGAGCTCGTTGAGATCTTGACTTTGAGTACTCTATCATTACGGTAGCTTAATTATTGACCAAATTGCAAGAACGTGAAGTTTTTGAATTTGGTAAAAATTAACTTGTTTTCAAGTCGCATAACTTTGCGAATTTTGAAGCTTTTTTCGATCTGTAAAAGCCAAAGTCAAGCTTAATTAATGAACTATCCATAGAGTCCTTGGGTGACCGGGTCCTCAAAAAATCCAGGTCACCAGATCGTTTTGAAAAAAGCCGAAAAATGCGTTTTTTTTCACTTTTTCAAACTTGAATAATTCAATGACCGTTGAGTATTTTCAACTCCGGTCAAAAGCATCTTGTAGAGCTCGTTGAGATCTTGACTTTGAGTACTCTATCATTACGGTAGCTTAATTATTGACCAAATTGCAAGAACGTGAAGTTTTTGAATTTGGTAAAAATTAACTTGTTTTCAAGTCGCATAACTTTGCGAATTTTGAAGCTTTTTTCGATCTGTAAAAGCCAAAGTCAAGCTTAATTAATGAACTATCCATAGAGTCCTTGGGTGACCGGGTCCTCAAAAAATCCAGGTCACCAGATCGTTTTGAAAAAAGCCGAAAAATGCGTTTTTTTTCACTTTTTCAAACTTGAATAATTCAATGACCGTTGAGTATTTTCAACTCCGGTCAAAAGCATCTTGTAGAGCTCGTTGAGATCTTGACTTTGAGTACTCTATCATTACGGTAGCTTAATTATTGACCAAATTGCAAGAACGTGAAGTTTTTGAATTTGGTAAAAATTAACTTGTTTTCAAGTCGCATAACTTTGCGAATTTTGAAGCTTTTTTCGATCTGTAAAAGCCAAAGTCAAGCTTAATTAATGAACTATCCATAGAGTCCTTGGGTGACCGGGTCCTCAAAAAATCCAGGTCACCAGATCGTTTTGAAAAAAGCCGAAAAATGCGTTTTTTTCACTTTTTCAAACTTGAATAATTCAATGACCGTTGAGTATTTTCAACTCCGGTCAAAAGCATCTTGTAGAGCTCGTTGAGATCTTGACTTTGAGTACTCTATCATTACGGTAGCTTAATTATTGACCAAATTGCAAGAACGTGAAGTTTTTGAATTTGGTAAAAATTAACTTGTTTTCAAGTCGCATAACTTTGCGAATTTTGAAGCTTTTTTCGATCTGTAAAAGCCAAAGTCAAGCTTAATTAATGAACTATCCATAGAGTCCTTGGGTGACCGGGTCCTCAAAAAATCCAGGTCACCAGATCGTTTTGAAAAAAGCCGAAAAATGCGTTTTTTTCACTTTTTCAAACTTGAATAATTCAATGACCGTTGAGTATTTTCAACTCCGGTCAAAAGCATCTTGTAGAGCTCGTTGAGATCTTGACTTTGAGTACTCTATCATTACGGTAGCTTAATTATTGACCAAATTGCAAGAACGTGAAGTTTTTGAATTTGGTAAAAATTAACTTGTTTTCAAGTCGCATAACTTTGCGAATTTTGAAGCTTTTTTCGATCTGTAAAAGCCAAAGTCAAGCTTAATTAATGAACTATCCATAGAGTCCTTGGGTGACCGGGTCCTCAAAAAATCCAGGTCACCAGATCGTTTTGAAAAAAGCCGAAAAATGCGTTTTTTTCACTTTTTCAAACTTGAATAATTCAATGACCGTTGAGTATTTTCAACTCCGGTCAAAAGCATCTTGTAGAGCTCGTTGAGATCTTGACTTTGAGTACTCTATCATTACGGTAGCTTAATTATTGACCAAATTGCAAGAACGTGAAGTTTTTGAATTTGGTAAAAATTAACTTGTTTTCAAGTCGCATAACTTTGCGAATTTTGAAGCTTTTTTCGATCTGTAAAAGCCAAAGTCAAGCTTAATTAATGAACTATCCATAGAGTCCTTGGGTGACCGGGTCCTCAAAAAATCCAGGTCACCAGATCGTTTTGAAAAAAGCCGAAAAATGCGTTTTTTTCACTTTTTCAAACTTGAATAATTCAATGACCGTTGAGTATTTTCAACTCCGGTCAAAAGCATCTTGTAGAGCTCGTTGAGATCTTGACTTTGAGTACTCTATCATTACGGTAGCTTAATTATTGACCAAATTGCAAGAACGTGAAGTTTTTGAATTTGGTAAAAATTAACTTGTTTTCAAGTCGCATAACTTTGCGAATTTTGAAGCTTTTTTCGATCTGTAAAAGCCAAAGTCAAGCTTAATTAATGAACTATCCATAGAGTCCTTGGGTGACCGGGTCCTCAAAAAATCCAGGTCACCAGATCGTTTTGAAAAAAGCCGAAAAATGCGTTTTTTTCACTTTTTCAAACTTGAATAATTCAATGACCGTTGAGTATTTTCAACTCCGGTCAAAAGCATCTTGTAGAGCTCGTTGAGATCTTGACTTTGAGTACTCTATCATTACGGTAGCTTAATTATTGACCAAATTGCAAGAACGTGAAGTTTTTGAATTTGGTAAAAATTAACTTGTTTTCAAGTCGCATAACTTTGCGAATTTTGAAGCTTTTTTCGATCTGTAAAAGCCAAAGTCAAGCTTAATTAATGAACTATCCATAGAGTCCTTGGGTGACCGGGTCCTCAAAAAATCCAGGTCACCAGATCGTTTTGAAAAAAGCCGAAAAATGCGTTTTTTTCACTTTTTCAAACTTGAATAATTCAATGACCGTTGAGTATTTTCAACTCCGGTCAAAAGCATCTTGTAGAGCTCGTTGAGATCTTGACTTTGAGTACTCTATCATTACGGTAGCTTAATTATTGACCAAATTGCAAGAACGTGAAGTTTTTGAATTTGGTAAAAATTAACTTGTTTTCAAGTCGCATAACTTTGCGAATTTTGAAGCTTTTTTCGATCTGTAAAAGCCAAAGTCAAGCTTAATTAATGAACTATCCATAGAGTCCTTGGGTGACCGGGTCCTCAAAAAATCCAGGTCACCAGATCGTTTTGAAAAAAGCCGAAAAATGCGTTTTTTTCACTTTTTCAAACTTGAATAATTCAATGACCGTTGAGTATTTTCAACTCCGGTCAAAAGCATCTTGTAGAGCTCGTTGAGATCTTGACTTTGAGTACTCTATCATTACGGTAGCTTAATTATTGACCAAATTGCAAGAACGTGAAGTTTTTGAATTTGGTAAAAATTAACTTGTTTTCAAGTCGCATAACTTTGCGAATTTTGAAGCTTTTTTCGATCTGTAAAAGCCAAAGTCAAGCTTAATTAATGAACTATCCATAGAGTCCTTGGGTGACCGGGTCCTCAAAAAATCCAGGTCACCAGATCGTTTTGAAAAAAGCCGAAAAATGCGTTTTTTTCACTTTTTCAAACTTGAATAATTCAATGACCGTTGAGTATTTTCAACTCCGGTCAAAAGCATCTTGTAGAGCTCGTTGAGATCTTGACTTTGAGTACTCTATCATTACGGTAGCTTAATTATTGACCAAATTGCAAGAACGTGAAGTTTTTGAATTTGGTAAAAATTAACTTGTTTTCAAGTCGCATAACTTTGCGAATTTTGAAGCTTTTTTCGATCTGTAAAAGCCAAAGTCAAGCTTAATTAATGAACTATCCATAGAGTCCTTGGGTGACCGGGTCCTCAAAAAATCCAGGTCACCAGATCGTTTTGAAAAAAGCCGAAAAATGCGTTTTTTTCACTTTTTCAAACTTGAATAATTCAATGACCGTTGAGTATTTTCAACTCCGGTCAAAAGCATCTTGTAGAGCTCGTTGAGATCTTGACTTTGAGTACTCTATCATTACGGTAGCTTAATTATTGACCAAATTGCAAGAACGTGAAGTTTTTGAATTTGGTAAAAATTAACTTGTTTTCAAGTCGCATAACTTTGCGAATTTTGAAGCTTTTTTCGATCTGTAAAAGCCAAAGTCAAGCTTAATTAATGAACTATCCATAGAGTCCTTGGGTGACCGGGTCCTCAAAAAATCCAGGTCACCAGATCGTTTTGAAAAAAGCCGAAAAATGCGTTTTTTTCACTTTTTCAAACTTGAATAATTCAATGACCGTTGAGTATTTTCAACTCCGGTCAAAAGCATCTTGTAGAGCTCGTTGAGATCTTGACTTTGAGTACTCTATCATTACGGTAGCTTAATTATTGACCAAATTGCAAGAACGTGAAGTTTTTGAATTTGGTAAAAATTAACTTGTTTTCAAGTCGCATAACTTTGCGAATTTTGAAGCTTTTTTCGATCTGTAAAAGCCAAAGTCAAGCTTAATTAATGAACTATCCATAGAGTCCTTGGGTGACCGGGTCCTCAAAAAATCCAGGTCACCAGATCGTTTTGAAAAAAGCCGAAAAATGCGTTTTTTTCACTTTTTCAAACTTGAATAATTCAATGACCGTTGAGTATTTTCAACTCCGGTCAAAAGCATCTTGTAGAGCTCGTTGAGATCTTGACTTTGAGTACTCTATCATTACGGTAGCTTAATTATTGACCAAATTGCAAGAACGTGAAGTTTTTGAATTTGGTAAAAATTAACTTGTTTTCAAGTCGCATAACTTTGCGAATTTTGAAGCTTTTTTCGATCTGTAAAAGCCAAAGTCAAGCTTAATTAATGAACTATCCATAGAGTCCTTGGGTGACCGGGTCCTCAAAAAATCCAGGTCACCAGATCGTTTTGAAAAAAGCCGAAAAATGCGTTTTTTTCACTTTTTCAAACTTGAATAATTCAATGACCGTTGAGTATTTTCAACTCCGGTCAAAAGCATCTTGTAGAGCTCGTTGAGATCTTGACTTTGAGTACTCTATCATTACGGTAGCTTAATTATTGACCAAATTGCAAGAACGTGAAGTTTTTGAATTTGGTAAAAATTAACTTGTTTTCAAGTCGCATAACTTTGCGAATTTTGAAGCTTTTTTCGATCTGTAAAAGCCAAAGTCAAGCTTAATTAATGAACTATCCATAGAGTCCTTGGGTGACCGGGTCCTCAAAAAATCCAGGTCACCAGATCGTTTTGAAAAAAGCCGAAAAATGCGTTTTTTTCACTTTTTCAAACTTGAATAATTCAATGACCGTTGAGTATTTTCAACTCCGGTCAAAAGCATCTTGTAGAGCTCGTTGAGATCTTGACTTTGAGTACTCTATCATTACGGTAGCTTAATTATTGACCAAATTGCAAGAACGTGAAGTTTTTGAATTTGGTAAAAATTAACTTGTTTTCAAGTCGCATAACTTTGCGAATTTTGAAGCTTTTTTCGATCTGTAAAAGCCAAAGTCAAGCTTAATTAATGAACTATCCATAGAGTCCTTGGGTGACCGGGTCCTCAAAAAATCCAGGTCACCAGATCGTTTTGAAAAAAGCCGAAAAATGCGTTTTTTTCACTTTTTCAAACTTGAATAATTCAATGACCGTTGAGTATTTTCAACTCCGGTCAAAAGCATCTTGTAGAGCTCGTTGAGATCTTGACTTTGAGTACTCTATCATTACGGTAGCTTAATTATTGACCAAATTGCAAGAACGTGAAGTTTTTGAATTTGGTAAAAATTAACTTGTTTTCAAGTCGCATAACTTTGCGAATTTTGAAGCTTTTTTCGATCTGTAAAAGCCAAAGTCAAGCTTAATTAATGAACTATCCATAGAGTCCTTGGGTGACCGGGTCCTCAAAAAATCCAGGTCACCAGATCGTTTTGAAAAAAGCCGAAAAATGCGTTTTTTTCACTTTTTCAAACTTGAATAATTCAATGACCGTTGAGTATTTTCAACTCCGGTCAAAAGCATCTTGTAGAGCTCGTTGAGATCTTGACTTTGAGTACTCTATCATTACGGTAGCTTAATTATTGACCAAATTGCAAGAACGTGAAGTTTTTGAATTTGGTAAAAATTAACTTGTTTTCAAGTCGCATAACTTTGCGAATTTTGAAGCTTTTTTCGATCTGTAAAAGCCAAAGTCAAGCTTAATTAATGAACTATCCAAAGAGTCCTTCGGTGATCGAGTCCAGATCGTTTTGAAAATATAAGCGATTTTTTATTTTCTCTTTATACTTTGATTTTAGATTAATTAATAAAAATCTCTTATTGTTAAATGAATTTATACTCTAAATTTAAAAAAAAAATTTTTCTATTTTCGTCCCTCTCCTTACTGTCTTATACGCCATTTGTTTATTTCATGTTTGGCTTCGCCACTGATAGATACACTTGAATCGCAAGCACACCTATGACTATCCCGACCGGAGAAAAAGTCCAGAAGAAAAACGGTATGGAGACTTTATTTATGAAATACACTCGGTTGACTTATTAATAGATTAGTTTAAAATTTATTTAAAAAATAATAAAAAAATTTTTTTAGGTAATTTTTCTGAAGTTCATTTTATTTGGCAGAAAATGTCTTTTAAAAGAGAATAAATAGATTTTAAGTAATTGATTTCTTCTGGAAAGAAGTTAAAAATAACATTGTCTCTTTATTAATAAATTTTTATTTTATTTTAATTTTCAAATAGCATACTTTTTAGAATTACCGAATTTTTTAATAATTTTAGCTTCTAAAATTGACAATTGAATGTTTTAGAGTCTTTTCAGCTTTTTATAATTACAAGATCTTGATTTGTTTCTTCTTCAAAAATTTGTCCACATATGGCTATTTTTTTGTTGATATTTTTTACTTCCTTTAATAAAAATGAAGCCCTCTTTACATATTTAAATTTAAATTTAAATTTCACTTTTTTTTTTCTATATCTTTTATAAGTATTATTTTAGCAATTTTAGTTAAAATTCTCTTGATTTAAAATATGATTTTTATTATTTTATTTTTCTTTATTTTTAATGGAATTATTCTTAAAATTAAATCATGAAAACTCAGTCATCAAGCTTTTTACATATTTGGTAAGACTTAGTCATTCTGTTCCACAGGTCAAAAGACTGGTAGATGAAGGTTTCGAATTAAGATTTATCGAATACCAACTGCCTGATATGTGTAATTTCTAGTTTAATTTCTCTTTTCAAATCTTTTGAATTGTGAACAAAAGTATCTTTATGCTTGCTAGATTCTGTAACCAGTTTGATTAAAAAATTTTAAAAATGTTTATTAACTTTAATTTATTTTTATTAATTTTAGAGAAATTGGTTTATTGAAAAAAAATAGCAAAATTACAAAGCCTTTTACATTAAATTGTTTAAACCAAAAAACCGAATCTATCATCCATTATTGTATAATTTTGTGTACATTAAATTTGATCTTAAAAAATAAAAATATTAATTTTAATAAAATATGCTTTTGCTTTTAATTTTTAATTTTAAATAATGTATTCCCATTTTTCCAGACGAATATTAGTTATGATTTTTCCTAAAAAAATGCATTCAGTTTGCTTAAACCAGAAAATAATTTGATTATTAGGTGCATTGATAGATGAAGTACATAATTTAAAAAAATATCTTAAAACATCTCTTGATAAAATTGTGCTTTTGTTCACACGCCTTTTTGGAGACTTGAATAAAAAATTATAATTTAGATTTTTTCAAATTATTCACAGTTAAAAATGATTGAATTGAGTTTTAACACATTTCTAAAAGCTATTTATGTGCTTATTGTGGCCAACTTCTTGGTCAAATTTATCAAATGGTTGCTCAATTACATTTCAAAAATAAATTCAGTTAACCGATTAAAAGGCCTGCCCATGCTCCCTCTTTTAGGAAATATTCATCAACTAAAAACCAAGCATGGTATGATTTCTAGATTTTAATCCAAATTTAAATATTCTTTAAATGTTTTAAGAGTTTTTAATGCAAATGAGAGAATTTTCTTATAAATACAAAAATGAACCTTTGTGGCGTTTGTGGCTCGGTAGGATAATACAATTGATGTTTTGCATTATTTATTTAATAAATTTTTAAAGGAACAATGCCAAATTATATTTTCCATAAAGGCGAATATGCTGAGGTATAAAAAGTATTTCATCTATTTATTTTTATCATTTTTCGAATAATTTAATCAATTATCGTGCTAAGTTTTAAATTGGATTTTTTTTAATTTAAATTCAAGTTTTAAATCTAATGAGCAGGGGCTATTAAAGACTTTGTTAATAACATTAATAGAAAAAGCTTTTAGCTTATTAAATTGGGACTTATTTTTTTATAAAATTTATTTTTTATTTTTAATGATACTTTATTTTAAAGCAAAATTTTCTAAAAAGTTATTCTTCGAAATTAAATTTAAAAGAACATAAGAAAATTTCTAGAAAAATGAAAATAATCAACTGAGATAATAAGTATAAATTTTGATAAAAAAATCAAGATTAAAATACAAAACATAATTTTTTATCAAAATAATTGTTTTTATTCGATAGACCTTATTTTATTTTTTTCATGAATTTGTAAATTTTAAACCTTTATATGATAAAAATATTTTTTAAATGAAAATAAAAAACTTCATTTTTTATTATAAAAAAATAATTCTTATTGATTTTCCACTAAGATCTTGTTTTCATCAGCAAAAAATACTCAAAAATCAGTTCAATATAACTTTTTGCATCCGTGGCTTGGCACCGGACTTCTCACCAGGTACTGAAGCTTAAATTTTGCACAACTTAATGGGTCAACTCAATAACAATTGACTAGACTCCATTTCTTTTTATTCTAAATAAAACATTTTAAACAGCTATGGGGACAAATGGTCGACAAGACGACGACTGATAACACCAACATTTCACTTTGAGATACTAAACGATTTTTTGAATGTAATGAACGAACAAGCTTTAATAATGACTGATGTTTTGAAAAATTTGGTTAAAAATAAACAAGAAATAAACATCTTTGAAAGACTCAAGGCCTGTGCACTGGATGTAATTTGTGGTACATAGAATTTAATAAAAAACAAAAGTATGGATAAAAAGTCAAGTTAAATTTTTTATTATTTAAAATAATTTTAATGACTTTTTACCAGACCTAAAAAATTGATAAAAATCATATCTATTAAATGAGAATTTCATATTTAGAAAGTGCCATGGGTCAGAATGTAAATGCGCAAAATGACCAGTCATCGGACTATGTGAGCGCAGTTGCTCGCATTTCTGAACTTGTTACTTACAGATTTTTCGACCCATTAGAATGGTCAGATTTTATCTATTATAAAACACAAAAAGGAAAAGATTTCAAGAGGTGTTTGAAAATTTTGCACGAGTTTACCACTAAGGTTATTTTGGAAAGAGAAGCTGATTTGGATGATCTGGATCTTAAGTCAAAGAAAAGAATCGCTTTTTTGGATTTGTTACTAAAAGCCAAAAGAGAGGACCCAACAATTACATTTGATGATATCCGTGAAGAGGTTGACACTTTTATGTTCGAGGGTCATGACACTACTGCGGCTGCAGCTAGCTGGGCATGCCAATTGATCGGCTCTCATCCACATGTTCAAAAAAAACTCCATGAAGAAATCGATTCGGTTCTAGGAGAATCGGATCGACCTTTGAACAATGACGATTTAAAGGAGCTCAAATATTTGGACTTGGTCATTAAGGAAACATTGAGGCTTTTCCCATCAGTGCCTTATTTTGGTCGAGTGATCTCCGAAGATTGTGATATTGATGGTTTCAAGATTTTGAAAGGAGAAACAGCTGTTATTGTGGCTTATATGATTCACAGGGATGAAAAGTATTATCCTGATCCGGAAAAATTTGATCCTGAGCGATTTTTGCCGGAAAATTCTAAGGACAGACATCCTTATGCGTATATCCCTTTTTCAGCTGGGAGACGCAACTGCATCGGTCAAAGGTTTGCTCAAATGGAAGAAAAGGTGTTGTTGGCAAACATTTTGAGATATTTTGACATAAAGTCAGTGAAAACCATTGATGAATTGAAGCCTGTTGGAGACTTGATACTGCATCCAAATGATGGCATACCAATTGAACTTAAACTTAGATGTTAAGTTGTTGTTTTTAATTAGATTAATTTTGAACTTTTTAATTTTAAGTTTTTAATTTCTAATTAGAGTCGATTTAAATAAAAAAATTGATTTCTTTTTTTACTTTTATTGAAGAAGAATTTATGAAAAAAAATTAAAATTAATTGATTTTTTTCATTGATAATGTACGATGATTATACTACCATTCATTAAAAATCTCTTTAATGGTGGCCTTCTGACATCATTTAATTTTCTTTAGGACTTTTTTCAATTTTACCCATTGGACTGATTTATTTCACTATAGTGGTACTTGGAACCACTATCAGACCAAAAAGCTTAACATATAATTGTTCTAAAAATAGAACGAAGTTAAGTTATAACTAGCCCATTAACCATTTGATTGGCAATATACTTAAAAAAATTATCAATATTTAAAAAAAAAAAATTAATACAATCATGTATAAAATTAAATTCATTCGAGATGTTTAATTGTTAATTTATGATTCTGTAAAATTTAAAATTTTATTTTAAAGGAATAAAAATCAAATTCTAACTTAACTTTCAGTTTAAGGAAGATAAATTAGATTTTGAAAATGTGATCATAACTCTAACTTAGTTGATAAATATATATAAGTTGAAGCTTTTTCATATTCAAGTAAACTTTAATTTTTGTTAATTAAAAAAGAAATTGATTTTATTGTTTTATTTAAGTTTAAAAAATTATTCAAGTTATACAGTGAATTACCATCAAGCAATTGTTTCATTATATTTATTTATTTATTATTTCAATGAACGCCTTTAAGGCGATGTTAAAAGAAAACAAAAAAAATAAATAAAATAGAATAAAATAAAGAAAAGAGAAAAAATAATTTAAAGAAAAAAATCGATATTTTAGAAAATATAAATGATAGATTAAAATAAAGTGCAGGAAATTCAAAACTTCCGTGCTAGCTAAATTTCTAATTTTTGACTTCATATTCGTAATCTACGACCTTTAAAACCCTAAATTTGATTTTTTTTTTGGGGGGGTCTAAAAAAAAAATTTGTACCCAGGGGTCTAAAAACAGTCGACCGAATATCGAGTTGTTGGTCTTTGAGACCCTAAATCTATATGATAGAACATATATATATAGACAAGTTATATCATTTCTGAAAGAGCATAAAATTTTCTAAAAACTCGATTGTTTTAAAATAAAAAAAAGAAGGTGTGCCGATTTTTATAGCTTAAAAATATCAAAAAAATGCACTTTTTTCCATTTAAATCGAATCTCGTCCCAGGGGTCACTTTTAACCACTTTTTTTTTTTACATAATATAAAACTAGACAAAATTTGGAACAAATCTATGGTTTTACTTTTTTCATTTATTTCTTTATTTTTTGCATATAAAGCAACCAAATCACGTGATAAATTGTTTATTTTGAATATTTTAATCGTTTAATGGAAAGAAAATAGTGATTAGTGCATTTTCAGACTCTGATGATTCTGATGACTTTGATGAGTAAGAAATATCATGATGTTGATTATTATTTATATCATTTTCATGATCTACTTCCATCTGATATTCGTCCTCTTACCTAACAGTTTTAGCAATTAATCCAAGATTATTTACTCTAGATAGGTGATGATTAGATTTTCTTGGCATTTTAGATAATTTTTAATTGATAAGTATTAGAAAATCATCTCTTGTTGAACATTTTTTTGAAATTTTTTTATTTAATTTATTTATTTTAAAGCTAAAATAAGCTTTAATGATCAATAGAAATTTTAATTTTAAAAATTTAAATAAATTGAATTTGAATTCTAAATTAAAAAAAAATGTGAAAAATATATTAATAATAATAAGAGGAAAGCTACGACAAGCTATGCTTGCGGAGATGACTTGCGAAGGAAGACATCTATGGTAGCTGCGTTACAAGTTAGCCATAATAAACATAATAAACTTTACATCTTAAAAATAATGTTTTAAATAATTAACTTACATGAAGCTTTTTATTATTTTTTTCTTTAAAATGGACGGTCTAGATAAATAAGTGTTGGAAATCAACTCCAATCGATTGGTAACATTTAAAAATCGAATGAATTTTTTCAATCGATTCTGTTATTATTCTGTAATTTTAAAAATAATTTTAATATAAGAAAAAAATCTTTTAAAAAGTAATTTTATTTTAAATAATTTAAAGCTGATAAACACATTTTAAGAAAAATAATTGGGTGTGATATAGCGACATATATCACTGGAAAGTTAATTAACTTAACCATGAGCGTTTAAGTTAAAAAGGAGCATAAATACATGCTCCAATACGTCTAAACGGGAGATTGGATAGACGGGCCCAAAGGTACTAATGTAAACATCACATTGGGTATATTTTTTCGTCTTTTAATGAAAATTATACAATTTATACAATTTTAAAAAGTAACTTTCATTAAAAAAGATAAACATTTATCAAATTTACTTTTTTCCTTAATTGATTATAATAATTATTCGATAAAAAATAATCAAAATACTCTAAAATTTAATTTCTCAGATATTGAATTTTACAAATTTTGAATTTTAGATTTTGTCTTTTGACGACATGTCAAAATGACACGACTGGTGATTAACGTATACTTTTTTTTTGCTCAGAAAAAAAAAAATTTTAATGAAATTTTTTTATTATTTAGTTATAAATAACTAGATTCGGGAAAAAAAAAAACTGAAAAAAAAAATTTAACTCAGTTTTTGACGAAATTTTTTGAAAAAGGGTCAAAATGACACGCCGGGGATTAGAGTGCTAAATAAGCGTCATTTTGAAAAAGGAAAATTTCATTATCATAAATCTAATTTATCATTTTAACTTGTAAGTTTAATTGAATTTATTTAATATAAATTGCTTTTTTTATTTATTATTTGTTTAAGCCTCATAGGCAATACGTATAAAAAATTATGTAAAAAAGAAGAGTTTAAAATAAAGATTTAAAATATACAATTAAGTTATTCAGTTTACACATTTTAATAAAAAATTAAAGTCATTATACAAGTAAAAATAGTCTTGATTAGTTCTCATTCCTAGATCAATAAGATAACAATAGTACTTTACCGAATCTACAAGCCCAGCATTGTTACAGTCAAAATGACTTTCTATTGAAAAATAGAAAATTTTGGATCATATTCCATGCAATTAATTTTTGTCAAGTTTTCAACAACTGACATTGCTTTATAAACGATGTGTTGTATCTATCAAACGATTTATAGTCTTTTCTAAGATACTCAAAATTTAACAACTGACCGAGTTGTTTAGCACTTGTTTCAAGAAAAATATTTTGTGCTTGTTGTATATTTGTCTGATTGATTCTAACTTTAGCGCTTTGTTGAGAGGCCTTGTTCTCGTATAATTACAAAGTCCAATAAATCGTTTAACCATAATATTTTGACATTTTTCACATTCTATTTTTATTTTCAATTATTATTTAAAATTTTTTTTACTGGTGATTAACGTATACTTTTTTTTTTGTTCAGAAAAAAAAAAAACTTTGTAATGAAATTTTTTAATTTTTTTATTATTTAGTTATAAATAACTAGATTCGGGGGAAAAATAAAACTGAAAAAAAAATCTTAGTCAGTTTTTGACGAAATTTTTTGAAAAAGGATCAAAATGACACGCCGGGGATTAGAGTGCTAAATAAGCGTCATTTTGAAAAAATAAATCTAATTTATCATTTTAATTGAATTTATTTTGTTAAAAAATGAAATAAAAAATTGTTTATTCGCTTAAATAAAGTAGAAAAAAAAAGTTTTTTTTTCACAAAAGTCATTAAATCGAATAAAAATAAAAATATTCACGGCCTCACTTTAGCAACAACAAAAAAATTATCTACATTAGACGAGGCCTAAATTATTCACACACTCTCACACACACATTCTCACACACACACACACATACACACACACACATATGCATGCATGGATAGAAATTGAGGCCGAGACCTATTGAATAAGGCACTTGGTCTTGTCCTTTTTGATCTCGTCCTTGAACTTTTTCTTAATATGATTGGGAAAGTCAGCCTTGGCCACATTGATCAAATTGGCCGAGGCGTTCTCAATGGCCGACAACTTGCTCAAATCGAGAGTTTCGCCCGGTATGTTCAACAACTTGGACGATTTTTTGACACTCGCCTGCAAATTGTTGCTAGACCGAAGAGTCGACGTCACAAAGTTTTCCTTGGACACTTTGCTCTCGGTCAGAGCAGGCGCTATGGTCAAATCGAGCTTGCCGTTGAGCAGCTTTTTTCTCTTGGCCGTCAGATAGGCGGCAGTCGAATTGTCCGAATAGATGGGCGTCGAATTCTTGGGCAGTTCGACGCTGGGTCCAGCAGTCGCATTATTGTTGGTAGTGTTCAAATTGGCAATGTTCTTGAACACTTTAAGCTCATTGTAGATCTTGTTGTTTTTTAACAAGAACTCGTTGGATTGGATGTACACTGGCCGCAGTGACAGAGGCAATGGGTCTGCTAGTTTTTTTGGTTGGTCTGGCAGCAAGGGCTTTTTAAAAGTAACGTAATCACTAGCCTTGTTCTTGTGCAATGTCTCGTTTTTGAACACGTCCATTTCGTCATCGACAAACTCCTCTTTCAATTTAGACACTTGACTTGACACACTGTTGTTTATGATCAAATTAACCTTGGGCTTTTTTGTCTCAATTAAAACATTATCACCATTTGCGTCATCATCATCATCTGCATCATCATCATCGTCATCGTCATCGTCATCATCGTCATCGTCATCGTCATCATCGTCATCATCGGACGAGTCTATTTCAATATTGGTGTTTTCTTTGTCGTAGTAGAGACTGGCCAAGCTGATGTGTGGTTGTTTTAGAGTGTCGTCACTTTTTTTGTCTGATCCGCCGATCACAATTAAACTAGACCCGTTATTGACAAACTCGAGTGTTCTGGCGAATTCGTTGACCACTTTGAACTTTGACTTGAGCTCGTAGTCGTCGGGATTGGCAGACGAGGACGAGTCAAGGTTGTTGAAGTCGCTGTTCTCGGGCGACTCGACTGGATTGGTGGAGCCGCGCGGCCTCGCCTCATTCACCTCGTAGCGCTCCTCCTCGATGTCGTCGACAGTGTCGGCGGCGTCCGAGTGTCGCCTAAATAGACCAGACAAGCGCAGCTTTTTGCTAGGCTGCTCCGAGCCTGACGAACTAGAGCTCGAGTTGACATGGGTGAGCTCGGTGAGGCACAGCTGCGTGGAGGTCTTGAGCGGCCGCACAAACGTCTCCTTCGACTTGATCTCTTTCATTGAGCTGGTGTGTTTGGCGTAGACGTTTTTGGCGCGCGACATGGTCAAGGACGTGCGCCGATGATGCTCGTTCATAGACGAGTACTTGGACAAGCGTTTGGTACGCGACAAACTGTGGTGTATGCACTCGACGCCCGCTTCTTGCCGCTGTGGCCCACTCGTGGACTTCAAATGCTCAATCAAATGGGCCTTGAGACACTTGCGGCTGCAGCAGGCCACCGCCACACTCTTGTCCTTGTGGCACTGGTCACACTCTCTGAACTCTTTGAATTTGGTCTCCTCGTTGTGACAGAGAAGGTTGGCGCAGACGCGCGTCCGCTGCGCCGAGCCGGCCGACCCAGCGCCGCTCTTGACATAGAGCGCGCGCATCAAGTGATTCAAGGCGTACGATATGCCCGGCTCCACGCGGCTAAACTCGCTCTTGGCGCCGTACTTTTTGTACAGCTGAATGATGAGCTGTTTGAAGGGCTTGTGATAGCGGTAGTAGAACTTCATGTTGGGGTCGTTGCGCAGCAGCTCGGTGATGGTCATGAGAGTGTGGGCGAGCGAGTGTTTGTTGGTGTGCTGTTCGGCGTAGTGAATGTGGTTGACGGTGTGCTCGAGGGGATAGGCGCCGACCGCTTTGAGCAGCACGATCATGCAGTAGTTGATCAGGCGCACTTTGGCCTTGTCCGACCACAGAGCGCAGTACTCGGCATCGCCCAAAATCACAGTCAAACTCTGCATGCAAATGAACTCGAACTTGACAAAAAAGGGCAAGTGCTCGGCCGACTCGGTGTAGTGCCGGTTTTCGAACGCGTCCACCACAAAGTCAATGTACTGCATGTCGACTAGCTTGGAGTAGGCGGTGATCATGCGTTCGGTGAGCATTATTTTGAGCAGTCGGATGAGAACGCTGAGCGCCGGTATTTTGTCGGACACGATGTCGCCGTCGCGGATCATTATTAGCAAGTGGTCGAGCAGCCAGTTCTGGTAGACGACTATTTTGAAGGCGACTTGGGGCACTGTGGCCACGTTGGCGATCAAATCGAGACACTTTTGTCTGACCATGGGCAGCACCGGGTTGCGGTACATGAGAAAGGCGACCTCGAGGCCGCCCCCTTCGATTATGAGCGTGACCAGCCGCTCGAACACCACGTAGAAGTCGACGCGGCCCCGGCCCATCAGCTTGAAGCCCGACTTGATGAACGAGCGCGGGTACCGTTCGAACTGGAGGTCGCGGTACGTGTAGTTGACGGTCTCGGAGCGGCTCAGGCCGTACAGCAGCTGGGTCAGGTTGAAGAGGGCCTCGAGCTGGCGCAGCGAGGTCACGCTCAGCTTGTGCTCTTTGACGTTGTGTGCGTGGCACTCGGAGAAGGGCAGAGACGGGTCCCAGATCGAGTCGCTGGTCGCGCTTTCTTTGAGGGTGAGTGCGCGCATCAGTTTGTCCGTGTCGAAGTTGTCCAAGTCGGGAAAGGAGCACCAGCCGTCGCCCAGATGGACCACCATTTGGTCGTCCAGCTCCTGCGACGACGACGACGACGCCCACAAGCTCGCTTTGATGCTGCTATTCGAGCGTTTCTGCTTTGTGTTCATCTCTCTGTGTCTTTGTCTTTCTTTGGGCTTGTGTTTGTGTGCTGTTTTGTTTAGATGATCATCATTGTCTGCTAATTAACAAGAGGATTTGATTAATTGTTAGCAAAAGTAACTAATTGTGCTGCAATCAAGATTCGAATAAGAGCGCTTACACTTTAAGCGATTGAGGTACAGAACAATGTACAAAAATGATATCAAAAATGCTTGAAAGTACTAAATTTGAGTCTTATTTTTCTTAACAAAAAAAAGTTTACATTTACATTAGCTTGAAATTAAAGTATATTTTTGTTGATTTTTAAATATTTCCTTTAATAAAAAAAAGAAAATATAAAAAATTTGATTCTTCTTTAATTGAAAACATTGTGCTACTCTAATGTACAATTGAATACTGTAAACAATTTCAAAAAAAAAGATAAAATATATTTTGTTTATTTAATGTAAAAGTTTACAAAATTTTTTATTTAAAATTGAAATACAGTGGTGATTTGACACGTGGTTCTGAGATAAAATCAGAACAAAATTAAATTAAATTAAAAAATAATTAGAAAATGTAATGAAATTTGTTTCGAAAGCAAGGAGTTTTCAAGAAGCGTGGAATAAGGCTGCAAACTCTTTAGAAACAAATAGGTCAATTACGCAAAAAACAAATTAAAATTGAATTTTTTTTTTTGTTTTTAAAAGTGAAATAAAAGAATTAAAGAAAATTTTACTGTCTTTAACATTTTTTTACTTTTTTTTAAGATTTTTTACTTAAAAAAATAAAACTTTACGTAATTTTACGTAAAATATGGTAATTTTTTTTTCATGTTTTAAAAAGCGAAAAAAATTTTTTTTTTAATTCTTTTCAAAAATTTTATTAAAAAACGAAAAAAAATGTTTTTTTTTGGCCCTTTTAGGTCTACCAAATTTTTACGTTAATTTTCGATAATTTATGTAATTTTACGTAAAATACGGTAAAATTACATTTTTTTTACATAAAATTTCGTAAATTAACGTTAAATAACGTAATTTTACCTCAGAACCACGTGCCAAATCACCAGTGTGTTTCAATTTTAAAACTTTTTTTTTAAATATTTTGGTATGACTTTAAATTTTTCATTTGTCTCATCATAATGTACAGCAATCGAAAAAAAATAAACACAACAATTTTAAACTCTTTAATAAAAAATAGAAAATTTTCTGATTGATAAAATAATCAGTTTAATTTTGAGAAAATGTCGACGTTTGGCCCCTTTTTTCAACAATTTTGTCGCTTACTTCTTTGCGTACTTTTTTATATAATTTAAATTTTTTCAAATAATAAAAATAAGACAAAGATTTATTTTTTAATATTCATTGAATTAATTTATTTTCGATTAGAAAAATTATTGTTCTTTCAAATTATTCTACATTTATGTCAATAAAAAAATAGATTTCAGTTACAGAAAATTGCAACATAAATGTATTTTTTCTATAATAGAACATTTAGCTGCATCTTTTATTGATCGAATGATTGTCTATTTTTTTGCTATAAATGTTTTTGAAAAACCAAATTAATTAATTAAATTATTTTTTTTTTTGATTTTATATTATTTAACTTTATTTTTATTTATTTTTTTAATTTATTCCCAAAGAGTTTAAGCTCGGCAGAGTAAATAATAAACTAATATAATAAACAAAAATAAAAAAATCTACAGAGTTAAGCGCCTAAGAAAGAATGCTAAGCCAGTAGATGAAGCATTAAATGATTCACCTAAGCGAAAAAGACTTATTCTAGATTTACTACAAGAGAACAAGTAATTCAAAAAATTGAGCTCGGTTTCAGTCACGATCGGTTCAGATTTAATATCAAAAGCCACAGTAAATAAAGAAAATATAGTATGACTAGAAAATTAAGAACATTACAAAAAAAATAATCAACAAAATTATTAAGTAGTAAAAATTTGAAATAAAAATCGATTATCATATAATACAAACTATATCATCTAATAGAATATTTTTTAGCTTTCTTTTGATATATAAATTGTCCAAAAAAAAACTTCTAACCACTCCAAAACTCTTTTTAAAAATACTTAGATAAAATTAGTGTTGGGTAACGGTCACCTTTGGCCGGCCGGCCGGTCTAAATAAACGAGCTTTTTGGCCGTGAATTTAACTGCCGCATTTTAGACCGTCCGTAAATTGGCCGGCCGTATGTGAGCCGTCTTTAAAAGGACCGACTGTCTGGTGGCGGGCCAAGTGACGGACCGGCCGTAAAATGGCCGGCCAAATTTTAGAAGACCGTGACTAGGCCGGCCACTAAACGGCCGGTTTTGTTTTTGGCCTCTGTTTCGCCGGCCAGCCACGGTCTTTGACCGTTTAATCGACCGGCCGTATTTTGGCCGTTTACAGGACCGGTCATGGTCTCGTCCATTTTTTTTTTTGGCCGGCCCCCAACACTAAATAAAAGTCTATAAAGTTTAAGTATTAAACAGAAAATCAAGAATGTTCGTAAACTTTTCGCAAACGAAAAGTATCACCCCAAGTTTTGTTTACCAAAGTTACAGAATGGTGGAGGTTCGGTTGGAATTTGGCAATCTATTAATAATAAAGGTACTAGTTGTTGCTCTACAGGCAAAATCAATCAGTTTGTATAATGGACACCCTGGAAAATCAGTTGTTACCATCAGCCGAGATATTTTTTGATCAGAGTCAGGATTGTATTTTTTAGCAAGATGTGGCTAGTTCACATACTGCTCATTCCGTTCGAGATTGGTTTCAAGAAAAACAAATATCGGTCTTCCCTTGGCGCCCAAGATTACCTGATCTTAATCCAATAGAGAATTTATGGTCATATATAGACCATAAAATGGTCATACAAAGATTACATCAGTAGAGCATCTAAAAAGCGTTCTTTTTGATGAAAGGTTGAAAGTACCAAGTGAAATAGTCAAGAACATGCCAAAACGTGTCGCTGAGTGTATTAAAGCTAAGGGCGGCCATTTTAAATATTAAAAAATACTACGTACTAAATTTTGTAGACATTTTTTTTTGATAAAAAATAAACGTCTCTTTTTTTTTTGCGATTTTTTCGTTTAGATTTTTTTTTCTATCCTAGTTTTTGAAATTTTCCGATAAAAAATTTTTTTCTGATTAAAATTCAAACAAAAAAAAATTATTTTTATTGTTTTATTTAGCCGCACGGCTTCCCAGAAACAAACCTTGCATACAAAAAATAATTGTTCAAAATTTTCTAGACATACTGTATAAGAAAGAAGATTTTATAGCAGTTTTTGGTCAGAGAATTTAAGGCAGAGAATTTCAAAGAGATTGGGAACGTTTTTAAAACAAAGAGCAAGATTAAAGTGGATTTTAAAATAAAAATGTTATAAGTCTTTAAAATTAGATCAATCAAGTATTTTCAAAAATCGAGTTTCATGAAAAAATTTAATTCAATAAAAGTTTATTGTCATTAGGATTTTTCAAATTTCTATATAAAAGACTTTCTATATAAGTGAGATGTCTATAATCAGAAAGCAAATATAGAATAATCGAATTTCTACTGTATTAAGAATGAAGACAAAGTCAAAGTCATGACTTAAATATTAAAACTTTAAAATTTTTAATTTTTTAATTTATGGCACCAAATTATACTTTTGGATGTCAATTTATTGGCTTCGATTTCTTCGAAAAACAAGTCATGACTTTGACTTGTTTACCTATTTTTATTGTAGATTTAATTTTGATTATTGTAAATAACTTTCTGTTTAAAAATCAAAATCCTTACTTATGTCTTTTAATGTATATGGAATAAAAATTAAGGACAAAAATGTAGACATGTTTTGGAACTTTAAAAACTTAAAATTCTATGGAAACAAATTATTGAAAAAATTTTTTTTTTAAAAGGATTTTATTTTTCTATTTCGACTTAAAAGAAAACAAAATGGTCAAGCTTCACATTAAAAAAGGTGATGAGAGTCAATTTTTGTTCGAGACCACAGTCGAATTGCCAATAGATGAGTGCACAAAAGCCGTCTGTAACATTTTCAATGGCCGCCTAAAAATACAAAGACTGTGCACTGAAATCGAATTCTTGGGAAAGAGTGGTATCTGTTTGCCGTACAACATGCAAGGTCTAACTGAGGAGCAAATATCGGAGTTAAAACTGGTAGATGAATGGTCCGACAGGTGCATTCCATCGGGTGGCTATGTTGATCGTAAGGATGAGCTTGGTCGGCGTAATGGAAGGGCACCGACCGAAAAAATGACATCTATTCTGGAAAAAACAATCAAGGATGCCAAAGAAAAAATATCCAAGGATATTGTTCAAAGGGATATTAGCTTGACACAAGCAAAAATTCAAGAAGTAATTGATGAACTTAGAGGTGCTGTAACAATAGTCTATCCAATGGGTCTGCCACCTCACGATCCTATCCAAATGGAATTTGAAAACAAAGAAGATCTTGAGGGTACCCATGCTGGACAAGAAGTCATTCCTTTCAACGAGGCCAGTATTTGGTTCAGTGGAAAAGAAATGCTTTCTAGTAAAAAGCTCAGCGACTATTTGGGTAAAAATGAAAAATCCAAAGTTATTATAAAAATTCAGAAGGTATTTAAAAAAAAATTTTTTAAAAAATAAATTTAAATTTCATTATGAATTTTTTTTTAGAAAGGCAAAGGTGCTCCAAGCCGCGAACCAGTAGTCAGTGAAGAAGAGCAAAAAAAAATGATGGCGTATTATTTTAAAAAGCAGGAGGAAATGAAGAAACTAGCAGAGGTTGAAGATGATTCTTATTTGAATTCGGAATGGGCCGATAATAATCAATTAAGACGTCAATTTCAAGGTTTGAATGATATTAAATGGCGACCAAGATAATTTTTTTATTAATTGTTTTAATTTAATTTTTTTGTTTAAAATAAAATTTTATAAAATAAAATTTAATAGCGGAAAATGTGTCTATCTTTATTGAATGGTACAATTTTTGGTGTACAAATTTTTGTCCTCGTCCTCTTCTTTGATATTTTCTTTGGCCTGGAAAAAATCAAAATCTGGCTTTATGGATTTGGCATTGAGTTGTTTTTTTAGATATTCGGCTTTCGATAGCCAACTTTCAATCTAAATAATTTAGTTTTAATGTTTGATAAAATTTAAGAAGAAGAATTACTTTTTTTTTGAGAACACTTGAATTTTCGTCTTTTGGCAAATCTTGATATTTTTATTTAATCTTTGATATATTAAAAAAATGTATTTACTTTTTAAAAAAGGTAATAAAACAGATATAGCATTTTCATATTGTGAATACATTTCTTCGTACAAATCGCAAGTTCCAATCTAAAATTTTTTAAAATTTTTAATTTTTTATTGTGACACATTTATTTCATTAATCGAATAGATTTATTTTCTTTTTTTAACCCTTTATCTAAGACCAACACAAATATTAAATCAAAATTATTTTTTATATTTAATTTATAAAAAAATTGTTATCCTAAAAAGTTTAGCTTTTTTATCTAAAGAAATCAATTACGTTAAATTAAATAAAATATTTTTTATTATAAATAATTTAAATGAAAATAATAAATACTATTATGTTTACAATAGAGCTACTTATCTTATTATAATGTATTTTTGAAATTTCAAAATAAAAATTTTTATTAAAGTTTATTTATTTTTAAAAAATTTTATTTTTTATTTTCCAACAGTTTGAATTCTTTTGTCCATCTTCTTTAATATGGCCGCTATTTTAATGGTCAGTATAACAAATTAGAGTGTCAGAATTTAAAATAAAGCGGTATTCTTTAAAAAATAAAAGCATTTAAAAAATAGATTTTTGGAAAATTAAAAAAAAGCGAAAGGCTTAAATACAACTATAATAAAACTTAAATTATTTTTCTAACTCGGAAAAGGGAAGTTCCGCTAACTGACATTCTAATTTACAAATATTTTGATAAATTAATCTTACTACTATTATAGGTTAAATATTGCTAAAATATTTTTTTACTGACAATTTACTGCCATTCACTTTATTTACATTCAACCTATTATTTATAATGCTACACATTTTTCATTTTCTACTGTCGATTTTATTTAAAATACTGCCTTTTTAATTTATCGCCCTTAAATATGGACCCAAAGTTTAATTAAAAATCGGCGATTGTTATTAAGATTAAAAATAAACAAATTTCTTATAAAATTCTTATAAAGTTATTTTCCAAATAAATTGTATAATAGTAAATGTTTTTTAAATTACAAAATCACAGTTAATGAAGGGAAGTCAATAAGCAGCAAAATTCAAATATCATAAAATCATAAATAAAATTTTAAATTTTCTTTTTTACACAAAAAGACCCTGAAAAAAATTCTAAAAGATTGAAGCCAGAAAATTTTGAACCATCATAAATTAACAATAGAATGCCAAAAAAGCAAAGGTTTTTAAGCATACTTTTATTTTTATTTCTAGTAAATAATTTTATCAAGTTAGATAATTGATTTAATCTTTATGAAAAAATACCATATAAAGGCTTTTAAACTTAGAGTAAAATTACTCAGTCTTCAAATAAAAGATGCCAAAGTTTTAAAGTTTTGAAGTTAAACGACTTGACTTTGAAAAGCCTTTACATTTGCTCAAGTCTATCAATAAGTAAATTTTTAGTCTTTTAGTTTATATTAATTTTTTTTTAAATCTTAATATAATTTAAATTTTGACTTGTCTATTTTTGAATTGGCTAAACTTGAAAATTTTCTCATTAAGAATTATTAATTTATATAGTAAAAGATGAAGAATAAAACCTGACTTTAGAATAAAACGTAAATTATTTTAAAAAGGAATTTTTATTTAAATAAATATTAAATACTTTAAATTTTTCGTCAGCATCAAAGCACAGTTTCACTGCATTTTGGGCTTGAGGGTCCTCTTTTGTTAAATTAACTTTTAATTTTAAAATTTATATTTATTCAATAAAAACTTTAATTAATTATTACGTAAGTCTAATTTTTTAATATTTTGACTATTTAGTATTTGACTTGGTTGAGCGTTGCTGAATGAAGATACACAGGTGAGAGATGATGCGTTCATGTTTGGACTCTTTGGAGTCGAGTGACTCAGGTTGAGGTTGGTGAAATTTTGCGTAATCACAGAAATAGGAATCGAGTCGTTTTTATCACCGGATGATGGACGAGAATTTAGGTCGGAAATTTCCTCAGCTCTCTTTAAATAAAGCTTCGCTTTTTCTCTGATTTCCTGCTTTTTGATAGCATCGTTTTCAAACTGAATGGCGGGAATCAAATACTCAATTGACTGGAGATATAATTTCTGGGCTAATTTATAATTTTTATTTTCATCAGCTTGTACTGCTTTTCTTAGAATTTCATTCTTTAAAGATCAAATTTTTATCTTATTTAAATAAATTATTTCTTTTTTCTTACAGATCTTGGTAAACATCGATTAGATGGCATGTGTTCCATGTCAATAAATGGATGGCTAAAAAACTCATCGAATTTTATCCTTTCTTCGGGATTTCGCTGCAGCAATCTTTTCAAGAGGTCCTTGCAAGTCTCGCTGAGCATTACATGGCTAGGAATCTAGAGGAAAATTAAAAAAAAATTAAAATCATTCAATTACTTTTATGGGATCATCGCTCAAAATTTTTTGTTTCAGCTCCTCAAATGACTGAGAAACAAACGGCGCATAGCCAAAAATAACTTCTGCAAAAAAATTTAATTTTTTTAAATTTTTTTTGAAATTTTGATTACCGTGCAGTATCACCCCCACTGACCAAAGGTCGACTTTAGAATCATAGACTTTATTTTTCAAAACTAATAAAATTAGAAAAAAAATTATTTTTTAATATTATTTTTTATTAAAAAAAAATACTTTCAGGTGCCATATACAAAGGGCTTCCTTTAAAAAAAATTAGAAAATTTTTTTTTTGTTTATTCTGAATTAACCTCTGAGTGTTTGAGAGACTTTGTTTTCCTTCATGTATTGAGCGAAGCCGAAATCTAAAAAATTTTAGTTTAAACAAAAAAAGTTTAAGAATGTACCTGCTAGCTTAAGAGAGGGATTATTGGTAGATGTAAGAAGAATATTCTGTGGTTTAAGGTCCATGTGAGCTATGCCGATTGAGTGCAAGTGTTTGAGAGCCACGGCTATTTGTTGGACAAACCGGCGCACATAACGTTCCGGTATGGTCCGACGACACCTGATAAACGATGACAAATCACCTCCCGGACAATATTCCATTATTAAGTAAATGTAATTCTCATCCCACTTGAATTAAAAAATTTTAATAAATTTTTTATTAATAATTTATCTTTCTACCCAAAAATCAATCAATTGAACTATAAACTCATTTTTAACCTCTTTTAAAATTTTTATCTCACTGAGCAAATTTTCTGTCGAGGCTTTGTTTAGTCCACTTTTTTTGATACATTTTATTGCGCAAATTTCATTTTTATTCTAAATAAAGATAACAAAAAAAATTAAGATTTTCAAAAATAACTTGATCATACCTTGTTTAGGGCTTTGTACACAGAGGCATATGTTCCAGTGCCAAGTTTTCTCTCAATGGAAAATCCTTTTATTTGAGGCGCTAAACTCGATTCATTTTGATAAAACATTTTTGAAATTTCATTTCATAAATTTGCATTTAAAATTTATTTGCATGTATTCAATTATTTAAATTTAGAGAAAAAAAGAAATGGAATCTTTACCAAGTAGTAGATTGGTTGATGTGTGCAACAAGCTAATATCTGGCAATGTTCTGATGCAGTACCAAGCACTGTCCCGCGCCAACACAATCATCACCGATTTGGCGACCAATGAAGTGGAAAAAAAACGCACTCTTCTCAAACTAATAGATTCGCTGAGGCTAATCAAGTCGAAGAACTGCTGTTTGGCACTTCTTAAAATTTTGCTCAAACATACCAAAGAATCCAACATTGACCATCATTTATTGATAAACACTTTTCTAGGGCTTATTAATTCCAAAGCCGAAAAGTAATCAATTTTTTTTGTTAATAAAAAAAGTTAATTGATAATTTAATTTAAGTTCATTATATTGTCTGGAGTTTATTAGTGAATTACTGATTCATTTTCGTAGCGAGTGTGCCAAGTATTCAATCCGTAATCCGACTCATCCGTTTGTTGATGTGCTCAGAAATTCGAATGAATCGGACTTAACAACTCGCATTATTTATGAGCAAATAAATTTTATTTTAGAAGATAAAAGGCATTTTTAGTAGAATACAATTAAAATATTTTTTAATTGATAATTTAGAATTGAATGGAGCGAAGCATATAAACTTTTGAGGCCAGTTTTTATTTACATTTTTATGGAAACAAATAATTTAAAACATTTGATTGCTAATTTGTTACTTAAGAAACTTGAATTTAAAATGGACAGTCAACTAGTGGACTTGGTCAATTTTTATTTTAACTCTTTAAAGGTATGCTTTTAAATTTCTAAGTAATTGACGTGAGATCTCTATGTTGGGCATAAATGATTTGAAATAAATCATTTCATTTAAATTGAATGCTCCGTCTTTATAGTAGTTGGTAATGAGCAAAAAGATCAGTGACTGGACTTGATTTTGGATAAATTTATTTTGAAGTTAAGTAACTGGGAAATAATTGAATTAAGAATTTTAATTTATTATTTTCAAAGTCAAGTCTCTGGGCTTAGAATTAAGATTTTTTTATGTTTGTTGGTTAATTTTTGTAAGGAAAGTGTTGAATTATTTCGATTAAAATTTTATTCATTTTCGATTAAAAAAAAGCTTAATTTTAAGTTTAGTTTTTCTAATTTCTTGTATTTAATAAAATTTAAGGCATCTTGAAGTTGATGATCAATTAAAAATATCATTTCAATTCAAATAGTTTATCTTAAGATATTAAAATTAATATTTGAATAAATTTAATGTAACTTGCTTTGCATATTATGTATATTTAAATTAAAAAATAAAACAATTTGAAAGAAAAATATTTTCTCGATCCATTGATAAAATCGATTTTCAAATTTTAATTTATTAACTCATTTTTTGTAAATATTTTTTTTTGAACATGCTGCATTAAAATTATTTAAATTAACTCAAATAGTAATTTTAATATCATAAGATAAACTCTTTGAACTGAAATGATATTTTGAATTGATTATCGACTTCAAGATGCCAATATAATTCTCAAAATTTAAAGTCAAAGTCAGACTTTGATGTTGACTATTCACCATATTGACTTTAAGCATTGACTTTTGATAAAATCTGATTATTTGAGTTAAAAATAAAACTGGAAAAATAAAAAAATAGCAATTTTTATTATTTTATTAATTATTAATAAAATTTATTTAAAAAAATTAAAAAAAAGAACATTGATGAATTATCATAATTTTCAAGAATTTTTAACAAAATATAATTTTTTAGAAGTATCTAAAATTTTATTAACTGATAATTGATAAATATTCACAAAAATTATGACTGTTCAATTTTTTTAATTAGCTTTTGCATTTTTTTCGTAAAAAAATTTAATTATACCAAAACCACAAAGTTCAGCGTTATTGTATATAAATGCACTCACACTTAATGTCCTACAGCTCACACTATTTCTTCCACTTCCACTCCTTCTACTACTACTACTACTACTACTACTACTACTATAAATAATATTAAGTAAGTTTATAAAGCGTTTTTTCGCAAAATAGTTTTAAATTGCCTAATTCTACGTAAAACTATGCAAAAGCTAACAATCAAATCAC
This sequence comes from Brachionus paranguensis, assembly GCA_016802215.1. NCBI lineage: Eukaryota > Metazoa > Rotifera > Eurotatoria > Ploima > Brachionidae > Brachionus > Brachionus paranguensis. The sequence goes on from JAESIX010000007.1 coordinate 487,455, forward strand.
CAATGTAATGATACAGGTAGTCTTTTAACTATTTTACAATATTCTGATATCCAAGTAATTCCTGGGCAAAATGAAATTAATGGTCAGATCAGAATTTTTTTCGAAAAAATTTTTTGTATTTTTTGATAATTTATAAAAAAATATCTCTGCATTTAAAATTTTGTAAAATCCCACTATCATTTATCCAAAATCCTTGATATATAAGTAAATGAAACAAATAAATTTCATCAAAATAAGTTATGAAAGAGAGATGTATTTTGATGAATTTGTTTTGAATCGACTTAATTTTTGTACAGAAAAAAGATTATAAAGATGTTCTTTTGTTCGAATCGATTTTCAAACTAGTTGAACTCTACTCGATTAATGAAATGATCCATGACAAGATTAAAATAATTGGGTTAATTTTGTTGTTGATTGATATTGAAACTACAGGATACTGTAATCTAACCAGCTATTGGAACGCGTTAAGTAAATTATTTTCAAATAATAAACAAGTAATTAAACCTTTTTTCAATTAATTTAATTTAAGAATTTTTTTAGCTTATAGATAGTGAGTTGATGGAAATTTTGGCAGCCAATATATCCAAAATTAGCTTTTCTAGTTTAGAATCATATTTAAATTTGGGTAAGTGTCGACTTTATTGCCCTAAAACGCTATAAATAATTTATTTTCTAATTTATAATATTTTATTTAATTAATTGAATTTTTCAAGTTTAAATTTTATTTTTAATTATTTACAAATTATTATCTCTTTAATTTTCAAAGGAAAATATTTAAAAATTTTAAAAAATACAATCAAGTTGAAACTAGAAGATCTAAAAAATATGGCAATTTTTGAAATCAATTTTTAAAAGACTTTGAAATGATTTTGTCAAGCTTTTAAATAGGTTTACATTTTTTTTCATCATTTGGTATTACAGCTATCCAATTACTTAATTACTTAATTTTTTCAGCCAAAATTAAAATTTTTTAAATTTTGGTACAATTTTGGTAAATTAAAATTGGAAAAATTTAAGTAAGGTTGGTTTGCAATATATTTTTTATAATTTTTTAAAAATAAACTTATACAAATTTTTGAAAAATATCCTGGGAATTATCAGTTTAATAAATCTTAAAAATGTAATTACCTTTTTGGTAAAAACATCTCTTTAACATTTTATTTGAAAATTTAAATTTTATATTTTAAATTTGATAAATTTTCAAATCTAATTTAAGAGTTATTTTTAAATTTTGATTCACTTGATAGTTCAAAACCCTCACTAATTCTTGTTTTGATCTGAACAAATGCATTAATTAAATAACTGAACCACGAAATGCTGAAAAAAAAATTAAAAAGTTGCCTTATCAAATAGATTTTAAAAATATTTTTCAATAGTAAAGAAACAAGCCGATTATAGATTTATATTTATTTTTAGACATTCAATTATTTTATTCTATTTGCCATGCAGTATTTTGAGTTCATTTAATCACTGAACCACATTCATAATTTTCCAAATACTTATCCATAATACTAACAAAAAAAAATTACTTCTTAGAATCTTTTTTATTTTCATATGCATATTAGGCTTTAAATAATAAAAAAAAAAATTTATTATTTAAAAATATTATTTATTAAAAAATTTGGCTTGATTTTAATTTAATTTTAGTCGAAACATGCATTTGTAAATACAATGCGCAAAAAACAGAGCTTTACAATTTTCTTCCGAGTTTATTTTTATATGAAATGTCATTGAGTCATGTAGAGTCAATTGAACCATTAAATTCCTGTCGACTTATGATCAGAGACTTAATCTCAAAAATAGAAAAAAAGGCACTTAATGCGCAAAACTTTCCATGCAAACTTCCATCAAAAGACATTTTCAATTTGGCTGAATATGAAGACTTAGATGAATTCAACCATGATCCAAATGAAAGAATAAACATGTATTTGTTCAACAGGCTATCGTCCCAATTTCTAATTGATGACAACACATACGAAATTCAATATTCGATTTTTAGAAAATTAGTCTCAAAATGGCCCCATCTAGTAATTTTGTATGTAAATATTATTTTTTCTTAACTTATTAAATTTAGTATCCAACCATATACTGCTTATTTATTTACAAAATTAAATCGTCAACTAATTGTGATGTAATCAACTATATACTAGACTCAATGACTGATTTAATCAGTACTAAAGTAAATTTTAGATTTTTTTAACGCTTTGTAGTTTTTTATTAAATAATTAATATTTATTAATTGCAAAAATTATTTAAAATTAAATTCATAATTAATTTAATTTAATTTGAAATATTTAATTTCTTACAAAGTTTAATGATATCATGCAACAATAAATGACAAGATATCTAGGCTATAAGAACTAAAAAAACTCTTAGTCATTTTAATAATTTGAAAACTAATAAATTAATAATAATATGTAATAGTTTTATCCCAATTTTCACTCAAATGATACAAATTTTATGCGATTGACTTATCTGTTTTGATTTGTAAATAAAAAACAAAAGAAAGAATGTTACTTTAAGATATATAAGTTTCTAAGTTAAGATATCTAAAGAGGCCATGTGGGTTAATTTTTGGATAAAATTGGCTAGTGTATACCAATGAACTTTTCTCTCTATTTTGAAGCTAAATAAGTTTACTTTTTAAAATATATTCTAATTTATTCAAAAAGTAATAGACGAGTGATTCCTGGATATTCTTCAAATATTTTCGGTGTAATCTACGATGTAATAGGTACATTCTGGAGTACATAATTGAATTTTTTATTGTATAAAATGCATTTAACTTAATGAATCAAAAAGTGTTTTAAAATAAATAAAAGGAAAAACTTAATTAAAATGTATCTTTTTTTAAAAGAATACACAATAAAATAAATAAAAGTATTCTTAAATAGAAACACAAGTATTCTCGATTAATTTATTAAATACAAGATCAACATTTTAATAAGATTTTTAATATGGATTTCAATAGGACCAATAATATATTTTTTTTAAATAAATTTTTAAATTATTTTTTAATGTTTTTAATAAGTGGAAATTTTTTTTCAATATTTTTAATTGATAAATTTACGTAATTTTACGTAAAATATGGTAAAATAATATTTCTTGTTAAGTTAAGTATAAATTTGTTTCTTTTCTTTTACTTCTCAACTCTTTAACGTTTTATTTTCTTTGAATTTGATTCTTCACTCGCGATTTTATTTGATTTCCAACCCGATTAAACAAAAATCCGACTAAATTAGAAGTAGAAATTATTTAAAAATCTTTGAAATTTTAACTTTTTTTCAATAATTTCTCTTACAAATCTAAAATTGGTAAATAATTAAATTTATTAAAAACTACAAAGCGATTTTTTTTTCAAAAAAAATCAAATTTCTTCTCAGGTTGACATTAACTTGTGTTTAAACACATTTCGCTCACTGATGTCATCATCGAACGGCGAAGGCTTGATTGTAAAACTTGTATGCATGAAACAATTGACCAAACTGTGCACCATGAAATATGACTATTTAGTTTACCCTCATTTATCAAATGAATTGGTATCTATAAGAAGTTTACAGTTAGCTGAAAATGAGCGCTTGGAAGTTTTGTACATGAAGGCATATTGTATCAATAGGATCATAAGATATCGACCGGACTATTACGCCCAGGAACTGTTGGCCACCATTTCTAGCTTGTTAAATCAATGTGTGCATCCAAATGATGAGGGTATTTGTGCCATTCTGCTAGACACTATTAGCTATTTGTGCGAGAGTGAAGTTGTTGACATGATGTCCACTTGGACTGCTCTTTTGCCTCAGTTCAATTTAGAAAAAAGAGTCCTAACTTTGAATGCTTTTTGCCGGTTCATGTCTGTTGCTGCCAAATTAAAGCATCTAGAGAGTGATAATGAAGTAAATTTTACAGAAAAAGATTTTTGAAATTCAGTATTAAATGGTAAAAAATTGAAAAACTTTTTATCTAAAAATTTAAAATTAGTTTTGTGAATGCAACATGGTGCAACACTCAAAGTTGCATCAGCTATAAAGCTCTGCTAAACTCTGCCAATTTATCAGAAATAAGATTTTAATATATTCGAGCTTAGTATTTTTTTTTGTTAATTTAAAGTTTAATCAACATGCTAGTGCCCCTATAATTAATACTGATTAACACTTCATTTATTTAAAATCTATATAAAAGTATTCATTTAATAAACTTCAAATTATTAGAAAATTAGAAAAAAATAAATTAAAAAATTTGAATCCAAAATTATTTGAAAATATTTAACAACAAAATGTTAAAATTAAACAATTCAAATTTTTGCAAAAATTCTAAAAAAATCAAATTAAAGTTATTGAAAATTTCAACATTGATCTTTTAATCACAAAGCACTTTATGAGTCTATACGGTAAAATAAAGGTCTTAATAAACTGAACTTAAACTGATGTAGTAAAATAGAAAAGTCTTTTGATAGAATAAAAATTCTTAATTACTTTAATTGATATATTCATTTGATCCTAGTTCATTCGGCAGAGATTTTGCACATTATTAGCAGGCTTTGAAAGTTGACGCAACTTTGAATGTTGCATCATGTTCCATTCACCGAATTAATTTTTAATTTTTAGAAATAGAGTTTTCCAATTTTTATCATTTTGTTTTGTTCTTTTGTACTGGACTTCACAAAACTTAGAAAATTGAGTGAAATGTTTTTTTTTTCAATTTTTTTCTTCAAAGAATTCATTTTATTTTAAAATGATGCAAAATTTGTGGACCATGAGCGATCCTATGCTGAATATCAATGAAAATAAATGGTTGGTAATTGGTGCTGCGCTTAGAGAATTAAGCAAGTTTGACAAATCAACATTTAAATGTTCACTTTTACCAAATTTTGTAAGATTTGATAAAATATTTTCACTAAATACCGAGTATTTCCGCAAAACATCTAAAAAAGTCTAATTTTTTGTCTAGGTTCAAGAAAAGCTGAAAGAACGAAACAAAAAATTATTGGACTTAGAGGAAAATAAAGAAAAGTCGATAAATGAGATATTTTCCAAGATCCCTTCGCTTTGTTACATGGATTATTTTGAATCTCTGGAACCTGAAGCTTATCCAGGCTTGGCTCCTCTATTTGATCGAATGCTTTCCACTGAAATTGATTCGATACCCAGGCGATCCATTTCGTTTGCCAAGGAGAAAATTTTCTCCGGGGATGAACAATTAATGTCTAAAAAATATTTAAACGAACATTTGAAAAAATTTTTATCAGATGAATACACAGCAGATTTGGGTGAACTGGATGCTGGTCAAAATTTGGAGAGTAAAAAATTGGCATTTTATTATTAAAAAAAATAAAATCAAAAATTTAAGTTGGATATATTTTGTACAGCTATGAACCTCATGCCGAACGAAATCTGGAAGGAAAGATTGCTAAAAAGCATATTAAGAGCTATTGGAAAAATTATGAGAAAACATTGGCACTAATTTTAAGAAAAGTAAAAAATTTTGTTTAGATATTTTGAATTCTATTATTAATTTAATAAAGGGAAAATTTGATATTAATGAAGACAATTTGTATTATTTTACCAATGGATTTAACAATTTTGTCAAAAGAAGCTACCACGCTTGTATACAAGTAAGATAAATAATTTTTTCTGAAATTTAAGAAATTTTATTCTTTGAATTTTTGCTGAATCGCTTTCTTTTCTCATAATTTCATGATAGCTATGTTTTGTCATTATGCTACTTTTTAAAATAGAATTTATCGTTTTTTATTTTTAACATTCCACTCTCAATTGATTCAGATTTATTAATTAATTTTGTCTTAATAATGCTTTTTTCGTTTCCGCTATACAAACGTTAATTTTCTCTTTATTTTTTTAATTAATTATTAATTTTTTTCAATGAGGCTTTAAAAAAAAAAAATTTAATTTAATCTTACATTAATCTTTATTTAATCTTAATTTAATTTAATTTTACAAAACTTGAGATTTTTTCTACAACTTCCCATTACGAGAACAAATTGAAAGCATTTAATTTTGTATTTTATGTTTAATAAATCATAAAATACAAAATAAGCATTTGATGTTTAATAAATCAGAAATCGAACATTTGTTTGAAAATTTAGAAAAATATCATTTAAAGTTCTGTTAAGGTACTGTTAATGATTATTTTTTTAAGAACTCAAAAAAAGAAAATTTTTAAATACCAATATTTTTTCTCTACCAAATCAGCATTTTAGTTTTACAAGGGATTTAATATTTAAAAATAGAAAAAATAAAGACAATCGCTCAGGAAAAAAGTTTCAAAACTTTCAAAACTTGTCATTTCTTACAAAAAAATGTATTTAAAATATTTTATTGTTTCAAAATTTTTACAGCTCGTCTACATCAAAATTTTGAAATAAAGAAACAATATAACTTTTAGAGAATTCATTGGCATTAAAATTTATAAGGATTTATCTTTAAAAAATATATCAAAACAAAATTCATCAGAGATTAATCTCATTTTTTTAAACCTTTCGAAAAACCTTAATATTAAGTCTTTTGAGAAGATAAATCAGCAAAATAAAAAGTTCATTTTTTATTTTATTTGAATAAATTCCAAAATTTCAAAGCAATTAAATTAATCATTAATTAATTTGAAGCTTCTTAAATTTTTAAAATTCAGTAATATTTGTCTAATCTTTAAATTAACTTAAAATAAATAAAAATTTTAAAAGGATTTTTTCAATTTACTTCATTAAAGCTATTTTTTTATATATTTAGACATCATTTATGCTTTTTTTAATAATCGAGGTGTTAAATTTGATATATTTTTTTGTTTTTTTATTTAGAATCAGAAAAACAGTTTTTATATCATTAAAAAATATCAGTCTTTTTTATTGTACCTTATTTAAAATTTTTTATTAATCATTATTATTACTTATATATTTTTTTAATGATTTAATTTTTTTTTGCCGAATATGCAAATTCTTACTTACATTTCAAGCCATTCATATTGATGCCGAAAAATTTTTAATTCAATTTTTTTTCACTAAGGCCCTTAATCTTGAGTTCAGTTCTGAGCTTGACGAAAAAACTGCCAATGATCCTAAAATAAGAAATAAACTTAGCACATGGAATTTGTAAACTAAGAAAATTTTATAAAATTAAAAAAAAAATTATCTCTATTTTTACAGAGCTAGAGATAGACATTTTGAAATTATGACCGAAAGTTTAAATCAGGGAACATGTGACCATAATGCTGATTTATTCATAATAGTCCTTAACAGTTTGGTTTTGACCACAATGGACTATGTAATGAACAATTTTGCCACTGATGAAGACATTAAATTTAATCAACGAAAATGGCTAGAGGTTCTAGTCGATTTTATTCTCAATATAAAAGAGAACAAGACTGCCACTGAGTCAGAATATATCACCATGTTCAGCTATAAACAATCTCATTCAGTGGATGCTCTTAAATTTTTGTTCAAAATATACAAAGAGTCTACTTTACTCAACTGGTTTATGGCTAGTGTTTTGCCAAGTTGTGTGAATATGAAAATAAACTCTTTTCTCATAAAGTACATTGATAGAATTGAATTGGAAATTTTCAGCAAAGAAATTCTGCAATCAAATGACATTGTATCACTGGGTGTTTATTTAAAAAATTTAATCCATCTCGAAAACAATTTTCGAATTGAACAAAATGACAAAATAAATACTCATTTTTGTAGTTTGCTTGAAAAATTTAAGAATCAAATTGACCATGAGCCTCTGGTTGTTGAGTGCTATTTGAACTTATTTGTACAGTGTTTGTCTGCATTGTATCATCAAGAATCGATTTATTACGATGACACAAACATATTGATCAGTTTGATTAGAATTCTGAACCAAAAAAAAAAAAGTGTTTTTTATGACCTTCACAAAAATTCCACTTCATCAATGGTAAATCTAAATTGTCTGGCATACAAAGCTAATTTAATAAAAAATGAACAAATTTTTGATATCTACGAACTGTTGAATAAAGTAATTTTAATTTTTTGTACTTTTTACTTTTATAATGTTTTTTCTGTATCTAGGAATCAAGATTCAGTGATCTGTTGGCCTTGTTTTGCAGATTTTTGGTCTCATATGGCTTCTATGAATCAGTCGAATGGATTGAGAAGGCTTTTTCCAAATGGTCTAAATTTTATGCAGATTTTAAATTGGTAATGTAAACACATTGTTTTTTTGGCTTTGTAAATTTTCCTACATTTTATACAAAAAAAATTCTACACAAGAAGGGAAAAAATATATGAACTAAAAAAAAGAATATTTAAAAACTTATAACATGCAATCAGGAGCTTCTTCTTAGTTATTTTTTAATCTTAGTCTCTCTGAGCAGGAAATCATAAATACATGGTACTTCTTTGGAAAAAATGAATATTAAGATTATTTTGACATTGTGAATTTTAGTACAAAAAACAAAAACAAAATATAAAAAACGCCAGAACTTTAATTCGGATCGACCATAACATGTTCTGTAAATAGTAGCAACTGATACATCCACTGTATAGCCACTTAAAGTTGCGTTGATTTTTTAATATAATATAATATCACAAATTCACAATTTTCTGAATTTTGCAGAAACAATATAAAAGTGGTATAGAAGATGTATCAGTTGCTACTATTTACAGAACATGTTATGGTTGATCCGAATTAAAGCTCTGGCGTTTTTTATATTTTGTTTTTGTTTTTTGTACTAAAATTCACAAAGCTGATTATTTTTGAGAAATAGGTTTTGTGAAATTTCATACAAAACTTCCAATATAAAAATAAAAAAATTTTATAACTCTTGTTCTAAATGTCAAAAACTTGTTCTGTAAATGAAACAAAGTGAAACAACTTTTGTTTCATCCACTGCGAAAGTTTGCAAAATCTGTGCCAATTCTGCAAAATTGCACCCTATTTAAAAGTATTAAAAATTAAACGCAATTAATATGCACAGATTTTGCTGACCCCGCAAAAATTTATTTTCATTTTAAAAAAAAATTGCTAAAATTTAAATTTAAAAAAAATTAGTGTTGGGAGCCGTACAAACGGTTGTTGATGCGGAAAATTTTTTTTGGCCGCGAGCAAGACCGCCTAAACAGACGGTGATAAAGGTTAACGGCCAATTGAGCGGTCAGACCGGCGGCCAAAATTTTGGACCGCGACGTTGGCCGGCCAAATCGTTGACGGACGGCCAAATGTACGGCCAATTCATTGACGGACGGCCAATTGGGCGGTCAAACCGGCGGCCAAAATTTTGGACCGCGACGTTGGCCGGCCAAATCATTGATGGCCGGCCAAATGTACGGCCAATTCATTGACGGACGGCCAATTGGGCGGTCAGACCGGCGGCCAAAATTTTGGACCGCGACGTTGGCCGGCCAAATCATTGATGGAATATCATTTTAAAAAAGATTTTTAACAAGTGAATTAATTGAAATTTTGGATCGCGATGTTGGCCGGCCAAATCGTTGACGGACGGCCAAATGTACGGCCAATTCATTGACGGACGGCCAATTGGGCGGTCAAACCGGCGGCCAAAATTTTGGACCGCGACGTTGGCCGGCCAAATGTACGGCCAATTCATTGACGGACGGCCAATTGGGCGGTCAGACCGGCGGCCAAAATTTTGGACCGCGACGTTGGCCGGCCAAATCATTGATGGAATATCATTTTAAAAAAGATTTTTAGCAAGTGAATTAATTGAAATTTTGGATCGCGATGTTGGCCGTCCGTCAACGATTTGGCCGGCCAACGTCGCGCTCCAAAATTTTGGCCGCCGGTCTGACCGCCCAATTGGCCGCTTAATTCTGGCCGCGTTCAGACCGTCCAGTCTTGGCCGCCACCCAACACTAAAAAAAATTAAAAAAAAAATTCATTAAAAACTTAATTAAAAAATCACTCGGATTTACAATTACAATTTATTTTCTCTGGAATTTAATCATTTGCCAAGTCATTTTAAAAAATGACACATTTTATAAACTGATAGTAACAGTGACAGTGATACTTATTATCTAGCATAGCTAGGTTAGTTATTTTATTTGGAGTTTTTTTTTGAGAAAATTAAAAACATACCTTGCCATACTCTGTTTAAGTGAGAGTAAATGACAACGGTCGTACAATCCGACGTTTTGCTCAATAAAAATAAGCTAATATAAGAAAAGGTTAATATAAATATCGCTGTAAATTTTATTCAGATTGCTCATTTTGATCATTTTTTTCATTTTTTTTATTAAAGGAAATATTTTCCATTTTAATTTTTTTTAAACACATCTTTGTTATAAATGTTTATTATTGTTTAAATAAAAAAATGAAAAAGTTCAAAATCGATTTGTTTTAAATTCAATTTAAAACAACTCAACCTAAAATTTATTTCCTCACAGACAACTATATTTATATCTCTTAACTTTTTTAATATTCTATTTCTTCTAAAGCTTGGGAAAAATTCGGCATCTTGAAGTTGATGATCAATTCAAAAAGTTTATCTTTAGATATTAAAATAAATCTTTGATTTAATTTAAATAATTTTAATGTAACATGATTTACATGTTATGTAGATTTAAAAAATAAAAATAAATTTGAAAAAACATCCAATCCATTGATAAAATCGATTATTAATTTATATAGCTGATTTTTTGTAAAGTTTATTTTAATTTTTTACTTATTTGGAATTTATTATTTGAATTTCTTTTTTAAATTTAATTTTGAATGCTAGATACAAACACTTTTGAAATAAAAAAATTCAAATAAACTTTACAAAAAATCAGTTAATACATTTAAATATAAAAATCGTTTTTAACAATGGATTAAGAAAATGTTTTTTCAAATTTTTTTTTATTTTTTAAATCTACATAACATGTTAATCATGTTACATTAAAATTATTTAAATTAAATCAAAGATTTATTTTAATATCTAAAGATAAACTTTTTGAATTGAAATGATATTTTGAATTGATCATCAACTTCAAGATGCCAAAAATTCTCGTTGTAGATCTTTAACCAGTTGAAGAAATAGTTATACGTCCTATTTATACATTAAATAATTCTGAATGAGATTAAATTAATTCTAACCTTGATTTGTTCATTAAAGGGTTAGGATGGGGCAAAAATAAATTCTAGTGAAACATCAGATTCAAAACTTTTTCAATTTTTTTTCAGTTCTTCATTTGAGAAGAAGCATTAAATTTAACAAAAACTTTAATGATTTTATTATTAGGCTAAAAATTAAACTTCCTAAACAATCTTGGGAAACTGAACAAACTGATTAAAAAGAATATTGTTTAATTTAAATCTGTTTTAAAAAATATAGAATACTATATAAACTCAAGTTTCAGTTTGTCGGTTTGTATTCAGATCGTCAATACATAAAATAAGGATTTTGAAATTTTTTTTATTGAGTTTGAATTAAAAAATAATAACTATCATTTAATAGCTTAATCAGAATTGGTCAAAGCTATGAGGCCAAAAAAAATAAATTCTATGACTCTTACTATATTAAGAGCAAAAGCTAAGAGCAATACTAAATCGGGTAGAAAATATAAGGAAAATTTTGAAACTGCAATTGAAGTAATAAAAAGAAATAAAAAGTTAAATGATATAGATGTCGCGGAAATTCAAATGTAAAAAAATAAGATTTTAAATACTTATCAAATTAAAATTTTACCATCAATTAGATTTACTTGTTTTAATTAATTAAAAAATTATTTTTTTTTTATAAATAAAAAATTTTTCCGCTTCCGCATTTCCGATTTTTGCATTTAAGAGATAACGCTATTTTACTACTTAATATTTTAATATAAATAAAAAAAATGAAATTTAATGAAAAAATTAATAAGTTACGTTAATGGCTCTTATTAAGATGTTGGACTAAAAAAATTTGTAAATGTGAATCTGTGATTTCCTTTTAACTGAATATTTACATTAAAACTTTAAAATATTGAATATTCTAACAAAATTTTTAGAATTTAGAAACTGATTTGGTAGAGCTTGAAAATAGTATCAAAGGTATTTTAGCATTGCTGAGTGGAGTATCAGTAAATTACATCAATTTTGATCAGGTAATGAATAAAAAAAATTTTTTTAAACATTATCCAACTGATTGAGTATTTTTAGGACACCTTTATGCCGATTGACATGGACAAATTTCTAAGACCAGAATCAACAATAAAAGACTTGATGAAATTTTTGAAGCAAAAAAAATATCTTGTGGCTGATTTTAAACCAAATTTGGGATTTATAGTCAACAGATTTGAGCAAGCAAAATATACAGAAATTTATTCTAGTAGAAATTAAAACTTTCTATTAATTAATTCATTTAACTATTTTTTTCAAGCACCTAATAGTTATGACTATTTGGACGATTTTTTTCTTTTAAAGCATGTAGTAAGCGAGCTGCTGCGACTGTCAAAAATCAGAAACCCAACACCAAAATGCCAAATGAAATTTGAATTTTTTTTCAACGTTCTACTTGACAGTTGCTTGCATTCGAAATGCAAAATTTTGCCACCACTAAACTGGTACTATTTTATGACCTCCCTGATCAAGAGCAAATTTGGCACCGAACTCGAACCCAAAATGATAAAATTAACTTTTATGCAGATTAATAATCTCAATTCAGCCTATTCACTAGTCAAAAATTTTTTGGTTGACACTCATTCTTTCTATCAATTTAAGGTAAAATAAATTTTTTTGCCAAATTTGTTGCAATTTTTTTCTTTTTTAGAATGAAACCCAGATGATTGTGTTGGAACATTTGGTCGGTATTTTCGACAGGTTTAATCTAATTCTAAACCATAAATTCATTTCTAAATTAAAATATTTTTTGGATCAAAAGTCAAGCAATAGACTCGAGTTTATATCTTGTGTTAAAATAATTTTAACAAGTTTGCTGACTTATATTAAGCGCAGCAAAGGTGGTTCCAATGAGGTTCTAAGAGAAGTGGTTAATTTTTTTCTATCGCTATCCAAAGATCATTATTTTAACCCTGATCTAAGTGAAGAGAAAAAAATTTTGGATATTATAGTTGATATAATGGAAGCCATTGAGGACCACGAACTAATTAAACATGTTGTTAAGTTCGAGGAGGCTTTGGATAATAAATTTTTGATGATTTTTTATCTTCGGACTAGGCTTGTTGTTAACCAGTATCAACCTTTTTCTTTAATAAATGAGTCAATTAGTTTAATGGTCGAACAATTGACAATTTTAGAGTAAGTTTTATTTTAAATTAAAACAAAAGTCAAACATTTTATTAGAAATTATTTTTAAAAAATGCTCTGTGAAATGCTGGTCATAAATGTCGAAATCTAACTCATCACGTAGTCTTAAAATTAAATGGCATAAAATTAGAAAAATTGGGACTTTTTTGTGTCAATTTAAAAGGCTGATATTCTCTTAGTCTTCTTTATTCTAAAATAATCATACCAAGAGCCAGTCTTTAGTCTTTCATTATACTAATCTTAATTAAGCCTTAATAATATGCTTAGCGTGTATTCTTAAAGACTCTATCTTAAATCTAGTTATCTGATAATTAAAATTATTATTTAAATTTATTGATCATTTAAATTTAGTTTATAAAATATGAAAATTTTAGATTTAATTTTAATTTTTAAAAAAATTAGAAATGATACTTAAAAAATAAAATTAAGATAAATTATTTTTAGAAAATACTGAAAATAAAAAATTAGAAAAATATTTTTTTATTTTTTTTTATGGAATTGTAGATAAAACTCTTCTTTTATTATGATCTTTACCTTTTTTAATTTAATGTTTTGCTATTTAATTTGAGGATCAATTGCTCACAATAATATAAATAATAAAAGGATGCGACCAGCTTTATCCTTTAGAGCGAGATAGTAAGATCTCATTCGAAGCACTATATTTCTAAAAATTGATTTGGAGTTATTTAACAATCAAAGACCTGAGGCATATATATCGACTCTTTTAGTTAATTTTTTTGCATGAAAATAAGCATGTTTAGTAACAAAAATTAATTGATTTTAAAATATTTGATTTTGAATTCTATTGAAAAAATTGTCAAAAATTTTTAAATTTTTTGAATAAAAAGCAAAGAAAAGAAGTAAAAAAAGGGTTGAAAAAACCCATCCGGTCTTTAAGTGCTAAAAAAATAATATTTTACAGTTTCCTTCATTCGAAACCTAGCTAATTATAAAAATAAATTAATTAATTGAATTATTTGAAGCTTTGAATATTAAATTTAAAAGATTAGGAATGACATTTTTTATTTAAAGAATGCTTGAAGACAATTTTAAAGTATGTCTACTAAAATTGATGAGCGAATTTTTGCTAGACATAAACTTCAAAGTGAACGGATTCCAGAAAGACCAGCACACTGATGTAAAAAAAATCAATTTGATGAACAGCTCTCTAAATTGGTTAATGGAATTTCTGAACATTTTGAAAAATGCGGACAAAAATCACCAATTTTTAATAATGATATTCTCAGTAATAATTTACGCATGGTCCCTAAAAGCCATTGACTTGTATGACAAAAAAGTCCATTCGCACAATACAGACTCAATGCTTCAAAATTTTGACCAAAATTTAAAAAATTTTCTCAAAAATCAGTTCTGGCGTCAGATAAGCTCCAAGCTAATCGAGTGGTTAATAAACATTTTAATGAATAAGCAAGTTGAGAGAAATTATTTTGATAAAATGTCCCAATCTCTAATGACATTGTTCAAGCAAAGTCTAATCGAGGAAAACATTTGGTTCAAATACGAAACTTTAATTGAAAACAAAATCTTATCTGAATAAAATTTTAATTTTTTTTTCAAAATTATCTTTATCCTAAATAAAAGACTTGAATAAAATACTCAAAATAAATCACAAGTACTTAAATATAATTTTAAACTTAATCATAAACTAGAGTCGTGTATTCATATTTAAAAGTTTTTAGTCAAATTTTAAATTATGAAATAAAAAATGAGTGAAAGTGCATCCGAAAAGTTGATGATTCACACAGAACTTCAGGCACTCAGCCGAAAAATCGACCACTACTTGAGAACTAAAAGTGGAAATGTGCAATCGCCGGAGAATCTGGACAAGCCGTCACTGTCGCTTAACATGACCACCAAAGCCTACTCGACAGAAAACTCCAAAGACTCTCTACCTGATCGAGTATTCATCAAGCGAAACTCGCTGCTAACAGAGATGTTCAAACAAAATCACATACGAACCATTCGGCACATTTTCATATCCATCATGATCATCCTAGCTTTGCAAGTATTTGTCTCTGATTTGGTCGAAAATGGAAGGTAAAAATTAAAAAGAATTTTTTATTACAAAATTCTATTTTTTTCTAAAAGTATTGACTTAAATTTTGAACTTATCCGCTGGGCTTTTGATAAATTTCAGGTTGTTTGCTACACTTGGTTTTATATGATAATGTCTTCTTCTTGCCTAGTCTACTACTCTTTCCACTTTTGGTCTAATGATCGAATAAAACAATTCTCCACCGATGCTAATACATTATGTAATAGTTAACTAGATCTCATGATTTCAATTTTATCTTAATAATAATTTTCTTAAGTTAAATATGATTTATTATGGTTGACACTGTATTGCATTTACTTGGGAATTTTTATACTCTTGCCTTGTTATGTGGTTGCTACAAACAAGCTTCCGGTAGCTTCAGCATTCATCATTCTTATAGAACAAGTAATCTAAATTCAGCTTTTTATATAAAATTCTAGTCAGTAAATTATATAGTAGTTAAATAAGTAATTTATTGGGAGATTGAAGTTGGCAGCAATTTTTATCTGGAGCAGAGCAATTTATTTTAAATTGTTTTAATTCCGATGTAAATATGAAAACTTAACGAAATTTTAGAATATTTTTAAATTTTAAAATAATTTGTTAATTTTTGTTTAGAAAAAATTCTTTTACCAATATTCATTTTAATAAAATTATTAATGTTTTATCTGAACCAAATTGCTCTGCTACGAAAAATTGCTCACTCTCCCTAATTTATTAATAAAAATATTAAAATTAATAAAAAAATTATTTTTGGTAACCTTTTTGGTTTAGATAGATCTAATTCATTTTAGTGAGATATCAGTTTGGTCTAAGATTTTTTTATCGACTATTGAAGTCTAATGTTTAATGGACAGATGGCCAATTAATAGTTTTTTTTCTCGAGTTTTGGTTCTTTCAAAAAAAAATTATGTAAAAATTAAAATCAAATGATTAATAAATGAAAAATTTAATTTAATGTTTTATTTTTTATGAAATTTATTTTAACGAAATTTTTATAAAATTCTTGGGTCCTGTGGTACAAAAACCATACAACCCTTGATTTAAAAAGTTACTTGAAAGACTATTGTCTTTTTTAAATTTTGTTCACATTTAATAAATAAATAAATTTATGGTCAAAAATGGACAATTTTTCGACAATTTTTCTTAAAAGTTTTTGAAAAGACATGTACATATTCTTTTTAAGTTCACAAAAATTTTATCATTTGAAATTTTTCTCATTAGATAATCAATATAGATTTTCTTTTTAAATTTTATTAATTAAATTTTTTATTTACTGACAAGAATTATAATTAATAATTTTCTCTGACTATTTTTTTAAAGCTAAGATTGTTGATGAAAACCCATGCATTTGTGAGATCAAATGCGAGTAGAGCCTTGCAAAATGGAAGGAAAAGAATAGAGGCATTGAACATCAGGCGACATAGAAAGACCAATTCGTTGACTTTTGATAACCACGATGAATCGTCAAGTGATGAAGAGATTATTTCCAAAAAAAATAAAAATGATTTTAAGCTATGTCCTGATTTTACCAATTATCTATACTTTTTGTTCGCACCAACTCTCGTCTATCGGGATGAATATCCGCGAAATTCACGCATTCGATGGAACAATGTTTGGTCCAATTTTGCACAAGTTTTTGGTGCCATTCTTTACACTCATTACATTTTTTCAAGATTTTGTATTCCAGTTTTCAAGCATTTTAATACTGATTCAGTGACTCTCAAAGTTTTTATTCAATCTATCTTAAATTGCACCCTGCCCGGAACTTTGCTTCTATTAGTCGGATTTTTTGCTTTTCTACATTGTTGGCTGAACGCATGGGCCGAAATGCTTCGATTTTCGGACCGATTATTCTATAAGGTAATATTCTAAATAAACTGTTCAAAAAATCAAAATCTTTTTTCTAAAGGACTGGTGGAATTCGAGCAATTTTTCCAATTACTACCGAACAGTATGAGTTTTTATTTAAAAAATCTTTATAAAAATAAATTTTATTTTAAAGTGGAATGTGGTTGTACATGATTGGCTTTATACTTACGTATACAAAGATTTATTTCATGTAAGTAAAATAAGGAGTCTATTTTATTTGAAAAAATATCTTCATAATTTGAAAATTTAAAATTTTAAAAAAATAAATCTAGGATTATTTTGAATTAAGTTAAAAAAATAGTTTTTGAAAGTATAATTAAATTTTTTTTTTTTAATTGATTTGAACATCCATCAAAATTTCCTTATGTATTAAATTTTATTCTTTAACTAGATTGTTTGTTTTTAAAGTATTTAAAAATAAAGTTTTAATTTTACTTTAAAGATTAATCTGTTATTTAAATTTTTAGAAAATTATTATTTTTCTCATTAATAATGAATTTTGTGCGACTGCTAAAATTAAGTTGCTTCTTGACTTTTCGAAAAATCCCGGGTAATTAATTAAATTAATAATTTTATTTAAGCTTTTGGGAAGCAAGCAAAAAACTCTGTGTCAATTTGGAATTTTTTTCATTAGTGCCGTCTTTCATGAATATGTTTTGTCATTTGGTTTTGGATTTTTTTACCCTTTGCTTTTTACACAATTCGGAGCCATTGGGTGTAAATGATTATATTAAATTAAAGAATACTTTTTTATCATAATTTTTTTAAGTTTTATGCTTCTTTATTAAATCAAGTAAAAATAACAATTTTATGAATTTAATTCTGGTTAGTATTTTGTTAAGAGGAAATTCTTTTCTTAAACATTTTAAAAGTGGATGGGACTTTTAATCGGACTGGGTGGATTGATGTGTTTGTATAGCATGGAATGGTATGCTAGACAAAATTGTCCTCCTTCATCGGTAAAATAAATTAAAAAATAAAAATAATTTTAAAATCTAAATTTAAAAGGATTCAAAATTATTGGACATTTTGCTTCCTAGATCATTTACATGTGGGATGACAAATTTTCAAAATAAAAGCCTTAAATTGGACCAAATGAGAAACGACCTTTAAATTTTTTTTTTACTTAATTTTTCAATATATAATTGATAATTAATAAACTTTATTTGATAATAAAAAATATTTTAATCTAAGACAAATAGTCCATTTGTGATCTAGCCTTATTCATTTCGAGAAGAAAAGAATAAAATTGAGGCAAAGTAAGTTCCATGAACCGGCTCTCTACTTTGTCTCCAGTGTTGAAGACTAGTTTAATTTGAAGGAACGCTTGACCAAGCTTGTCTATATGACTAGTGGATGCAGTAACGCCAAATTTCCATTCCATGTCTACCAGTTGACCTATCATTAAAGACTGCGAGTATTTTATCGCCTTTAATTGATCGGCATACTTTTCCAAAGTTGATTTTATAATTGTACATTTTGAGTCGTCAAGACCAAAATTTGATTGAAAAGTCTTCACTACTTTTGGTTGATCTGTCTGAATTAAATCACTAATTTGCTTAATTAAAAATTTTGTTATTGATTTTGAGTTTTCAATAGTCTCAATGGTTTTGTTGAGGTTGGCTAATCGGTCACTGTTATATCTTTCCGTAAGAAATAAAGTGGAAGCTTCAGTTAAAACTTTAAAATCCTTTTTTTAAAATTATATTGATTTAGAGAAAAAAAATTATTTTCTTAATAACCTGGTCTGTCGATGTCTTAACAAAATCGACGGCCAATTGTTCACTAGTTGGTTCTGACATTATTATATGAATTTTGAATTTGAATTGTAAATAATAATAAAATTTAGCTTTTTTTTGAAATCATATGACTTAAAAATTATCATTAAGTAGTTTTATATACATGTTTGATTCATGAGCAAAATAACACCACAGATTTTAAAAATTTAACTTTAGAGTAGTTCTTTTTAGCTAAATTAAAAACAAAAATACTAAAATTATATTTTTATAATTTTTTAAAATATATATTATGAACAATAGTAAATTAAATAGAACAATTAAAAAATTTTTTAGCATCAAAATAATTAAAATAAATACTCATTAAATAATAATTAAAATAAAATTCAATTTATAAAGGGATTTATTGCTCCTCAAAGCGTTATGGCCAGAAAAACTATTATATTTGATTATAAAGAAGCTTTTGTAAATTTTAGTTATGTAAACTTTCCAAAATCGACCAACCATAGGATTCAGCTTCTCAGTACACATGATCTTGAGCCATGTAAAATAATTTATTTGTATGCAAAAAATTCATTTGATATCTCGGAATTTTTTTGATAAAAAAGGTGGAAGTATGGTAGCCGAGAATCATACGCCACCCGATGGGTTTTTTAAAAAAATATCGCCAGAAAGGTTTTCACTTTGAAGAAAAAAATAGAAAAATTTATGTTTGTATTTTTTATTTAATTAGTATTTAAAATTAAACATCTATTTTAAAATAAAATAAAAAATAATCGACAGAAAATAATTATTATTCAATAAAAGTATTATTAGTTATTTCATAAAATTACGCCTGTCTTAGCAATGTTTAATAATAAAAAACTAAAAATATATAAAAATGAAAAGATACTCATTTTTTTTAATTGAAAACAAATTAAAATTCAAAATACACTAATTTTTATAAAATTATTACTGAACTAGACATTTTAAAAACTTTTTTTAAATTTTTGTGTGTCACAAGCAAATGCTTCTTAAGATTAAAAAAAATAAAAAAAATTTTAAAATATTTCTAATTAATAAAGTGTTTATTTATTTATTCATGCATAATCTTAATATTTGGGGAAAAACATAAAAAATTCTGGGTGCTATATTCAAATTTTGTGGTATCGATTTTTATCGTTCTTTGAAAAATTTTAAAAATTTTTGAGATTCTAAAAATGTAAATGGAAAGAAGGCTATACCATCACAAAAGGTAATTAAATTTTTTTTTATATTGAGACAGTGTACTTTTACACAAGCTTACAATTTAAAATAAAAAAAAAAATTTAGTTTGTTTTAATTTACAAAAGAGAGCGGATTGTGTTGATTTTTTATTAGAAAAATTGAATACTTTTTCAAATAATAAACATAACAAACATAAGGTAATTTTTCAGACTCAATGATGCATTTATAAGTAATTCCATAGTTTTTATTAAACTTATTAGTCAAAATTTAAATTAAAAAATAAAAAATGAGCGAAAGTGCATCCGAAAAGTCGATGATTCACACAGAACTTCAAACACTATGCCGAAATACTGATACCTCTTTGAGAACCAAAAATGAAGATCTGGACAAGCCGTCTTTGTCGCTTAACATGACCACCAAAGCCTACTCGACAGAAAACTCCAAAGACTCTCTACCTGATCGAGTATTCATCAAGCGAAACTCGCTGCTTACAGAGATGTTCAAACAAAATCACATACGAACCATTCGGCACATTTTCATATCCATCATGATCATCCTAGCTTTGCAAGTATTTGTCTCTGATTTGGTCGAAAATGGAAGGTAAAAATTAAAAAGAATTTTTTATTTCAAAATTCTATTTTTTCTAAAAGTATTGACTTAAATTTTGAACTTATCCGCTGGGCTTTTGATAAATTTCATGTTGTTTGTTACACTTGGTTTTGCATGATACTGACAACTTCATGCCTAGTCTACTACTCTTTCCACTATTGGTCCAATGACAGAATTAAACGATTCCCCACCGATGCTAATAATTTATGTAATAACAAAATCTTTAAGTTCCAGAAATTCAAAACTTAAGTGCTATCTGAATTTCTAATTTTAGACTTGAAATTCGTAAACTACGTCCCTTGAAACCCTAGGTTTCATTTTTTCTGGGGGACTCAAAAAAAAATTCTTTACCCAAGGGTCTAAAAACAACTAACCCTTTAAAAAGTTGTAGTTCTTTCAGATCCAAATATTCAATGAGAAAATTAAAATATTTTTTAAAATTATATATATTCTGAAAGAGCATAAAATTTTCTAAACTCTGGTATAAAGGTTTCCTAAAAAAAGGATGTGCCAATTTTTATTATTGAAAAAGGCCAAAAAAAACACTTTTTTTCATTTGAATCGTATTTTGTCCCAAGACCCCACTTTTTTTTCCTTTTTAAATAAACTAGACAAAATTCTGAACAAATCTATGATTTTACTTTTTTGAATTTTATTTAATATAAATAAAGTATAAATATCATGTTATTTCATTTACATTTTGAATATTTTAATTATATTGATAATTTTTTGAATATTAAAATTAAATTTTAGAACCAATATCATTAAAAATTATTAGTATAAATTATCCGATTGTGAATCGGATAGTGAAGTTTTCTATTCGGAAGAAGAGATGGTACCAATGGATATTTCATTTATTTAACAGTTAATTGAATTTAAACAATCAACTAAAATTACTAAACGTTGGATAAGTGGATAAGGCAAATTGCTCTGGAACTTAGAACTCAAAAATTAGAAATTCAGATAGCGCTTTTGTTTTGATTTTCTGGAACTTCATTAACTAAATTTTATCTTTAATAATTTTCTTAAGTTAAATATGATTTATTATGGTTGACACTGTATTGTATTTACTTGGTACTTTTTATTCTCTTGCCTTCTTATGTGGTAGCTACAAATAAGCTCCCAGCAGCCTCAGCATTCATTGTCCTTTTAGAGCAGGTAACAGAAAATTTCGCTTTCAATTTTTTCTAGTCAGTTAAAAATTTCTAATTTTTAAGTAAGTAATTTTTAATAAAATAAAACAGAGTTGTTAAAAAGTCACAAGTCTCAAGTCCAAGTCCGGACTTTTGATTTTTTTTTCTTTTAAAGTCCAAGTCAAAGACTTAAATTTTTTTATTTTCAAAATAAACTTAACATTAGTTTTCATTAAAAATACATGAAAACTATTAACTTTTAAAATTTTTTGAATATTTTCGAATAAAAAACTTAAAAAAAAAAATTATCAAAAATTTCAAAATTCCCGGCAAGTTGTTCTGTAATATGTCTGTAGTCTTCGACTTTTGAAAAATTAAAAAAAATTTAAAGTCCGGACTTTGACTTTTATTTTTAAGACTTGGACTTTAATTTTGGACTTTTAAACAACTCTGAAATAAAATTTTATTGATTTTACACTAGAAAAATTTAATTTGTGACCAGGTTAGGGAAAGAATTTCAATTTTAATAGAGTAAAATTGAATATTATATATTGTAATTGAATATTGAATATTGAAAATTGAAGTTTCTTCTGAATATTTCGTTTTTTTTAGATTCATAGATTTTTTTTATAAATCAACGAAATAAATATCAAATTAAATATCATTGATAATTAATTTTTGCCTTTTTGGTCCGTGAAAATATTCAATTCTGGTTTAAAAAATGAGTGAATTCTTTCCAGAATTTATTTTATCTTTCAAAAAAGGAACTATTTTTACTCAATTTATTTTAAAATTCAAATAGCTCTTCTTAACTCAAACTCAATCACATAATAAAAATGTCTTGATCACGAAAATTTTTACTCAAATAAATTTGAACTTTTGAGTCAAACCATGGTACAATTCTTAAATTGTATACGTTTCCCATGGTATAATTTTTAGGTTCTTCTTAGAAGGTTAATTAGATTGGTTTAATCTGATAATTTTCTTCAAAAAAAAACACTTTGATCATCAATGGCCATGCTTAAAAGCTAAAAAAAAGATTTTTAAGTAATTTTTCATTTCAGATTTTATTGCAGAAACATATTTTAGGAAAAAAAATTCAATATCTGAAAATCTCTGAGAAATTTTAACTAATGCACAATTATACACAATACTTAGGTATGGTATATCCTGGTCTGGTTCTCAAGAATATATGTTTGTGCATTTAATTTTTTTAATTTTAAATGTTTAAAAAATTTTATCATAAAATTTAAAAAAAAAACAATTATTCATTGAAGAGCAGGAGCGCTAATTAGAGAAATAAAGACGCCCGAAAACATTTTTTTGATACAAAAATATCTACAGATTCTCACTATCAATTTTGTTTTATTTTTAATTTCGAATTGTACTCTGATAACAACAAAGTGTTTACGATGTAAATCTTCATCAAAAATTTTATCATTTGAAATTTTTCTCATTAAATAATCAATAAAGATTTTCTTTTTAAATTTTATTAATTAAATTTTTTATTTATGAATTTATTTTAGAATTTTATCTAACTATTTTTTTAAAGCTAAGGTTGTTGATGAAAACCCATGCATTTGTGAGATCAAATGCGAGTAGAGCCTTGGAAAATGGAAGGAAAAGAATAGAGGCATTGAACATAAGGAGCCATAGAGAGACCAATTCGTTGACTTTTGATAATCATGATGATTCGTCAAGTGATGAAGAGATTATTTCCAAAAAAAATAAAAATGATTTTAAGCTATGTCCTGATTTTACCAATTATCTGTATTTTTTGTTCGCACCAACCCTCATCTACCGAGATGAATATCCTCGAAATCCACGCATTCGATGGAACAATGTTTGGTCCAATTTTGTCCATGTTTTTGGAACTATTCTATATGCTCATTACATTTTATCGAGATTCTGTATTCCAATGTTCAAAAATTTCAATGCTGATTCAATAAATCTAAAATTTTTTATACAATCCATTTTGAATTGCACTCTGCCCGGAATCTTGATTTTTCTAATAGCGTTTTATGGTTTACAACATAGTTGGATGAACGCATGGGCCGAAATGCTTCGATTTTCGGACCGATTATTTTACAAGGTAAAATTCCTAATAAACTGTTCCAAAAAATCAAAATCTTTTTTCTTAAGGACTGGTGGAATTCGAGCAATTTTTCCAATTACTACCGAACAGTATGAGTCTTTATTATATTATTTGTTTTAAAATAAATTTATTTTAAAGTGGAATGTGGTTGTACATGATTGGCTTTATACTTATGTATACAAAGATCTATTTTATGTAAGTAAAATCAGTGTTTTATTGTAAATTTAAATAAAACAACTTCAAATTTAAAAAATTTTAAATTTTAGAAAAAATAATTTCAAAAATTAAGCTAAAAAAGTCTTTAACATTAAATTAATTATTAATTCACCCTAAATATTTTTTTCTAACAAGATTTTTTAATTTAAGCATTTTTAAAAATCAAGTTTTAATTTTGCTCCTAAAATTTATCTGTTATTTACTATGCCTTCCCGCGTTCTATAAAATTTCAAAAAAAAAAAATTATTTCTTTTTTTTTTTAAATAAT
The DNA here is from genome assembly GCA_016802215.1 of Brachionus paranguensis. Lineage (NCBI taxonomy): Eukaryota > Metazoa > Rotifera > Eurotatoria > Ploima > Brachionidae > Brachionus > Brachionus paranguensis. Next base: position 511,857 of record JAESIX010000007.1, read on the forward strand.
ATAAATAATAATAATGTAAGCTACAATAGGTATGCCTATAGAGCGAGACTCAAGGCTCTCACTATGGTAGCTAAAACGACTAAAAATCATAATCTTCTTAAGAAATACATAATAATAAATTGAATTTAGTCTAAATATCATAAAAATAGTTTTTTTTTTTTAATTTTCAAATTAAGAATTAAATTTCTTTTCAAATAAGATATTGGGAAGCAAAAATAAAACTTTGTGTCAATTTGGAATTTTTTTCATCAGCGCCTTCTCTCATGAATATGCTTTGTCGCTTGTTTTTGGATTTTTTTATCCTTTGATCTTTATTGAATTTGGAGCTTTTGGATGTAAATGATTAGAATAAAATTTTTTTTTGAATCTAAATTTTATTTTTAGTTTTATGCATTTTTAACAAATCGAAAAAAAATATTATGAATTTATTTCTGGTAAGTGTGATACAAAATTGAAAATTTTTTCTAGCATTTTTATAGTGGTTAGGGCTATTAATTGGAATGGGCGGAATGGTGTGCTTGTACAGCATAGAATGGTATGCAAGGCAAAACTGTCCTTCTTTATTGGTAAAATAAATCAAAAAATTATCAATCAATTTATTTTAAATTCTAAAATGAGTTGTTCTTAAATAAATTTTAAAAGGAATCAAAAATATTGGACATTTTTATTCCAAGATCCTTGACATGCGGAACCAGAAATTTTCAAAATAAAAGCCTGAATTTTGACCAAATGAGAAACGAACTTTAAATTTAATTTTTAAATAATTGACATTAAATAAATTTTATATTTAAATTTTCACAGAATTAAATCTGAGTTTTTGTTACATTTTAAAAAATTGCATTTTAGAAAAATTCACATTTTTTAAGGGAATAGGTGGTTGAAGAATTCAGTTTCCTTTTAGAGAAAATTCAAACCCAGATTTGACCTTACCAAGGAATTCCATATCACAAATTACATCATTAAACACAAAAAGGTTAATAGAATTTTAGAAAAAGTTATTCAAAAATTTTGTCTATATATTTTTATAAACGATCGAATTAATAAATTTAAAACTGAACTAAACCAGAATTTAATTCCATCGATTTTAACAAAAATCGGCAAGAGAAAAAAAGAACCCTTTACACTCATTTCCATACGTTGATCGTTGAAAATTTTCTAGGCAATCTTTTTTAAAGGAAAATTGAATAGCATTTCCCATTTAAATTTAACTAATGATTTAACAAAGCAAAAGCTTCTATTTGATTTTCAAAAAAAAAAAAATAGAGATAAAATAAAATAGCAATTCAAAATGTTAAGTGATTGTGGGATGAAAAGCAACATCTTAGTTATTTTGAAACAATTACAATGGATTTGATGAAAATATTGAAACTATTGATCAATAGAAAAAACAAATCATGCATTTGAAAAGTTCCAAATTGAATGGTTTTTATTGATACATTTAATCTATAAATAACGAAAGCTCTGGACTAAAAAAAACTACAAATCAGATTTTTATATTCTAACAACTTCATAAAACAAAACAACTAAAAATGTTCGGTGATTTCGGTTTCTCTTTGGGCGGTTCATGTGGTTCATGTCCTCCACCAATGCCACCACCATGCCCAGCTCCATGCCCACCACCATGTCCACCACCATGTCCACCACCATGCCCACCACCATGCCCACCACCATGTCCAGCTCCATGTCCAGCTCCATGCCCACCACCAATGCCATTACCATTGCCTTTACCTCCAGTTAGCTCATGCTCTCCTTGTGGTGGCTCAGCTGGATTTTCACTTTTCTAAATCAGTTATTGAAATAATTTTTAAATAATAAATAAATGGCCATTTATTTTTTTAAAATAATATTTTTTTTTAATTAAATATGACTGAATCGACTATAAAATTAAAAAAAATCAAAAATATCCAAAATATTGAAAATCTTTCAGGCGTCTAATAATATCTTTTTTCTTAAGGTCCATAATTATGGGCAACGCGGCAATGTGAAATTTTTGTTACTATTTTATCTTTAGATTAAAATTAATCTTGAGCATTTTTTTAAATGTCCTTAAAAGAATATTAAAATTTTTAAGGGCTAATATTAAAGAGAATTGTTGTTTCCGAAATCGATCGATCAAAAATTTGGTAAAGATTAATTTGTGGGTTGTTAAATTTGATGAAAAATTTTCAAAAGCCCATAAACATCTTATCCTCCACACATTGATTTATTTCACTTTAATGTTAAATCATCACCAGACTTTTAAGTAAATTTTGAATATTTGTAGTTTTCAAAGTTTTACAATATACTTTATTTATATTTTATATGCCTTGAGATTAAAAATTTTTTTATTTAGGTCTAAATTTAAATTTAATGAAACTTTTTGAAGAAATTTTCTTACAATATTTCAATTCACCTGAAAGGCTAATTGCCAAACTCTATTCGAGCCAAGTGAACTCATTTATTGATAAAAAAAAAAATAAAATTAAATAGTTTTAAATAAAAGATTAGTAATCAAAATTTTTTTAGTTTAAATCAAATTTTACAAATAATTTTACAAATTTTAAAAAGTGATAATTAATATTATTAGAAATTCTTGCTTCAAAAATTGATTTTTTAAATGTCATTTCGTCCAAAATTAAGTTGTTAATAAATTTAGAGTAAAAATATGAAAATGTCCTTTCAGCGAAATTGTTGAATATCCCAATTAAGGGAATTGTTTTTACAATTTCAAGGCTAATCAACAGGCTAGTCCCCTTGTCATAAAGACTGATTAACACTTCATTTATTTAAATTATATAAAAAGTTGATTTTAAAAAAAAAAAATAATAAAATAAAAATCAGTTTTGACTATTTAGAAAAATTAAACATTGAAAAATTTAAATCAAATCTTTTAAATTTTTTGACAAAATCTACAAAAATTAAATTTATATTATTGTTAATAGAAAGCTTGAATGTAGTGAATTTCAACATTGATCTCTTGATTACAAAGCTATTTATCAATTTAGAGTTAAAAAAATCCAAAAGTTTTTTTTCCATTATTAGATTTTGCCATTGGTTCCATTAAATTTTCGCTATTCCTTAAATTATATTTTAAATTTCTTGAGTCATTTTTGGATAATTTGCTTTTTAAATTTTCTGGCGAATTATAATAGTAATAAAGTGTCTTTAAAGAAAATGTTAACATTCTGTCTAGTATTCTATGCTCAAATGCATATAAGCCATATTTTTCTAGAAAGTTATTTACGTCATTAAAGTTATTAACATCAAATTTAAACTAAAACAATTTGAATATCAAAAAATAATCACTCTTAGCTAGTTTAATTATTGCCTCTTTTGAAAAATAACACATAAGAGTTGAGCAGTAGTCAAAGTAGGGTAAAATAAAAGTTTTAAAAAACTGTACCTTAACAGAAGTTGACAGGTAGAAGAGTCTTTTAAAACTAAATAATTTTTTATTCACAACTAAAGAGATGGTACAAGCTTGTTTAGAAAAATTTAAATCTTGATCAATCTTAAAGCCCAAAAGACTTATTTCCTTAACAACTTTTATTTGATTACCACATAAATTTACCATTTCAGGATTAGTACTAGTTTTATTAGAAAAAATCATACAGAATGTTTTCGACCAGTTTATATCAATCTTATTGTAAAAACACCATTCATGTAAGCTATTAATTGACAAATGAAAGTTTACTAATACACTCTCTAAATCTTTATCAGAAAAACTAATAGTTGTGTCATCAGCAAACATTTTAATTTCAAATTTTTTTAACAAAAAAGGGAGGTCATTCACAAAAATAAGAAAGAGAAGTGGACCCAAAACTGATCCTTGTGGCACACCTAGTTTAAGAGGTAAAGAATTTTGATTTTTCATTACCAAGGCGTTCTATCTGAGATCTATTTGTGAAATAATTAGAAAGTAGACCCAGAGAATCATTGTCAAATCCATAATGAAACAATTTAAAAAAAAGAAGATTAGAATCAATAACATCAAAAGCTTTTTTAAAGTCAATAAATAAAGACAAAGTTGTTAAATTTTTTTCCTTGGCTAGATTCAAATCACTTAGATATTCATGAACAGCTGTTTGACAGGAGCGTCCAGATCTAAAACCATGCTGACCATTAAAAAATATCTTATTTGACTCAAAGAAAAAGCTAATCTGAGCAGCTAAAAGTTTTTCAAAAATTTTAGCTATCGGAGATAAAACTGATATAGCTCTATAATTATTTATTTCTGATCTATTTCCTTTATTCTTAAATAATGGGTTAACAATTGCTAATTTCCAGTCATCTGGAACACTCTTTAATTTCAAGCAATCATTAAAGAGTAATTTCAGAATAGGAATAAATATCTCAGGAAGGCTTTTTAAAATTTTAGAGTGAATCCCAATAAAACCAGGTGAGCTAGAAGAGGGTAATTCATCCAGAGCCTTTTTAATATCTTCAAAAGTAAACTCATGGAATGAAAAATCTGATGTTTTAAAGGAATTATTATGTTTTAATTCCTTAAAACCATTAAATATATATTTAGCTGAGTCATTTTCACCGGACAAAGAAGAAGACTCAATAGATGCAAAGCAGCTATTGCAAAACATCTCCACTTGATCAACGGTGTAATTGGCCTTTTTATCAGCCCAAACTAGTTATTCTGGAAAGCTGTCAAAATCAGCATCTCCTCTAGTTTTAACAGAAGATTTATAAAATCTCCAGAATTTTTTAGAATTTTTGAAGTCTTTTGAGGACTTTGACTCAAAATAAGATTTCATCTTTTTACGGTTAAGTTTTTTGAAATCTCTTCTAGCCTCCCTATATTCATGTAGATTAGTTTCACTCTTATAGTTCTGGTAGTTATGGTAACAGAAGTCCCTATAATTTTTTAACGACCTCAATTCATAGTCAAACCATGGGTTCTGCTCATATTTTTTTGCCTTAATTTCCTTTAATGGACAACATGCTTCAATTGCTAACAAGATATTATTTTTAATAAATTCCCATTTATTTTCAATTCCTGGAAGCTTTTCAACAGCTGAAAAATCAATTTTACCTAAGAAATTTCTAACCTTGTCTATATTTTTACTAGAAAAAACTCGGTAAGAATTAAAATAATTGATCTTTTCAACAGTAGACACAGGAAAAGAACAAAATAGAAATTTATTTACAACATGGCTTCAGAAATGGATGGAGTTGTGAAACGGCGCTACACTCAACACAGAAAAAGAACAAAGTAGAAATTTATGATCACTAAAGGGACATCCTACTAGTAATGAATTTGAATCAAAGTCATTTTGATGAATAATATGATGGGCTATTAATTGGAATGGGCGGAATGGTGTGCTTGTACAGCAGCAGATATTGGGAAGCAAAAATAAAACTTTGTGTCAATTTGGAATTTTTTTCATCAGCGCCTTCTCTCATGAATATGCTTTGTCGCTTGTTTTTGGATTTTTTTATCCTCTGATCTTTATTGAATTTGGAGCCTTTGGATGTAAATGATTAGAATAAAATATTTGTTGAATCTAAATTTTATTTTTAGTTTTATGCATTTTTAACAAATCGAAAAAAAATATTATGAATTTATTTCTGGTAAGTGTGATACAAAATTGAAAATTTTTTCTAACATTTTTATAGTGGTTAGGGCTATTAATTGGAATGGGCGGAATGGTGTGCTTGTACAGCATTGAATGGTATGCAAGGCAAAACTGTCCTTCTTTATTGGTAAAATAAATCAAAAAATTATCAATCAATTTATTTTAAATTCTAAAATGAGTCCTTCTTAAATAAATTTTAAAAGGAATCAAAAATATTGGACATTTTTATTCCAAGATCCTTAACATGCGTGACCAGAAATTTTCAAAATAAAAGCCTGAATTTGGACCAAATGAGAAACGAACTTTAAATTTGATTTTTAAATAATTGACAATTAATAAATTTTATATTTAAATTTTCTCAGAATTAAATCTGAATTTTTGTTACATTTTAAAAAATTGAATTTTAGACAAATTCACATTTTTTAAAGGTAAAAGATGGTAGGAGAATTCAGTTTCCTTTTAGAGAAAATTCGAACCCAGATTTGACCTTACCAAGGAATTCCATATCACAAATTACATCATTAAACACAAAAAAGTTAATGGAATTTTAGAATAAGTTATTCAAAAATTTTGTCTATATATTTTTATAAACAATCGAATTAATAAATTTGAAACTGAACTTAACCAGAATTTAATTCCATCGATTTTAACAAAAATCTGCAAGAGAAAAAAAGAACCCTTTACACTCATTTCCATACGTTGATCGTTGAGAATTTTCTAGGCAATCTTTTTTAAAGCCAAATTGAATAGCATTTCCCATTTAAATTTAACTAATGATTTAACAAAGCAAAAGCTTCTATTATAAAAAAAAATAGAGATAAAATAAAATAGCAATTCAAAATGTTTAGTGATTGTGGGATGAAAAGCAACATCTTAGTTATTTTGAAACAATTACTTTGGATTTGATGAAAATATTGAAACTATTGATCAATAGAAAAAACAAATCATGCATTTGAATAGTTCCAAATTGAATGGTTTTTATTGATACATTTAATCTATAAATAACGAAAACTCTGTACTAAAAAAAATCACAAATTAGATTTTTATATTCTAACAACTTCATAAAACAAAACAACTAAAAATGTTCGGTGATTTCGGTTTCTCTTTGGGCGGTTCATGTGGTTCATGTCCTCCACCAATGCCACCACCATGCCCAGCTCCATGTCCACCACCATGTCCACCACCATGTCCACCACCATGCCCAGCTCCATGCCCACCACCATGTCCACCACCATGCCCAGCTCCATGCCCACCACCAATGCCATTACCATTGCCTTTACCTCCAGTTAGCTCATGCTCTCCTTGTAGTGGCTCAGCTGGATTTTCACTTTTCTAAATCAGTTATTGAAATTATTTTTAAATAATAAATAAATGGCCATTTATTTTTTTAAGATAATATTTTTTTTAAATTAAATATTACTGAATCGACTATAAAATTAAAAAAAATCAAAAATATCCAAAATATTGAAAATCTTTCAGGCGTCTAATAATATCTTTTCTCTAAAGGTCCATAATTATGGTCAACGCGGCAATGTGAAATTTTTGTTACTATTTTATCTTCAGATTTAAATTAATCTTGAGCATTTTTTTAAAATGTCCTTAAAAGAATATTAAAATTTTTAAGGGCTAATATTAAAGAGAATTGTTGTTTCCGAAATCGATCGATCAAAAATTTGGTAAAGATTAATTTGTGGGCTTTTTAGATTGATGAATAATTTTCAAAAACCCTTAAACATCTAATCCTCCACACATAGATTTATTTCACTTTAATGTTAAATCATCACCAGACTTTTAAGTAAATTTTGGATATTTGTAGTTTTCAAAGTTTTACAATATTATTTTATATGCCTTGAAATTATAAAATTTATTAATTAGGATCAAATTTAAATTTTATGAAACATTTTGAAGAAATTTTCTTACAATATTTCAATTCACCTGAAAGGCTAATTGCCAAACTCTATTCGAGCCAAGTGAACTCATTTATTGATAAAAAAAAAAATAAAATTAAATAGTTTTAAATAAAAGATTAGTAATCAAAATTTTTTTAGTTTAAATCAAATTTTACAAATAATTTTACAAATTTTAAAAAGTGATAATTAATATTATTAGAAATTCTTGCTTCAAAAATTGATTTTTTAAATGTCATTTCGTCCAAAATTAAGTTGTTAATAAATTTAGAGTAAAAATATGAAAATGTCCTTTCAGCGAAATTGTTGAATATCCCAATTAAGGGAATTGTTTTTACAATTTCAAGGCTAATCAACAGGCTAGTCCCCTTGTCATAAAGACTGATTAACACTTCATTTATTTAAATTATATAAAAAGTTGATTTTAAAAAAAAAAAAATAATAAAATAAAAATCAGTTTTGACTATTTAGAAAAATTAAACATTGAAAAATTTAAATCAAATCTTTTAAATTTTTTGACAAAATCTACAAAAATTAAATTTATATTATTGTTAATAGAAAGCTTGAATGTAGTGAATTTCAACATTGATCTCTTGATTACAAAGCTATTTATCAATTTAGAGTTAAAAAAATCCAAAAGTTTTTTTTCCATTATTAGATTTTGCCATTGGTTCCATTAAATTTTCGCTATTCCTTAAATTATATTTTAAATTTCTTGAGTCATTTTTGGATAATTTGCTTTTTAAATTTTCTGGCGAATTATAATAGTAATAAAGTGTCTTTAAAGAAAATGTTAACATTCTGTCTAGTATTCTATGCTCAAATGCATATAAGCCATATTTTTCTAGAAAGTTATTTACGTCATTAAAGTTATTAACATCAAATTTAAACTAAAACAATTTGAATATCAAAAAATAATCACTCTTAGCTAGTTTAATTATTGCCTCTTTTGAAAAATAACACATAAGAGTTGAGCAGTAGTCAAAGTAGGGTAAAATAAAAGTTTTAAAAAACTGTACCTTAACAGAAGTTGACAGGTAGAAGAGTCTTTTAAAACTAAATAATTTTTTATTCACAACTAAAGAGATGGTACAAGCTTGTTTAGAAAAATTTAAATCTTGATCAATCTTAAAGCCCAAAAGACTTATTTCCTTAACAACTTTTATTTGATTACCACATAAATTTACCATTTCAGGATTAGTACTAGTTTTATTAGAAAAAATCATACAGAATGTTTTCGACCAGTTTATATCAATCTTATTGTAAAAACACCATTCATGTAAGCTATTAATTGACAAATGAAAGTTTACTAATACACTCTCTAAATCTTTATCAGAAAAACTAATAGTTGTGTCATCAGCAAACATTTTAATTTCAAATTTTTTTAACAAAAAAGGGAGGTCATTCACAAAAATAAGAAAGAGAAGTGGACCCAAAACTGATCCTTGTGGCACACCTAGTTTAAGAGGTAAAGGTTTTGATTTTTCATTACCAAGGCGTTCTATCTGAGATCTATTTGTGAAATAATTAGAAAGTAGACCCAGAGAATCATTGTCAAATCCATAATGAAACAATTTAAAAAAAAGAAGATTAGAATCAATAACATCAAAAGCTTTTTTAAAGTCAATAAATAAAGACAAAGTTGTTAAATTTTTTTCCTTGGCTAGATTCAAATCACTTAGATATTCATGAACAGCTGTTTGACAGGAGCGTCCAGATCTAAAACCATGCTGACCATTAAAAAATATCTTATTTGACTCAAAGAAAAAGCTAATCTGAGCAGCTAAAAGTTTTTCAAAAATTTTAGCTATCGGAGATAAAACTGATATAGCTCTATAATTATTTATTTCTGATCTATTTCCTTTATTCTTAAATAATGGGTTAACAATTGCTAATTTCCAGTCATCTGGAACACTCTTTAATTTCAAGCAATCATTAAAGAGTAATTTCAGAATAGGAATAAATATCTCAGGAAGGCTTTTTAAAATTTTAGAGTGAATCCCAATAAAACCAGGTGAGCTAGAAGAGGGTAATTCATCCAGAGCCTTTTTAATATCTTCAAAAGTAAACTCATGGAATGAAAAATCTGATGTTTTAAAGGAATTATTATGTTTTAATTCCTTAAAACCATTAAATATATATTTAGCTGAGTCATTTTCACCGGACAAAGAAGAAGACTCAATAGATGCAAAGCAGCTATTGCAAAACATCTCCACTTGATCAACGGTGTAATTGGCCTTTTTATCAGCCCAAACTAGTTATTCTGGAAAGCTGTCAAAATCAGCATCTCCTCTAGTTTTAACAGAAGATTTATAAAATCTCCAGAATTTTTTAGAATTTTTGAAGTCTTTTGAGGACTTTGACTCAAAATAAGATTTCATCTTTTTACGGTTAAGTTTTTTGAAATCTCTTCTAGCCTCCCTATATTCATGTAGATTAGTTTCACTCTTATAGTTCTGGTAGTTATGGTAACAGAAGTCCCTATAATTTTTTAACGACCTCAATTCATAGTCAAACCATGGGTTCTGCTCATATTTTTTTGCCTTAATTTCCTTTAATGGACAACATGCTTCAATTGCTAACAAGATATTATTTTTAATAAATTCCCATTTATTTTCAATTCCTGGAAGCTTTTCAACAGCTGAAAAATCAATTTTACCTAAGAAATTTCTAACCTTGTCTATATTTTTACTAGAAAAAACTCGGTAAGAATTAAAATAATTGATCTTTTCAACAGTAGACACAGGAAAAGAACAAAATAGAAATTTATTTACAACATGGCTTCAGAAATGGATGGAGTTGTGAAACGGCGCTACACTCAACACAGAAAAAGAACAAAGTAGAAATTTATGATCACTAAAGGGACATCCTACTAGTAATGAATTTGAATCAAAGTCATTTTGATGAATAATATGATGGGCTATTAATTGGAATGGGCGGAATGGTGTGCTTGTACAGCAGCAGATATTGGGAAGCAAAAATAAAACTTTGTGTCAATTTGGAATTTTTTTCATCAGCGCCTTCTCTCATGAATATGCTTTGTCGCTTGTTTTTGGATTTTTTTATCCTCTGATCTTTATTGAATTTGGAGCCTTTGGATGTAAATGATTAGAATAAAATATTTGTTGAATCTAAATTTTATTTTTAGTTTTATGCATTTTTAACAAATCGAAAAAAAATATTATGAATTTATTTCTGGTAAGTGTGATACAAAATTGAAAATTTTTTCTAACATTTTTATAGTGGTTAGGGCTATTAATTGGAATGGGCGGAATGGTGTGCTTGTACAGCATGGAATGGTATGCAAGGCAAAACTGTCCTTCTTTATTGGTAAAATAAATCAAAAAATTATCAATCAATTTATTTTAAATTCTAAAATGAGTCCTTCTTAAATAAATTTAAAAAGGAATCAAAAATATTGGACATTTTTATTCCAAGATCCTTAACATGCGTAACCAGAAATTTTCAAAATAAAAGCCTGAATTTGGACCAAATGAGAAACGAACTTTAAATTTGATTTTTAAATAATTGACAATTAATAAATTTTATATTTAAATTTTCTCAGAATTAAATCTGAATTTTTGTTACATTTTAAAAAATTGAATTTTAGACAAATTCACATTTTTTAAAGGTAAAAGATGGTAGGAGAATTCAGTTTCCTTTTAGAGAAAATTCGAACCCAGATTTGACCTTACCAAGGAATTCCATATCACAAATTACATCATTAAACACAAAAAAGTTAATGGAATTTTAGAATAAGTTATTCAAAAATTTTGTCTATATATTTTTATAAACAATCGAATTAATAAATTTGAAACTGAACTTAACCAGAATTTAATTCCATCGATTTTAACAAAAATCTGCAAGAGAAAAAAAGAACCCTTTACACTCATTTCCATACGTTGATCGTTGAGAATTTTCTAGGCAATCTTTTTTAAAGCCAAATTGAATAGCATTTCCCATTTAAATTTAACTAATGATTTAACAAAGCAAAAGCTTCTATTATAAAAAAAAATAGAGATAAAATAAAATAGCAATTCAAAATGTTTAGTGATTGTGGGATGAAAAGCAACATCTTAGTTATTTTGAAACAATTACTTTGGATTTGATGAAAATATTGAAACTATTGATCAATAGAAAAAACAAATCATGCATTTGAATAGTTCCAAATTGAATGGTTTTTATTGATACATTTAATCTATAAATAACGAAAACTCTGTACTAAAAAAAATCACAAATTAGATTTTTATATTCTAACAACTTCATAAAACAAAACAACTAAAAATGTTCGGTGATTTCGGTTTCTCTTTGGGCGGTTCATGTGGTTCATGTCCTCCACCAATGCCACCACCATGCCCAGCTCCATGTCCACCACCATGTCCACCACCATGTCCACCACCATGTCCACCACCATGTCCACCACCATGTCCACCACCATGCCCAGCTCCATGCCCACCACCATGTCCACCACCATGCCCAGCTCCATGCCCACCACCAATGCCATTACCATTGCCTTTACCTCCAGTTAGCTCATGCTCTCCTTGTAGTGGCTCAGCTGGATTTTCACTTTTCTAAATCAGTTATTGAAATTATTTTTAAATAATAAATAAATGGCCATTTATTTTTTTAAGATAATATTTTTTTTAAATTAAATATTACTGAATCGACTATAAAATTAAAAAAAATCAAAAATATCCAAAATATTGAAAATCTTTCAGGCGTCTAATAATATCTTTTCTCTAAAGGTCCATAATTATGGTCAACGCGGCAATGTGAAATTTTTGTTACTATTTTATCTTCAGATTTAAATTAATCTTGAGCATTTTTTTAAAATGTCCTTAAAAGAATATTAAAATTTTTAAGGGCTAATATTAAAGAGAATTGTTGTTTCCGAAATCGATCGATCAAAAATTTGGTAAAGATTAATTTGTGGGTTGTTAAATTTGATGAAAAATTTTCAAAAGCCCATAAACATCTTATCCTCCACACATTGATTTATTTCACTTTAATGTTAAATCATCACCAGACTTTTAAGTAAATTTTGAATATTTGTAGTTTTCAAAGTTTTACAATATTATTTTATATGCCTTGAAATTATAAAATTTATTAATTAGGATCAAATTTAAATTTTATGAAACATTTTGAAGAAATTTTCTTACAATATTTCAATTCACCTGAAAGGCTAATTGCCAAACTCTATTCGAGCCAAGTGAACTCATTTATTGATAAAAAAAAAAATAAAATTAAATAGTTTTAAATAAAAGATTAGTAATCAAAATTTTTTTAGTTTAAATCAAATTTTACAAATAATTTTACAAATTTTAAAAAGTGATAATTAATATTATTAGAAATTCTTGCTTCAAAAATTGATTTTTTAAATGTCATTTCGTCCAAAATTAAGTTGTTAATAAATTTAGAGTAAAAATATGAAAATGTCCTTTCAGCGAAATTGTTGAATATCCCAATTAAGGGAATTGTTTTTACAATTTCAAGGCTAATCAACAGGCTAGTCCCCTTGTCATTAAGACTGATTAACACTTCATTTATTTAAATTATATAAAAAGTTGATTTTAAAAAAAAAAAAATAATAAAATAAAAATCAGTTTTGACTATTTAGAAAAATTAAACATTGAAAAATTTAAATCAAATCTTTTAAATTTTTTGACAAAATCTACAAAAATTAAATTTATATTATTGTTAATAGAAAGCTTGAATGTAGTGAATTTCAACATTGATCTCTTGATTACAAAGCTATTTATCAATTTAGAGTTAAAAAAATCCAAAAGTTTTTTTTCCATTATTAGATTTTGCCATTGGTTCCATTAAATTTTCGCTATTCCTTAAATTATATTTTAAATTTCTTGAGTCATTTTTGGATAATTTGCTTTTTAAATTTTCTGGCGAATTATAATAGTAATAAAGTGTCTTTAAAGAAAATGTTAACATTCTGTCTAGTATTCTATGCTCAAATGCATATAAGCCATATTTTTCTAGAAAGTTATTTACGTCATTAAAGTTATTAACATCAAATTTAAACTAAAACAATTTGAATATCAAAAAATAATCACTCTTAGCTAGTTTAATTATTGCCTCTTTTGAAAAATAACACATAAGAGTTGAGCAGTAGTCAAAGTAGGGTAAAATAAAAGTTTTAAAAAACTGTACCTTAACAGAAGTTGACAGGTAGAAGAGTCTTTTAAAACTAAATAATTTTTTATTCACAACTAAAGAGATGGTACAAGCTTGTTTAGAAAAATTTAAATCTTGATCAATCTTAAAGCCCAAAAGACTTATTTCCTTAACAACTTTTATTTGATTACCACATAAATTTACCATTTCAGGATTAGTACTAGTTTTATTAGAAAAAATCATACAGAATGTTTTCGACCAGTTTATATCAATCTTATTGTAAAAACACCATTCATGTAAGCTATTAATTGACAAATGAAAGTTTACTAATACACTCTCTAAATCTTTATCAGAAAAACTAATAGTTGTGTCATCAGCAAACATTTTAATTTCAAATTTTTTTAACAAAAAAGGGAGGTCATTCACAAAAATAAGAAAGAGAAGTGGACCCAAAACTGATCCTTGTGGCACACCTAGTTTAAGAGGTAAAGGTTTTGATTTTTCATTACCAAGGCGTTCTATCTGAGATCTATTTGTGAAATAATTAGAAAGTAGACCCAGAGAATCATTGTCAAATCCATAATGAAACAATTTAAAAAAAGAAGATTAGAATCAATAACATCAAAAGCTTTTTTAAAGTCAATAAATAAAGACAAAGTTGTTAAATTTTTTTCCTTGGCTAGATTCAAATCACTTAGATATTCATGAACAGCTGTTTGACAGGAGCGTCCAGATCTAAAACCATGCTGACCATTAAAAAATATCTTATTTGACTCAAAGAAAAAGCTAATCTGAGCAGCTAAAAGTTTTTCAAAAATTTTAGCTATCGGAGATAAAACTGATATAGCTCTATAATTATTTATTTCTGATCTATTTCCTTTATTCTTAAATAATGGGTTAACAATTGCTAATTTCCAGTCATCTGGAACACTCTTTAATTTCAAGCAATCATTAAAGAGTAATTTCAGAATAGGAATAAATATCTCAGGAAGGCTTTTTAAAATTTTAGAGTGAATCCCAATAAAACCAGGTGAGCTAGAAGAGGGTAATTCATCCAGAGCCTTTTTAATATCTTCAAAAGTAAACTCATGGAATGAAAAATCTGATGTTTTAAAGGAATTATTATGTTTTAATTCCTTAAAACCATTAAATATATATTTAGCTGAGTCATTTTCACCGGACAAAGAAGAAGACTCAATAGATGCAAAGCAGCTATTGCAAAACATCTCCACTTGATCAACGGTGTAATTGGCCTTTTTATCAGCCCAAACTAGTTATTCTGGAAAGCTGTCAAAATCAGCATCTCCTCTAGTTTTAACAGAAGATTTATAAAATCTCCAGAATTTTTTAGAATTTTTGAAGTCTTTTGAGGACTTTGACTCAAAATAAGATTTCATCTTTTTACGGTTAAGTTTTTTGAAATCTCTTCTAGCCTCCCTATATTCATGTAGATTAGTTTCACTCTTATAGTTCTGGTAGTTATGGTAACAGAAGTCCCTATAATTTTTTAACGACCTCAATTCATAGTCAAACCATGGGTTCTGCTCATATTTTTTTGCCTTAATTTCCTTTAATGGACAACATGCTTCAATTGCTAACAAGATATTATTTTTAATAAATTCCCATTTATTTTCAATTCCTGGAAGCTTTTCAACAGCTGAAAAATCAATTTTACCTAAGAAATTTCTAACCTTGTCTATATTTTTACTAGAAAAAACTCGGTAAGAATTAAAATAATTGATCTTTTCAACAGTAGACACAGGAAAAGAACAAAATAGAAATTTATTTACAACATGGCTTCAGAAATGGATGGAGTTGTGAAACGGCGCTACACTCAACACAGAAAAAGAACAAAGTAGAAATTTATGATCACTAAAGGGACATCCTACTAGTAATGAATTTGAATCAAAGTCATTTTGATGAATAATATGATGGGCTATTAATTGGAATGGGCGGAATGGTGTGCTTGTACAGCAGCAGATATTGGGAAGCAAAAATAAAACTTTGTGTCAATTTGGAATTTTTTTCATCAGCGCCTTCTCTCATGAATATGCTTTGTCGCTTGTTTTTGGATTTTTTTATCCTCTGATCTTTATTGAATTTGGAGCCTTTGGATGTAAATGATTAGAATAAAATATTTGTTGAATCTAAATTTTATTTTTAGTTTTATGCATTTTTAACAAATCGAAAAAAAATATTATGAATTTATTTCTGGTAAGTGTGATACAAAATTGAAAATTTTTTCTAACATTTTTATAGTGGTTAGGGCTATTAATTGGAATGGGCGGAATGGTGTGCTTGTACAGCATGGAATGGTATGCAAGGCAAAACTGTCCTTCTTTATTGGTAAAATAAATCAAAAAATTATCAATCAATTTATTTTAAATTCTAAAATGAGTCCTTCTTAAATAAATTTAAAAAGGAATCAAAAATATTGGACATTTTTATTCCAAGATCCTTAACATGCGGAACCAGAAATTTTCAAAATAAAAGCCTGAATTTGGACCAAATGAGAAACGAACTTTAAATTTAATTTTTAAATAATTGACATTAAATAAATTTTATATTTAAATTTTCACAGAATTAAATCTGAGTTTTTGTTACATTTTAAAAAATTGCATTTTAGAAAAATTCACATTTTTTAAAGGTAAAAGATGGTAGGAGAATTCAGTTTCCTTTTAGAGAAAATTCAAACCCAGATTTGACCTTACCAAGGAATTCCATATCACAAATTACATCATTAAACACAAAAAGGTTAATAGAATTTTAGAAAAAGTTATTCAAAAATTTTGTCTATATATTTTTATAAACGATCGAATTAATAAATTTAAAACTGAACTAAACCAGAATTTAATTCCATCGATTTTAACAAAAATCTGCAAGAGAAAAAAAGAACCCTTTACACTCATTTCCATACGTTGATCGTTGAGAATTTTCTAGGCAATCTTTTTTAAAGCCAAATTGAATAGCATTTCCCATTTAAATTTAACTAATGATTTAACAAAGCAAAAGCTTCTATTATAAAAAAAATAGAGATAAAATAAAATAGCAATTCAAAATGTTAAGTGATTGTGGGATGAAAAGCAACATCTTAGTTATTTTGAAACAATTACAATGGATTTGATGAAAATATTGAAACTATTGATCAATAGAAAAAACAAATCATGCATTTGAAAAGTTCCAAATTGAATGGTTTTTATTGATACATTTAATCTATAAATAACGAAAGCTCTGGACTAAAAAAAATTACAAATTAGATTTTTATATTCTAACAACTTCATAAAACAAAACAACTAAAAATGTTCGGTGATTTCGGTTTCTCTTTGGGCGGTTCATGTGGTTCATGTCCTCCACCAATGCCACCACCATGCCCAGCTCCATGCCCACCACCATGTCCACCACCATGTCCACCACCATGTCCACCACCATGCCCACCACCATGTCCACCACCATGTCCACCACCATGCCCAGCTCCATGCCCACCACCATGTCCAGCTCCATGCCCACCACCAATGCCATTACCATTGCCTTTACCTCCAGTTAGCTCATGCTCTCCTTGTGGTGGCTCATCTGGATTTTCACTTTTCTAAATCAGTTATTGAAATAATTTTTAAATAATAAATAAATGGCCATTTATTTTTTTAAAATAATATTTTTTTTAAATTAAATATGACTGAATCGACTATAAAATTAAAAAAAATCAAAAATATCCAAAATATTGAAAATCTTTCAGGCGTCTAATAATATCTTTTCTCTAAAGGTCCATAATTATGGTCAACGCGGCAATGTGAAATTTAAGAAAATTATTATTATTTATTATAATTATTTAGTTTTAAAAGACTCTTCTACCTGTCAACTTCTGTTAAGGTACAGTTTTTTAAAACTTTTATTTTACCCTACTTTGACTACTGCTCAACTCTTATGTGTTATTTTTCAAAAGAGGCAATAATTAAACTAGCTAAGAGTGATTATTTTTTGATATTCAAATTGTTTTAGTTTAAATTTGATGTTAATAACTTTAATGACGTAAATAACTTTCTAGAAAAATATGGCTTATATGCATTTGAGCATAGAATACTAGACAGAATGTTAACATTTTCTTTAAAGATACTTTATTACTATTATAATTCGTCAGAAAATTTAAAAAGCAAATTATCCAAAAATGACTCAAGAAATTTAAAATATAATTTAAGGAATAGCGAAAATTTAATGGAACCAATGGCAAAATCTAATAATGGAAAAAAAACTTTTGGATTTTTTTAACTCTAAATTGATAAATAGCTTTGTAATCAAGAGATCAATGTTGAAATTCACTACATTCAAGCTTTCTATTAACAATAATATAAATTTAATTTTTGTAGATTTTGTCAAAAAATTTAAAAGATTTGATTTAAATTTTTCAATGTTTAATTTTTCTAAATAGTCAAAACTGATTTTTATTTTATTATTTTTTTTTTTTTTAAAATCAACTTTTTATATAATTTAAATAAATGAAGTGTTAATCAGTCTTTATGACAAGGGGACTAGCCTGTTGATTAGCCTTGAAATTGTAAAAACAATTCCCTTAATTGGGATATTCAACAATTTCGCTGAAAGGACATTTTCATATTTTTACTCTAAATTTATTAACAATTTAATTTTGGACGAAATGACATTTAAAAAATCAATTTTTGAAGCAAGAATTTCTAATAATATTAATTATCACTTTTTAAAATTTGTAAAATTATTTGTAAAATTTGATTTAAACTAAAAAAATTTTGATTACTAATCTTTTATTTAAAACTATTTAATTTTATTTTTTTTTTATCAATAAATGAGTTCACTTGGCTCGAATAGAGTTTGGCAATTAGCCTTTCAGGTGAATTGAAATATTGTAAGAAAATTTCTTCAAAATGTTTCATAAAATTTAAATTTGATCCTAATTAATAAATTTTATAATTTCAAGGCATATAAAATAATATTGTAAAACTTTGAAAACTACAAATATCCAAAATTTACTTAAAAGTCTGGTGATCAGAAGTTGACAGGTAGAAGAGTCTTTTAAAACTAAATAATTTTTTATTCACAACTAAAGAGATGGTACAAGCTTGTTTAGAAAAATTTAAATCTTGATCAATCTTAAAGCCCAAAAGACTTATTTCCTTAACAACTTTTATTTGATTACCACATAAATTTACCATTTCAGGATTAGTACTAGTTTTATTAGAAAAAATCATACAGAATGTTTTCGACCAGTTTATATCAATCTTATTGTAAAAACACCATTCATGTAAGCTATTAATTGACAAATGAAAGTTTACTAATACACTCTCTAAATCTTTATCAGAAAAACTAATAGTTGTGTCATCAGCAAACATTTTAATTTCAAATTTTTTTAACAAAAAAGGGAGGTCATTCACAAAAATAAGAAAGAGAAGTGGACCCAAAACTGATCCTTGTGGCACACCTAGTTTAAGAGGTAAAGGTTTTGATTTTTCATTACCAAGGCGTTCTATCTGAGATCTATTTGTGAAATAATTAGAAAGTAGACCCAGAGAATCATTGTCAAATCCATAATGAAACAATTTAAAAAAAAGAAGATTAGAATCAATAACATCAAAAGCTTTTTTAAAGTCAATAAATAAAGACAAAGTTGTTAAATTTTTTTCCTTGGCTAGATTCAAATCACTTAGATATTCATGAACAGCTGTTTGACAGGAGCGTCCAGATCTAAAACCATGCTGACCATTAAAAAATATCTTATTTGACTCAAAGAAAAAGCTAATCTGAGCAGCTAAAAGTTTTTCAAAAATTTTAGCTATCGGAGATAAAACTGATATAGCTCTATAATTATTTATTTCTGATCTATTTCCTTTATTCTTAAATAATGGGTTAACAATTGCTAATTTCCAGTCATCTGGAACACTCTTTAATTTCAAGCAATCATTAAAGAGTAATTTCAGAATAGGAATAAATATCTCAGGAAGGCTTTTTAAAATTTTAGAGTGAATCCCAATAAAACCAGGTGAGCTAGAAGAGGGTAATTCATCCAGAGCCTTTTTAATATCTTCAAAAGTAAACTCATGGAATGAAAAATCTGATGTTTTAAAGGAATTATTATGTTTTAATTCCTTAAAACCATTAAATATATATTTAGTTGAGTCATTTTCACCGGACAAAGAAGAAGACTCAATAGATGCAAAGCAGCTATTGCAAAACATCTCCACTTGATCAACGGTGTAATTGGCCTTTTTATCAGCCCAAACTAGTTATTCTGGAAAGCTGTCAAAATCAGCATCTCCTCTAGTTTTAACAGAAGATTTATAAAATCTCCAGAATTTTTTAGAATTTTTGAAGTCTTTTGAGGACTTTGACTCAAAATAAGATTTCATCTTTTTACGGTTAAGTTTTTTGAAATCTCTTCTAGCCTCCCTATATTCATGTAGATTAGTTTCACTCTTATAGTTCTGGTAGTTATGGTAACAGAAGTCCCTATAATTTTTTAACGACCTCAATTCATAGTCAAACCATGGGTTCTGCTCATATTTTTTTGCCTTAATTTCCTTTAATGGACAACATGCTTCAATTGCTAACAAGATATTATTTTTAATAAATTCCCATTTATTTTCAATTCCTGGAAGCTTTTCAACAGCTGAAAAATCAATTTTACCTAAGAAATTTCTAACCTTGTCTATATTTTTACTAGAAAAAACTCGGTAAGAATTAAAATAATTGATCTTTTCAACAGTAGACACAGGAAAAGAACAAAATACAAAATACAAAATACAAGAACAATTCCCTTAATTGGGATATTCAACAATTTCGCTGAAAGGACATTTTCATATTTTTACTCTAAATTTATTAACAACTTAATTTTGGACGAAATGACATTTAAAAAATCAATTTTTGAAGCAAGAATTTCTAATAATATTAATTATCACTTTTTAAAATTTGTAAAATTATTTGTAAAATTTGATTTAAACTAAAAAAATTTTGATTACTAATCTTTTATTTAAAACTATTTAATTTTATTTTTTTTTTTATCAATAAATGAGTTCACTTGGCTCGAATAGAGTTTGGCAATTAGCCTTTCAGGTGAATTGAAATATTGTAAGAAAATTTCTTCAAAATGTTTCATAAAATTTAAATTTGATCCTAATTAATAAATTTTATAATTTCAAGGCATATAAAATAATATTGTAAAACTTTGAAAACTACAAATATCCAAAATTTACTTAAAAGTCTGGTGATGATTTAACATTAAAGTGAAATAAATCTATGTGTGGAGGATTAGATGTTTAAGGGTTTTTGAAAATTATTCATCAATCTAAAAAGCCCACAAATTAATCTTTACCAAATTTTTGATCGATCGATTTCGGAAACAACAATTCTCTTTAATATTTGCCCTTAAAAATTTTAATATTCTTTTAAGGACATTTAAAAAAATGCTCAAGATTAATTTTAATCTAAAGATAAAATAGTAACAAAAATTTCACATTGCCGCGTTGCCCATAATTATGGACCTTAAGAAAAAAGATATTATTAGACGCCTGAAAGATTTTCAATATTTTGGATATTTTTGATTTTTTTTAATTTTATAGTCGATTCAGTCATATTTAATTTAAAAAAAATATTATTTTAAAAAAATAAATGGCCATTTATTTATTATTTAAAAATTATTTCAATAACTGATTTAGAAAAGTGAAAATCCAGCTGAGCCACCACAAGGAGAGCATGAGCTAACTGGAGGTAAAGGCAATGGTAATGGCATTGGTGGTGGGCATGGAGCTGGACATGGAGCTGGACATGGTGGTGGGCATGGTGGTGGGCATGGTGGTGGACATGGTGGTGGGCATGGAGCTGGGCATGGTGGTGGCATTGGTGGAGGACATGAACCACATGAACCGCCCAAAGAGAAACCGAAATCACCGAACATTTTTAGTTGTTTTGTTTTATGAAGTTGTTAGAATATAAAAATCTAATTTGTAATTTTTTTTAGTCCAGAGCTTTCGTCATTTATAGATTAAATGTATCAATAAAAACCATTCAATTTGGAACTTTTCAAATGCATGATTTGTTTTTTCTATTGATCAATAGTTTCAATATTTTCATCAAATCCATTGTAATTGTTTCAAAATAACTAAGATGTTGCTTTTCATCCCACAATCACTTAACATTTTGAATTGCTATTTTATTTTATCTCTATTTTTTTTTATAATAGAAGCTTTTGCTTTGTTAAATCATTAGTTAAATTTAAATGGGAAATGCTATTCAATTTTCCTTTAAAAAAGATTGCCTAGAAAATTTTCAACGATCAACGTATGGAAATGAGTGTAAAGGGTTCTTTTTTTCTCTTGCCGATTTTTGTTAAAATCGATGGAATTAAATTCTGGTTTAGTTCAGTTTTAAATTTATTAATTCGATCGTTTATAAAAATATATAGACAAAATTTTTGAATAACTTTTTCTAAAATTCTATTAACCTTTTTGTGTTTAATGATGTAATTTGTGATATGGAATTCCTTGGTAAGGTCAAATCTGGGTTTGAATTTTCTCTAAAAGGAAACTGAATTCTCCTACCATCTTTTACCTTTAAAAAATGTGAATTTGTCTAAAATTCAATTTTTTAAAATGTAACAAAAATTCAGATTTAATTCTGAGAAAATTTAAATATAAAATTTATTAATTGTCAATTATTTAAAAATCAAATTTAAAGTTCGTTTCTCATTTGGTCCAAATTCAGGCTTTTATTTTGAAAATTTCTGGTTACGCATGTTAAGGATCTTGGAATAAAAATGTCCAATATTTTTGATTCCTTTTTAAATTTATTTAAGAAGGACTCATTTTAGAATTTAAAATAAATTGATTGATAATTTTTTGATTTATTTTACCAATAAAGAAGGACAGTTTTGCCTTGCATACCATTCCATGCTGTACAAGCACACCATTCCGCCCATTCCAATTAATAGCCCTAACCACTATAAAAATGTTAGAAAAAATTTTCAATTTTGTATCACACTTACCAGAAATAAATTCATAATATTTTTTTTCGATTTGTTAAAAATGCATAAAACTAAAAATAAAATTTAGATTCAACAAATATTTTATTCTAATCATTTACATCCAAAGGCTCCAAATTCAATAAAGATCAGAGGATAAAAAAATCCAAAAACAAGCGACAAAGCATATTCATGAGAGAAGGCGCTGATGAAAAAAATTCCAAATTGACACAAAGTTTTATTTTTGCTTCCCAATATCTTATTTGAAAAGAAATTTAATTCTTAATTTGATTTAAAAAAAAAAGGAATAATTTTTTTTCTTTGAAATTTTATAGAACGCGGGAAGGCATAGTAAATAACAGATAAATTTTAGGAGCAAAATTAAAACTTGATTTTTAAAAATTCTTAAATTAAATAATCTTGTTAGAAAAAAAAATTTAGGGTAAATTATTAATTAATTTAATGTTAAAGACTTTTTTAGCTTAATTTTTGAAATTAATTTTTCTAAAATTTAAAATTTTTTAAATTTGAAGTTGTTTTATTTAAATTTACAATAAAACACTGATTTTACTTACATAAAATAGATCTTTGTATACGTAAGTATAAAGCCAATCATGTACAACCACATTCCACTTTAAAATTAAATTTATTTTAAAACAAATAATATAATAAAGACTCATACTGTTCGGTAGTAATTGGAAAAATTTCTCGAGTTCCACCAGTCCTTTAGAAAAAAGATTTTGATTTTTTGAACAGTTTATTAAGAATTTTACCTTGTAAAATAATCGGTCCGAAAATCGAAGCATTTCGGCCCATGCGTTCATCCAACTATGTTGTAAACCATAAAACGCTATTAGAAATATCAAGATTCCGGTCAGAGTGCAATTCAAAATAGATTGTATAAAAAATTCCAATATTGACGTCAATTAAAGTTGTAAAAATCAATTTATTATTAGTGTAAACTTTTGGACTGAGTTTACTTATTTAGTTCTATAGATAAATCGTCTCTTAATCAGGAATTAAAACAAGCGACTAGTCTTGATCGCGAAACTTTATTTAAATTATTAACACGGACCGGAGCCCTAAACAAAACAAAACAAAATTAACTAATAACAAAAAACTTAACTGGAAAATAATAATAACCAAACTTAGCTAAAACTAAACTTGAAATAAACTTGCAAAAACACATATAGTAAGATGGGGCAATTATTTAATGTGTGAATGGGGTGAATTTTTTTTTGATTGAATTTTACGACAAAATTAAAATTAAAATCTTGTCTAAAAAAAGCTAGAAAAAATATCGAGGATTGCGAAAATATCATTATTTTTTTCATAGAACCTCATCAATGTGGTCAAAATTTATGTTTTTGTAAAAGGTCCGAAAAATTGCCAAATTACCTATTTGCCTAAATGGGTTAATTCACTAAATTAAGTTTTCACAGGAAACCAAGATACCAAATAGCTCAGATAAGCATGATATTCAAAGCCCTGTGCCTAAGCTATCAATACAAAACAAAAATTAAATTAAAGTATTTTTTATTTAGTCCATTCTGAGTTAACCCTAACCTCATTAACCCCTTTTGCTAAGGGGTGAGTCGGAAAATTCGGTCTAATTCGGTTAATGAATTCGGAGTTTTCAAACAAAACTGAGTCGATAGACAAAAAATAGAAAAAATAGGTCACCTGGTTAGGCCATCTTACAATATGTTATAAACCTTTATTTTATATGTCTTATTCTGATCTGTTAGGATCTGGTGGTTCGTGGTTATAACACAATTTAATAATAAAGAATTAAATTAAATAACAACTTTATTAATAAGTGGCTGCTTCTAGCCTAAAGAAATAATTAAGAAAATAACAAAAAGAAAATTATAACAAAAAATAATAAGAGCTAAATTATATCTTCTTCATATTTTCTAATAACAACAAAAATAGAGAGAGCTCCGTGCCTAATATTTTACACAGTGTTAAATACTAGTCACTTGCTAAGCGCATGAGATCAAAGTATTGCACTGTTAAACTATAGACACATAAGTTGGCTGGAGTCGGTGTTGTAGTTATTGAGAGAACTACAACATATATATAAAAAGAACAAAACAATAATTTGAGCAAAACTGGCTTGCACTTTTCCTGGACGTCAAAATTAGCTACTTGAAAAAATAATTTAGCTACACAAAAAAAATATTTATTTGTATTTTTATTATCTATTAAAAAAAATAAATTAGCTACTTAAAAAAAGCTCTAAAAAATGATTTTGAAATTTTTTTAAAGTAACCATATGTTAAATCAATTGTGCATTTTTTTAAATTTTTTTTTCAAAATTAAATTTAAATAATTTTTAAATTGGCAAAAAAAAACTCACTTGATAAATGTAATATAAAGACACACGTGTGTGCGTGTGTAAGTGTGTATATTTTTTTTTAATCTTCATTATTTTTTAAATTTAAATTTAAAAAAAAATTTAAAAAAATGTCTGACGACCTATTCGATGTGTTCGAAGTAGAGCCAAGTGCAGACGCTCAGACCCTAATCCTAGTTTCCACAGACACAAAAGCCGAGCTGAGAGAGACCAAAAAGCGGCAACTAGACGAGTCCATCAGCAAAGACGAGTTTAGCCACGACCATGAGGAAAACCCAAGCAAACGCATCCAGCAGGAGGAGTTTGATCATTGGCGCGAGTCAGAAAAACTACCGCGCATCACAGTCCACAAACTGAGCAGCTTAGAGCAATGCAGTCACGAAGTGGCCCTTCCCAGCGACATGGACTATCAGCCGCTCAAAAACGAGCCCAACACCAGCCCTGCCAAAGAGTACCAGTTCACTTTGGACCCGTTTCAAAAGGAGGCCATTCTTTGCCTCGAAAACAACCAGTCTGTGCTTGTGTCGGCGCACACCTCGGCCGGCAAGACAGTGGTGGCCGAGTACGTGATCGCCAAGTCGCTGAAGAACAAGCAGCGCGTCATCTACACCACGCCGATCAAGGCCCTCAGCAACCAGAAGTATCGCGAGCTTTTCGAAGAGTTCAAGGACGTTGGACTGATGACCGGCGACGTGACCATCAACCCGTCGGCCTCCTGTCTCATCATGACCACCGAAATTTTGCGCTCAATGCTGTACCGCGGCTCGGAGATAACGCGCGAGGTCGCCTGGGTCGTCTTCGACGAAATCCACTACATGCGGGACAAAGAACGCGGCGTCATCTGGGAAGAAACAATCATTTTGCTGAACGACAACGTGCACTATGTCTTCTTGTCGGCCACGATACCAAACGCGCGCCAATTCGCCGAATGGATCGCCTACTTGCACAGACAGCCGTGTCACGTGGTCTACACCGACCATCGGCCGACGCCGCTCCAGCACTACATTTATCCGTCGGGCGGCGACGGCATTCACCTTGTGGTGGACGAGAACGGCGCGTTCCGCGAAGACAACTTCAACAAGGCCATGATGGTGCTGAAAGAGAGCCCGCGCGACACCGATCAGACAAAGAGGAGACGCGGCGGCGCCAACCTGGCCGGCTCGTCCAACGAGTCCTCGTGCTACAAAGTCCTGCAGACCATAATGGACAAACAGATGGCGCCAGTGATAGTGTTCAGCTTTAGCAAGAAGGAGTGCGAGGCGTACGCGGTCATAGCCGCCAAGTCCGACTACAACACTGACGAAGAAAAAAAGCTGGTCGATCAAGTGTTCGCCAACGCGATCAGCATTTTGTCCGACGAAGACCAAAAGCTGCCCCAAGTGGAGAGTGTGCTGCCGCTGCTGAAAAAAGGCATCGGCATTCACCACTCGGGCATGCTGCCTGTGCTCAAGGAGACCATTGAGATATTGTTCTCGGAAGGCCTGCTCAAAGTGCTGTTCGCCACAGAGACCTTTTCCATGGGCTTGAACATGCCGGCGCGCACAGTCCTGTTCACGTCGTGCCGCAAATGGGACGGCAAAGAGACCCGCTGGATTTCGTCCGGCGAGTACATTCAGATGTCGGGCCGGGCCGGCCGAAGGGGCCTGGACGACAAGGGCATTGTTATTCTGATGATCGATGAGCGCATGTCGCCCAGTGCTGCCAAGGACATCATCAAGGGCCAGGCCAATGCGTTGAACTCGGCCTTTCACTTGACTTACAACATGGTGCTCAATTTGCTGCGCGTCGAGGGCATCAATCCCGAGTTTATGCTGCAGCGGTCGTTCTACCAATTTCAGAACTATGCCAACATACCGGCGCTGTGTGAACGCATGCAAAAGTGTGAGAGAGAGTACAATGGCATTGAGTTCGAGAGGGAGAGTGAGACGGCCCAGTACTTTAATTTGAGACAGCAAATCGAGAG
The DNA here is from genome assembly GCA_016802215.1 of Brachionus paranguensis. Classification (NCBI taxonomy): domain Eukaryota; kingdom Metazoa; phylum Rotifera; class Eurotatoria; order Ploima; family Brachionidae; genus Brachionus; species Brachionus paranguensis. The sequence goes on from JAESIX010000007.1 coordinate 538,759, forward strand.
TCTGAGGAATCAGCTGGCTGGCGTTATATCGGCGCCCAAGAATTGCTTGAATTTTATGAACCCGGGACGGCTTGTTCAAGTGGTGAACAAGGATGACAATTTTGGATGGGGTGTCGTCATTAGCTTTCGTAAACGGGCTAATAATAAAATTGTAAGTTGGATTTTTTTTTTCAATTTATTTTTTTATTTTTTTTTTTTTTTTTTTTTTAATTTTTTTTTATTTTTATTTTTTTTTTTTGAAATTTTTTTGAAATTTTTTTGAAATTTTTTTGAAATTTTTTTGAAAAAATTTGATCACTTGATTTTAATTAAAGAGTAAAAACATTGAATTAACAAAAAGTTTTCAAATTGGGGATTGTGAAGTTCGTTTCAATTCAGAAAAATTTGAATAACTTTTTTACTAAAATAGATAATTTAGTTCTGTAAAATGCTTAATTATGAGCAAATTAGCTTAATGCAGTAAAATAAGTCTGCAAAGTACTCTGCAATTTTCTGCATTTTGCACGCCATTAAAAAGCATTCTAATCAACTGTTCAATTACATTGCGGAGTTTTTGCAGACATATATTTCCGGATTAAGCAAAGTTGCTTAAAAATTAAGCATTTTACAGAACTGAATTATCTATTTTAGTAAAAAAGTTATTCAAATTTTTCTGAATTGAAAAGATCGAATTGAAACCAACTTCACAACCCCTGCAAATTGACAAATTTTAGATAGGCTTTAATTTTTGACAAATATTTTTCTTTAATTTTTTATTTAAATGATAAAGTTCAATGGGAAAAAGCCTTTGACGAATAAAAAAAAAATTCTTTGTAGTATAAACAAAATTTTATTTATTTTAGTATAAAAAACAAATTATTATAACATAAAAAGTCAATAAAATTTGAACTATAGAATAAAAATATATCTCTTAGAATACTTTCATACATTAAAGAATAAAAAATAATAAGAAAAGTATAAAAAAAATCAATCAAATTCTAAAGCGGTTCTTACCTTAGGTGGACGACCTAGTTTCTTTTTTGCTTGTTTATTTAAATCAGCTACCTCATCGTCAACTTTCCTTTTTCTTGGACGTCCACGACCTCTTTTTCCTTTAACCCCATTTTCAGCACTCGCTTGGGGATCCACAACATCAATATGAGGCTCAACAAGTTTCAGTATTATTGGTAAATACCTTACTTTTATTCCATTCTACCTTTTTTTTTGGCATTTTTAATTTTTCTTAGTAATTTTAGAAAAATAATAGCAAAACTATACTGCAATTTTTTATTCTATTGTTGCAAATGTTATACTTAAAAAAATAAATAAATTTATGCTACATTTTATTTTCTTATTCTATAAAGTTTTTCTCTATTCTATAGTTTTTTTTTTTCGTCAAAAGCCATCGTCCAAGTCCAATTGTTTTATTATAAGTCAAAATTTTTAATTTACAGATAGAAAACTAATCTTAGATAATTTGGATTATTTTTTATCAAGAGTTAAAAGAAAATTTTGATCAAAATTTATTTTCAATTTTTTTATTTAATACAATAATCAAAAATGTTTTCTATTTGATTAATATTTAAAATTTTTTATTTTAATTAAAAATATCTAAAATTAGTCATCCGGCCGTATATCAAATATTTTGACTAATGATAAACAATGGGATTTTGTTAATTTAATTTAAAAAAAGGGTATTGTGAATTTCGGAAGAAAGAACAAAAACTTAAATTTTAAAATGAACTTTTTTCCTATTAGTTTTAGAATTGTTCTGCAAAATGTATCAGCTAATACAAACTTTGTTACACCTAAATTAAGTCCCTGCAATAACTTATTTAATTTTATAGCAATTTATTTTTAATGATTTTCTAATAAATTTAGTGCTATGCAAACTTGCAGAGTTTTTGCAGAGACTTAATTTGGGTGAGACAATTTTTGTTTCAGCTGAATCAATTAAACTAATTTTTTGATTAAAAATGTTTTTTAACAAAATCAAAGTGTTTTTCATTAGGCATTTTCTAGTTTGCTGCAAATTAAAAACTAATTTTAGATAATTTGAATTATTTTTTTATCAAGAGTTTAGAAAAAATAAAATCTCTTTTTATTGGTGACAAAAAAAATATAAATCAAAAATTTAAAATATTATTTAAATAACAATTTTTAAAATTATTTTTTGATTTTCATTTTTTTTTTCATTAATGAAAAGTGATCAAAATTTCCTTTTAACCCCAGATAAAAAATAATTCAAATTATCTTAAATTTATTAAGTTTACTATCTGTAAATTAAAAATTTTGAATAATGATAAAACAATTTTGTTAATTAAAATAAAAAAATAAACAAATTTTTAAAATAATCTTTTGATTCAAATTTCTTAATAAAATAAAAGTCTTTTTCATTAGGCAATTTCTTTTTAGTTGCAGATAGAAGACTAATTTTAGATAGTTTTACTTTTATATTGAGTAATTAGTAAGAAATTTTGAAAGTTGTTTTTTAAATTGAATAAACATGATATTTAAAGTTTTGGACTTGGACTTTTTAAAAAAAAAAAAAAAAATTAAAAGTCCGGACTTGGACTTGGCTTGAGACTTGTGACTTTTAAAAAACTCTGGTTTAGACTTAACTGACCCAAATCGATTATTAAAGCGATTTAATACTGACTCTGGTTCCAAAGAACAATATCGCTGCAATAAAGTAAATTGGAATGGTGTAATTCAATTATTCAGATACCAGTTGATAGTGATAAACCATACGTAGCATCAAAATTTTTAGTTAAATCGTGTAAAATTTTCTTATTTACTTTTATATTTTTATTTGAAATTTTTTATATTTTTATTTTAATATAATAAAATTTTAAAAAATAAAAATTTGGAGATCAAATCATTAATTTCTGCTATCATTTTTATTAAATTAGGAGATCATTTTAATTATTTTTTAGAGATCATTTAATTAATTTAAGGTATCAAAAATAATTAAATTAAGTGATTAAAAATTTTTGGAGATCATTAAAATAATTAAAAAGATCTTTTAAATATATCCCATTTGATAAATAAGGGACAAATTGAAGTTTATGATCAGAATTAAGTTATCATCCTTAAGAGTTTTTATTAAAAAATGTTTTTTTAAGCTTTTAATGATAAAATTAATTGCAGAAGCATAGCTCTTTTTCAATTAATTTTTTTAAATAATAAAAAAGTTTTTTCCAAAAATGATTTTTGAGCATGATCACTTAATTTTGATCATAAATTTGTCTTAATAAAATTTCTTTGTTTTCCATTAGAAATTTTTTAATTGATTTAAAAAAAAATTTTAAAAACAAAAAAATTGATGTTTTGAAATTTTTATTTTGTTTAAGTGGAAAAAAAAATTATTTTTGTTTGAATCTATCAAATTTTTCTAATCGTGAATTGAATTAATTTGCCTTTTTTATATCTTGAAAATCAATCATATATTTATTAAAAAAAAAGTATTTTTGAAAAAAAGATTTAAGCTTACAATTTTTTTTCAACTTAAGTTATTTGAAAATTTTTGTATATTTTCTACTTTTAATTTTTTGTATATTTTTATTTATAGAATGAAAGTGAACCAATATACACTATAGACACACTTTTGTATGTTACCAAAGAAAGTGCCAAATCAGGCTATTTGTCCGAAATAAAACCGTGCACAAACGATACTGATGGTGTAATGCATGTGGTGCCCATTCAACCGAGTGTAATAAAAGCAATCAGCTCAATTTGTATATATTTGCCCCAAAATTTGCAAAGTCTAGAATCAAGACAGAGCGTTTGGAAGACTTTGAAAGAGATTAAGAAAAGAACCAAATCAACTTTTCCGCTTTTAGACCCTGTGGAAGACATGGGCATCAAAGACAAACTGCTAGTCGAGCTTGTCAAAGTACGAAATTTTTTTTCCTCAAATTTTTTAATAAAATTTTTAATTTTTAAAATTTTGAAGAAAATTGAACTACTCGAAAAACAAATATTGGAGCATAAACTTCACACTGATCCCGAAATGGCCGAGTTGTACAAAAAATATGAAAAAAAAGCTTTGGTAAAATTTATTCAATAAAATGAGATTATTAAAAAAAATTAATAATTTTTTTGTTTAAAGTTAAGAAATGAGCTAAAACAAGCTAAAAATGAGCTTAAAAAAGCTTGGTCTTTGTTGCAAATGGAAGATTTGAAGTGTCGCAAAAGAGTGCTCCGTCGACTGGGCTATTGTGATGAACAGGACGTAATAGACACCAAAGGCAGGGTTGCATGTGAAATAGATACGTGAGTGCTTGAATGGATTTTTTTTGTTTTTCTAATAAAACTTTGTTGCAGTGGAGATGAGCTGGTTTTGACCGAAATGTTGTTCAATGGTGTTTTTAATGATCTGAGCGTAGCACAGTGTGTAGCATTGTGTAGTTGCTTTGTAGTGACTGAAAATGTCAAAGAAGACTTGCCCAAGTTGACTCAAGATTTGGCTGCACCTTACAAAATAATGCAAGACACGGCCAAAAGAGTTGCTACTGTGTCCAAGGAGTGCAAGTTGGATGTGGAAATAGACGAGTATGTGGACAGTTTGAAGCCGTTTTTGATGGATGTGATGAATGAATGGGTGAATGGAGCATCGTTTTTGAAAATTTGCCAAATGACGTCCATCTTCGAGGGCAATGTAATCAGACATATTCGCCGCTTAGAGGAGCTGCTTAGACAGATGAGCTGTGCCGCCAAGGCAATTGGCAACACTCCTCTCGAGGCCAAATTCACCGAGGGCATTCTTAAGATTAAAAGAGATATTGTTTTCGCTGCTAGCTTATACTTATAATTGAATAAATACAAATTTTTGTTTGGCTATCGTTTTATCAAAATTTAATAAAATTTGTTCTGAAAAGAATTTCACTTTTTTTTCATCTTTCGGTTCAGAAGTTATGTGAGAAATATCTATTTGAGATGATTAAGCTAAGAAGATAAATTGTTAAATATTTATTTAAGTATTGGCAAAGAGAAGAATTTAAATGTAGAATTTTTTTTTAATTCATTTAATAAAGAGTTCTTTTTTTTGTTGTGGGAGCAAAATATTGTTTAGATTGAATTAAAAATAATTTGTCATTTTTTGACTAAATATGTGTAGTCAAAAAATGAAAAGTTAAAAAAGTTTTATTAAGTTTTTTTAACTAACAGAGTTGTTTAACGCAAGAAGCACCGGCAATGACAAAATTACATAATTGATGTTTTAGATCATCAAAATTTATGAACCAGCATTTAAAGTGCATTTAGGTCTAGAAACTGTAGAGAAACTATACATGAAACATAAGATATTCTTTATGAAACAACTAAAACATAATAAACAATGTAGGGACTTATTGTCGTTTCTAAATCAGGATTACTCGATTTTCGAACAAAAAAATACATCGTACTGCAAGCAATTCAGAAACCTAGAAAAGAAAATGCACATAGTTAGATGTAATGGAATTTAGTACTAATACTTCGATAGAAATCATTGATCATATTTTTACTGACAAAAACCGTGGCTTGGTTGATTCGGTCAAATTTGTTTGCTTACAGATAAAGTTAAATATGGAACTTAACTTAGACTATTTTTACTTTAAAATTACTGACAAATCTCTGATCTGATCTCTTGAGAGTAGACTTTTATACCTAGTGTTCATTTACTGTCCCGTTCTGTTCAGTTGTTTTTACCAAAATTTACTAAATTTTACGTAAATTTACGTAAATTTTTATTTACATGGCAAGAAGTAGAAAGTCGATGAAAAAGCAGAATTATTACAGTCAATCCTCGATATAACGAGCAAGTTTGGCGGAAATTTCGTTGCTCGTTATATCGAAATTGCATTGAAAAAGATGGGCAAAAAAATTTTTTTTTTTCAAAATGTTTATTGGTAAAAAAATAAATAAAAAAGGAAAAAAAATACAAAATTATTGTTTTTTTACAAAATCTTTAATAGATGTTTGTTTGGTATTACATTTTTCAATCACAAAATTTTCAATATTAAACAAAAAATCAACTATTTTTGAGAAATCTTGGTTTTTATTCAAAAAAAAATCTTTTAAATCATTAATTTTATCGATAGCTTCTTTTGAGCTTATAACAGGTTTTTTAGGTTTTTCGATTTCTTCGACATCAGAATCACTGTCACCATTTTGTGCTGTATTGTTAACTGAAGTGATGATCTCAACATCTGATAATAAGCCGCGTGCAGGAAAATTTGTGACATTTTTTATAAACAATTAGATAGGAAATGTTTTCCGGTGATTTATAGTTATTCATGAAGATAAGTTAATTGTTTTATTTTTATTTTTTTTTATATAAAAAGTGTGAAAAAATTTCTTTTGTTCAAGCTCGTTATAGGAAGTTTTTATTCTTAAGAAAATGATTAAGCGGTATTTCATTATAAGCTCGTTATATCAAGTTTTCGTTATATCGAATTAATTTTTATATCTTTTTCTATAGCTCGTAATCGGTTCTAGCCAAGTTGCTCGTTATAAAGGGTTTCTCGTTATATAGGGTCTCGTTATACGGAGGATTGACTGTACCTTTTTTTCAAAAAATCATACTTTTTTTGTCCCTTTTGATTTTACGAAATTTTTCGTAAAATTACCATTTTTTACATTTGTCAATTTACGTAATTTTGCGTAATTTTACGTAAATTTGTAAATGGTAAAAACAAGTGAACAGAAAGGGACTGTATGTAAAATCATTTTTAATTTTTTTATATAGTATTTTAGTATTTTCTTTTATGTAATTCTGCCTGTCTGGCTTAAATCAAATAAATGATAAATAATAAAAGACTTACGATTACAATTTAGAAATTAAGAAAATTATAAATATATTTTATTTTAAAAAACTTTTTTTTGCATAAATTTTTTTTTTCTTTTGTCTTACATCGTTTCTATTATGCCCATGGAACTTAAAACTTTTAATAAATAAATAAATAATGCATTACAAATTGAAACATAGAAGTTTTCTAATATAAATTTTAATATTTAAGGAAAAAATATATCTTTTTTCTCTGCGTAGATTTCAACACTTATATCAAGAAGCACTAATGATGTCAACATGACATCCGATATTTTTAAAGATTTTTTAATCCATTCCTTATCTTGGTAAAAAATTATTAAAAATTTTTTGGTCAATTACATGCCAAGTACTTAGATCAAAAACTAATGGATAAAGTTAATTGTGTAAGCACAGAAATTTTTTTGAAAAAATTACTAGATTTTTTTTAAGCAAAAGCTCCAACTAGACGCGAGCCTGTCCAAGTTTTTTACAATCTTTTGAGTCTTTATTGCTTTAAAGGCATGATGTTGTGTAAGTTAATAAAACAAATATAAATCAGATATATGTTGTATGTTTTTATATGAAAAATCTTTAATATTTAAAAATTGTCAATAAGACCGTCTTATTTTAGGCTAAAAACAAATAAACAAACATTTTTAACTCAGTATCTAATTAACTTAATTTAATAAACTAAAACTCTATTTATTCAATGAATTTTTTTTGTTTCATATTTCTTTATATAAAATTTTTCGCTAAAATATATTTTAATTTTAAGTCTTTTTGAAAGTATTGCATTTTAGTTTTTTTTATTTTAGGTTATTCTAAAATTTTTATTTTTATTTCAAAATTTTACTAAATTTTACCAAATTTTACCAAAAATTGTGTAATTTTACGTAAAATTAAGTAAGAAACGGTAAGCAATATTGAGTTTTTATTATTTTTTCAGAATAAAATTATTTCAATTTTATTGAAAAATGTTCAATTTTTACATTTTTCTTACCAAAAACCTAATTTTTTTGGCCGTAAGCATTTTGGGATGGTTTTACCAAAATTTACGTATTTTAATGTAAGCTTACGTAATTTTACGTAAAATAATGTAAAATTACGTAAAATTACGTAATTTAGTCGATTCTGGACATTTTATAAAAGCACTGTAGTTAATGGTTTCAAGGCTCAAATTGAATTCATAAAGACTGTGATAGTCTTAATGGTTAAGTGCAAAATTTGCGCTGGTATAGAACACTTTACTGCAGTAACTACTACAAATACTTCTATTCTCATTTAATAAAGAAATATTTTTCTTGTAGTGGGAGCAAATTGAATTAATAAAATTTCTAGTCATTTTTTGACAAATATGTGTTTAAAAAAAAATAATTAATTGTCAAAATTTTTATTGTAAATAGTAAAATATGCCTCAAACTAGATACAGTATTTAGTTTTAGTTGTTGATAGTGTAGGTCAGGGTTTTGTTAAATTTAATTTTTGAAATTATTTTAAAAATAAAAAAAATTAATGAATAATTCAAAAATTCGCCGGAGAGCAGATCAGTCATATAATTTTATATTGCCATTTTTTAAAATTCTCAATTTTGTTTTCATAGTAAAAAGCAAATTTGCTGTTTTTTTTTCTTATTTCCAGGGAGAAAATAGAGATTATTTATATTTAACACATTGTGCATAATTTTAATTTTATTGAAAAACAAAAATTCAATTAGCTAGCTAACAAAATTTAATATTCAAAAATTTGACTTAAAGTTTGTTCAAGTGTTCTTAGTTGATTATTTTTTTAAATTTATTTATAAAGTTATTTGAACAAAAAAAATTAGACCGATGGAAATTAAAAAGCGTTTACTAAAAGTTCATTTCATTTGATTTTAAGGAAATAAGTTTTTATATTTTAGTTTAATCCAAACATTATTTTATCAAAACAAAGTTTTTTTAAAGAATTGATATTTTTATTATTTTCAAATTTTTATTTTTGCCTCAATAAATAGCATTTTTAGAAAATATAATTTGTTTGGTTTTAATAAAGCCTTCTATTTAATCTAGCTAAAGGCATTTGTAGAATAATTTTGAATATTTTATCAAGCCCGTAAAAATATTTACTTTCATTCGAAGTATAATTCATATTAATTTAATAATCTGAAAACAGCACAAAAAATTTAAGCTTTATTAAAGGATACATTAATTTACCAATTTCTAATATATCCAAAAAATAAAAATAAATTTTTTTCTGCCAAAAATTCATTTTTTTCAAATATTATTTACTTATTATTTATTCTTTTCGAATAATGATCAATTGTTTGATAATTGAGTAATTTTTAACAAGGCAAATTTTTTGATTAAATTATCACAAACACCTCAATTATTTTTATCTTAAAAAAATTATTTAAATCTTTTTATAAAAAATAATTTATTTAAAAAAAATATTTTTTTGGTTTAATATAGACTATCTGCTACCATCTGACCAAATATTTGATTTCAAGATTAGCCTTAAATTCAATGAGATTAATTGTAGGCCCATACTTAGTGTCACACTTTGCAAGTGTAATAAGCAAGGATAGAAAGAGTGTTCTATTTCACCTGAGTCAAAGTAAATATTTTATTTTTTAAGGTAGCCTTATTTATTTATTATAAAAAAATTTAAAATTTTGAAAGTGATATTGTAAACGATTAATTTTGAACTTAGAGGCACAAAATTTACACCAATTCAGAAAGTAATTAATTTCATGAATGAATGACTATTATTAATTGAAAATAATGACGTACTCATAAATTTTGTTACGCAATATATGAGGGGGAAAAATTTATTTTAGCAATTGGCGCTGTAGATTCCCAAGTTTATCAAGGATCCTAAGGAAAAATTAAAACACATTTCATTAGTTTAATAAACTAATTTTGTTCCCACATGAGCATAGTTCTACTAGAAAATTGTTGATTTAAAACAAAGAAGTTGAAAAATTTTTATTTAAGCATTTTTAGGCTACTGAGTCCTAAACGGTTTTAAGTGTTCCTAAACAATTATATAAGAGTTTTTGTAAGACAAATATTTGAAGTTTTATGACAGGATTCTCATTTTTTAAACGAGCTACAGTTTCTAAACTATCAGCCATCAAAGTTTCTGATCAAAAAAAATTCAAAAATTATGTAATAATTTTTAGATGACAAATTTTATTGTTGGCGAATCCAAGCAATAAACACATTAATCCTTTCTGAACTAATAAACAAAATTTTTTCAAATTTAAAAAAAATACTTTTAGAATTAGATTCACTTTTTTGAATGTGAGACAGACTTGTGAATGTTCAGATGGCAGATAAAATTGTCCACTAGTCAGTGCAGCTAAAGGATTATGTCAAAATCGTTTAGCGTAAATTAAAAAAAGATAAAAAATAAATTTTTAAATTTTTGAAAGCAAAAATACAGTCCTAAGTTTTTCTAATTTTTAAACAAAATTATTTGGACCCTAATTTTTTATTGTCTCATCCCGACTCTTGTATTTGTGTTTACTGCAAAAATTTATAAATTTTGTATCTACGGCCTTCAAAAACAATTAAGTCAACAAAAAAAAACAAAGGTTAGTAGAATAAATTTATCTGATGGGCTCCAAAGCATTAGCATTATGCAATCTATAATTTTCGCTAAATTAATCATCTAATATTTTTGTAGCACTGAATTTTTCTAGAAATTTAATCGAGTTTAAATAATTCAAATGAATAATATTAAATTTAAGTCTTGAACAATGTGTATAAATATTTGCGAATAAAAAGTTTTTTTACAAATTACTAGTCTAAGGTAGAGTTTGTTTCAAGGTAACATTTAAAACCTTAAAATGAGTCTTTGTTTTTCAAGTATTGGATTAGTTTTTAAATCTGGATTCGTTGATCTATTAAATACTTGGATATTCCTTAAATTTTCTGATATTCCATCAATTTTTTAGTCTCACTAATTTGACTTTTTGAATAGCTTCTTTTTTTCAATTGAATACATTTTTATTTTTTCCTAGTAAGTTCAACTTAAAAAAATTATAAATTATCAAAAATTTACTTTATTGGGAACTTTAAAAAATTTTAAAAGAAATTTAATTTAAGATTTTTTTGGCTTTGTTTCTTTTTTAAATAAATTTAAGTAACTCAACACCAACTGTATGTGATGGCGCCTTTTTTGTTTTTTGCCATAAAAAAGTGTAATAAAAAACAATTATTTTGTTTAAATTTTTCGCATATATAAGCATAAAAAATTTAATATTTTCTTTAAGAAAAGAGTGGTAGTTTGAAAGTCAGTGGTATAAAATTTTTTTTAAATTAATATTCTTTTAAGATTTTAATTTTGAAAAATTTTATTAAATTCATCTGGAAGTGCGACTTCAATTTTTTTAAATACTGTGAAATTTTAATAATTTGAATAAAATTGTTTATTTTTTTGCAATCTTAAGAAATTTTGGACAATTTTTATTTTAATATATATCTTTTTTTCGCAATTTATTTTAGCCCGCTTTTGGGCGTTTTTAATAAAAATATTTGGTCAAAAGTCAAAAAATTAACCTAAAAAACTGCTTTTCTAATTTTATTTTTTGAAAAATATTTTATTTTTAGACTTTAAAAAAAAATATTTCCAAAGTCCAAGTTGACTTTGTCTTTGGCGGATTTTTTAAGTTAATTTTTGACTTTTTGCCAACTATGTAAATTAATTTAATAAAAATTCCACATAAATTTTCATATAGAATATTATTCTTAGTAGTAATCTCTGCTATAGTTAATTTAAGTTTAACACAAATCTTACTGTTCAACATGGATGTATCTTTAGAGATTGTGATTATTTGTTTAGGTTGACCTAGACAGTAAAAAAAAATGTCACAACTTTGCTAATGAAAGAAAATTAAAAAAAATAAATAAATTAATATATTTTTTGAAAAATAATTTAATTTGAAAGATATTAGAAGTGTTTAAAAGTGAATATAACTAATTTGTTAAGTTGTATTATTAAACAGTCCTTAAAGGTGTTAGAAATTTTTGTTTAAGATTGATTTTATGTTTTTTTTATCTTCATTTTTATGAAATCCATTTTTCCTCCTAAAATCAGTTTATGATTCAATCTTTAATTGAGAAATTTAACTCTCAAAAGCTCGACATGGTTTCCCAAAAGATTTTCGTTGTCAAATTGTTACCTGTAAAAAAATAACAAAAGATGATTTTTCTAGTGTTGGGCAAAGGCCCCATGGTCCCTATAGCAATTCTAAATCGTAGACATGTCATTATAAACCCGGCTAATTTGTGATCGATAATTCTCGTCTCATGTTTTTAGGGTCCGGACTTTTCATTTAAATCAACCTTTATTTTTTTTTAATTTTAATCCAAAATAAATTGTTTCTTCTTTCTCTTAACAATTTTGAGGCAACATCACTATTATGTAGCAATTTTGAATAGTTAAATATTTATTTAGTAAAAAAAATTATAAAATGAATAAAAAACAAATTAATTCTAAAACTATTTTTTATTTTTAAATTTAAATTTTTATTTTTTTTGGAGAAAAAAAAAATATTAATGAAAGTAAAACAAATGAATTTAGTTAAAAAAATTCTTAAGATCAAATGACTTTGCTTTAAATAAAAAATTTAAGTCTTTGACTTCACTAAAAAATGACTTAAGAATAACTTAAATTTTTAAAAATTTAAAAAAAAACTTTTTTTTTCTAAAGTGTATTTATTGTTTATGAATCAAAAAAGTGTCATAACTAATTTGTTAAGTTGACTGCAAAAATATGAGTATTAATGAAAAATGAGTTTGTTCGATTGTCAATTTTTTCGATTTTTAGAGCTTTATGTCCAGTGTCAATCCAAGTTTCAATAGAGAAAAATTGTATAGCTCTCAGAATTTTTTTTTAAAAAAATTGATTAAAATCAATTGAGATACAGTGCTTTTATAAAAAGCCCTGTATAAAAGAGTTGCTAATTATTTAATTTATTTGATTTTAGATAAAATTACTTAAGTTTACATTAAATCAAGTAAAATCGTTGCAAAGTGCTTAAAAAAGTACATTTTTTTCCAAATTTGGAATAAATTTTATTTTGAAAAAAAATTATCTAGCCATTTGTTCTTATGCAATTTCGTAAAATTACCTAATTTTTAGGAAATTTGGCAATGAAATTTAACTCATCAAATTTTTTAAACAAAATAGAAAGTTAGCTTTAAAATATTTTAATTCAACAGCATTTTGGTTGAATTGCTTAAAATCAATAAAATATTTAAATGAAAAATTATTTATTAATTAATTCATTTTACCAGGATGAAACTAATTTTTGCTTTTTGTTTTTTTGTAGAAGTACTTTTTCTTACGTTGTAGTTCCATATTTATTTATAAATACCCAATAGAGGAACTAATTACTAAAATAAGATACAAAAAAGCAGAGCTTTACATTAGTGATTTGATACATTGATTTTACCATATTTTACTTAAATTTCTGAGATTTTACAAAATTTTACGATAATTCACATAAATTACCGTAAAATTTATTCAATAATTCAATTCTCTATCTTTTAATACCAATTTTATCATCTCCGTGTTATTCCTTCTTTTCAAAAATTGTCTTCAAAGAAAAAAACCCTGTTAAAAAGCACATCCTAGGAAAATCGAAATTTTTAACTCAAGTCCTTATCTGTCTGAGATCAGAATTTAAGGAAAGAAAGAAGAAAAAGAAAGGAAGCAATTACACAATCGAGTCGGATACTCGTTATATCTTGATTCAATTTTCAAGTCTAAAAATTCTTTTTTTACTTTTTTTTTCTTTCAATCGCAAATAAATTTAATTTTAATTAAAGGACATTTTTTTATATTTGAAAACTAGATATTATAATTGAATTTTGAAATTTTTGAAATTTAAATTAAAATTTAAAACAATGATAAAAGATAGCAAAATAAGATATTATGATGAAATTTTAAACTTAATTTAAATTGTTTAAATCCATTATTTAGAATTAAATAAGGCAAAAAATTATAACCTGTTTCTATTTTATTTATTTTTTAAGTTAAATATAACATTAGTTCTTTAATTTGAACTAATGAATAGAAAAACATTTAAAAAATTTATTTCTTTTAACCTAAAGTTATTAAGGTTTTTTCTTAATTATTTCTTGATTTTTTCCAATTTACACTTTTTGCAGGTGGTTACTCGACTATTCCTTCTGTTTAAGACTGTTCAAGACCTTCACGACGTGTTCTTTCAAGTGAAAAATTCATCCACTTTGAAATTTCATAGTCCTAGAAACTTTTAAATTTCAAGATAATAATTTTAAAAAATTTTTTTTTTGTTTTTAAATGATTGACATTTATTAATTAAATTTCTTATTCAGTATTTAAGTATTTCATTTGCATATTAAGTTATTTAAAAACATTACAGGCGTTTTTTTATATGTGCCGAGCTAAAGCTCCTTCAAATTAAAAAATAAAAAAAAATTTAAATTTTGCTTTATATAGTGTTTAACTTTAAACCGCAGAAGGGTAATATTACATCATTTTACGTAATTTCACATCAAAAATGTAAGATTACGTAAAATTACGTTATTTCAAGTCAAACTTAACAAAAATGCGGTCCTATTTTTCGGACAAAAATTTGTTTTTAATTTACGTTACTAATTTTTTTTTAATTTTATGGTCCTTTTGCACTGAATTACACAAAACCTCAAGTGATATGTGTCTTTAATCCTAACCCTATTGCTGTGATATCTAAGCACATTTAAATTAATATTTTAATTTAATGATCTAAGTTACCAATTAATATTTAGTTCATCTTAGTTTTATATATTCTTTTGAGTTTTGATATTAAAGTAAAACTAGAATAAAACCAAACAAGTTCTTTAAATTTTACTAATAACCTAGTATAAAACAATTGCTACCTAAAATTTTCTTCTTTTTTTCCTGGATCAAATATTTAAACATGTCTAACCACTAGCTATTTCAACATATCGTTTTTAATTTTCTTTTTATTACTTAGACTTATTTATCCTTTTTTTTTAATTTTTATTTTTTTATCTTATTTAACTTTATTTTAATTTTTTATATAAATATTTTTATTCTGAAGGAGCATCAGCTCGGTACAGATAAACAAATAAATAAAAAATAGATAAATACGTTCTAGTTCCAGAAGAATAATTTTGGCAACTTTTATTTTTTACCAAGCTTTTATTAAAGGAAATTAAGTAATGCATTATACTAATACAAGCACATAAATAATTTATTAGTCTATTAAAAGAACTAAAACATGAGGATAAAAAAAATTTGAACTTCTTATTTTCTAATTACGGCTGAATGAAGTCAATACTTAACGAGAGGATTAGATACATCAAATTAAAAAATATTAAACCTGAACTTTTAATATTTTCAGATAAAAATAAGATGATTTTTGAATGAACTCACTTTAAATGGAGGGGATCAAGATATTATTAATATTGTTAGAATTGATCAAAAATCTTGGACTAGTGAAAACATTAAAAATAAATTAAAGAAAAAATAATTACTTCCACATTATTTTATATTTTCTCTAGATTTTTTATGACTGTCATCTTCGTCCTTTTAAAAAATTCATTTCATTGAATTAACTTTCTCAAGACAGTTTTTATGAAAATCAATACCAAAAAATCTAATAACTTTTTTCGTAAAAACTTCTTTAATAGTTATGTGAATGTAGCATGGTTCAGCATACATAATTACGTCAGCTGTCAATGTCTGCTAGTGATATGGAAAATCTATCCAAAATGCATTAAAATTAAAATTTAATTTCGTCTAAATTTTAAGAGTTCAGCAGACTTTAATAGTTAATGAAACTATGTTGCATCATGTTACATTCACAGAACTAATTTTGAACTTCTAGAAAAAAAGTTACTAATTTTTTTACATTTTATGGTCCTTTTGCACCGAATTACACAAAACCTCAAGTGATCATGTGTCTTTAACACAAGAAGCACCAATAATTTTTTTCGTGGTTTTTATCCAAATTATTTTTTAAAAAATTAAAGAAATTTTACGGAGTAATTACTTTTTTTAAGTAAAAAATTAAATTTATAAGTTCAAAAAGATTTATTTATTTGAAAAATCTGTTCAAAGAATATGAGGATTTAAATTATTTTAAAACGAGTCAAATGAATTGTTTGCTACTTATAGTGTTAAATTTTTGATCTGATGACAAATTTTTTTAAGGTTTAAATTATTTTCATGTTGGGATTTTAAAAAAAAATTAAATTATTTTACATTGAATAGCTTGCACAAAGTTCTGTCAACTTCAAGTTACTAGGAAAAATATGAAAAAAAAAAGTTATTGGTTTTTAGAAAATTTTATTTAAAAAAATGAAAATCGAAAAAAAAATTAAATTTTAAAGTGTTTATCAGTTTTTGTTTACTATTACAATTGTTTTGAAATAAAAATTTTTGAAACTTATATTGCGTCTTTCTTTGAAATTGCAGAGCCAACCGTTGCTAGCTATAAAATTTCGATGAAACTACATTGTCGCAAATTTTAACAAATAATTTTATACCAGAATATATCAACATTGTCATTAGTCTAAAGTTATTTTTTTTTGTCTCTCGACTTGGCAAATTGAAGTTTGAGATCAAGATCAAAAGATCAAAATATAAAATTTTAAATTTTAAATAAAAGAGATAAAATATTTTTTTCCTAAGCAATTACTTGACATGTTACTTCAAAATTATTCTCATATACAAAATTTCAAAATATCTTTTTTTATTGAACTTTAACAGGTTTAAATTTTAATTGATTTTAATAAAATCTTATAAATTGAAGACAAAAATATTCAAGGTTTAAATTTATAATTTGTTCAAGAAGAAAAATAAAATTATTTTAGTTTGAATGAATGAATGAATATAAAAAGTTATGAACTTGAATTTCTCTATAAACTTAAACTGAATTATTTAAATTATTAATTGTTTTTGTTAAATAAATTAGAAGTTAAACATTTTGATGTTAATTTGATAATGAACCATTATTAGACATAACATGTCTACTAATGTTTAGCATTGTTTTTTTTAATTATAAAAATCAATACATTAATTAAGTTTTAAAATTTTAAATGATCGTTTTGATCTTAAATTTGCACTCGACTTACTAAACTTGGGCATCATTATTTTGTTCACCAATTTTTAATAAAATAAAATAAAAAAAGGCTTATATTTTTTGAGTAGCTATTTTATTTTTTAGTAACTAATTTATTTTCAAATATTAAATAAAAAAAAGTAGCAAATTAAATCAAGATAAAATATTTTGTGTATCTGTCAACTCAAAGTAACCACCAAAAGTACCAAATGTCTTTAGCTTTCTTGTTTTCGTCATAATATAAAGACAATACTTTATCTTTAGTTTTTGATGGAATACCTTTGTCATTTTCATCATGCTCATGATCTTGAATATAAACAGATACTTCGAGACTTGTGCGATGAACTAAAATGTATAATCGCTTTGAGCAATCTGAACATTTTAAAAATGTTTTTCACCGGATTAGTTATTTCTTTTTTATTATTTATTTTATTTATTTGTTTTCTTACCGAGCTAGTGCTCCTTCAGAATAAAGTATAAAAAAAATAGAGTTAATAAAATAAGATAAAATAAAAATAAAGTAAATCAGCTAAAAAAAAATGCAATGAAAATTTAAAAGACATATATTGAAATAGGTTGTTACATGTGACAGAAGTTTACATAGTTGAAGCTTCATGAAAAAAAGAGAAAATAGTAAGGTAGCAATTACACAATGGAGTAGGGTATTCAATATATCTTGATTAGAAACCTTTCTTAAAAGGACTTTTTTTTTATTTGTTTATCTGTACCGAGCTAATGCTCCTTCAGAATAAAAATATATAAAAAAAAATAAAAAAAAATAAAAATATTTAAAAAAAAGGAAAATAAGAACTTTTGAAATTTATTTTTATTAATAATCAAAAAATAAAATATTTTTTCTTATTTATACTTGAATTATTTAAATCAGTCAATTTAATCAATAATTAAGTGAATAGAAGAGTAAATAACGTGTTAGAAGATTATCACTCTTAAAAAATCTTGTCAATTGAAGTTTTAAAAATAAATTTATTATTAGCTACTCGAAAAAATAATTTAGCTACGTTATGAATTAATTTAGCCACACAACAATAATATTTTTTTAAATTTTTATTAGCTAAATAAAAAAGTAAATTAGCAACTCAAAAAAAATAGATTAAATACAATAAAATCATATTGATTAAACTCGATAATAATTGTTTCATTAGTTAAGTGAGAAAAAAAATTTTAAATTTTTTCATATTTGGGAATTCGTTATCTGAAAGAATTTTATGAAAGAAATTTATTGAATGATTTTTATTTCGTTAACTAAAAATATTTATTTTAATTATTTTAGATTGCTTAATTTTTGCTATTTTTTAGTCTTTATTTCGAGACTTGGTCTAAATTCCATTTTAGCATGATGTTTCATCATTTAGCATGCAGTCAAGAATTAATGTAAAATAAAAAATTAAAATTAAAAATTTAGCTTTTAGTTTATTTATTTTAATTTAATAATTGTTAAATTTTTGCTAGTATTTATTTTTTAAAAAAAATAGTACGCTGCATGGACCAATTCTAGTCCGGATACCAAATGGTTGAGAAAAAATCTAAGCATAAAATATGAATTTAAATGATTATTTAATTAGAAACTTGGTTATAATTTAAAATTTTGAAACCATTATCGGCTCTTAAATGAAAACAATTGGCTTCAAGCTAAATACCAAAGCGCTACGTATTCGGCTAGTCTAACCAAATGTTTCAAATTTTTTCTCCAACTCAATTAATCTTATAGATAATTAACTCAATTTTTAAATAGATAAATATGTCTTTTATTTTGAAATTGTTTCTAAGCCTAAAGTGCTATTCCGCTTCAAGTGTATTTGCGGGTTAGACTATCATTGTCAAACAAGATCGAGTTACAACAATTTCAAAAATCACGCTCTCAAAATTTGAAACAATTAGCCAGGTCCAGACTACACAGATTAATTGGCTCATCGACTTAACTTAATTAATCTTTTAAAATATGAACAATTTTTTTTAGTTTTTTTTTTGTTATTATTGTTGTTGCTTCATCATTGAGTATGCCAAATTTAATGTGGAAACAAGTTTGTTGAGTTTTGTCAAGAAGCAATTCTAAATCGAATGGAAAAAAATTTATTCATGAATTACCATAATCCAAAAGTACTTAAATCGTAATTTTCTCATACTAAACTCGATGAAATGAGGTTTTATTTTAATATAATAAGAGCTTAGTTTGTTTGTTATATTTTAGCTTAGTAAAAAATTCCAAGCGTAGCTAGAGTCTTCTGTTCAAAAAATAATATCTTTATCTAGCTCCTTTTTATTTTGTTAATTTATTGTCTAATCATATGGAATTTAAAAAATAAGTTTTTTTTTCAATTAATTTTATTTAAAAGCCCAAATGTGAAATTATTTTCTAATTAAAAAAATACAATTAGTTTTTAGGGTATTTTGGATACGATTTTGTTTGCCTCACCTCAAAGACAAGCAATTCTAATTTGGACCGATTTAATTAGAAATAATTTTTAAAATTAAGTTATTTTATTTTAAAATTATCTCAATCTAATTTTGGTTGAAAATTTTTTAGAATTTTTGGACACCCATAATGGGTCATAATATCTATCCTATCTATGAATAATTTTTCTATTTTAAAAAATTTTTTATTTGTTTGAATTTTTAGAAAAAAAAATCAAGAGATGGAAAAAAAATTTTTATTCAAAAATTAAAGATTTTTTTTTATAAAGGTAATAAATACTTAAATTTATTTATATTGTTTACTAAGCATTCATCTTATTGTATATATAGATTTAAAGAAGTCTGATCGAGTTTCATGTGCGTTTTATTTATATTTCATTAGACCTTATAAAGCCAAAGAATATATTTGAATAATTTTTATTAAGTGTATATTTAATTAATGATTTTTTTTCTGTTATCTTGGGAATATTCCTTTTTTAACATGTAATCCTTATTTTTCGCTTTACTATATTCAATCAACTGAGAAACTAGTTTAGAGATAAATAAACTTATTTTATTTAATTAAGTGTTTTTCTAGATATTTTCAAAATTGTGAAATGAGAAAAAATTCAATTTTTTTTTAATGAAACAAAAACGCCTCTTATTTCATGAAAATTACGTAAAAGTCTTTTGATAAACAATATTTTATTAAAGAAACAAGAATTTAAAATAGGAGATCTTTTAAATTTTTTGAAAACTTATAAATTTAATTTATGTTGTATTAGTATTAATAAAAAAATCAAAATAAATTCAGTTCGAAATAATAACAAAAAAGCCCTAAATAAACTGTAGTAGTCGTTTTGAAAATATTTTTCATCATCTATTTGTTTTTATAAATTTTCAAGGTAGGATAATAAATTATTTTTTCTTGTAATTTTATTTTTCACAAATTCATACATTTACCAAAAAGATAAATTTCGATGAGCATTTATCAATTGATTGTCTATACATGATTTTATCGTGTCCCCAAAATGATGGTCATTTAATGTTTATTTTTGAATTGTTTTTATTTAAACCATCATCATTCATTTCTCTTAAGCTAGTCTATTTTCTCTTGTTTGTATCTTATCAATTTCCTCAAAAAATTGTATGGACAGTTTGATGGACCCCCAAATGGCCAGCCTGGTTCGGAAGGACGGGCGATTATAAATTAATTTTTAAAGAAAAATAAAGTTTAATATTCACTAATTAATAATTTTTTACTGACCGACTATCCGGTTTATATATCAGAAGTGTTCTTTTGGAAAATCTTTATTTATTTATTTCTCCTTTTATTTCAAAATTTTGCCTAAAATTTTTTCTCAATTTTATTTTATCTATTTCGGGAAATTGTCCTCTTTTTAAAATAAAAGCAAATAAATTGGCTTACTAAAAAAATTTTATTTTACAATTAGATCAAAAATAAATCATTAAGAAAAAATAATCTAATTTGTAAGATTTTTTTAGTCGGACTTGTCGATTAGCCTAGTGGTGCCGAGTGTTGGATTGGAAAAATGTAATCAAGGAATAAAATAAAGGAAGAGAAAATATAATTAAATTAAAAAAATTTAAATTATTATTTAATTATTTGTTTTATCTTTGCCAAGCTAAAGCTCCTTCAGGCTAAAAAAAAGATAATAAAAAATAAAATAAAAATGTAAAGAAAAAATAAGATAAAAGTAAAACAAGTTAAAATATAAAATAAATGTTATCGACTGATCTAGTATATGAGTGATTTGGACTGGATTAAATTCAAATTAGTCATGGACTAGTTTTTAAGGGTCTTCATAAATTAAGACTTCAGATTAGATCACAGAAAAAGTATATTCCTATTAATTTTAAAAATTCCGGTTCAGAAAATTTTTTTTTAATTTGCACAATTCAATTTTTAATTTCTATTTCTATATATGAATATAGATTAATAATATATTGTTACTGTCAGAACACAATTGAGCTATTTGGCCATTTTGCTGCTAAATTATTGAATTGTATTTTTGATACAATTTTAAATTCAATATTTCCTATTGATTAATATTTTGAAATTATTAAATCAAAGATCAGTTAAGATATTTTTTAAGGCTAATTTATTTGGAGGACGAATTCTAAATTTTAGAACGGACTCTAATTCTACAAGTTCTCCAGAAATAAATTTATGGGGATAAAATGTTTGGGGAACAAATTCTATATTAAGTGGTTTTCATTTGTTTAATTTTTTTCTTTAACTTAGAGAGAGTGAGTCCAATATTCAATTTCAAATTTGGAAAGCTTAAGTGTCATAAGTAACTCAGAATTGTATTAGCTAAGTTAAGAACGCAAGTATAGGCGTTAATAATGTTAGTCTTAATTTACTTTTTTCTTGATCTTTTTTAAATAACAACTAACATGTCCTTAGTTTGACTTTTAAAAATGATAATTGAATAAAATTGGAATATTAATTCCTTTATTTCCTCCTTTTTTTTACACAAATTTTAATTTTTTTTATTAAAGTCTTTAGACCCACGGACAAAGTAGAAAAAGGTTCAAAAGATTATGAAAATTCTAATAATAAAATTAATTCATTATTTTTTTTCTGCTTATTATTATTCTTTCAATTGCATTGTCAAATTATCCATGTGTTAAATTAATAAATAATAGAATTTGGAATAAATTTTTTCAAAAGAGAATTTAATCTGGGTAATATTCAATTGAATAAATCCGATAAATTACCGGGAGTTGATATTCCAGCAAACTTAGATTTTGATAGCATTGCAATTAAAAAATTCTCAAAAGTACAGCAAGCTTTTGTTTTTTTACTTGGCTTAAAAAATTGTAAAATATCACCTTTTTACAGTCTTTTATTTACAAAACCCATTGCTTATCTCAATTTGCATTAAATCTGGGTGCCGTTACATCAAATTCCAAAACAAAAGAGTATCTTAACATTGCACAAAACAACATGTTAAGACAAATGAAAAGGCTTAAAAGTACGTGTCAAAAGTCAAGTATTTTAAATCATTTGAAGCATTTATTTATTTGTTTATCTGTACCGAGCTAATGCTCCTTCATAATAAAAACATATAAAAAAATTGAAGTAAGAAATGTTTTTAAGTAGCAATCTCACAATGAAGTTGAATATTCGATATATCTTAATTCGAAACCTTCTCTATTTTCTTTCACCAGTCTGACGAACAATGGAACAGAATGACTCAATCTTGCCCTGACATATCTCTCACTCAACTCAAAAAGTCGATTTGAGACTGTTAGTAGTTTAAGTTTATTAAAGGCCTCTTGGTGCATTATATTGGAGGAACATAAAAACTAAAAAACCAAAAAACTTAACGAACTAGCGGGGTCTGGTGTAGATCGTATCCACAACCTAAAGTTAAAAAATTTATCAATAGAGACTTTATTTGAAATAAGTCAACTCTTTAACATGAGTTTGGAACTAGACCATGTCCCAAAATCCTCGAAAATTGCAAGTATAACCATGATCCCTAAGATATAATTAGTATGACAAGTTGTCTTGGAAAGTTACTTGAACGAATTATTCACACTAGAATATATAATTTTCTTGAGAACAATAAATTACTTATACATGAGCAGTCAGAATTTAGAAAACATTTAAGCACTGCAGATAATCTTTATTTTCTTATTCAAAAAGTTGTAGAGTCTTTTAATAGAAAGAAAAAAGTCTGTTGTCTATATTTTGTCATTTCCAAAGCATTTGATAGATTTTGGAACGATGGACCAATTTACAAGCTAATTAGAATTAATCTATACGTCCTTATCTTATTTTTTGGATAAGATCGTTACTTCATTAAAGATACTTTGGAGTAAATGTAAATGGTCATCTAAGTGATCAGAACCCTATTAAAGCAGGAGTTCCACAAGGGTCAGTAATTAATCCACTTTTTTTCAGCATTTTTATAAATGACATTCCAAAATAAAATTTTCTTTTTGCAGATGATTTGGCTACTTTTTTATTTTCAAAAAGATAGGAAACTTTGAAAACATGATTAATAAGTACCTAAACGAAATTGAAAAATGTAGCTTAGGAAAAGAGCTTTAAAAATCTGTACAATAATAATTAAATATGTTTACAAAATCATTTTATTATTAGAACTAAAAAGATACAACTAATAGTTTGGGTGCTAATATTTGGGAGGGGGGTAGCCAAAAAAATTGTTATTTTAACCTCGCTAAAAAATTGGCATTCTTTGGTTTCCATATATGCAGAATAAGAATTTGTGGTCGAAAACGTCAAATTAAGATAGTGCTGTAGTTTTGATTTTGACTGGAAAAGAAAATAAAACATTGTTACGATTGTAATGTTTGGTAACTTTGTACCTTTGGGCCCGTCTATCCAATCTGCCGTTTAGACGTATTGGAGCATGTATTTATGCTCCTTCTTAAATTAAGTTAATTAACTTTCCAGTGATATGGACAAAGATGTCGCTATATCACATCGTCCCCCGCTTTTATTAAGCGAATGCTAGGGAACTGTTGACCATTGCGACCACTGCGGGATCACCAATGACCGGGACCAGTCATAGACTATTATTTTTTCCCAGGTACTAACTAACATTCGTCAGGCAGCTGTTGCACGCACTATAAACACTACTGCTACCGAGAAGTTCTTTTAATTGTCTTCTGGAGCTTTTATCCTCGTCGCCAGATGTAATGTTTACATTTGTACCTTTGGACCAGTCTATCCGATCTCTCGTTTAGACGTATTGGAGCATGTATTTATGCTCCTTCTTAAATTAAGTTAATTAACTTTCCAGTGATATCAACAAAGATGTCGCTATAATGATTAAGTTTCATTTTCTCATTTTCAATTCTTTAAAAAGTTTTGACGACTATTGCATCAATTGAATATGTATAAAAAATATTTTTCACGTCACTTTAAGGATAATCAATATTTTTAAAGAATAATTATGAAAAGAACAGTCTTGCTCTTTAGAACAGGTGAATGGTCTTAAAAAGTTCGTGAAACAATAAGACAAATTGAGCTATTGATCCATTATTTCTTTCAACTAAACCTTTGAAAACCTTCAATTTAAGATAAGATGAGAAAATCTGTCTTAATTTTAATTGTAACTTAAACGCTTTCAAAGTGCCCTTTTTACCAAATTAGAGTGGAAAATAGTAAAATACTCTGACATTTACATTTGATTAAATACAAACATACATCCATGAAGGTTGATTTTTGTAAATAAAAAATTGGTTGTATTTTTCAGCTTTTTAGTGCTTTTTGTACAAATAATTATTTTTCTAAGAAAGATAACTAAAATTTACCTAAATTTGAGTTAATTAAATTTTATTTTTATTTTAATCTGAAGGAGCAAGAGCTCGATTTAGTTTACATATTATTATTTTAAAGCGGCAAATAAACAAAAAAAGCTTGCGTAAAATTTAGTTGTCAACAAAGTTGGGCTAAAATTCTTTTTTTAAAAATATGGTCCGAGTGAAACAAAAAACTCTAATCTAATGACTTGAAAATTTTAAAACAAAATAAGTTATAATTATTTTTGATTGCAAATTTTAAAACGCAAAATAAAAAGTGACACTTTCTTTGTTTATTGTAAAATACAAGATCTTAATCTAAAAAAAATGGCCGAGTTCTGTTGACCTCATGAAAATCTCTGTTATTTTCAATAGTGATAATCAAAATGACCACAATAGGGATTTAAGTTTAAAAGAAAAAGACATTTTAATTTAAAATTTTTTGGGCTTTTTCAACTCATCATTTTGTGAAAGTTTAAATTTAAAAAAACTGATTTTATGATGATAGTAAAGTTTTGAAGGGTTTATTGAAATTTAAGTTGACTTCTTAAAATGAGAGTGATTTTTTTATTTTAACAATAATTTAGAAAAAGGATATTTCCATGACAGTTTAAAATTTAACAATTTTTAATTATTAAAATTCATTTAAAAGAAAAGTCTCCCGTTCAGACGCATTAAGTCCCAATTTAAAAAATAGATTTTTGCAACAAAAAGAGAACATCATTTGATTGTAAAAATAAAATTACATTGTTTATTTGATCATTGGAATTTACCGATTTTTATGTAAATTTTAAAAGATATTTTTTCAACTTTGTAAATTTTTTCTATTTCTGAGAAGATAATTTTGAAACATTTAGAATGGATTTTTTAAAAGGCTTTAGATGCAGTTAAATTCAATTTTTTTTTAATTTTAATGTGAAATTCAGTAAAAAATTGTAAATTTATTTTAAATAATTAAAGATAGAAAAAAAGGCAAATTGAAGTTCATGATCAAATGTAAATTTCAAATCAATATTTTAAAATTAAGATCTAAAAAAGGTATTTTTATCAATTTTGCAATAAAAAATGACTAAACTTTATCCACTGTCGGTCCTGTGGTGTAATGGTTCGAACACTCGACATCAATCAGGAGTTCGAGGGTTCGAATTCTCATTCAGTTCCGGGTGCAAGCGCGTCGGGCTTACTACCCGACTGTCCTAGAATTATAAAAAGTTACAAAGAAATCAAGAAATCACGAAAGCAGAAAGAAACTCAAGGAAGTATCGACTTGAGTGGAAATTAAAAGTAATGACCCTAAGCTCAACAAGGAGTGAATAAGGAAAAAAAAACTTTTTTAAACATAATTTGTTTAATCTTTAATTAGAATTAAAATTATATGAATTTTTATCTGAAGTAAAAATTAAATATTAATCAATATTTAGAACTATTTCGGAATATCGGATTTTTTTGTAAAATTTAAAGTGTTTGTTTGAGACATTATTTGGATAACTCAATGTGCATTTTTAAATTGTCTTTAAAGTTTTCAAATAAAGATTTTGGAAGAATCAATTAGAGATCAATTTTAAAAAAAAAGATTTTTTAAATATATAATTTTAAACATTTAATTTAATTAAAAAAGAAATAAAAAAGCTTATTTCATCAAATTTATTGAGATTTTAATCAATTAAGTTTTGATCATGTGATCAAGATCATGAACTTCAAGCTGCCAAAAAAAAATAAAAAAAAAATCAAATTAATTTAAATTTTTTTTTTTTTTTAAATTTGTAAATGTCGAAAAAAATGTATTTCATGATTCAAGATAAAAGACTTTTTGTTGAATCTTATAAAGTCGAAGGTTTTCAATTCAATTTGAAAAATAATCTGAGAAAAAATGGGTCTTACCTCATCTTAATAATCAAATAAAAAAATCTATCTAGATAAATAAAGCAATATTTTTCTAAGCTCGTTAGAAAAATATCTCCTCAAATTTGTGCTAAATATCAAAATAGATTTTTCAACGATGCTAATTTTTTAAACATATCACGCACTCTATTAGTTTATCTACTACAGCAGCGCACTTGAACTCAACTGCTTTATCCAAGCCATCTTCTAGGCCACCCATCATCTAACCCACAATTGTTCAGACTTTCTAAAGGCAAACTAACTTGTTTAGATTTTTAAACAATGAATGCAAAAAATGAATCGGACCCCAATTCAGCAACACAACGTAATCAAAAATTCAAATACCTAACAACCAACATGCAAAATTTGCTCAAAAATTTCAATGAAAACTTGTCGGCGCGCAAGCCCGACTCTCGCCTTGAGCTCTTGAACAGACTAAAGCAGCATCAGCTAAGCGCGCAGCCAGCACGCAGCCTAGTTCGCTCAAAGACCATGGTCAGCAGGCCCGAGCGGCCAGTGTCCAATCTAGAGCCGTTTGTGCACAAGCCCAAAATAAACCGCAGTCAATCTCAGCTGAACTACAACTCGCTGCACACAACTGCGGACAATTTTGATCGCACCGAGCCGAGTGAGGACAAAATTCGCAAGAGCAAAAGCTCGCAGCAGATTCAAACCAACTCCTCGTTCATGTCCGATTCATACAATACGGACTCGGACGTGTCAAGTCGGTCCAATTCGCCCAACAAAACAGACACTAGGCGGCGCTCTGCGGCCATTCTCATCGACAATCCCAAATCGGTTGTTTTGCGGCGAGAAAAAACGCCCAACGACACAGACCTGCCCTTGATGAAGCAAAAACTGCTGGCGAGTGTCAAACGAGGCCAAAGTCTTGCGCCTGTTCACAGAGAAGACGCTTCTTTGAAGAGAATAAACGATTTGGAGAGCAGAATTTGGGCTCTGGAGTGCGAGTTGAGCAGGGAAAGAAAAAAGTTAGCCGTGGAGCGGGAAGAAAAGTATGAGCTTGTTAACGAGCTTAAGATGAGATGCGAAGGCGAAAAAGTGTCGGCACTCAAAGCTTTGGAAACCAAGCTGAACACTAGCAAGCTATCCGAGATAAATAAACTTAGGGAATCGCTTCAAAACCAAAGCAGAGACGAAATAGAACAAAGCAAAAAATATTACGACAATGAAATAGCTAGTTTAAAGAACCATGTCCAGGAAAAAAATGAAAGGTAAATTTTCTATTAGATTTCACACTAACATACTCCACTGAACAAGAGTACGTCACTATTAATTTTCAGAGCAAATTTTTCATAGCTTGATTAAGAAAATTCTAGGTCTTCAAAAGATATCAAGAACAACTAATCTTCTAAATGCACTTGGGATAGAAAAGATGGAAGAAAAGCTTCTCAAAGGAAAATTGTTATTCATGAAAAGATTATTAAACAAGAAAATGACCATGGGTGCATTAAGGGGATTCGGAAGAAACACACAAAACCTGCTAAGCAAAAAATCTATATTTAACGAATTGAATGACCTCCTGAAAGAAGAAAAAAATGAACAAAGGAATTTCCCAGAAAATAGAATTTAAACTGAAAGAGTTAAGAAATACAAATCAAAATTGGATAACTGATTCAATCAAATATTGCTTAGAAAATATAGGAAATATGACTTCGGTCCTCCTAGGTTTGAATCGAATTGAGCTGCCTGCCTTCTAGATCGACTTGATTGCGAATTGTTATTCTAAAATAAAAAAGAAAATTTAAAAATTTAAAAATAATGTTTCAAGGATAAGAAGAAAAATAATTGAATAATATTAAACTAAATAAAAAAAATTAACATTCTTACAATATTCATTAGAATGGATTTAAAAATTTGTCTTTTATTTTCTGTAAACCTTTTTTTATTTAATTTTTTTTTAACATCGCCTAAAAGGCGTTCATTTAAATAATAATAATAAATAAAGGACATTCATGAATTAGGTCATCCGAGGGTTTCTTTTTTTCGAAAATTTTTCTATTTACTATTTGAGTCAAGAATTTGGCTTTACTTGGGTTGTGTTTCCAAAAAAAAGTGACTCAAATAAAAGAAATTTATCCATTTTTTTCCTTTATTAGAAACAATAAAATGCATGTTTTAGATGAAAAATGACTGGTGAATTTTCTTTTAATCGAGACACATTTTTTTGGAAACACAACTCAAATAAAGTCAAATTCTTGACTCAAATACTAAATAGTCTATTCGATGAAATGCGGTTTTTGCGGTCATGTGATTCATATCTTCATTGAGATACCTCCAATTCTACCTATAATGCTAGGAATCTTTTTTTCAGAACCTGAATCATGTAAAACAAATATATTACCGATGTCGTCAGTGTTATATAGCAAGGTTCAATGATTTTTCCTTTTTTGTACAAAATTTTTCGAAATAGTTGATAGAGTTTTTTTTCGCATAAATATTAGTATTATTAATCTTCAATACGCCAATTCTCGCGATGGTAAAATTTTAAAGGGGAAGTAATTAAGTAAAAATTTGATCTAAATTGAGAAGAAATGAACGTTTTGGTAATTTTTTTTTGAGAGAAACTTCGAAAATAATTGAAAAAATTCTAAAAATAATTATGCACATGACTATTTAAATATTTAAGATTTTATTAAAAGAAATTATTCATAAAAAAAATGAAACTAAATTCAAAAAGCTTTAGTCAGCACTTTGTATTCACAATGTATTTTCATGGTGAATTTTGAATATTGGTATGGAGATCGAAAATACAGATTTTAGAGAAGTAACAAGCTATAGCTCCTTCAGATTAAACAAAATAATAAAAAATTCAAGAAAAATAAAAATCTCAAAATATTGATATTTTTTTGATTATTAATATTTCCTGCTAGAGTTTAAATTAAATTTAGTAAAAAATATTTGGTTTCATGTTGTTTCAACATCATAGTTTACAAAGCCCAATTTTATTGATTTAAATTAATGAAAAATAATTTTATTTTTGTAATTTTTCCAAGGTTTGTATGAAAATTCACAATTACTTTCACAATAGACCCTCTTTTTAAATACAAGACATGTCACATGATGCTTACCTAATATCATGTTATTAATGAGATTTAAATATTTTCAAAAATTTATGACGAATCGTTTACATAAAAAAGCAATGTTTTTAAAAATTATCAAGATAAAAATATTTTTTAATTATTCGATGAAGAAAAAATTACACTATTAGCTGATTAATATTTTTTATTTTATAGTTGTGAAGTTTTGGGACAACACAATTTTGTGGCCTATTGATCATATATGTTATCCCATTACACTTATTAGAAAATTATATAATCAAACAAAACGTTTTACTTAAATAATATTTTGATTAGCGAAATTGACCCTAGGTGGACTCTATACTTTTCATAATTGAATTTTTGACTTTTAAATAATTTACAAGATTCAAGCTAAAATTTTCTTTGAATTTTTAATTTAAAAAACTTAAAAAAAATAAAAACAATTTAAATCTTTTCTTCAATTAATTAATTTCATAACATGAAATATTGTCATTCAAGCTAATCAATTAAAATAATTAAAACCCACATTTAATCATTTTTATAAAATTTTTTAGAAAGTATCTTCTGATCACAAAATTTACTTTCAATAACAAATCAAGTAATTAATATGACCAGTGGTCACACAATTGAGTAGCTCCCAAGATTTTTGTTCATTTTTTCTTAGAGTTTTGAGATAAAAAAGTAAAGAAAAAATCACAAAAAATTCAAATTAAAAATTTGATTAATAGATTTTCTGATTATCTTTTATAAAAATTGAAAAATTTAAAGGGTACCTTTAATGCAGGGCAAAAGATTAAAATATAAAATTTAATATTTTTTTAAATAATAGACAATAAATAATTATTTTCCTAAGCAATTAATTGACTTGTTGTGTCAAGTTTATTTTTATATAAATGATTTTAAAACATCAATTTTTTATTGAACTATAATAGGTTTAAAATAATAATAATAATAATTAATTTAAAATGATTGTATTGATTTTAAAACTTGAAACTTAAGACGTGAAACTACAATTTGTTTAGTGCAGCTAATATTTTTGAGAAAAAATTTGTAGACTATTTTCGACCATGATTAAAGGGAATTTAAAACACATAATTTACAACTCATTTATTTTTTGAAATAAATTCAAGTTGTTTGATCAAAGAAATTAATTAATTAATTAATATTTATTTCTAAATAGATTTAAACATTTAAAAAAAATTTAAAGTTTATATTTTACTTTTATTGGCATCTTGAGATTGATGATGAATTCAAAATATCTGAATTTCAATAAATCATTTTAATTCAAAGAGTTATTCTTTATATATTAAAATTAATCTTTAAATTTATTTAAATAATTTTAATGTAATATGTTTACATGTAATGTAAATTTGAAAAATAGAATAAAAAAATTTATTTCAAAAATATTTGTAGGAAAGATCTATCTTTTCATTTTATTACTTATTTGGAATTTAAGATTTAAAATTCATTTTTAAATTTAATGTTGAATTCTTTTGAATAAAATATTTCAAATTAAATTCTACAAAAAATCAGTTTATAAATTTAAAAATGAATTTCAAATCTTAAATTCCATAAATTAAAAATTTTAAAAATCAATTTTATCAATTGATTTAGAAGATATTTTTTTCTAAATTATTTTATTTTTTAAATCTACATATCATGAAAAGCATGTTCCATAAAAAATATTTAAACAAATTCTGAGATTAATTTAAAAATCTAAAGATTAACTCTTTGAATTGAAATGATATTTTGAATTGATCATCAACTTCAAGATGCCTTTTTATTTCCTTCTAACATTGTTTTATAGTAATAATTTTAATTTTAAATATTTTAAAATCAAGTTAGTTCTTCAAGCCATTATTAATTTTAGAAAAACGAACAAAAAATAAATTGTAAAAAACCCCTAAATCAATAAACCAGTAAATGTGTTTAAAATTTGTTTGCAGACTTTCTTCAGAGACTAAATTCCACACAAACTTGGTATCAGAAAAAAAAAAGATATTAAAATTTTTGATTTTGTTCTATGTTCCAAAATTCACACTGCAATATTTTATAATTTTTTAAAATAAGATCAAAAAACTTAAATAATTGATGAGACAATGTTAATGTTACTAATTTTACTTTTCTTGCATTCAAAAAAAAAATTTAAATTTTTTATTTTTTTTATAAGTTATATTTAACTTGTCAAATTTTTTATTGATTTTCAAAATAAAAATAAAAAATTAAATTAATAAAATTTATTTTTTAAAATGTCCAAAAAATTAAAAAATTTTTTACAGAAACTCAAAATATTTTTTAAAGGTGTTTTCACTTGGAAAAGTTGCTAAAAGACGAACATTTAAAGAGTGAGCGTCTGTTCCTAAAATCGATAGAGTTGGTGCGAAAATTCGGACAAAAATGCAACCGGGAAAGCATATGCTCAAACGAAATACAAAATGAATACTCGACTGATCTGGCACAAAAATTGGCTACAATTCGTCAGATTTTTATTGAAGAAAACGAATCTCCCGGGCTAAAAAACTTGTCAACTATTGACGATATCCTGCAAGACATTGAGATTCGAAGCAAACGAATAAAACAACAAAACCAGACTTACCTGCTGGATCTCAAAATACTAAAGGAAAACAAGCTCAAACTAGAATCACTTTACAAAATAAAATGCAAGAGTGATCTGAACAAGTCGGCCAAAATTCACAAACTTGAGGTTAACTACCAAAGCGAATTGTTCAAGTTAAGAAATGAGTTCAACTCAGATCTAGTTCGCTATTTGGAGCATAAATTGGTGCATAGGGACGCACTGTTCAATGACTTAGTCCTGAGATTGAGCAAAATTTTGAACATTGTGAACATATCAGACGAACCATGTGAAATGATTCGCCAAAATCTGGTCCAGTTGGTCCAAAATCTAATAAATTCTTTAAATTTAAACGAACCAAATTTGCAAGGACTTGGTGAAGTAAATGCTGGCCTTGATTTGGATACTATATACAAAAAAGCGCCTGTTAACCTAGTGGGCCATGGTGTGAACATTAACCCGGACTGTATAATTCGAGTGAGTTGTATAACTTTATTTTATGTCAACATGAAAGCCGATCAAAATAGCAAACATTTAAATTGAAAAAAATGCTCGTAATTTTAGTCGGTAAGGGTATGTAATTTTACGTAAAATCACGTAATTCTTAGTTTTACCATTTCAAACTTCTTCCGGACATAAAAATGTTTGGTTTTATGGTGAAAAAAAGTGCATTATTTTTTGTAAATTTTGAAAAAATTCTTTTAGAAAAAAAAATATCTTACATTTTCGAAGCTTTTCTTGAGGGTAGCTTATTTACACGATGTTTAATTAATAGAACATAATTTAATAGAATTATTAATTAATAGATAATTGTTTAATATAATTCATTTATGAGATTGTTTATTTTAAAGACTGTAATTTAATAAATTGATTATTTAATAGACTTTCAATTAAAAGAATTTTTCCCTTTCATTTTTTAACTAAAATTAAATTCAAAGACGAAAAGAAAAGTTGAATTTATATTAGTTTTTATGAACAATTTAGGAGGCAGCCGGTAAGAAGTTGTGGTATTCGTCACAAATTTTTCGTTAATCGTACAGCCGGATACTGGAATGCACTTAATCTAGAGACCAAGATTACCGTAAACACCAACGAATTTAAAAACAAAATAGACAAGTGTGATATAGCGACATCTTTGTCGATATCACTGGAAAGTTAATTAACTTAACCATGAGCGTTTAAGTTAAAAAGGAGCATAAATACATGCTCCAATACGTCCAAACGGGGGATCGGATAGACGGGCCCAAAGTTACTAAAGTAAACATTACAACAAGCTACTCAAATCTTATTAAACATACTTATGAAATCAATTTTATAATCAAATTTCCCTTGTTGTATTGTTGCGAGAAAATTATTTTTAATATGGTCATTATCATAAGTATTATATATTTTAGATTTCAAACAAATGTTTTCCAAAATTGCACGATTTCTAAAATTAAATTTATTTTTGTATTGCTAATAAACTGGTCGAAGGCTATTATAGCAGGACGTCTACTGTTTTTTTTTTATTTATTTGTAAATCTGTATCGAGCGTTAGCTCCTTCAGAGAAAAAAAAAAAAAAAATAAAAATAAAATTAAATCAAAATAAAATGATTAAAATAAAAGTTAAAAAAATAAAATAAGAATTTAAAAATATAGAAAGAAAATAAAAATTGTAAAAGTTATGTCTTTAAAACTTAGACATGTTTAAATATTTGGAAGTTCAGGAAAAAAAGAAGAAATTATTAGGTAGCAATTACACAAT
Organism: Brachionus paranguensis; assembly: GCA_016802215.1. Classification (NCBI taxonomy): domain Eukaryota; kingdom Metazoa; phylum Rotifera; class Eurotatoria; order Ploima; family Brachionidae; genus Brachionus; species Brachionus paranguensis. The sequence continues at coordinate 572,600 of JAESIX010000007.1, forward strand.
GGAGTAGGATATTCGATATATCTTGATTCGAAACCTTCTCTATATTCTTCCACCAGTCTGACGACCAGTGGAACAGAATGACTCAATCCTGTTCTGACATATCTCTCACTCAACTCAAAGAGTCGATTTGAAACTGTTAGTAGTTTAAGTTTATTGAAAGCCTCTTGGTGCATAATATTGGAGGGGGTATCATATTTCAGCTTCAAAATAGATCGAACTGCTGAATTTTGAATAACTTGTATTTTTTTGATGTTATTATTTATTTGTAAATCTTATTTAAATTTATTTGTAGATGTTAGTTTCTGAGAATGAATTTAAACAAGGAACTGTCGTCACTGCTTGCATTAAATACTACTACTACTAATTTTAAAGTGTTTTAGATAATAAAAATTAATTAAACATGTGTAATAAGTTAATTAGAATAAGTAATAGTCAATTTAGTTCGATCATTTAATCCAAGTGAAATAAAAGATTATTTAGTAAATTTTCAACGTACATTAATCATTGATAATTGGCTTTTTTATTTCGATTAATTTAACACCTATTAAATAAATTATATAAATAAAATATCTTAATTAACGGTCTATTAAAAAATACGACCACCTTATCTTACGCGATTTTACGTAAAATTACACATTTTTTTGGTAAAATTTTGAAATGAAATTTAATTCATTGAAGTTTTTTGATTTCGATTACAAATTGAACACAAATTCTCCATTTTTAAATAATTCATTGTTAAATTAAAAATAAAATAAAAAAAAATATAAGAAAAAATACCGCAACAAAGCGCAACATACTTTGTTTCACCTTTTTTTACCTAAAATAAATTTTTTATTTTATTTTTTTAGTAAATCAAATTAACAATTGTTTTATATCGTATTGATGCTTTAATTTTTGTCTTTTTTTACATCTATATACTAAAAAAAGGTGCAACGAAGTATGTTGCACTATGTTGCGGTATTTTTTCTAATATATTTTACCAAAAAATCATGTAAGGAACAATAAAAAATGCTAGCTTTGTAATGAAATATTTGATCATTATAAAATTAATTAATAATTATAATTTTTATTTAAATATTCCATGAAATTATTTAGAAAAATTCACCTTTATACTGTTATTCTGTAATTTATTAACTTCAATATTTGTCTAGGCTTTTCATTTTTTGTTTTTAAATAGTTCAATTAAAAAGACAGGCTATGAAAATTTAGTAATATTGATGAATATTTTTTGACAAATTTTGATAAACTCTAAAAAATTTAAAAAAAATCTATTACAAAAACATTAAAAAAATAAATGCAGCTAAATTGAACTAACAAAAATCAACTCGGCAGTAATGATTAGGACAATAACAACGAAAAACAATAACGAGACAGTTTGAGCAAAAAATATGAAAAGATAAAAGAAAATTTGTCAACTGAATAAAAAAATAGAAAACATAAAATCAAAATTCAAATTATTTTTATTTTTCAAAATAATTTTTTAAGTTAAATTACTATAAAATTAGATTATTTTTAAGTTTTTTTGCTTACTTTTGACGATTAAACAAAAAATTTGAAATTGTAAATTACTCTAAGGTGTTTAAAATTTGTTTTTATATATTTATAAAATTAAAAAAAGAGAAAATTCTTTAAATTTTTTTAATTTTTTCACTCAAAAAAATGCGTGGTCGAGTGTGAGTATGAGTTTAGTGCGTATCAAGTACATTTTTAAGTTTAAAAAAACTTTAATTTTTCAAAATTTATTTGATAGATCTGTTTTTTTTTAAAAAAACGATTATAAATCTTTTTATTCTAAATTAAGTCGAAATTCAAAATACATAGCTCTAAAATGTTTTTTAAAGATTTATTTTAAGATGATATGATCATCATTTATATTAATTTCTTTTTATTTACTTATTTATTTAAACTATTTTTTTTTTAATTATTTTTTAATTTATTTAAAAAGATATTTTTTTGAATAAATTAAAGCAGCAAATCGAAATTCGTGATCAAATGTTGATTCAAATCGATCAAATTAGATCATCATTAGTAGAGATCTAAATTTATAATTTAGATTTAAAAAAAAGGTCTTTTTTTATCAATTTTTTAATGATAAATAACTAAACTTTATTGAAAATAATATGTTCGATCTTTAACTAGAATTAAAATTATATGAATTTTTAATTTAAGTATTTTTAAATTTTTAAAATCAAAATTTAACTTGTTTCGCTGTAATAATTTAAAGTTTTTGTTTGAGCCATAATTTGGATAACTCAAAGTGGATTTCAATTTGCCTTTAAAGTTTTCAAATAAAGATGTTGGAAGAATCAATTAGAAAACAACCGATTTTTTTTAATTTAAAATATTATACATATTAATTTTAAATTAAGAGAGAAATAAAAAAAGCTTTTTTCATCGTTTTTATTGAGATTTTAATTAAATTTTGATCATGTGATCATGATCATGAACTTCAAGTCACCGTTAAAACTTTGAATAAATTACCATACAGTATTCCAGAGTGTCTTAAGTTATACCTTATTTCCCTGGCGAAATAAGTGAAATTAATACTTTTTAATTTATTCTAATAAGATATCAAGAGAAAACTCACACGTTCTCGGTATAATTGTCAATAGGGCAAAACCTTTTTCTCGTAAATTTTATGTATTTGTCTTTTTATCAGTTAAAATTTATTTTTTTCTTAATTGATTTATTTCCCATGGCATCAAAGTTAAGTCCAAATACCATTTCCATCTGAATGGAAAATAACTTTTTCTTCTTAAAGTCAGTACCAGATGAGATAAATTTTATGTATCCCTTAATTATTCCATATATGAATTATAAAAGTTAAATTCAATAAATTTAAACTTAAAATTAAATAATTTTTTTTTTCTGTAGATTAAAATTTTTTTTTGTTTTTTTTTACTTAAATCTTTTAATAAATAAAGAACATTTTTAATCATTTTTAATCACCGCACTTAAATTATAATCTCAAAAATAAAATGATCTATAAAATTAATTTTTATTATGTGACATCAAATTTTGATTTTTAAGAAAATGTGTTACTCAAGAAATATAATTGTGATTGAAAAGTACAAAAAAGAAACCATTTTATTTTTGATTATATTAAAGACAAGCACTCTTTTATTTATATTTTTTTTTGTATTTTATTTTTTTAAATTTTTACTTTATCTTATTTTATATTTAACTTTTTTTGAATTTTTTTATTTTTTATCAGAAGGATCTTGAGCTCGTCACTAGCAAATAAATAAATTAATTAAGTCAAAGAATAAACTAATCTTAGAAAAAAGATGATTAGAATAATTTTTAGAAACTTATTTTTTTTTAAATTTTAAGAATTGTCATGACTAGGATAAAATTAAATTTTTCCTCAATTTTTATTGAATTAATTTAAATTTCAATATTTCAAAAAGAGTTGATTAAAAAACACTTTTTGCAAGCTATTTTGATAGAGTGCCTTTAAAATTAGCTGTAAATTTTATTTAGAAAATAGATGGTGATTTGAGTCCGGAGAAGGAACAGCTGGATAGAACAATTCAGGAAGAATTGTTGGAATTGGACAAACATTTGAATAACATGAAATTGTTAAGCAATAGCTTGACTGTAAGAATTTTTTTTTTTCAAATTTGTTTTAAAGTTTGATTTAAAGGAGCAGAGTCTGAACAAAGGTTCGCTAAAACCGGTGCCAGCTAATAGCAAGAGCTCGTCTAATTGTAGTAGTTGTGATATATCTAATTCGAGTCATAGTTTTATTGAGCTAGAAGAAGCATCTGACCTAAAGATTGGTGATAAGCCAAATATTAATTTAATTTCGCATAAAACATACAAAAAAAAGCCTAATTATGAGCTTATTGTTCAATAGAATAAAAATTCTGTAAATAAATAAATTTATAAAAATAAAAGTTTTTTTTTAATTTCGATACTAAAAATCAAAAAAAATTTAATTAAAATGCAGTTACAGAAGCAACAACCGTTCTTTCAATTTTACAAATTTTTTATTCAATACTTTTTTAAAAAGTGAAAAAAATGTCTGGCTAAAAAATTAACGAATAAGTTTAGAAATTAAAAGGAAAATTTCTCATTATATTACAAAAATTAAGTGAAGCTTTTAGAGAAGCTAATTTAACAAATTTTAATTTTAAAGAAAAAAAATTTTCTCCTAAATGGAATTTTTTGTTAAATTAAAAAATTAAAAAAAATTGTTATTTTTTAATTATTTGATTAATTGTTATTCAATTATATATTTCTAGTAATTTGAATAATAGAAATTGTGAATAAAACTTAAGTTTGATGCGACATTAAAGCTTGAGATTTTTTCCAAAAATTAAAATAAATAATTTTTCCTATTTTTCTTTTAAATTTAGTTTAAATTAAAAATTAAAAATTAAAATTTTAAAGTTAAACATAACTAATAAACATTTTATTTACATTGATAATTATCGAAGATAAAATTATTTTATAGGTAGCGGATTTTAGAGTGCAAAGAAAATGTTAAACTGAATTCAGCTTTAAAATTTCTGAATGCATCGAACCTTTATTTTGTGACTCAACTAGATAAAGAAATTCACTTGAAGAAAAAATAGATTCACGAGTGATCCATTTCTGTAATGTTGAATTGGAGATTTATGCACGAGTGGTATAAGAATTAATATAAATAAGTGGTATTATTTATTTTATTCTTCTTTTTATAATAAAATTTTTTATCATTTAATGATTCAAATTAAAAACTTTAATTGTTCTTGAATATAATTTAGCCTTTTTCTGTAATATTACATAAGTGGAAATTTAGATTGCATCAAGAACTTTTCTTTATTTTTTCTAACCCAAAAATATTTTTATTTTTATTGAATTTGATTAATTGTTTTTAGTATTAATTTCTAGCAATTTGAATAAAAAAAAATTTTATCAAAAACTTTCTTTGATTTATATTTGTTTCATTAACTTACACAACAAAAAGCTGTTAATATGTATAAGAATATTCAAAATTTGGACAGGCCCGTGTCTAGTTGGAGCTTTTAATGAATTTAATCTAGTAATTTCAATTAACTCAAAATTCAATTACTCAATGCAGAGATCACAAGAAAATACAATAGGAATACTAAAAACCAATTGTGAACGACACTTGGGCATTTTAATTACAGACTATCTTAAACCGAGCTATCAAGTGAATAGAGCAGTTTCAAAAGCCAACAGTATTTAAGGAATTTTAAAAAATACTTTTACTTGCCGCAATGCAGCACTATGGAAAAAGTTATACACTGGGTTTGTCAGACCACATTTAGAGTTCGCCATCGCTGCTTGGAATCCATACACCTCAAAAGATATTAAAAAGATTGAAAATCTTGAATAAAAATATTCAAAAGTTTTTTCTCCACTTCTTGATTTGGCCGTAGGTTCAATTAGGTTATTGCTGTTCCTTAAATTATAATTCGAATTCCTTGAGTCATTTTTCTTTAATTTTTCTTTTAAATTAGGGGGAGAATTGCAATAAAGAAGACATTTGTAAGAGAAATGTCAACAGAGTCATGAAATGGACTCAAGACTGATACGCTTTTATTAACTTTGCCTTTGCAGACAGTGAGTATTACATCTGAGTCATGCCTGAAAGAAATACTTTGATAAAGCTGATGCAATGAATTGGCAGCTGATGAAAATTCACGCTTGCTTTTACTGATTGTTCCAAAATAAAATGTCTTCTTATTCAAAAGATTTACATCTAGACGAAATGAAGAGGAAAAAAGAATGTGCTTACACAATTACCTTTATCCATTTGTTTTTGATCTAAGTACTTGCCATGCAATTCATCCAAAAATTTTTAATAATTTTTTACCAAGTTGAGGAATGGATTAAAAAATCTTTAAAAAGTATCGGATGTTTTATTGACATCTTTAGTTCTTCTTGATAAAAATGTTGAAATCTACGCAGAGAAAAAAGATAGATTTTTTTTCTCTTAAAATATTAAAATTTGTTTAATAAAATTTCAATTTTCCAATTTGAAATGCATTATAAATACTGGTTCATAAATTTTGATCACCTGAAACATCAATTTTGACATCGCCGGTGCTTCAGTGTTAAATTTAAAAAAAAAGAAGAAATTTTCAATAATAACTTTTTATGAAAATTTCCTCATATTTTATTTCACTCAATAAATAGCAAAAAAAAAAATTTCATGTCAAAAAGTTATTAAGCTCTGAAACTTACATGCACTGTTAATTTTGACAATGTATCTTAAATGACAGACTAACTTGTTTAAATTTCGATTAGAAAATACTTTCAACCAATTTTAGTAATTGATACTTTTGTTATTATAAATTAAAATCGAAACTAAAACCATTTTTAAGAAAAATTATTTTCTTTATTTTCAATAAACGGAACTGAACAATTTAAATATCCGATATTTCGATCAAAAAGACTATTAAGACTATTAAGACTATTACAGAATTGTTTTTGTTGTGACAAAATATAAAATTTTATTCAATTATCATCAAATATTTTCTCAACAACTAGTGAACAATTTTTATTTTTAAAATTAATATATTCACCTTAATTTTTGTTATTAAAAGCAGCATTTGAGCTAAACAAAAACACAATAAGGAAACTAGACTAAAACAAATTCAAAAATAGAATTGAAAAATTCAAGAATTTACTCAATTTTTCTAATCTTTATAAGAGACGGCTGAAATTGATCTTTTTTTACTTATTAATTTTTTTTTATCTTCTGTAACTTAATTATTGATATTTGGACTCAATTGTCTTAAAATTGTCAAAAACCTCTTGAACAATTCGAGAGTAAATCAAGTTAATTACAAAAATTGCTTCTTCTCAGAATTTTTTCAAATTTTAAATCATTTAGTGTAGGTAAAAAATACAAAGCCATAGAAAAACTTTGCTGATTCTTAATTAATTTTTGCTTAGATAAGACTTCAGTTTATTCTATTTAAGGCTTGATTTAATTCAAAATTACACATAATAAATTTGTATAGAAATTTTTTGTTTATTGGTCAAAATTAATTATTTATAAATTAAATTCCAAGAATTTACTCTAATTTTTTTGTCTGTTTGAGCAGAATCCTGTAATAAACAACTTATTCCGAAAATATCTATTTATCTGTAGTAAATTTAATTGATTTTAGTTTAAACGCTTGATTTAATAGTCTTAATAGACCATTTATTTACACCAATTTAACTTTTTCATTTATTTCGAGTTTTTCGATCAAAATTTTTCTCAAAAATTATTTTTTACAATAAAAAATATCTCATGGCTCTATTTGATTTTGTCTATTTAAAAAAAATTAATAAATCTTTCAATGTATTTTAAAAGAGCAGTTAATAATGTCAATAGTGACATTTTTATCTTTTATTTTGATGAGTTTGAACCAATTTAAAAGTAATTAAGTTTTACTAGAAGAAAAAATAAATTAATTTTATTGATTTAAAAAAGTAAGTAAAAAAATTAAAAAAAATAAAATTAGTATTTTTTTTTGTATTTTTCATCCAACAAGCTGTAAATTGTTGATTAGAATTATTTTTATAAATTAAGTCTCAGAAATCGTGCTAGGGTCTGTTTTATTTTTGGTTGATAAATGACATATGATAAAGACTAGTATCTGAAAATGCGACAAAAGACTCAAAAAAACTCATGATTATCAATACATTTTTTTAATTCGCTTGTTAATCTTCCAAGTGAGGACTGTTATTGATTTTTTTGAATTTTAGGTATTATCTCTAAAGAAGGTTACCATAAATAATTTTTTAAATTATCGATTATCAGAAATAAATCGTTTTTTTATTAAATTAAAAAATAAATAATTATTTTTTTAATAATTCTTTGACCTAATCTTATGTGATTTATCAGATCGAAATTCATTTTTTTAGAAGACAGCCTATAAATGCGTGACTCTTAAGTTTTCAAAAATACCTTTTTTAAAAAGATTCGATACCAAGATGAAAAGATTTACGAAGAGGATTTTCGAAGATACAATTTATTCATTAAGATCATTCTTTCTTATTTTCTATATCCTTCCTTTGACACTTCCTTTTAGACCTCGTGCTGTTCCAAGATTGGGTTCGCGAATAAATTTTATTATTCTTAGTTTTAATCCTCAAGTGTTCTTGCTTCAGGTTAGTTTTTAGGGTTGTCATCCTTGTCAACATGGTTTGAATTTTCCTAATGATGTTTTTGAACAATATTCCATTAACAGAACAAATTTTACCAGATAGAAAAAATAATTTTTTATTTTGTAGTGTATTTTTTGGCCCAAAAATTAACAAAAAAGGATTTTAAAGTAAAATGCAGAATAAAATAAAAATTTAAACAAAATCATTCTATTTAAATTAAATCTTATACAGTGGTTCTTGTTAAAATGAAACGTACCGTTCTTAAAGCGTTCCAGCTCCGTTCCAAAGGGTACCTTACCGTTCCAAAAGGGTACCGTACCGTATGTTATATTTACTTGTTTTAGATTTATTTTGATCAATTTATTCCCAAACAAAACTCCTACGTTGTTTTCTTTTAAGATTGTTTTATTTTAATCTGAAATTTTTTTTTTTTAATTACGGTACGGTACTCTTTAAGAACGGTACGGTACCCTTTGGAACGGAATTGGTACCCTTTGGAACGGAATTGGAACCCTTTTGGAACGGTACGTTTCATTTTAACAAGAACCACTGTAGTATTAATTTGATTTAGTAAGAAGAGAATAGTTTAATTCTACTTTTGAGCTCTTATCAAGACCATCGACTTTTAATCAAATGGTAATTTTGAAAAAAAATTTCAGCAATTGCTTAATGAAATTTTAATCTAAATTCGAGGGTCTCATTTTTTAAAGGCATAAAATTATAACCTGTTTCTATTTTATACAAAATAAGAACTAAAATGCTGAATTTAGAGCAAAATTATTTTAATTCAAATCAAAAATTAGTTATCTAATCTATCAAAAAATATTATCATTGTAAAATGACAAAAATATATTTATTTTTGATCCAAATGGGCTTCCATGTTTTTCTTATTTCTTGATTGTTTTCAAATTTACTCTTTTTGCAAGTGGTTGCTCGGCTATCTCTTCTGTTCAGACTCTTCACAACTAATGATGCCTACCTTGACTTTTTGAATATCAGTAGGCTGTTTTTGTCATTTCCATCAATACTGCTTTATATTTTACCAAATTGGGTACAACTTTAAGTCGAAAAGCACATTTTGTACACCGAAACCATATTTTATCTGCTTGCAGTAGTTCAGTTGCTCTTTTTACAATCCACTTATTCACCTCAAATTCTCGATTAAGATTTTTTTAGTATTCTCAAAAGATCGAAAGGTACAGAAAGAAAATAAACTTTTATCTTTTTATTTATTTTTTTCTCAGAACTAGGTTCAAAAGTCTGATCTTGAGAAATAGGAATTTCTTCAATTATAAACATGCTGTTTTTAAAACAGAGTAAATTTGAGGATTTACTTGGAGTATCCGTATCCTCTGGGAGCAGACTTGGGAATTCCATTTTAGAGTTGCTGGTAATGAGTGCAGAGGACCTCTCTCTTATGATGGCGACCTGTGTCTATATTTAGAATTTAATCAAAGAAAAAAAAGAATAAACAAACAAACAAAATAAATTAAAGATGAAATTTTAAATTTTAAATTGTAAAAATAGAAATTAATAGGAAGGATTAGAAAAAATCAAAAATTAAATTTTTTTTTTAATGTTGTATATTAGTTTCATTTTAATCAATTATGTATAAGAAAATGAGAAAAGTGATATAATCAAATAGAATTGACATTAAATACAAAATTTATGTGATTTTCAAGACAAAAAAGTTAATTATTTTATTTAAGATATTAAAATTGTTTTTGTAAATTGAACCAGTTGGTTAATTCAATGTTTTGCCTAACTAAACTAAAACAGAAAATTAATAAAAAAGCGGGGTTGTGAAGTTCCTTTCAATTCGATCTTTTCAATTCAGAAAAACTTGAATAACTTTTTTACTAAAAGAGATAATTTAGTTCTGTAAAATGCTTAATGTTTAAGCAACTTTGCTTAATCCGAAAATATATGTCTGCAAAAACTCTGCAATGTAATTGCACAGTTGATTAGAATACTTTTTAATGGCGTGCAAAATGCAGAAAATTGCAGAGTACTTTGCAGATTTATTTTACTGCATTAAGCAAATTTGCTCATAATTAAGCATTTTACAGAACTAAATTATCTATTTTAGTAAAAAAGTTATTCAAATTTTTCTGAATTGAAAAGATCGAATTGAAACTAACTTCACAACCCTTAAAAAAGCTTTAACATTTAATTGAACCTACATGTCCATTAAAATACCAAAAAAATTTTTTTTTTCCTTTTTCAAGATTTATGAGAAGGAATTTGGTTAAACTTATTCTATTTTAAGATCTTTATCTTATACGTTCTATTTCCAAGTCAAAAAGATAAAGATTTTTATCAAATTTTTGCTTAGAATTATTAGAAAGTCATTGTACAACTTTTTATTAATCTATTCAATTTTTATTTTAATTGGGAATACAGGATTCAATATTTTTAAAGTAATTATTGTTTTTTTTGTAATGATGTCGTACATTAAAAAATAAATTACAATGTTAGTGTTAATTATTTTTATAAACTCCTTCAGGAAAAAAAAACTGTCAAAATAAATAAAAAATAATTAAAAAATTTTAAGTCATTTTTTATTGAAGAAAATCCCTCGGATCCATCTTTTTTTTATTCTTTATTTATTTGAAAAATAATTAAGGCGAAGCCTTGGCAGGTTGGAATGGAGACCTAGTCTTTCCTTTCAGCCACATGATTACATTTTTGAAACTATAAAAAAAAATTTCACAAAAATGTTAAATAAGTTTGAACTAAGTTTTCTAAATTTTTTTTTAAGTGAATGTCAAAAAAATTTCATTATTTAACATCAAAAGATTAAAAATGTGTCACTTCAAAATTGAATTTAAATGTTTTATGAAAAAAATTTATAGAATTCCTGAGACTCCATTATGCATCAAAGAGTCCCCAAAATATGACCAAAATTAAGACAGAAAATTTTATGGAAAACTCATTTAAAAAAAATAAATTTCAACTTTGAAGCGTCATTATTTTATCTTAAATTTAGGTCTATTTGATGGACTCTTTGAAGCATGATGGAGTCGTAAAATTTCTATAAATTTTTTCCAAAAATATAACATTTGGGTCACATCTACGGCTAATTTCATAAAAATAATTGGTCAAGTAATTTTAATATTTTATTTTATTTTTTTTGTGTTTTTGTTTAATTGTATAACACAATTATTTTTCTTTTTCTTACATGAATGAATTAAGTTTAGAATATTTTTAATTTGGTTATATTGCTTTGAAATAAAGCTTGAAACAAAGTTTTAAAAAAATTTATAAAAATGTAAATTGAAAAGTCAGATATATCAGAAATTGCCGAAAAAATGGAATACCCCCCCAAAAAACGAGGCAGAAAACCGAAATCTCAAAATAAGGATACAGTTGATATTGATAATGATAAAAATTTAGATTCAAATTAACTTGTAAAATAAAACTTAAGAAAAAGAAATAAATGCTATTAAATACTATTTAATTAAAAAATATTTTTTATGACATTTATTTATGGTGTATTTTTTCGTCTCTTTATGAAAATTTAATACAATTTTTTAATAACTTGAACAAAGCGCGATGTTTAAAATTAACTTTTGAAAAAGTAAATGAGAGTTAATTTTGCAATCTTATTATATTGAAATTAAATAGATTAAAGCAAATATAGGAAATTTAGTTTTTATAGCTTTAAAACAAAAATCTTTTAATTTTATTTTTTTATACAAATAAGAAAATAACTTTCTTTAAAAATAGATAATTTTTTTTTAAGAATAAAATATCTAAGAATATAATACATTAGATTTCTTTTACTTATAAATATTGAACAGTCTTTTAAAAAAATATTCAAAATCAATTTAAAAACATAGGGCTATAAAATTTTAAGTAGGTGAATGGCTTTTATAATTCCGAAAAGAAGTTCCATTTTTGAACTAAAGTATTTTTTATTAAACAAACCATGAAATGTTTCAAGATAATAAAAGTCTTTATCTAAAAATTTAAAAGGCCCTAGCATTTTAAAATAAATCATTATCTAATGGAATAGGTATCTTTTAAAAACAACATTCATCGAAAAAGCGAAAAAAACGCCAAGTCATGTCTTTAATGAAAAATTTGGTCAGACTTGTTTATAAGTCACAAGTCTTAAGTCAAGTCAATGACTAGAAATTTTTTTTTAAAAAAAGTCCGAATTTTTTGCCGTTTCATGTAGTTATTGCGGCGGCCAAATGTTCCTTTTACCGTTCTAGGAAGTTATTGTGGCGGCCTAGTTAAAGTCAAAAACTTTGACTTAAATTTTTGTGACTTGGACTTAAAACTGTGACTTATAAACAAGTCTTAATTTGGTGCTTCACGCCAGAATTTGGTTTTACCTGTTTGATTAGTGTTTTTTTTAAAGGATACCATTTGAGATACCAAACTAAATATTGGATAACGAATATAAATTTTGAAAAAATCAGAAATTTCTTTTTAAAAACTTTTAATATCTGAGAAAATAAAACTTTAGAGTATTTTTATAAAATTTTTATCTTTTTTTAAGTCATTTTTTTATTTGTATAAAAAATAAATAAAATTTAAAGATTTTTGTTTAAAGCCATAAAAACTAGTCCTATGTTTGCTTTAATCTTTTCAAGGTAATAATTTTGCAAAATTAACTCTCATTTACTTTTTAAAAAATAAATTTGAAGCATCGCACTTTTTTCATGCTTTTTCAAAATTGTATTAAAATTTTCATTAAGAGACGAAAAAATACACTATTGATTAACTTAAATAAGATGAAAAAATAAAATTTATCTTTAACTATAACTTAGCCAGGTAATTTCCTATGTTTGGCCATTAATTTTCAAAAAATTTTATAAAAAAAATATCAAAATTGGCTGTAGATTGACATTTTCACATTTGGTCTGGCCAATTGGCCGTAGATGTGACAAGATCCAAACATTTAAATTCAACTTTGAAATTAAGCATTTTTTATTTTTTTTCTTTTAGGTATCTTTAAGGACTCTTTAATTAAATTAAATTAAATATTTTGAGAGTAACCCTCAGGCTATGTAGAATGAAAATAAAAATTAAATTTTTATGAAAATAATGAAAAAAAAAAATTAAAAATTAAATTATTTGGGTCTGATTAAATTTTTATAAAAATTAAAAATTTCTTTTTTTGAAAAAATAACATGACCAATTTCGCTTAGTGGTGGACCTCCTTTAAAATTGTAATAAAGCGATTTAAATTTTGAATTTTTTCAAAAATAAAAAATTTAAATTTAAGTTTGAAGCAGCACATTTTTTGTCTTAATACTTGTAGGTATTTTTTAAGGAGTCCTTGAAGCGTGAAGAAGAAGCGGGCTTTTAGCAAAAGTAATAATCAAGCGATCAATAAGTGAATGTGAGCAAATTAGTTTAAGTAAGGCGAATTTAATTGAGCCTAAAAAACAAAGTTTATCGATTGTTGGTTATTCGAGCTCTTAATTGCGCCTGCAAACAATAAATCGGCCCACAAATTTACTTGTGATTCCCTTTTAGTTATCTTTCTAATTAGTTTTGTACGAATGGAAGCAATTGCAGCAATGAAATAAAATAACTTCATTCCATTGAAATCTCTCAAGATATAAAATAACAATCTAATATTTAAAATTGAATTTTTAACTTTGCAATAAATTCTTCTATAAACTGTCAATTTTTCTAATCAAATTTTTTTGTTTGTCAATAAACTTATCTTAACTAATCACTGTCAATCTATTCTCCTAAAATCTTCTCCGAATTCAATGGTCTAAAAGTTAGTCAAGATAAACCTTCAGCTTGTCTCGCCACAATCAATATCTTTTCTTCAAGCAATATTGTTTTTTTTTATTTTAGTGCTAATTTAATAAGTTTAATACGCTGTGACTAATTATTTATTGATTTAGAATGAAACTAAAAGCAGAATTATTTATCTTGAATTTATTTATGTTTTATTTTCATGTTCAAGCATTTTTATCCGATCGGCTAGCGATACTTTAATCTAGAGCTAATGAGTACTACCACCCATGGAACTTCCGATTTATGCACAACCATTTGTGTTGTTGGTGACGCATATATTTTTAAACAAATGCTGAACTGTTGTGAGCTACGAATTTATTATTTTTCGATCATTTAAGTTCTCTTGAGACCCTGTTTTTATTTTAAATTATTTTATTGAAGTTAATTAATTTTTTTTTTCAAGATAAAACACAAAACAAAGTCAGATATCAAATGCTTTTGTTTGAGTCTGACGGAAAACTTTTATGTTCGTTTTCAGTCTCTCTTTATTTATCCAAAAGTGAATCGACATGCCTTCATTGAAGATAAGAAAATTTTTTAAATTAATAAGAGCAGAAAAAAAAAATATTTTTAAGTTAATAAAATTTTTTTCCTAATTTTTCTAATGCCTTTTGTTTGAAGATTAATTTTTGTTAAATTTTTAAAAAATGTGAAAATCCTGCGAATAGTTAAGTAATCAAAGATAAGTTTTTTAAGAATAAATTTATTTATGAAGAGGATTTTTTGTGAGTGAGTTTAAATTTTGATAGTAAAATAAAACTTAAAGTGGGAATAGAAATTAATAGCTATTATGTTCGTATGTGAATAGTAAGAAAGACGTCAAATGTAAAATCAGATCGCTGACTTACAAATTTGGAAATCAATTAGTAAAAGGCAATGATATCGTAACATGTCTAAATGAACATTTTTTCAGTATGTTTAAAGCAGATGATGTTTTATAGTAAATAGAGAACCAGAAATCCCTTTGAGAGCTCCAGGAGATTGTATATTGAATCCGGAATTGGCCTTCAGTCCAGCTGCTATAAAAAGAGGCTTAATGAGCTAGACAAAAACAAATCAATAGGTACTGATGGAATTCATCCATTTGTGCATTTGTGTAGTAATATATTATGTGAACCGTTGTCTTTATTGTTCAAAATATCATACGAGACTAGTATGGTACCATTATGTAGGAAAAGAGCAAATTCTACTCCAGTCTACAAGAAGAAAGGTAGTAAAGCAAATCCTGAAGACTACCGTCCAATATCGCTGCTGTCGGTACTAACAAAAATAATGGAGAAGCTAATAAGAGATGAAATGGTAAGGCATTCATTGGAACACAAACTAATGTCGGTTCATCAACATGGATTAATGCATGCTAAATCCTGGGTTACCAACTCGCTAGAAACTCTAGATATCATCACTGAGACTTTGAGAAGAGGATTCAGTGCTGTGGTAATATTTTTAGATTTCTCGAAAGCGTTTGATCACATTTCGCATAAGCTACTAAAGATAAAGTTAAAGAGTTATGGGTTTACTGGTAAGCTTTAGGTGTGGCTCGAAAATTTTCTACAAGATAAGAATCAGATAGTTAAGTTCTTGTTCCGTTACTATTCTTGATCTTCATAAATGACTTGCCGGAACGAGTAAATCACTTTAGTAAGCTTTTTGCAGATGACAGCAAATTGATTAGTGTCAATAAAAATACTGGTGATCGAATGTTAATACAAGAGGACATAGACAAGATGGTTGAGTGGTCGAGGCGTTCGAGCATGGAATTCAACGAGTACAAGTGTAAAGTAATATATATTGGCAACTCAAAGATTGCTAGGCAAGAAATCTCAATGGTAAATGGGAATGATATCAGAGTTGAATTAGCTGAGACTACTATTGAGCGCGATCTTGGTGAACAACAAACTCAAATGAAATGATTAAATTGAAAGCTGTGTTAAAAAAGCCAACAACATGTTTGGAATGCTCAAGAAAACATTTGTATATTGGGATGCTCAATCATTTTTGCAACTTTACAAAACACATGTTAGACCGCACCTAGAATACTATGTGCCTGACTGGAATCCTTTTTAAAAAAGGATATATTTAGATTAGATCAAGTACAAAGACGAACAACGAAACTTGTTCCACAAATAAGAAGTTTCGATTATGAGTCAAGGCTAGCTAATTTGGGACTAGAAACTCATAAAGAAAGGCGAAAGCGTGGAGATCTGATTCAATTTTATAAAATTCACAACAAATACAATCATGTCAACTGTAGTGAATAATTAAGGTCCAAGTGGAGGAATTAGGGGAGCTAAGAATCGAATTTGCTCGCAGCTAACAAAATGAGAAGCAAGACGAAACTTTCTATATAATTGAGGAGTAAATAAATGGAATGTCGGTTGTCACAGGAAGTTCGATCAACCAGTTCAAAAACAGACTGGATAATGTCGGTAGAAATATAAAAATTGAAAAGTCTACTATAGCGGGACTACGCTAGTCTTCCTGCTTTGTCAATTGAGTAAAACTAAATTTGACCCTAGAATTTAACTATTATCATTTTTATTATTATTATGACTTTAAGTAACAACAAAAAAATTTTAAACTTTTTTCTAGATAAAACACAAAATAATAAGTTTTATGTTCGTTTTCATTATAGCAAAGAAAAATTTCTTTTATCGAATAAATTTTTTTTTTCCTTTTTTTCTAATGCTTTTTGTTACAAGATTAATTTTTAAAATTTTTAAAAATTTGAAAAATTCTGTATTTTTTCGCGGAAAGTTAAGTAATCAAAAAAAAATTTCTCTTTTAATTCTACATTTGAAAATTTTAAATTACATTAAAGAAAAAATCGTATTCCTCCAAAGAAAATCTAAAGATGAATCGCTAAGTTTATTAATGAAGTGAATTTTTTGTGAGTGAATTAAAATTTTGACAGCAAAACAAAACTTAAAGTGTGAATACGAATTAATTGAAGACTTTTAGAAAAAAAAAATATTAATTTATTTTTATACTTTAATTAAATAAACGGATATTAGTTGAATAAGTGTCTAATGAAGCAATAAATAAAGGTAATTAGATCTTTATTGATAGCATAAATCTTAGAAATAATAAGCTATTTTTTTATTATAAACACACAAGTTTAATCAATATAATATAAATAAAAAATAAGAAAAACAATAAAATTTAATCCTAAAAATAGTGAAAATTCGAAAACTTATCAATTTTATTTTATTAGTTTATTCAATTAAACATTGTTTATATTTTGAAAAAATAAATAGTTAAAAAATTATCATAGGCTCAATTTAATTACTATTTAATTTTTTGTTTAAAATAAAATTAATAAAAAGCTTTTTTTTCTTATTTAATTAATTAAATGAAAATTTTTTTTTTGTTTTAGACAGGTCGACAGAGCCTCCAAGGTAAACATTAAGTAATAGACTCAATTAAATCTATCACGACATCAATCAAATATCCATATGGATTTTGTCAAAGTATGTAGAGCTAAAATCGCTTTTTAAAAATGATAAATGTCGCAGTTGTTTTTCTATTTTTGATCCGGAACTCAATCAGCCAAGACAAGTGCGTTTTTGAATATTACAGTCACTTGTCGCCTCAGGGCGAAATAAACTCGCCAAACTATCCGAACCCATATCCGAACAATTTGGACTGTCGCTTTGAATTCTATGCCAAAGACAACGAGCGTGTGATCATTCAAGTAGAAGACTTTGAGCTCGAGCCAGCCCAGAACACAGCTGCGCACCAAGTTAACTTCATGGACTTGATTCAAACCAACACTCGGAGCAACCAGCCGTCAACTTCAAAACAAAAAGAAGAGTCAGATTCAAAAAAGCAGTGTTTCTATGATTTTTTAGATGTTTTCACATCGGATGGAACTGGACGACTGCACTGGAGATCGCGCCACTGCGGCTCACAGATAGACCGTCAAATTGTGTCCACTACTCCGACTTTGGTTCTTGTTTTTCAAACAGACAGAATGCTCAGTTATCGCGGATTCAAATTTTTCTACCATTTTTCTCCCCTCAACATTCTTCCTTTCATCACGGACCCCATATGTGGACCAAGCGAGCTGATTGGCAACGGAAGCCTGATCGCTTCGCCAAACTATCCATTGATGTTTCCCTCTGATATTGAATGCGCTTGGACAATAACTGTGCCAAAGCATCAGAACATTTTGGTCAAGTTTTTGGACGTGAATCTAAATGAGCCTTGTCACAGATCGCAAATAAGCATTTGGGACGGATATGTCAGTGATACGACTAGGCCTGATTTTATTGTGTGCGAAAAGTTAACTTATTATCACAAAGGAATTTTGCAGTATAAATCAAAGGGAAATCGAATTGTGATGAGATTTTTAGGTAAGTGACTTTTTTTTTAATTTAAAAATATAAAATTTTTAAAGATTATTACAATTTATTTAAAAAAAAATTTTTTGCTTAATTCCGGCACTCATTAAATTTTTTAATTTGTTCATGATTTCACTTAAAATAATTCATTTTGAATTTCAGAATGATTTTAGCCGTAAAAGTAACTTCTCTATTAAGGAAACTTAAAATGACTTTAAATTGTAAGATTGAAAAGGACTTTTTAAAAAAATTTTATTTGCTTATATCTAGTTAAAATAGGACGTCAGTAAACCTCACCATAAATTTAAAAAAAAATCACAAATTCAGTAAAAAATCACTTTTCCATTAAACAATAACTGATTCAGTTTTTTTTCACAAAATTGTTACAAAAATATCTAATACAGCGAAAATGTCAATAATTCATTTATAATTTCTCTAATTAGATAAAAATATAACAAAAATAGTACTCAATTGACAAATTAATTACTTTTCAATATTTTTCAAAAATTAAAAATATCAAATATAGCGATAATGTTAAAAATCAATTTATAACTTATGCAATATAAAATGCTATATAAAAATAAATTTTCTTCTTTAATAATTTAATTTCTTAAATATAATTGTAAATAAATTTTGAATAAAATCTGAATGTCTTCTGAGGCAAAATCAAAAGAGAGTGTATTGCTTGATCCAGTTGACGAAACACTAAACGAAGAGGTAGAAAATTTGTGAGAAGTGTAACGCGGAAATGTTAAAAGAAAGGGGTTTTTATTGTCCAAATGAGTGAACAAAAAAAGTAGTTAATTTGTGTATTTTTTTATGTAATAAGATTTTACTTAATTAGTGAACAAAATTAAAATAAAGTTATGATTTAATTGAATTAGTTCTATTTCTTCCTTTTTTGATATTTATTTTTACTGTTTGTGATATTTTTCTGAAATAAATAATAAAATCTGAATTAGTTAATTGTTTTTTGATTTTATTATTTTTTTACTGAATTAGTGGATATTTTTACTGGTTTTGTGGTAAAATATTATTTGTGCTAGTTAAAATATTCAAAAAATTGTTAATTTTATCGAAATGAATTGTGTAATTTTGCTTAAAATGATGAAAGACAAAGTAAGATGTTGAAAGAAAAACATGAAAATTTTTGAAACTTTTTTAAGTTTAATTTAATTTTGTTAACCGATTTGGCAAATTGAAATTTCATATCAATTTTTAAAATCAAAACGATCATTTAAAATTTTAAAACTTAATCAATCTAATGATTTTGATAACTTTTAAAAAATAAATATCAAACGTTACTAGACATGTTATGACTAATTGTGGTTCATTATCAAATTAACATCAAAATGATTGACCTCCAATTTATTTAACAAAAGCAAACAATAATTTAAATAATTTTAATTATAACTTTTATATTCATTCATTCAAACTAAAATAATTTTAATTTTTACTTAAGCAAATTATAAATTTTAAAAAATTTAAATCTATTAAAGTTCAAAAAAAGGAATATTTTAAAATTTACATGTAAAGTAAAAAAAATAATTTTTCCTCAATTATTCAACAAAAAATATTTCATTTTATACTTTGATCTTGATCTCAACCTTCAATTTGCCACCGATTTTTTTGTTAAGCTGAATTGTTTGAATAATTGAAAATTTTTTTAGCTAAAATATTTGAAATCTGAAAAATTCAAAAAATCGGCATCTTGGAGTTGATGATCAATTCAAAATATCATTTCAATTAAAAAAGTTTATCCTAAAATATTTAAAAAAAAAACGTTTATTTAATTAATATAATTTTAATGTAACATGATTATCATGTTATGTAAATTTAAAAGATAAAAAAAAATTTGAAAAAACATTTTCTCAATCTATTGATAAAATCGATTTTTAATTTATTTTGTGATTTTTTGTCAAGTTTATTTTCATTTTAATACTTATTTGAAATTTATTATTTGAATTTCATTTTTAAATTTCATTTTGAATGCTAGATACAAATACTTTTGAAATAAAAAAATTCAAATAAACTTTACAAAAATCAGTTAATACATTTAAATATAAAAATCAATTTTAACAATGGATTGAGAAAATATTTTTTTCAAATTTATTTTTATTTTTTAAATCAACATAAAATGTAAATCATGTTACATTAAAATTATTTAAAATAAATCAAAGATTTTTTAATATCTAAAGATAAACTTTTTGAATTGAAATGATATTTTGAATTGATCATCAACTTCAAGATGCCAAAAAATTTTTTTTGTCAGGATTTCACGTTAAATTTGGTAATCTTACACATTTTTCTTAAATCTCTGAAAATTTACTCAGTTTACCTGGAGACTAAGCTTCATACCACCTCCATAAATCTCACCAAATTAATTTTTTTCCAATTTTTTCTAATTTTAATTCGAAAAATCTTGGCTCAAGCTTTTTTAGTCTACTTTAGAGAAAAAGTTAATTAATAAAACGGTTTATTAACGTAATTATCTGTTTTTAATGCTGAGCAGAACCTACAAAATAATGCTACGATCTGACGTTGTTTGATAACATTAAAATTTTGATATTTTCACACAAAATGTCAA
Organism: Brachionus paranguensis; assembly: GCA_016802215.1. Classification (NCBI taxonomy): domain Eukaryota; kingdom Metazoa; phylum Rotifera; class Eurotatoria; order Ploima; family Brachionidae; genus Brachionus; species Brachionus paranguensis. The sequence goes on from JAESIX010000007.1 coordinate 593,411, forward strand.
ACAAAAAATGTCAAAAAATTCGATTTTTACTAAAATTTTGTTTTTTTATGAGGTTTTTTAATAATCCATAATGAGATTATTTTTAAACTTAAAAGAATTATTTAAAAATCAAAATCTATCGTATTTAAAAAAACAAAAAAAATAATTTAAATTTTTTTAAAGAAATTATTTAATCTATTTTTCTAACAAAAAAAAACACTTTTTGATGGAAAATCTCAAGGTTCTATAAAAAAATTAATTATAAAATGTCTTTAAGTAATTTATAAATCTCTAATGGTTTAAAAATATATTCTTTAACTAATTTATGTTTTTTAAAAGCCAATCTTTCACCAGAACCTTTCTGGCAATACTTTTTACAAATAAGAGATACGGACTTTCATTTTTGTCACTTACGATATCAATTATTTTTTATTTTAAAAATATTAGCAATTTAATGAAATTGATCTAATAAATGTTTTGCTACCATAAATAAAAAATCTTGATCAGCAGTTCAGTTTCTTGATTTTTTGTCCATTGAATTTTTCAAACAAAAAAAAACATTAAATTCTTAATTAAGAAAGAGTATTTGTGAATTTAGAAAAAAAAAATTGATGTCAATGAATAAATTTTGTACAAAAAGGTTATATATTTTCTTAAATTAAATTGACAAACTAAGAAATTATTTCTCAATAAAATTTCCGTTTTTCAAAATATATTCATAAAATTTTAAAAAAATGGTTATACCATCTTGTCCGGAATTATCAAATTTAATTTTTTTTTTAATTTTTAAAAGTCTAAAATATTTTTTTAGGAAATAAAAATATGAACAGACAGGATTCTAGTCAAACAACAACTAGAGAAATAAATACTCCAAAAACAAAGAATGGATTTTTTGCTACATGGAACGGAATTCGTTTAGCCGATGATTGCCAAGATGAATTTCAGTGCAAGGGTGGCGAGTATTGCATCGATTCAAAAAATTTCCTGTGCCAGCAAACCTATCGCTATTGTATAAGCAAAAGTCTGGTTTGTGACGGAATCTTAAATTGTGACACTGGTGATGAATCAGATGAGAAGCATTGTGAGCTGACTTTTTTAGAATCCAGAATATTCATAATGGTCGCATTGGTCGGTCCTACAATATTTATTTTTATATCAATTATTTTTTGTATTATACACAAAATAAACAAAGTGAAATTAGAAGAAGAAAAGACCGAAAGTGCACATAAGTTTCCGATGCCAACTTTTATTGTGGCAAGAGAGTCTGAGAACAACATGAAAACAGCCAAGATACTCGTGTTCAGGAAAAATGAGGCTGATCGCCTAAGAAATCCAAGTCCGAGTTCGGATCCGTTTGATTCTTCTGAAATCACCGACAATTCAGATAACCAAAAATTATCCAAAAATGTTGCTTCCAATTTTTTTCCCTCTAAAAATACCGGGTCCAAAACCAGAATTTTGGATGATGTCGATTCAAAGTCAGCTAGACGAAACAGTTACACAAAAGCTATTTATTCTAATGACGAATGAATTTAGATTTTAATTTTTTAAATTTTCAAAAATTTTTATTAATAAAATTTATGTCAAAAATATGCACAAAAAATTTGACTGAAGATTATGTGGAATTTTGTAAATTAATTTTGGTATTTTTAAAAATATTTTATATAGTGAATAAATAAAATATTTTAAAACTTTTTATCTTTATAATTTGTGTCAGAAAATATGCAAAATTTTGGATTTTTTGAAATATTGTACAAAATATTTTTTGAATATTTGTTGACATTACTTGGTCCCTTTAGTTCAACAAGATGTAATAAAAGTAAATAATTTATTTATTTTTTATTTTTGTGTTTTATTTTTGCTTTAGACTCCGTTTTTTGACAAAATCTTAATTAAATTTAGCTTTGAATTACATCGTCCCTTAATTTTGATCTATCATTAAAGTATAACTTAAAATACAATAGTAGATTAAAAAATTCTATTTTCAATTTACAAAAATTATAAAAAGTTAAAAAATTGATGTACATTAAATTAAATTAATATTCATTTTATTTTATTAAGAAACATCTTTGTATTTAATCTGTTATTAATTTTTTTTTTTTTATGTATAATTTTAATAATCGGATAATTTTATTTGAATCAATCAAAATTATAAATAAAATAAAATTATTTGTTTCAAAATTTTTTTCCTATACTTTAATTGATGTTAATTATCAAATTTTTCATGATAATGTTCAAAAATTATCCTAAAATAAAGATTTTTATCATCTTAAATTAAAAATTTTATTTTAATAAAAATAAACCACTAAATTAAAGTTAATACTAATTTGATAAAAAGACCCTTACCTCCTGCTTACCTGGAACCCTAAACCAGGGCTCTGTCCTGGACATTTTTCTTGTTTTTATTTGTTTAAAAATAAGACATTCTTCTCTATTCATTAATATTTTAATTCAAACGTACTCCATTAAAAATATGATTATTATAAATAAATGAACATTGATTTTTAATTAAAAATTTTGATCGAAGGGACAAAATTAAATTTGAATTCTTCTGAGAACCAAATTAATGAAGCACTAATTGGAATTTAAAGCAGTTTTTATTTGATTAATGACTTTTGAAAAATTTTTTTCTTTTAACATTACAATCACCATGAAATTTTTTATAAAACTATGGTCCAATATATTTACTAAAAGACAAAAAAGCCAAATTTAAAAAGGTAATTTCATGAAAATATTTATTAAAAATCATTAATTAAACAGAATATATCTTAATTTATTATTTTTGTTAAATTTCTTCTTTATTTTGAGAAGACATATAGATTTTTCAACAAAAATTTTTTTGCTCTAAATGAAATTCTTTTAATTCTTTTAAATCTTTTTGACCTTTTTAAATATAAAATATTAAAAACAATTTAAAAAAATTTGAAATTTTTAATGAAATAAAATTAAAACAGTGCTGCGATGATGAGTGGATTTTTGGTAATTTTACATTAATTTATTTAAATAAAGGTAAAACTAAAAATTGTCAAAATTTCTTCAATTATTTGTTAATTTTGTAAAAGGAACATGAAAAATTAATTAATTAATTAATTGTTATAATTTAAGTTGGTATTATGAAAAAAGTAAAATTAGGTTATTTTAATACGTAAATTTGAATTTTTTCTAAATCATAAAAAAAAAGTTAAAAGATATTTATTTTCATTTTAATTTTACTTTAGATTCATATGTTTTATTAAAAAGAATGATAAAAATAAAAAAGAGATTTTAACTTTTTAAAAAGATTTTTGAATTAATTTTAATACTATCTGAGACAAAAAATCCTCAAAGAAAAATAAAATAAAATTTAATTATTCTTTGTTTGGAATTACTTTCTTTATCTAATAAGAACCTTTCATCTTTAAATTCCCTTTATTATTTTAAAATCTCTTATAATTTGTATTTTAAAAAAATCTCATAGTTTTTTTTCTCGAACTTTTTATTTTCAGAATTCTTGCTAAATTTTAAAATATTTTATTTTATAATATTTTTTAAAAAACAAAAAAAAATTATAAAGAAAAAAATCATCAAAAGTTTATTTGGAACGAAAAAAAACAAAAAAAAAGCCGAAGAAAAAATCCTATGATTGACCGGCTTGATTTTGTTGGTTTGAACTAGAAAATTTTTCAAACACCTTAAAATAAAAATTAAAAAAAAATTTTTTTATTTTTTTAAATTACTGATCTAATCATTTGTCTTCCAAAAAAGTTTGTTGCAATACTCTGAATATTCTGCTCGGAGCCGTATTTACACTTAAGAAAGCCATATGTATTCGAACCATTCAGAATGAGAGCAACAATTATAATTGTCTTTTAAAAAAATTATTTTAAAATTTTTGTCTAAGATAAATAAACTTACCATCCATTTAAAACTAAAAGTTAGGAGAGATACCAAAAAAAAAGTTATCCAAACCAGGTCTGCAATTATCAAAGCCAGCCAAAATATGGTCACTTCAGTGGTAGACTCAAGAACTGACATGTTATTCTGATTTGTCTTAGAACATAAATTTAGAGACTGAATTAAACTAATAAATCTATTTACCTTTCTGTTCTCAAAAATCCATTTGCTTTGACCATTCTCATCTATGTGGTTCCACCATCTGAGTCCGACTAGGAGACGACCAGTTATGTTTTTGACCGTCCAGAAATCCATGGACAAAAAAATTATCAAAATGACAAATATTGTGATGAAATTTGAGTAAAAAAGGGTCGAGAAAAGATACAAAAATATGGCCATGGATTTGAAAAAGAGGTGGAAAATTGATGCGATGGGATGCCTGATTCTGGTAGTTTGAACAGCGTTGCCTGAGCCGTGTGTGGACTGCTCGAATGTTAGCGCTACTTCTTCAGTGTCAGCCAGCATTTTGGGTTTATCACTTGAATTTTTGACGACTCAACTTGAATAATAAAATATGTACACGATTGCAAAAATCAAAAAAAATAAGAAATTTTTTTGATTATAATTTTATTTTGAAAATAAATTCCAAAATATTATTCACAATTAGGCGCTTGAGTTTTCATCTTAAAAATTTATGACACTGCATTGAATTTAAAATATTTCAAAACTTTACAAAAAATACAGAGAAAAAGATGAAACAAAAAGAAATTTAAAGATAATCATGTCAAAGATTAAAATTAAAATGAAAAAGAATATTTTTTTAAATTTTCTTAAAAAAAGATTTTTTTTGTAATATTTTTTTTTTAAATTTACCCGGCACCTAAATTGAAAGGAAACAATTTTTTTTTATAATTTTCATTTTTATTTTTAAACAAGTTCTACTAAATTAATTGAATTCGTTGAAGAAAATAAATTGATTTTCGGAAAAAAAAAATTAAAATTTTTCCATTTAAAAAATTGATTAAAAAATTTTATTAGAAATAATAGAATAAAAAATTTAGTTCACATTATGAAATTAAAGAATGGCTATCAATGTCTGAAAATAAGTCGAATGATTTTTGTTGATGTAAGTGCTCAATATTTTATATATGAAATGAAAGTGATTTTTGATGCTGTGGTCGATTGTTTCCACATATTCCTGAGCTTGTTCAGAATAAAAATACTGAAGACCTTTTCGCCATGTGTCACAAAATTCCAAAATTACTCCAAATACTTCGTGAATACTTGATTGAAAATATTTGTTTTTGAGCAAACAATTCTTGACCAAAAGCTGTAGAAATCTTTGATGAAGCTCCACTATTTCATCAATGTCACTTTGAGATTTAACTTTATTCAGAAATTCATTGCTCATTTCGAATATCTAAAATTGAATACAAAAATAAATAAAAAATAAATTATTTGGAATAAAAAAAATTGAGTTTGGAATTTTTTTGTGAACCTTTTTTCTCTAAATAAAAAATTTTAAAAATTTTTAATAAATTATTTTACAAAATATAAATTATATTTTTAATTAAAAATCTCAAGATTTTATACCCCTATGAATTAAAAGATTTAGAAATAGAGCAATGATGCAAATAAAGTAAGGAGAAAAAAATCATTTTAAAAATATCTTATACATTTATACTTTTTGACAGCATAACACATTAAAATAAGCAATATTTTAATTTGTTGGAAAAAAATATTAAAATAGTTCAGATTAGGCAAATAATATTTTGGTACCGCTATTTTTAATAAAAATAACACAATTCTAATAAAAACTCATCTAAATTAATTATGAGTAAATCTTAGTTTAAATTTAATAAAATAAAAAAAGTATAAAAGGTGATAAATGGTTACAAGTATAAACATTCTATTAAATACTTAAAATAAGGAAATGAGTTTAGCAAAAAACTGCACATGTCACAAAATAAATTGTGAAAAGTTTATTAAAATTAGCGGTGAGGAATATTATGGGCCATTAAAATAAAATATTTGAAAAAGAAGCGGGCACATATCAAAAAAGATTTTTTTGTAAATTTATTTTTTAAAAATTTTCCCGGCACATAAATTGAAAGGAAACAGTTTTTTTTTAAATTCTGAAAAAAATGCAGCCTATTGTAAAAAACCTTTGGTTAAATTATTATTACTAGATTTTTTAATAAATAAATGTGAATCAATACTTTTACTAATTTTTTTAGCCTGTAGATATTTTCTCTCTTTTTTTTGATGCTGGTTGTAGTTTTTTTTCCAAGTATAAATCGAAATATTGAACATAAAAAAAACAGACGTACATAATTCATTTTATATTAGATTAATAAATATCGAAAACAAATTTAAATAAGTTATTATTCTATTAAGTTGTTTCAAACGAGTACACACTTAAATATTACTGTTTTCTAATTTTGCCACAATTAATAAATTAGCCAAAAACTTGACCAATTTAATTTAAATTTTAAATTTTTTTGCTGTATTTGAGAAAAAAATATTTGAAGTTTAAGAAAAGTTTATTAAAAAAATTTAAATTATTTTGTATTATTCAATATATAGTGTTGCTACGGGACCATGAATTCACCATATTTTACGTGAAGTATGGTAATCTATTTATCCTAAAAAAAAGAATATTTATCGTAAATTTCCGATAATTATAGTAATATTTAGTAAAAAAAAATTTTTATGGAAAAAGCTTTTTTCAAATTTTTGAAAAAAAATAAATATAAAATTTGATTGATTTTTTTGTTGATTTTTACTTTTTTCTACAAAAATTTCCCGAAATTTGGCATCTTGAATTGATGATCGATTCAAAATATCATTTCAATTCAAAAAGTTTATCTTAAGATATTAAAATAAATTTCTGATTTAATTTGAATAATTTTAATGTAACATGATTAACATGTTATGAAGATTTAAGAAACAAAAAAATTTTCTCAATCCATTGTTAAAAACGATTTTTATATTTAAATGTATTAACTGATTTTTTGTAAAGTTTATTTGAAATTTTTATTTCAAAAGTATTTGTATCTAGCATTCAAAATTAAATTTAAAAAAGAAATTCAAATAATAAATTACAAATAAGTAAATAAAATGAAAATAAACTTTATAAAAAATTAGTTAAATTTATTAAAAATCGATTTTATCAATGGATTGAGAAGATATTTTTTTCAAAATTTTTTTTATTTTTTAAATCTACAAAACATGTTAATCATGTTACATTAAAATTATTCAAATTAAATCAAAGATTTTTTAATATCTAAAGATAAACTTTTTGAATTGATCATCAACTTCAAGATGCCCGAAATTTACGTTAATTTTGGTCAAAAAAGTTGATCAAATTTTAATTTTATTTCTTTTTCAAAAGATTGAAAAAATATTTTTCCATGAAAATTTGTTTTTTTTAAGAAGAATTTTTGAATTTTTTTTTTTTTTCTAAATTTTACTATAATTATCGAAAATTTACGATAAATACCGTTTTATAGATTACCATACTTTACGTAAAATATGGTGAATTCATGGTATCGTAGCAGCACTGTATGCAGACTGACTCAAAAAATAAGTAAAATTATTAAATCAAATCAATCAAACATATTTAGTGTCATACTAGAACCAAAATGATTATTATTTAATCTTAGAAGAAAGTTAAATTACTTTTTGCTTTTTTTTTTATTTTCTCATTTTTTTAAAATAAATAAACTAAGCTTTTAAATCTTACCATCCGCATAATTACTAGAGTAATTAATCAATATAAAATTCAATAATATTAATCTCTTTACTTGATTAAAAAAAATTAGTTTATGGAAGAATTATAATATTTTCAGTCAAATAAAATAAAATTTAGCAAAAATGATTTTTAAATAAATTCAAAACTTAAAAAAAAATATTTTTACCTGATCTCCAATCAAGTTGTGAGCATTGTTGACAAAATTGAGCAATTTCATGCGTATCAAGTACATTTTTCGGACAGACACTTCATCTATGGGGACCAACAGGGCCGATTTGGCCAGTTTTTTCTTGCCAAACACATTCAGATCTAAATCTACAAGCAACTAAGCCAACTTTTCCCATGACCATTTTAAATTCTTACCTGTTTTGTCCAATCTTTCCAAGTCGTTTTTAACCTGTTTAATTTTGACCAGAAAAGCAAAAACTTGATTGTAGACAGCAAAATCCTCTTGGGTGACAATGATATTCAGCGGCCAATCAACTCTCACATTCAACCTGACTGAAGTAACTAGCTTACAATTTTGGGCACCTGTATCAGGCGCCTCGTAGTGAAAGGAAACAAAATTAAAATTAAAATAATTATCGGCATCATTTTCAAACACTGAATTTGCCGCGTTGTAAAAAACACTATTCAGCACCACATCGTCCTGATAAGTCTCATATTTTTTCACCATATTGAACAGCTTTTCGCTGAACAAATAAATAATTTCGTTTGACAAAAAAAAATAGTACGAATGAATAAACCTGAACAGGTCGAACATGTGATATTTTTTAAATAAATTTTCTAATAAATTAACTGAACTTGAATTAATTAAATCATAGTAGCAGTCAGAAATGAGCTGATCCAGCATGGTCTCTAGATTGAAGTCAATTTTTTGTCCAAGAAAATTGTCACCAAAGGGATCATAGTCAATTTTGAGCAAGTCAACACTTTTTTTGTCCACTATTTGGTTGAAAAAGCTCATTCCCAAAAGTCCAATTCGTTGCATTGGCCTCTCACATTCTTGGCTCATCTCCTCTCTCTTGAAAAAGTTTAATTTTTCTCTCAGTTGTCTCATAAAATGAGCGTAGATGTCCGATTTGGCACCTGAGCTCTCCAATCGGTTCAGAATTTCGATCTGCTTACAAATCTTGAACGAACTGGACAAAATTATTTTTACAAACAGAGGCACTTTTTCACTGTCCAGCAGAATGGTGTAGCCATGGCTCCAGTATTGCACCGAGTTTATAGAGATGTTTTTTTGTCTGACAAAGCCAAGCTCGTGCCGAGGGTCCAGAAGGACTCCGTCACAGACAAATGTGTCAATGAACTTTAGATAAGGTGTTAGCAAACGGGTGAATATGAAGATCAAGAGCTTGTGGTGTCGATTGACGTGGTTATTGAGTGAAAAGGAGTCAACTAGAATGCGGTGAGAATAAACAAGTAAATTGAGAGACTTTTTAAATGGTGTTTGGCTCCTGTTTTGGTCAATGTTGGTCAGAAAAAGAGAAAATGTGTCAAGTAAAGTAAAGTATTGAGCATGGATGGTATTCAGAAAATCAATTAGAGTAAATTTTTTAATTTTTTGGGCCAATTCAGATGCAATTTTGTTCAAATTGAGTCTGTAAAATTTTAGAAATTCTATTACACATTCACCAAATGCTTCGTACACTTGAGTGTCTCGAGTTTGGCACAAACTTTTGACAAAATGTTCCATTCGAAAGACAACATTTGCATAATAGCACACCTGGTACAAGCACATGTCAAGTTCTTTGTGTAAATTGACCAGTCTTAGTTTGGAGTTGACGCAATGGAGCGTTTGGTCAGGGTTTTTTTTGAACAAGAAGCTTTTTTTCAACCCGCTTAGCAAACTAATGCATTCATTGATCAAGTGTTCCTCGGATATTACAATTTGTTTGTCTTTTTGGTAGTAGTTGAGCTCGGCAGTGATGAGGGCGGTCAAATCGGGACACAGGTTGTCGACCAGAATCCTGCGAACTAGGCTTTTTAGGTTTAAAGAGAAACTTTGAGATAATTTTTGTGTGAATTACTTCTCGTTCAAGTCTGGCACATCAATGTGGTTTTGGAGAACAAATTTTTCGCTTTTTAAATCAGGCCTGGACTCGTCCGAGTCGTCGCTCAGCTCGTCTAGCTAAAAATAAATTAAAAATGTTCAATTTTTCATTTCAGTCATTATTTACTGAGGAATTGTTGGTGTCACTTAGAGTCGTGCTAGCATAAGATTTGTACCATTCACTTAGTTCCACTTAAAAAAAGGAATTAAGACTTTTTTCGTATTTTTCGAAAATTTTAAAATTGAAAAAAATTATTCAAAATAAAGTGAACATTATTAAAAAAGTGATGTCAAAAATAAGGATTTTGTTTTATATTGATATGAAAGCTTTTTTAATTTTTAATTTTTTGTTAAATACTTTCTGTTAAATTTTAAACTCAAAATTAAATTAAATGTAAATTTTTCGATCCTAATTTATCAAATACATTTTTCACCAAATTTTTTTGACAATTAAAAATTAAAATGAGAAGAAAAAATTTTACTTGAGAAAAATTAAATTTTAAAATTATCATAATTTCATTTGAATATTTAAATAAAAAATTTTTACAAAAACTTTGCATAAAATAATGTCGTCATAAAAAAATTAAAAATTTTTATATTATTCTTTGATTTAAACTTTATCCTAATTTAGAGCTCGATTTCAAATTTTTGAGACGTTGTCAAATTCAGTACAAATTGAACAATTCGAGCAATATATTTTTTATATCAATATTAGTTATATTTTCTTACCTTTTATGAAAATCATATAAACATCAATATATTGAATTAGATTATTGATTGGCTGATTTAAAAATAATAAAATAAAGTTAAATTTTTTTTTTATTCTCCGGAAGGAATCCTGAGTCAATGCAGATCAAATAAAATAACAAGTACTTAAGGCAAAAAATATGCAGCATAACATAAAGATCTTTATTTTCTGTTTCAAAAAAAACCTCAATTTAGCTTATGAAAAGAATTATTTTCCTTTTTTTTAAGAATTATATTTTATCTTCGATTTTAAATTATCAAATAGAGAAATATTTTTGCTCAAATTGTTCAATTAAAAGTGAATTTATAACGAAAATTATAAATTAAACTAAAAAAAATTTAATTGTTAAAATCATCAAGCTCTAATATTTTAAAATAAAAAATATTTATTGTAAAATATCGAGAAGATAGTCTAAATGAAGCCTATTTTTTAGAAGAGCGATAAAATTAAATTTTTTTAGATATTTTATTTTTATTTTAAAAGAGAATATTGACAGTAAGATTATTGTAGTCAGATCTTTTTCTTTAAGTATATTTTTGGTTTTTGGTTTAGTCATTTAATTTTCATAAAGTGAAATTCTCTAAACTTTTATCAAATCCTTGCCGTCAAAAATTAAGAGAGATAAAAAAAACATTAAATAATTAACAGATGTAAAATTGGGCACAAAAATAAATTATTTAAAATAAAAAGTAGTGCCTTTTAATATAATTTCGCGACGTGGAAGTTTGGAACAAAAAAATTAATTCCATCCAATTCGTTCAACCTTTAGTAACTAATAATGATGAATACTTTTTGGATGTCAAAAATAGCTCTAGATGAACAATTCCAAAGCAAAAGATCAAAAATAAAATAATTTTTTTTTATTTCTAGCTTTCTTTTCTGTTTTCAATTTTTTTAATTTTTTAATTAATTTGATACTTAATTAAAATATTTATTATGCTAGCTTATTTTTTAGATACAAAGAAAAAATTATGGTCAGCATATTTTTTCTAGAATAGTTGTTAACTATTGAAATAAAACGGCATGTTAATTTTATATTGATTAAATTTCTGAATAAAGCACCAATTTTACCTAGTGTTTATTTTTTTTTCCTGGATATCATAAAAAATTCTTTGTTCATATAAAAATTAAGATTTATTATAAAATTTCTAAAACAATATAATTAGCACCAAAAAATGAAAATAAAATAAAAAATAATTAATCATTTTGAATTATATGCCAATCTTGAAGCTTTTTTTTCCTTCCTGGCTTAAGCTTTGAACCTATAACCGTATCATGGTATTTTTCTGGTATTGTAATTGATTTTTTATGCAAAGCATTTACAGTAAAATGCTTACACATATAACTTTTGAGGTAGTCCTTACACGTACAAATTGAGAATTTAATAAAAGAACAGTAATCATCGTCCTCTGAAAAGTTTTCGATAACGATGGAATTTTCAATTTCAATATCAATCATTATAATTTTTTAATTCAATTTTTTTCAGAAATTATATAATCATTCAGAATTTACATAATTATAACGAAAAATTAGATGAAATAATATTTGCTGGTAAAATCATGAATTATTTTTTAAACTAAAGTAGAATTAGTGCTAGATTTAGAAATTTTAGTGAAAAAAATATAATTAGTTAAATAAAACTGGTCTCAATTTAATAAAAAAAATTTTGAAACAATTTTTTTGCTGCAAACTTCACCACAATTTCTTAACAAATTTTCCAAGAGCTATTTCTTTAGAAATTGCCATTCACCGCTTGACAGGTGCATCCCAAAAATCCTACAATCTGCCAAAACACAGTTGAAAAAACAAAGAAAAAAACTTGTGAAAAATTTTATTAAACGAGGAAAAAAAAGAATCCTCGACGCGAAATTTTGGTCAAAAATTTCAATAAATAAAAATCCGGTTTGAGATTACACAATTGATCTATTTGGACACTTCATAGGTAAAATTATCACATCCGCGCACTTTAAAACCGGGCTCAGGCTGGTAATACACATCATTGTACAACTCTTGTACATCAAGTTCAGGATCAGTGAGAGCGCGTCTTTCCACTTCTTGCATTTCAGCGCGAACCCCATTGTCTATTTCCTTCAATTCCTCGGTGGTGACGAGGCCAGCTTCGGTGATCCGCTTGGAAAAAGTGGTAATGGGGTCTCTTTTTTGTCTCACCTCTTGCACTTCCTCTCTTTTTCTGTAGCTGGTGCCGGGGTCGCTCATACTGTGGCCCGAGTATCTATAAGTGACCATCTCTAGCAGAATGGGACCATTGGTGAGCGCGAAGTCGCGCGCAAAGCGTGTCGCTTCACGCACACCTAGCACGTCCATGCCATCCACTCTCATGCCAGGCACAAAGTCTCCCCGAGTGTAAAAATCGGCCGAGGCCGAGCCTCGGTTCACGCTGGTGCCCATCGCATAGCCATTGTTCTCGCACACAAAAATCACTGGCAAATTCCACAGCTTGGCCATGTTGTACGCCTCGAACACTTGGCCCTGGTTGGCAGCGCCATCTCCATACAACGCCACACACACATTGGGCTCGTTCATGTACTTGTGCTTGAGCGCAATGCCAGCGCCGAGCGGAATCTGTGCTCCCACTATTCCATTGCCGCCATAGAAATTTTTGGTGTACATGTGCATGGAGCCGCCTTTGCCCTTGGCGCAGCCAGTTCTGCGGCCAGTCAACTCGGCCAGCACGCCCAGCAAAGACACCCCCATTATGTAGGTCCATCCGTGGGCCCGATAGGCCGTGATCACGGAGTCGTTTTGGTCCAGGGCGGCCTTCATGCCCACGCAGACCGCCTCTTGGCCCGAGTACAAGTGGCAAAAGCCTCTTATTTGTTTGTCTTTGTACAAATTTCCCGATGTGGTCTCAAGGCGGCGGATGTACTGCATTTTCCGGTAGAAGTCCAATGCTTCTTCTTTGTTGCACGAAACTTCCAGAGAAGGGCCTTGTTCCAGGCGGTGCAAGTCGTAGGACTTTTCTATGGTGTAAGAAATTGTGGTGTTGTGTTTGGCGGACACGCTGAGCGGTCTAATTGCCAAGAGCTGAATAAAAATTTTGTAAAAATTTAATTTTTTTTTTACTCTAAATTTTAAATTTACTTGACCAAATTTATCCGAGTTTAGGATCAAATTTTTTAGGGATTTATTCATTTTTTTCTTTTATTAAAATATTTAAGTAGCTTGGTTGTTTTAAATTTTATGAAAGTTTTTATACAGAGCGTCGTTTTTTGATGCCAAAAAGTGCAAAACTTGGTTGCTTAAAAGAATGCTTTTGGTTGTGAATGCAAAGTAGAAATTTAAAAAAATTAAGATTTTTTTTGCCTTAAATTTTTCTATAATTTTTTTTTTGCTATGAGCGGTTTAAAAAGTCTTGGAAAATTTTAAACAAAAATATTACATAGATAATTTTATTATATAGCCCAAAAGATAATTTATCTACGGCCCATAATTTTGCTCGCCACTAATCTTAATAAAAACACCACTTTTAAAATCTAATTTATTAAAGGGCCATTAAAATCGATAAACACAAATTTTTAATAAAATACTCCAATTTTTAAGACAAAAAATGGAATTTTTATTTCCTTATACACTTCCTTATTTAATTTTGATTTCAATTCAAATCGATCTTTTGCCTTTACCCTTGCTTCGTCCCATGCCATTCCTATTTCGATAAGCTTTTTCTTAATTGTTGACCTCTATGTCACTGCTGGTCGTCCTACCTTACGTCGCCCTTTAGGTCTCCATTAAAGAACTCTTTTTGGTATTTATGTTTCTTTCATTCCTCGTAGAGTTTGCTGCATCATAAATTTTAACTTTTTTAAAATTTTCTTACAGATATTTTCTATATTTAAGGTAAAATTACGTAAATAAACATAAAAAAAAAATTTTTAAGAATTTTTTTCATCTTTTGATTTGAAAAAAACAAAAAAAAATTAAAAATTTGATTTTTTCAGCGAAATTTTGAGCTTTTTTTGGCCGTAAGCATTTTTATTGTCAATTACAATTTTTTACGTAATCTGGTGTAAGTTTATGTAATCTTACGTAAAATTACCTAAAAAGACATAATCTTACCCATTCTCCTGTTTTCGTAAAAGCAATGTTTTTTTGATGATGTATTAATTCATCGAAAAATTAATTCATAGAAAATCAATAAAATTAAACCAAACTCATAGTATAAATTTTCTACTCTATTTTTACTTTTTTATCTTTTTTTATTTTTGATGACTTTTTTAGAAAAATTTTACTTTACTTCTCCTTAAAGGAGGTTAATTCAATTCAATAAATAAATAGTATAAATTTTGGTAGAAAAATGTTTCATAGAAATATTCTCATAAAATTTTTTTATTCAAGGAAACAATGCTAAAAACTTTAATAGAAAAAATTAAAGATTAAATTAATTTAAAAATTTTTTTACGAACAAATTTTAAATGTATTTGCATTTTATTAACTCTTGAAATAATTTTTCTTCAATTACAATTTTCGTTTTTTTAGCTTAAGGGAAATATTTTTTTCAATTTGCTGTCAATGAAAAATAAGAGAGATTATTTTGAAAAAAATAATTAATTTTTTTCAATTATTTTTCTTTAATTAATCCCTTTAAAAAAATTCTAATTTAAATTTGATGTAAGCTCATCCCTATTTTTCGTTAATTTTAGTATTAATAATTTTTTTGCTGCCATAGCAGTAAGCGTGTGAAACTTTGACTTGTTCTTATTCAAATTGCGCTTTCGATTTATTTCCGCTTTAGAAACAAGAGTCATTTTTTTAAGATTTATTCAATGATTTGCTTTAGTTTAATTTATTTAAAAGTAAATGAAAAAATTTCAAAGCTGATTTAAGAAATTTAAAAAAGAGTTAAGACTAAAAAGCTTAAAAGTTTCAAAATTATAGCGTTTAAACAAAAAAAGAACAAAAATAAGATGTAGACCATAAATTAAAAAATAAAAATAAGTTAAAAAAATTTAAATTAAATTTCGGAAAAAAGCTTAATTAAAAAAAAAATATTGATATTAATAATTTTTATTAAATTCATATTAAATTGTTCATATTAAACTGTATTTTGTTCATATTAAATTACAATTTATTTACAAAATTTTATAATATATCATTAAGAAAATAAAAGACAATCGGAATTAAATTTGGATGCTCGAATTCGTGCGTGTTTTCTCAATTAAGTCAGAGTTGTTAAAATGTTCCATATTAAAGTCCAAGTCCGGACTTTAAATTTTTTTTTTTTTTAAAGTCCAGCTACATGAATTTTTTGCCGGTCCAGGTAGTTATTGTGGCGATCTAGTTAAAGCCAAAGTCACTAAAATAAAAGTCTCTGGTTTGGACTCGACTTGAGACTTGTGACTTTTAAAATAATCTAAATTTAGTTCATTTCCGTTTTATTTTAACCATTAGTTACTTAAAATTTTTAAAGAAAAGTTATTTTAGATTTCAAAAGATAAATTTTTGAAAATTTCATATTTTTTTCATGCTTTCTAGAAAATGAAAATTTATAGAAAAAAAAAAAATGCTTAGTTAAAATAACGTTAATCAAATATTTTATAAAATTTTTAAAGATTAATGCTGCTTACAACAGCAGTAAGCTTTAAATTGTAAAAATTAGAACTTAAATCAATTTATTAATAAACTTTATTTTAAATTTTTGATTAAACATCACCTTAAAGTCCTAAACTTCACCTCGTTTTTGAGTAAATTACGGATTGGTAAAATTTTAATAAAATGTTAATACTTTGGCGGCGCCACAGTAAATTAAAAAAATATAGCCGTTGGGCACTGGTGTAGCCTAAATGTAGCTACACCACTGCCCAATACTGGCTTACGTAGATCATGGTTGCTTTTGCTACAGTGTTTTAAAGTTTAAGTTTTGTTTCTTTGCTGTAGCTGGTTGATTCTCATGCTGGTCGAAGCTTAACAAAGGCAATCTTTGCTCTAGCAAGTCTATTCTTAATGTCTCTCTGTGTTCCCGTCGCTGTACTGATGGTGCTTCAAAAGTATGTGAATTCGCTTACACACTCGATTTGTGTACTATCGATGGTGATCGAGATATCCAATTTGGCGTTTATGCTCATTACATGAACCTTCGTTTTGGTCCCATTTTTAATAAAATACCCCAATTATTAATATTAAACATAAAAAAAGTTAATCAACACTAAAATAAATAAAAATCCACTATTTTTAACTTATTGATTCTTAAACATAAAAAATAACACTTATAATTAAATTAATGAAAACAAATTTTAGGCAAAATAGCTAAGTTTTTTATCTTTGACACTTTTAATTCATGGCAATAATTTTTGCAAATATTTAAAGAAAAATTTAACTTAGAACTAGTCTTGAATAACCTTCTTCGATCGGATGACTATAATGTTCCAATGATTCACATTCTTGGAGATGCTCCTAAGTTTTAGCAGTCGTTCTTTTTTTTTGGCAATGCTTCAGCGTCATCGGCTTAATCATTAAATTGGCTTTAAATTATGCTTACAGAACTAGATATTTATAAAAACTTAAATATATTTAAGGAAATTATTATTTATATGTTTATCTGTACCGAGCTAAGGCTTCTTCAAAAAACTTATTTTCCTTTTTTTTATATTAACAATAAAAAAATTTTAAACTACGCAATTTAACGTAAAATTACATAAAAATCATGTCATATAGCACTACTGTATTCGAAAATATTTATTTATTTATTTGTTAATGTGTGACGAACTAAAGCTCATTTAGGTGACGAACAGAAAAAACAGTTAATGGGGATATAACTTATGGTGTGTCGAAAGAGATACCTTAAATAACCTTACTTTATTATGAAAATAAAAGCGTTTCAATAAATTTCAAGTAAATTTTTCAAATAAATTTGTAAGTAAAATTTTAAGTAATTTTTTAAGTAAAATTTTAAGTAAAATGATTTAAATGAAAAAAAACTAGCGCCATCAAATGAAGATAATGGTGATTTATCTTTATTTATTTAATTAAATAGCTTGAGAGTTACCACTTAAATAGTATGTAATACCCGACGGAGCCAACCCGGCTACATCGAGTATCAATGTGGGATGAAGACTACTAGAACAAAAAAAAGGTGAAAATTAAAAACAAGAACATATACTTTTTTTGGATAATTTGAAAAGATCAAAAGGTGAAAAAAACATAAAATATATACTCATTTCTAAAATCTGTTATTAAAACATAAAAAAAATTTTTTTAAAAAGTTTACTAAAACACAAAAAAAATAGAAATCAGATGACTAAAACATAAATAAATTTTAGAAATTATTTTTTGAATTTTGTTGTTTGTTTTTTAAAAAATGAGTAAAAAATAGATTAACCGATGCTCTATTTGCGCTAACAATGTAGACGATCACAAAATGAAGGTTTTGTATCCATTTTTTCGATGTTCAAAAGACTGTCAGACGCGTTTTCAGACTCGAATTTTTTTATTTTATGTTTTAATAATCTTTTTGTAAAAAATTAAAAAATTACTTTCTTTTTTATTCTCTGCACTTAATAATATTTTTATGTTTTGATTAACTTTTTCTAAAAAAAAATAAATTTAAGTATTATATGTGGTGATCACTTTTTGTATGCTTTAGTAACATTTTATATGTTTTAGTAATCTTCATCCATTAACATGCATGTTCATTTTATTTTATTGTTTTATTTTTTTGAAGTTTGAAAATAAAGAAGAGAAGAATTAATCTTTTATTTTTCTCTCACTCTCTTTCTCTTTTATTTAATACCACAGCGTTCCGTTGGTCTTTTAGGAACGGAACGCTTCACTTTCGCAAGAACCACTGTAGCATTTCAAGAGATCTGCCGTAGTTTGTCAAAAAAATCATGAAGTTAAAATCTGAAAATTAAAATTTTTTCAAATAATAAACACTACCTAGAGACTAATATTGGCTGATATTATTTCTAGAATTTAATTAAATAAGTTGACGAAATAAAGCTAAATACGTAAATAAGAAGAAAAAATAAAAAATCAATATACTAAAACAAATATTAAAAATCAAAAAAAGCATTGAGACCATGACTACATTTACATTTGAGAATTAAAACCAAGTACGCCAAAAATCAATATTTTACCAAGAGAACATGGAACATTAAAATATTAATAAAAAAATCATGGCAACTCCCGAATGTTTTCTTAAATGTAATACCAAACTTTAAAGCAAAAACATATCGATTTTAATTTTTTATTAATAAAAATTTTTTAAATAAATTGTTACAATTTCTAAGAATTTTTTTTTTCAAAAAGCTTGAGCTAAAATTTTCTAATCTATAAATGAGTTCGAGTAACACTCTTGAATCAAGGCCAGCATCGTCAATCAGCGGCCATCATGATATGGCCTTTGACGCCAAATCCATGAACTCCCAAATTTGTCTCCAAGCAAAACAAGATAAAAAAAAGGGATCATTTCTGAGTCGTTTTGTCAATAGTAATTTAGTGAAATGTCACCTTCTTGTTTTATTTTTAAAAATTTAGCACTATGGGCAACGCGTCAAACACGTGACTTTGCTGAAAATGCGGATCTCTTGGTCAAAACAACTCTCAAAGAACTAATTATATACATCATATTCTTAATAATTATATCAATAGGTAATTTTTTTAGAAACTTTTTTAAATTAAAAAAAAATAATCATTTCTAATATTCGATATTGGGTCTAAAAAAATACAATTAAATTATCTAATACACTAAAAGCTAAAACTAACTTAAATGTTTGTTTCCTTTATTCTACTTTTTCTCTATTTAATTAAATTAGGTATGTTCAAAAATTATTAAACTAAAGGGGTCATTAATTAAAAAGAATTAAAAAAATTTTATTAATTTTGAAATGTCATTAAAAAGACATAAAAATATAAGCATCTCATACGATTGAGGTTTTTAACAAATTAACCTAACCGGTCGGGATGTAATTGGTAAAGTACCAAAGAATTAGAGGGGTTGTGAAGTTCGTTTCAATTCGATCTTTTCATTTCAGAAAAATTTGAATAATTTTTTTAATAAGATAGATAATTTAGTTCTGTAAAATGCTTAATTATGAGCAAATTTGCTTAATGCAGTAAAATAAGTCTGCAAAGTACTCTGCAATTTTCTGCATTTTGCACGCCATTAAAAAGTATTCTAATCAACTGTGCAATTACATTGCAGAGTTTTTGCAGACTGATATTTTCTGATTAAGCAAAGTTGCTTAAACATTAAGCATTTAACAGAACTAAATTATCTATTTTAGTAAAAAAGTTATTCAAATTTTTCTGAATTGAAAAGATCGAATTGAAACGAACTTCAGAATTAGAATTAGAGCTGAATTAGAGAATTATTAGAATTAGAGCTGACTAAAAGTCTAAGTCTTTGAATTTTAATTTTTTTTTCAAAAAAAAAGAAAAATCAAAAACTCCGCCTTTTGGATCAAAAGTTTTAGGCAGAAATTTAGCACATGACCAGAGCATCCTCCACGCGAAATTCATTTACAGCAATTTTTTTTACACCTAAAAACATTTTCACATTATTTAAACTCAAATTTGGGAATACCATTAGGCAACTTGAAGTCCATGATCATGATCACATGATCAAAACTTAATTAATTAAAGTCTCAGTAGAATTATGAAATTAACTTTTTTCTCTCTTTTTTTTAAACATTTAATGTTTAATATTTAAAATTTAAAAAAAATCTTTTTTATCTAATTGATCTTTAATTGATTCTTCTAAAATTTTTATTTGAAAACTTTAAAGACAAAATTTAAATCCACATTCAGTTATCAAAATATATCTTTATTAAAAATTGTTACTTGGTCAAAATTTTACCAAATTTTCTTGTAACCTGATGAGCGGATTTTTTTAAATTTTTTTTTGACATTTAAAAAAAAGATTTATCTAGAAAATGAATCTTTTCTTTTAAATAGTTGATTTTTATTTAAATTCGATAAAAAAATGTAAAATAATAAATACAAAATTTTTGAATTATAAGACAGAGAGTTCTGTTTGATCACAATCATTTAATTTAATTCTTAACAAAATTTCCCATTATTGTTTATTGTTATTTTTATGGTTTTGTGAAGTTCAAATACAAATTGAACAAAAATTCTTCCTTTTTTGATGAATTAAAATTAAAGTTAATAGAAAAAACTTACAAAAATACTGCAATTTAGTGCAACATACTTTGTTGCACCTTTTTTACCTAAAAAAATTTTTCTCATGTTAAAATTAGACAAAAAATAAAACATCAAAAAGATTTAAATTGATTATTGATTTGATTTACTAAAAAATAGAATTTGGGCAATAAAGGTGCAACAAAGTATGTTGCAATTTATTGCAGTATTTTTTTAAGTTTATTTTATTAACTTTTATTTTAATTCATCAAAAAAGGAAAAATTTTTGTTCAATTTGTTTTTGAATTTTACAATACCTATTTTTATCATTTCTGATTTAATTTTTTTTTGTTTCTCTTTCGAGTTTTTTCTCTACAAAGTTTGCCAATTTTATTTAGAAAAAATGCTCCAATTGACACTTGTTCTGTTATCAGAGAAATATTTTATTTAAAATTTTAAAGAAAAATGAAAAAAATATTTTTGTGTAAAATAAACAAAGATTGATGTTACAAATAAAAAAAATAGAAAATTCTTAAAACAAGGGATAATATTAATCTATTGATGCTTTATTTAAAAAAATAATTTTTCAAGCAAGACACTTCAAATTTTCACCAAAATACTCAAAGAGGAATTAGAAAGTTTAATTTTTGTTTTGAAATCTTTTGCTATTTCAAAATCAAAAATTATAGAATAATGTATTAAAGTGAAATTTTGTCATTAAGAATAAAAAAAATTCAAATAAAAAACTTTTTCTATCAAATCGATATTTATAACTGAGGAAGTGCAGGTAGTTAACGGTAATAAAGTTGGTATCAAATCACTATGGTTGATACATTCTATTAAGAAATGGTTTATCCGAAACTTTTTCAAGGGATTAATTTTTTTATAAAATTTTTTTCCCTAAAAATCGTATTGGTGATTTAAATTTCAGAAGATATTATCATAATTCAGATGAAGTTTAAAAAAAATAAAAAATTCCATCAAAGATGCTAGTTTTATTCTTCGCTTTTTAATTAATACATTAAAACCTGATATAATATAAATATTAATAAATTTAAGTATGAAATTAAAAAATTTGATTTTTTATAAAAGAATTAATTTTTTCCTTGGGTATTTTTTATTTTTAGGCTAATTGAAAAATATTAAACGGAAAAAAAAGACTTGCCACTCGCAGATAAAGATGGAAGCAAAGGTAATAGGAGAAAATAACAAACTTGATAATTACTATTATTATTTATTTCAATGAAAGACGTAAAGAAGATAAAAAAATTTAATTTTTTTTTAGGTTTAAAAAGGGGCATACTTTCCAATGGAATAATTTTACTAAAAATTTTTTTTAACTTATGGTGTATTAGATATTTGTTTTAAAATAGAAATTAATAAAAATTGATTGATAATTCTAGTTTTTTTTTAAAGTTACTTTTGGCATGACTAGTTCGATAAATTACTACTTCACAAATGTAATGATGAAGCTTTTTTTGGAACAAGCGGATTCTAATGACATGACTTTCAAAGACATTGGTTCCATAGATGACTATTGGGGTGTACAATCAGAGCCCATTTTAAATGGGCTGTATTGGGAGACTGAGGAGAATGCCACAAAGCCTGGCTACATTTACTTTGAGAACAAACTTCTAGGAGTGCCAAGACTAAGACAACTGAGAGTAAGAAAAGGCTCGTGCAAAGTACACTCATTGTTTGAGAGGACCATAAACGATTGCTATGATTCTTATTCCTACTTCAATGAAGATCAAAGTCCATTTGGAATTCATCAGGTCTACAACTCGACAGATGGTAAAAACCCGTTTGTTTACAGCTCTTCGGATAAAGTCAAGGCTTCAATAGTAGATGGAACATTTTCCACGTATGGACGAGGAGGCTATGTCAAAAATCTGGGACTAATGATGGCTGAAAGCAAAGAAATAATTGAAAATCTAAAAAGTAACACTTGGATCGACAGGGGCACAAGAGCTGTCTTTCTTGACTTTACCATTTACAATGCTAATATAAACTTGTTTTGCCAAATAAGACTATTGACAGAGTTTCCGGCTACCGGTGGCGCTTTTCCAAGCTGGACTTTCAGAACTGTTAAATTGATTAGGTACGTTACACCCATGGATTATTTTGTGCTGGCTTGTGAGATTATTTTCATTATATTCGTTCTTTATTACACTATTGAGGAAGCACTCGAGGTATGTAAAAATGTTTTCTAATTTTTAATATTTTTTTTTTAATTTTTAATATTTTAATTTTTAATTTTTATCTAAATTTTTATCTAAAACAGACTTGTGCAAAAGTAAAAAAAGTCATTTTAAAGTATTTCTAAAGTCAAGCCATTTAAGTTGTATTTTTGAGGTTAAGAAAAATTTTTTCTCACTTTTTCTAAACTCTTAATTTAATACATTTAATAACATTTAATTTAAAAAATAAATTGAAATTTTTAAGTCAATTCAAATGGCTTTAAAAAAATTAAGAAATTTAACTTTATGACTTTAGAAAAACTCGGCATTGTGAATTTTCATACAATCCTTCCAAAAATTAAATTATTTTTCATTAATCTTTGATGATGAAACATCATGAAACAAAAAATGTTTCACTAAATTCATAAAATGAAAATCTATAAAGGAAATAGTCCTGATCTAATAAAATATAAATACTTAAAAAAATGCTAAAATTCTGGAACCGCTACTTAAATATCCTTGAATTCAATGATTATAATTGAATTCAATACAACTAAAATGTTTAAGCTGGTTTATTTTTAAAAAAATTGTAAATTAATAATAGCAAAAAGTTAAAAATTTTAAATTAAAATACAATGTGATTAAAAATAATAAATTTGTAGGCAAATTTTATTATATCTTTTTCTTTAAACAAGACTGTAAAACGAAACATGCAATGTTTCACCTTTTGAAACTTGCGGAAAAATCTTTTGTAAAAAATCCATATTTTTATTATGAATTTAAATTTTATTTAAATTTAAATTTAAACTGGAATTTTTGTGTGAAGATTCACAGTGCCGAAAAACTCTGATCTAATCATAGATACGTAAGAAAAATTTGCAGTATTTTTTTAATGTTTTTTATGAACTATAATTTTAATTTATCTAAATATGAAGAATTTCCAAGTAGAATAGTGCTGCTTCAAATGCATAAAAAAAAAAACTTGATTTCAAGATTAAAATTTTTTTTTGTAGCACTCTTAGCTAGTGGTGAGCCATAATTAAGAATTAGCATCATTATTTCCTTAATTTTGCCAAGCTAAAGCTCCTTTATATAGAATATTAAATATTAGTCATCCACAATTCGATTTTAGAACCTTAAAAACTATAAACTACAGAACATTTTTTTTAAAAAAGGATATTTTGAATGAGCTTATTTGGATTATTTATTTTGAACAAAGCTATTTTGGTACAGATCGGGTGACGATTAAAAACAAATAAAGAGAGATTAAAATACACAAATAATGTGATTTACCCAAAAAGAGACAAGTCTTTAATTAAAATGATGAAAATCATATAAAATAATTTTTTAAATCAAAATTAGAACATAAAAAAGTTATTTAAAAAATTAAGTCAATAATTTTAATTAAATATTCTTCTTTTTTCATTTAAATTCAAGTTTCATGTTAAAAAGTCTACTGACTCTAGAAAGTTAATAAGTTTTAATATTAATATTTTTTATTCATCTTTTAAATTTATTTTTTTTTTTTAAATGAGTTAAGATCACGAAAATTAGAATGAAAATCAATTAAAAAAGTTAAGAACACATTTAGTAAAGGAAAAAATAATTTTTATGTGTTAATTTACATTTAAAAATATATATTTTTGTCAGATTTAGTTTTATGCGCAGTTTTTTTAATTTCATTTTTTTATTTGTTTTTAATCCTCACCCATACAGATCCCTGAATTTAGATTTTTAAAAAAATCAACTAAACTAGTTAAATAGTCTTAGAATTAAACTAATCTAATAATTAGCACGGCAGTGTGAAAAATGAGTACATTTATTTAAAAAATCTAAAACTTATATAAAAAATAGTTTAAGTAAATTTAGATTTTTAAATTAAAATTTATGAGTAGGTATATTTCAGATTTATATTTTTGTACTGAGTTTTCACATTGCCATTAATACGGAGAAAGAAGAAGGACCAAGGTGAATAAAATTAAACCTTTTCTATGAAAAATTAATAAATTTAATAATATCAAATAATTTGCTTAGAAATTTATTTTTTTTAAAACTAATTATCAAATTTACTTCTAATTTATTTTTAAAAATTTTAAAGAATTAAAAAATGAGATTTTTTTAAATTTTGGTGCTACTAAGTCTACGAAATTCAAAAAAAAAACAAGGTCTTCAAAAATTAATCAGTAGCATTATAAATTTTATTTTCCTAATTTTTTAATTTTTTATAATAGTTTATTTCTTTGCCTTTTAATTAAAACAATGCGAAATTTAAATCTAAAAGAAAAAAAAGTTGCCATTTATAAAATAAACTAAAGCTAAATTAGCTTTGGATAGTGAACGGGTTTTTAGTAATAAGCGCCAAATAAAATTATTAAATCACATTTTTAAAAAGTAAATATTTGAATATTCAGGTATAAAATTTTTATATTGACGCATACTGTGTCAATAGTCACTTCGTTAACTTTACAGCACCTTTATATCAATGCCATTCTGCAAATTCCTCCTCCTTGGTCTTACTCTTCCACCAATCCCTCATACACTATATCAATCTATAAATATTCTTTCTTTCTCTAGATAACTTTTTATTAATTAATAGATTTATTTATTAAAAAAATGTTTAATTATTACCATTATTATTTTAAGATCAAAAAACATAAACTAAAATATTTCAAAGAAGTGTGGAATATACTAGATATTGTGATTTTGCTTTTATGCTATATCTGCATTGGATTTAATATTTACCGAGTAATCGAAGTAAATAACGTGCTGGACTCACTTCTTGGCAATATTAGTCAATTTCCTGATTTTGATTCACTGTCATACTGGCAGAACCAGTTTAACAACGCAGTGGCAGTAATGGCTTTTCTAAGCTGGATTAAATTTTTCAAATACATAAGCTTTAACAAGACAATGACTCAATTGAGTTCCACACTGGCCCGTTGCGCCACAGACATATTTGGATTTTCAGTTATGTTTTTCATTGTGTTTTTTGCTTTTGCTCAGCTTGGCTATCTGCTATTCGGAGCCATAGTCGAAGACTACAGCTCATTTTCAAACACTCTATTTGCTCTATTCAGAACAATTCTTGGAGACTTTGACTTTGTTGCCCTAGAGTCCGCTAGTCGCTACCTTGGACCAATTTATTTTCTCAGCTATGTCTTCTTTGTGTTCTTTGTCCTGCTGAATATGTTCCTGGCCATCATAAATGATTCATACAGCGACGTCAAGTCCAACATAGCTGAGCAAAAGTCTGATTTTGAATTAGGAGACTATTTTAAGCGTGGATATGCAAAAATTTTTACCAGAATGAATCTGAAAAAGGACAAAATTGTGGACATTCAAGAAGCTTTGGCAGTTGCTGACTCGTATGGAGACAAAAATTTGAGTTTTGATGAATGGAGGGCTGAATTGAGAAAAAGGGGCTATGCCGATGCTGAAATCGAAGCTTACTTTGCCAAATATGACAAGGACGGTGATAGAAATTTAAGTGATGAGGAGCGGAAAATGATGGAAGAGGACTTGAAAAATCAGTCAAATAAAATCGAAAGTGATATGAAAAAATTTCAAAAAGAGGCTACTATCACACCGGAAGAGTAATTTTGTTTTAATTTAAAATTGAAATTTATAAAAATTTTAAATTAATTAATTTTAATTTTTTTTAATTTGACTTATTTTTAGTACAATTCCGTAAGACCTTTAAAGAGGGAAATTATGAATTTACTTACAATGATTAAATTTATTTTTCGTTAATTTAAGTAAAAATAAAAGGGTCCTACATAAATACTGACTCCAACTTATTTTACAAAGGAAAAATATTTTTAAAAAATTAAACATATCATTTAGTTTGGAATTTTCTTTTCTTTTTGAAAATTGAAATAATTTTTTTCAAAGATTTTTATTTTTTTTTTTAAATTGAATTTTTTATATTTATTGAAAAACCTGACCCTCTCCCAATACCCATTTTTCTTGTAGATAATTTCAAAAATTTTCCAACAATGTGTCAAGTTTTTGTACAAAAAGTAAAGTTTTTAAGACATTTCAAAAAATTTTATAATAATTTAAAAAATTAAATTTTGATTGTAATAGTTGATAATTTTTGCTTTATTAATTAAAAAAATTAGAGAGGATACCTTAAATATTTAAATAGATGAAAAATAAAAAACTTAATGAGGCGACATTTTATGATATTATTTTTGCTAAATTTTTCCTCATTTTTGTCATTTACGTAATATCTTTCATAGATGAACCAAGCTTCATGGATCCAAACTAATGGGAGTCAGTTGCGAGTAAGGTTTTTCAAAATATACAAAAAATTCAATTTTAAAAAAAAAATAAAAATCTTCGAAAAAAAACAAATTTAATTTTCAAAAAGTACAGAAAATTCCAAACTAAATGATATGGTAAAACTTTTAAAAATTTTATGGCACTATAAAATAAGTGGGGGTCAGGATATTTTCAAAATTTGGAGGTCTGTGTTTAAGAAGGACCCAAATAAAAATCAACAAAATTTTTTGAAAAATTTTAGATAAAATCGTTCAAAATGTTGGGTTTATGAAAATTTAATTGTGGATATTTTTATTTTTAATATATTTTACACAAAAAAAACGAAATTTTCTAATAAATTTTTTCAAATTTTTACTGAAAAAATTTAATTTTAAGGAAAAAATATTCAAAACTTTTCTTAATTCTTAATTTTACTTAAAACAGCGAAAAATAACATAAAATAAATTTTATTATTGAAAATTTTAGTGTATTCATCATTTTTCTCTTCCTTTTAATCGGTCAAATTACGAAAATTAACTTACAGTAAGGTTAAAACCATGTCTCAAATTAATACTGCTGATATTTTTTTTCAAATTTGATATTTTTCAAATTTTTTAGAGAGTCTGAGTCTGAAAGCAATGAGGATGAAGAAGAAGAGTCAAAAAAGAATCTAGTATCACACATTGAATTTAATATTTTGACTAAAAGAGTTGACACAATGGAAGCTTCAATAGGAAGCATAGTCAACCGAGTAAATACTTTAAAAAATTTTATTTAATTTAAAAATAAATAATTTATTCAAAGATTGACTCAGTATTGTCTAAACTTGATACAATTGAACAAGCCAAGCTTAAACGACGCGAGGCAATGACTAAAATACTTGATAAACTAAATAATGTAGTTTATTTTATTTTGTCGTAAAAAAATACATATTATTTTCATTTCAGGCTAATAGTGTAAAAGATGATGTTCAGAGGGCTAAGCTACAGGAAATGATAAGACAAGAGCTGGAAAATTGGGACCAGCCACTTTCAGCAACACCACAACGCGCCATTTCAAGTAGGGCCGTTAGTCCGCTAGCCCAGTCAGCGAGTAGTCTCGAAATGCGCAAAAAAAGTGCAATCAAGCAACAATAACATTTTAACTTAAATTTAATAGAACTTTTTTTTAATATTTATCTAAAATTTGGAAACAGGGCTATATTATATATTTTAGCTAGAAAAATATTTATAAATTTTTTTAATTCTAAATTTTTCTTTTTTTGTTTCTTCATTTTTTGCGAATTAGTTTAATAATGAATACTCCGCCATTGATATTTTAACAAAAATTGAATTTAATATTCAAGTTTTCATAATGACCAAAATATCCCTAAAAATTCTTAAATAAGATTTTTTAACATTAATTTTTCTTTTTTTTGGGATTTTTTTAGAACTCTGCAAATGATTTGACAGTTAACTTTCTAAAAATTGGGAAAGAAAATTTAAAATTAATGTCAAAAGCAAAATTTATTTAAGATTTAAACGTTTTACTGATTAAAATTATTCATTTGATAAGTTTTACAATTAAACAAAATAGAGACTAGCTCTTGCGCTTTTGTTGTTGGCATCATTGCGAAATTTTGGAAGGAACTTCTGTAATATGCTGTTACGATAAGCAGCCTTGTTTGCTTTTCTTGTTTGAAAAGGAAAGCGAGCGTTCGGGCGAAGACATGACGTGGTTGACATGACGTGATGGGATGGTTTGGGTCGGCCAGAATTCTATTGAGTGTTCGTTCGCAGGGATAGTCTATGAACTCGGCGATAGGGAGGAGTTTGTAAGAGCCAGCAGTCTGATCATCGATTCCAATGATACGCCATTAACGGGAGTTGAAAGCGTTCATCTCACTTTTAGCAGCAGCAGAGGTTGAAGTAAGAATTACGGCGCTGTAGGTAAAGTGGATGGGACAAATAAGAAAAAAAGAATTTTTTTTTTTGTGTTTCTGTAAAAATAAAAAATTATTACTTAAAAATTTAAACAAAAATATTTTATTTTTTTTTAAATTATTTTTGACAAAAATGGTGCAGCGGTGTATGGTGAAGTTTTAAAAGCTTATTTTTCTGGACAATCAAAAGAAACTTTGATCGAACACTTAAGAATTTTGAATTCTTTACTTTAAAGATTTGTATGTAAAATATGAAAATTTAAAAAAATCAAATGTTTTTGAGACTTTATTTAATTCAAAAAAATAAAACCACAGATTTTTTCAGAATTGTGTCTAGTTTATTTTAAAAAAAAACGTTGTGTGTCATAAGTGATTTCTAGTACTACAAGTGAAAAAAAGCGTTTTTTTTGGCTTTTTTTCAAAAAATAAAATTAATACACCCTTTTTTTTAAATAAAAATATACACCAGAGTGTATTTTTGGTCAAAACCAATAGAGGGATTGAGCGCATTTATTTATAAGAAAAAAATTAAATAATTATGGTTCTGAAATTTAAATCAAAGTCACAAAAAAAAATACAAAATTTTATAAAAATTAAATTAATAATATTGCTAATTCTTCTCTTAAAAAATGAAAAATTAAACTGAAGATCGTCTAGTATGAATTGGTTGATAAAATTTGAAAAAAAATGATCGAAAGTTTTTATAATAATAATAATAATATAAAAAAATCTACAATTGATATATAATATATCAATGGAGCACAACGTAGTTCTGCTATTAGTAGACATTAGTTTCAATTCCTTCTTTTTCTTTTTTGTTTTTAAAAAATTTGTCCATTCTATTCTTAAATAAGTTCACCGTCTTCGAGTTAACTATTTCTTCAGACAATTCATTCCAATGCTTCACTTCTCTATTTGATAAAAAGCTATTTCTCGATTCTACTAGTTAGTTAGTTGCTTGCTGATCCTATGGCAAGTAGCCCTGATACCTCTAGCCGGTCCATCTGACGCTAAGGAAGCCATTGGGACATTAGTGTGAAACCATTTTATCTTATTTATATCTTTATAAAATTTAAAATATTGAATCAAGTAACCTCTTTTTCTTCTTTCCTTTAAAATGTAATCGTTGAATTTTCCTATCGAAGGAACAAGGTAATCATTTACTTTACTTACAGTGCTGCTACGATCCGATGAATTCACAACATTTTACGTAAAATTACGTTAATTCGCCAAATTTGACGATAAATTACGTGAAATACCAGTTTCTAGAAAACTTCATTTAACGTAAAATGTGGTAAAATTTGGTAAAACTCAAAATGTCCAAAATATTTGAAAAAAATCGAAAATTTCGTAAAAAATTTTTTTTTTCTTTTTTTTTTTCTAGAAACTCTCAAAAATTATTGTTTTATTTTTTGACCAAAATTAACGTAATAAAAGGTAATTTTTCTGATTAATAAAAGTCAAAACAAGTCAAATTTAGTCAAAAATGAATAATTTATTTACAATATGAAAAATGTAAGATACATTTAGGTTTTTTGTGTGTTTTGGGGAATTCATCGGATCGTAGCAGCACTGTAAATGGAACTTTAAATGATTCACAATTAAGACAAACTCGTTTACTTAAAGGTACCATTGGAGTCAAAGTGTTACTCTAAATGATTACAGTGTGGCAAAGTAAAATTTTTGATCGAATTTCATTTTCAAATTTGATCAGAACATTTTCAAATGCATAATTAAATTTCACATTTTATAACATTTCATAGCTTTATTTATAAAACTTTTAAAAAAGGATTGTAATTTGTAAAAAATGCATTGAAATTTAAAAT
Source organism: Brachionus paranguensis (assembly GCA_016802215.1). NCBI lineage: Eukaryota > Metazoa > Rotifera > Eurotatoria > Ploima > Brachionidae > Brachionus > Brachionus paranguensis. The sequence continues at coordinate 624,106 of JAESIX010000007.1, forward strand.
TTTTTGATCAAATTTGAAAAATGAAATTTGATCATTTTATCTCCAAAACTTACTAAAATTTATTTAATTGTTATCTAATTTCTGGTGATGTCACTATGAAAAAAAATTGTTTGAAATTGATCAATAGCTTAGCTTACTAATTCTAAAAAAAAATCATAATTTTTAAAGAAATTATTTAAAATAAAGTCTTTAAAATTTTGTTGACTGGGCAACTTTCAAAAATTGGCAGTCACTGTTTTACTAGGACCCTGTTTTTTTCATGATTCTAATCAAAGCAATTTTTTTTAAATAACTTGAGTCATTTTAAATTTTAGAATTTCGAAATAATTTTCACTCAGAAACAATTGAATATTTTCAAAAACTTTATTTACTTCACATGCTTAACATTTTTACAAAAATTAAAATCACATATTTTTTTTTTCAATTTTGTTTTCTATAAATTATCAAGTGTCACTTATCTTCATAGACCGTTTGTTTGACAAAATATTTATTTAATAATTTTAAAAATAAGGTAAAAATATGATACACATGTCATATATGTAGATAAAACTATTTAAACAAAATTTATTTTATTCTAACAATATATACAGTCTAGTATACGTCACCATCTTCAAATTGTTCCTCGTCTGACATGTTCGATTTGGGCGGACTAACACAAGACTTTTGAGAGTCGTCGCCGTAGTCCTGATAGCCGTAGGGGCTGTTCGAGTCGGTCTGCTCCTGCTCCTGCTTGATCATGTTCACATTGGGAGACTTGTTCGGCTCGTCGGGCCCCTTGCGGCTTATTTTTCTCTTGTTCTGAAACCAGTGGGTTATTATCTGCTCTGTGACGCGCTCGCGCTCCGAGCACGGCCGCGCCTCATTGCACATCTTGGCCAGCTCCTCGCGCTTCTTCTGGTCCGGATACTGGTTCTCCACGAAACACGTCTCCAGAATGACCAGGTGCTCGGGCTTGAAGGAGAAGCGGGTGCGCTTCGGCGTGTCGTAGCTCAGGTTGGGCGAGCTCAGCGAGTTGGCCGAGTCCAGCTTGCTCAGCTTGGCTATCGACTCGTTCGATGGGTTTATGGGTATGTTGTGAGCTTGGACTGCACAAAAAATAATTTTTTTTTTATTTTTTTATTTTTTTTAATTTTCCACTAGAAGACCAGAGAAGTTAAAAAATTTTCTTTTAAAAATTTTAATCATGTAGAATTTTTGTTTTTAAATCAAAATTCAGAATTGGTTCAAATTGTTCCAAAATTGCTCACTCAAAAGAAAATAAAATGTTTGACAAGTCAAAAACTTCACGGGTCTTAATGTTAAATTTTTTTATGTTTTTTTATTAGAGATAAAATTGATTACTTGCTAAATTTAAATCAAATTTTGGAAAATAAATTTTTGTTTGGTTTAGTACATAGTTTGGGGATGAAGATTACTAAAACATATAAAAAGTGATCGCCACATAAATTTATTATTTTTTTGGAAAAAGTTAATCAAAACATTATTAAGTGCAGTGAATAAAACATAAAGTCATTTTTAATTTTTTACAAAAAGATTATTAAAACATAAAATAAAAAATTGGAGTCTAAAAATTTAATCAAAAAACTTAATAAAGAATTCGAGTGCCATCTCAGATTTTAAATTTGCCAAAAATACCCAATCTATTTTTTTCCTCATTTTTTAACAAACAAACAACAGGCATTGTCAAATTTCATACAAAACTTCCAGTACAAAAATAAAAAAATTTTCTAACTTTTGTTCTAAATGTCAAAAACTTGTTCTGTAAATGAAACAAAGTGAAACAACTGTTGTTTCACCTTTTGCGGAAGTCTGCAAAATTGCACTCTATTTAAAAATATTAAAAATAAAACGCAATTAATTTGCACGGATTTTGCAGACTTCCGCGGAAGGTGAAACAACAGTTGTTTCACTTTGTTTCATTCATGTTTCACAACAAAATTCAAAAAATAATTTCTAAAATTTAATTATGTTTTAGTAACAGATTTTAGAAATGAGTAAATATTTAGTATTGTGAAATTCAAATACAAATTGAACAAAAATTATTCCTTTTTTGATGAATTAAAATTAGAGTCAAAAAAATGTACTTAAAAAAATACTGCAAAAAAGTGCAGCATACTTTGTTTTTATACTTAAAATAATTTTTCTCATGATTTAATATCAATAAGCTTTAAATTGATTATTGGTTTAATTTACTAAAAAATAAGAAAATAATGATTTTATTTTAGGCAATAAAGGTGCAAAAAAGTATGTTGCACTTTGTTGCAGTATTTTTTTAAGTATATTTTTTTAACTCGAATTTTAATTCATCAAAAAAGGAATATTTTTTGTTCAATTTGTATTTGAATTTCACAATACCTATATATTTTAAGTTTTTTTTCACCTAATGATTTTTTCAAATTATCCGAAAAAAGTTTATGTTCTAATTTTCAATTTTCATCTTTTTTATGTTTTAGTAATCTTCATCCATAGTTTGGTATATTTAAATTTTAATGGTCAAAAGAAGTCTTAAAAGATTCTCGGCTCTTTTAAATTTTTATTTAATGATATTTATTAGAGATAAAAATAATTCTACAAAATTTAAATTAAATTTTTTAAAATAAATAAGGGAAAAAAATTCTGGAAAAATTTTTCTTCGGTGTACTTATTATTAGGTTTTAATGGCCAAAGAAGTCTTAAAAGATTCTCGGCTCTTTTAAATTTTTTTTAATGATATTTATTAGAGATAAAAATAATTCTACAAAATTTAAATTAAATTTTTTAAAATAAATAAGGGAAAAAAATTCTGGAAAAATTTTTCTTCGGTGTACTTATTATTAGGTTTTAATGGCCAAAGAAGTCTTAAAAGATTCTCGGCTCTTTTAAATTTTTTTTTATGATATTTATTAGAGATAAAAATAATTCTACAAAATTTAAATTAAATTTTTTAAAATAAATAAGGGAAAAAAATTCTGGAAAAATTTTTCTTCGGTGTACTTATTATTAGGTTTTAATGGCCAAAGAAGTCTTAAAAGATTCTCGGCTCTTTTAAATTTTTTTTTATGATATTTATTAGAGATAAAAATAATTCTACAAAATTTAAATTAAATTTTTTAAAATAAATAAGGGAAAAAAATTCTGGAAAAATTTTTCTTCGGTGTACTTATTATTAGGTTTTAATGGCCAAAGAAGTCTTAAAAGATTCTCGGCTCTTTTAAATTTTTTTTTGTTTTTTTATTCTAGATAAAATTAATCTAACAAAATTTAATTTTTGAAAATAAATTTTTGTTTGGTTTAGTACTTAGTTTGGTATATTTAAATTTTTATGGTCAAAAGAAGTCTGAAAAGATTCTCGGGTCTGCTAGTTTTAAAAAAGAAAAAAATTTCAAAATTTTTCTTACGGTAAACATTTGGATTTTTGAGGAACCTTAGATACCATTTGTAGATGAGTGTCTTGCCGTTTTCGGACAAGTCAAAAAATTCACCTCGCAAAAATTTGCTCACATACGCCTGGTTGACTCCGGCCATCCGAGCTATCTGAGATTGCTTCAAGTCGTGTTTGTACACAAAAAATGATATCTCGCTGTGAATGACCACTTCGCCTTTGCTTCAAAAAAATTTTTTTTTAATTTTTATTAATGGCAAATAAATAAAATTTTATAAAAAAAAAAAAAAAATTACCTTCTAAACTCTTCTATCTCTTTGTTTTCGGCCTCCGGGTCAATGACACTGGCAAAATGATTGTTGACTATGGTGACAGCACTGGTGGGGCCGCCGCCGTTCGAGTTCTCGCTCGAATTAGACGACTGGGAGTTGGTGGAGGCCTTGTTGCCAGCAGGGCCCTTGTTCAACTGCTGAAACTGCTGCTGCTGCTGCGCTATCAGACTGTTCTGGCTGTTCAGCAACAGCTGGATGTTTTTGTTCAGTATTTCGTTTTGTTTGCTAAGACTGACCGCCTGACTGGCCGGCACATTGTACAGCGAGCCGAACTCTTTGTCCATTCGGTCCAGGTCGTCGAATGCCTGGCACACTTGGTCCTTGGTCAGGCCGCTGTTGCGCAGGCGACGTGTCAGCTCCCATTGTTCAATCGAGAATAAAAGAGTCGAATTTGTCGACATTACGTTTGAGAACAGCTTCTCGATAACTTCTTTGTCCTTAAAAAATTGAAAATTAAAATTCACTCCAAGCACATGAACATTTTTTAGTCTTGGCAAAGCGGCGGGTCTCGCTCTGGAGCACGTGATTTGCAGCGCGTCTCCTGCGCGCGCCCGCCCCGCTCCGCACCGGTGGCCAACTCGGACAAAAGTGCGTACTCACCTTCAAATTTGCTATATTCAACATCTCTTACAAATGCGGCCAAAAACACCAACAGAAATCCAATTTAAACAAAATTTGAATCTAGTTTTTTGTTGTTGTAAATTAAAAATTATAATAAAATTTAATAGTAATTGTTAATACGAAGCATTAACCTAACAATAATAGTTAAAACTTTTTTTTTCTATATTCATATTTGGATTTTTCTCTCTTATTTATTTTGATTAAAAAAAACATAAAATTTTATTATTATTATTATTTAAATTAATAAAAAAAGCGAGCAAGAGAGAAGAGAGCGAGAGAGAGAGAGAGAGAAAGAGAAAATAAAGAGAACGAGAGAGAAAAAGAGAGAGAGAATTAGAAATGAGAACGAAGCCAATTTTAATAATAATTAAAATTAATTACATCTTTTTAATTATAATATAAATAATTATTATTATAATTAAAATTTAATATTATTACAAATGTTGGTTTTAGCACCGATTTTGGCTCTCGCCTACACAACCCACGTCACTAGTAGAAATGTGTCGTCCTAACCTGGCATTTTAAGTGTGTTGGCTGTGTCGGGCATTGCATTCGAATGGACCCCCCCCCAGCCTCGCAAAAAAGCCCACAAATATCAATGGATCGTTGTGGGGCTTTGAAAAAATAAAAAATTTATTTATGTAAATTTAATTACAAATTGAAATTGGACTTGTTTTAATTTTGCAAATTAAATTAATAAAATCAAATTATTATTTCAGTTAATTTAATTCTAAATAAGACTTTTTGTCGGTCACTAGCAGATTTTTGTGCCGAAATTTGCCTATTAAAAGTCTAATAATTATTCATTATAATGAGTAAATCATAAATAAATTAATAAAATTTTAATAAGCTTGTTTTTTATTACTAAAAAAGCCAAATAAATAGCATTTAATAATAGGATTCATTTGTTTAAAAAGCACAAAAATTTATGATTCTATTTATTTTTTTTGAATTAGTTGCCATTTTTGATAAAAAATTTAAGCGAAAGGAAATTTTTTGTTCAAAACCAATGGTTATTACAAGGAAATAAAACTCTTTTGATACGTTTATTTAATTAAAAAAATAATGCTATTTTAATTATTGAAAAAATGAGGTGATTTTTTAAATGTAATAAATCAAGTAAATAAAGAGAAAAAAAAGATTCTTGTTCCTATTTAACCACTATTTTAGTTTTTTGTCGGAATTATTTTAAATTTAAAATAGTTTTAACGCTTAGCTGAATTAACATTACTTTTTGTGTTGGATAAAAGCAATTAAATTTTTTTGTATGATTAATTTTTATTTAAATTAAAAAATTTTAATATTTAATTTAAAAAAATGCACAGAAATTATGTCACAAAAAAAACGTGGTTTTAATTTATTATTGCTAAAATAGCCAAAAAAAATTAAAAATTTTGAGAAAAAAAAACTTTTTGATTAATCGACTAGAAATAACAAAGCAAAAATTAAATATTCTATTATTTTTCAAAAATAGTAGTAGTTGTAATTTATTTTTTTGTTTATTTGTTAAAAAAAGAATAAAACATCAAATCAAAAAATCAAGAAAAAATAAAATAATATTTAAAGAAAAATAAGTTAAAATTAATAAAAGAAAATTATATATTCTTAGCCTTTTATGGCTTTTGCAGTCCTTGTGAAAACATTTTGAACGCCTCTTGATCAATTCGAGATTTGAAATTGTTAATGATTTGGCCTTGGTCAATTAATTCCATGATTCTAAAATTCTGTTCATCAAATACCAGCAACGAATTTTTGCTCTTTTGTGCTTATACAGTGACAATTTTATGTAACAGTTTTTTTTACCATTAATAAATTAACACTTTTAAGGACAATTAAATTTGCTGGAAAAAACTAGGAAACTTTATTAATTTAATTTATTTTTGTAAAAAAGGCCAATTTTCAAACAACTTTAAATAATAAAATCCAGATTTTCGATGTTAGAATATAGGTTTTCTCAATTGAAAACAATGAACACTGGTCTAATCGTTAATTTATTTAGGAATTTAAATATTTTAATCAAATTTAACATTTTAACCGTGGAAAATACGGGTTTTACGTAAATTTATAAAAAAATTTAAATTTTTTTGTGGCAAATGAATATTTTGTTTTTTTTGGAACTTTCCAAAATATCTTAAAAAGTGCTTCAAAATTTAATAGTATCGTTACCAAATCATGTCATGGAATTGTTTCCTTAGTTATTTACGAATTGATTTTAGTTTCAAAATTTAATTTCATAGAGTGCAATAATTACCAGGATTTGAATATTTTTGATTAGTAAAATAAAAGAGACGGAAAAAATAAAGAGATCAAGTATAAATTAAAAAAAGAGAATTGAAAAATGCATAAAAATTAAATTTTTTTCTCATTTTTTCGTCAATAAATATGTTGACGAAATTTACCTTAAATTCTAATGGTTTTGTGAAATTTAGTGCAAAATAACAGAACAAAATAAATAAAAAATTGAATGGATTTTTTCTCCAAGCTCAGAATTAGTTATGTGAATGTAACATGGTGCAAAATACGGCATTGTGAAATTTCAAAAATTTTATAACTTTTGTCCTCATTGTCAAAAACGTGTTCTGCATTCGTTTTATTTTTAATAATTTTGAATAGCTTGCATTTTTGCAGACTTCCGCAGTAGGTGAAACAAAGGTTTTTTCACTTTGTTTCATTTTCAGAACAAATTTTTGATAATTAGAACAAAAGTTATAAAGTTTTTTCCTATTTGTATTGGAAATTTTGTATTAAATTTCACAATGCCGCACAAAATCTGCTAAACTCGGAAAATTAAAAAGAAATTAAAATTCAGATTTTCAGAGATTTTTTGGAAAAAAATTTGTACTCAATTTCGAAAAAAAACTTATTGGATACTAAAAAAAATCTCAAATTCGATCTGATCTTTTTTCCACATAGAATGAATTAAAAATTTAATTATTTTTTGTTTAATTTACTTAATGGTGTTTTTTTTAAGATTATTTATTTTATCTTTTTATTTTATCAAGTTTCCTAATGTAAATCGAGCAAAAATCGTTTGATAATAAAATTATAAAAATAACGATGATAATTATAATTGCAATAATTAAAGAGGACTTAATCACATTTTTTTTAATTACCATTTCTTGGGACTCTATTTCGCATTTATCACCACTGTATAAATAGAAACATTTGCAGAAAATTTCTCGATTTTCTTTTACCACACAAACACCATTTTTTGAACATGTTTCATTTGCACATAAATCAATTTCTTTCTCACAATTTGTGCCAAAGTAATATTCTTTCATACATTGGCACTTAAAACCACCTTGTTCGTTAAAACATGTGCCATTATTGAGGCATGGATTAGAAGAACATGCTCGCCTATCTATTTGGCAGGACGATCCGATAAAATTGCCGAAACATTCACAAACTAAAGTCTGTCTTTCACTACCAAATTTACATTTGCCATTGTTTGAACAATTGGTTAAACAGTTGTTAAGGTCTAACTTGGTCATCATTAAATCGAGATGGCCACCAATGTTATTTGATTCCAAGTATGTTGTCTCAGTATTGTCTGAGGCAACTACTAATGATGATAATGGGGATAAAAAATTTTGATTTGTTCCAGTATTTTTTTCTGTTGACATGTTTTCTCTAAAAAAATTTGAATAAATCATTGTCAAGCAAAAAAGTCACCTATTGACAATCAATTTATTGAAATGGTTTACGCATCTAGTGTTTTTTATGCAACAATAATAATACTGACTTAAGAAAGAATTTTTATTTTTTTTTGGATATAAAACTAATTATCAAATCTAAAATATAAATTAGCCTTTTAAATTTAAAAACTTATTTTATCATTAATTTAACTTTAATTGTATTTATTTATTTATAACTTTATAAAATAAATTTTAGCGTATAAAAAATTTTGTTAAGATGAAATTTTTTAATAAATAAATGACTTTTTCAATCTTAAAATACTTTTTTTTTAGTTTGAAAAAAAACTTCCAGTCTGATTTCAAATATCTCAAAATCACTTCTTAATTCCAAAATACTCGACGTCTTTTTCTTTCTTTTTGGTATTTATCTTTATCTAGCAAAATGATTGATCTCTAATTTATTTAACAAAAACAATCAATAATTTAAATGATTCTGTAAATTAGGTTAATTCAGAAATTTAGGTTCATTCATTCTAACAAAAATAATAATATTTAATATATTGATCTTGATCTCAATTTGTAAAATTTTTTTATTTTATTTTTAATTCAGTGTTTTAGTTTTTTAAATAAATACTATTGTTTTTTGAAAACATTTTACGCGGCTATTTATATATGTTATTTATTTTTATTTTATTTAATTATTCATTCATTCAATTAACGCCTCAAAGGCGATGTAAAAAAAGAAAAAAATTAATAATATTGATAAAAATAAGACAAAAAAAGAAGTTTTATGGCTTTTATAATTTTAATTAACCAAAAATAATTTAAATCAAATCTTTTCTTGTATAAAATATTTATTCACATAAAATAAAATTTTACGATTAATAAATCTGCTTTTACCATTAAAAAAGTAATTAAAAATTATTGATGTTTTTTTCAGATTTGGCGATGTTTTTTAAAAAGAAAATTGATTGTTGATAAATAGAATTAAAAAAAGAAGAGTTGAAAATATATAAAAAAAATAAAAGCTGTTATTAACGCAAAATTATGATTATTCCTCTAATAAGGTAAATTTAGCCATTCTACAGTTAATTCTAAAAGGACCAAAAAAGTTCTTGTTTTTCTAATTTTTTCAATTTTTCAGCTTTTGTATTAAAAAAAAATTAGCATATTTTTCGTAAATTTTATAAAGATTGGTAAAATTTTTTTGTGATTAAAGCAATCTACATTTTTTTTTAAATTACTATTTTGATTATCTTTTTTTTTGTAAATTTAAATTATTTTAAAGAAATAAATTTTAGGAAGCCTTTTTTAAATTTTCTTTATATAAATTGTATTTTTAAAGACTCAAGACCTTTTAAAGACGCTTAAATATTTACTAAAATCATATTAGTGAAACTTCAGTTAATTCTATTTCTCTCTGAAAAAATCAATTTGTAATAAAAATTTATCTTTTTGATTAAATATAATAATATAAAATAAATTGGAAAATTTACTTTTTTTGACTAGATTTTACTAAAGTTTACATGTAAAAATTATAAAGTTTACATTTAATTTCGAGAAATTTCTTAATTTTTTTGAATAGAAAAATTTAAAAATAAAAAAATTAAAAGATTAAGAGCTTTTTTGTCACTTTTAGAATTCACTGTAAAATGAGTAAATTTACGTTAAACTACCGTAGTTTTCGTAACTTGGCGTTTATAAACGCTATTTTACAAAACTATCTATTCTTTAAAAGCTTTTTTTTTTTTACATTTTTAAGTATATTTACGTAAAATCATCATGTCTTAGCAATACTGTATATGATATAAAATAAACCGTATAATTTGCTTATTTTTATTATAGGATAAAAAATAAACAGGACAATTTTCAATTTAAAATGAAGTAAATCTTAATTGTTGTGGCACATCAGTAAAATGATTTTTTTTCTAATTTCCATCTAAGTATTTTGTGATATGCACAGAATTGGTCAAAAGTCAAGTTTGGATTAGGACTAAAAATTTTATTCTTTTTCAAGTCAAAAATTTTTCTGATGAACTATCATAATAGAGAAAAATTAAAATTGAGAAAAAAGGTAGAGAAGGCAAAAATTAGAGAATGTTAAGAAATAAAGAAAATAAAATAGAGAATGTTATAAATAGAGAAAAATTATAAAAGAGAATAAACATTTTCCCTATTGCATTTTTTTCTCTAAAATAAAAATTCTCTTATTCATTACATTCTGTGTTATTATTTTATCTTTTTCTAACAAAAATTTTTTCTCTTAAATATTGGCAATTAATGTTCTATATTTTTTTTTCTCTAAAATTTTTTTCTCTATTATGAACGTTAACCATTTAATTTATTTTTTTGATTTCTTTTTGAAAGAGAAATTGATTGAAATCAATTTAAATTATGTTCATTACCGATAAAAACAATTTTTTTTAATTTTATTAATTTTTCAAAATTCTGGTCTTTAAATGAAAACTAAATCTTCAATTATAAATTACTTTGACCAACTCTGGATACGCATTGTCAATAGATCAAAAAACTTGATTAAAAAGCTTACTTTACATCCGCAGAAAATTCAGTTGGTGTATATGTCAAAGGATAACTGGTAATAGGTGATTTTAGATTTGTCATTGCAGGATTCCTAGAGGGCGGATAAGATTCAGAACTTATCTCATTTATGCATGATTTTTCAAAGCTGTGATCATTTTGTAGAATTTTTAGACTAGTTGGTCGATCAATTTTAAATGCATGGATTTGAGACAATTCAGTTGTATTCCACAATTTAACTAGATTGTCCGCTGCAACTGAGATCAAAATATCATCCACAATTTCCATTGACCAAACACTGTTCGAATGAGCTTCGATTGTAAAGACAAAGTCTTTTTGATCAACAAAATCAAGAAGCTTAATTTCTCCATTTTCCAAGCCACATAACAAAAATGAGGAATTTAGTTTCTTCAAACTTGTTGTCGGAAATCCTGGTCGACATGCAAATACAAAAAATCCATTTAAAATATAAAGTCTAGTGTTTGCACGGCAGGCATAGGCCATCATTCTGTTGTCTAAAAATTCTGTTCCTTTAAAATCTAGACACAACATTGAAATAGTGTCAACTAGGCTGAATTCTTTTACTGTCCAAATTTTAAACTTATTATCATTGCCCACAGATATGAATCTAATAAAGGCATAACAATCATCAGGCAGTATTTTCAAATTCAAAATACCACTTTGGTGAGCAGCTGGTATTAGCTTTATGAGGGAATAGTTGTTTAAACTCCAAACTTTGATGCTTCCCTCAACAGATCCACTAAGAAGATATGTCTCATTTATTGCCAAAAGAGAACTTATTGAGGATGTAGAATGACTAAGAGACACGCTTAGTTTTTGCTCGTGATAATTCCAAATGTCAATAAATCCATTATTTGTTCCAGCTGCTAGCAAATCTTTTCCCAAATATTCAAGAGAAGTGTAATTATTTCTGCTATGAAGAGAATGTTGCTCGTGTGTTCGATTGAAAACACTGATAAAACCATATTCTGTTCCAATCGCAAAATTGAAATCATACATTTTTACCAAAGATATCACTTGGCTTTGAATTATCAAAAATAGCAGCAAACTCATTTAAACTTACTTTGGATATTTAAAATTAACTAAATGTTTATAGCTTTTTTTAAAATAAAGTATGTCTGGTGTACAGAAAAAATTTCGTTTGTCTTTTTTTTTGTTCCAAATAGATTTGGAGGAAATAAAGGTTATCCGAAATTGATTTAAAAAAAATTGTCAAATGGCATTTTTTTCATGTTTCTCATAATTATTTGAAAGTTTGGCGAAATAAAAAGGTTTCTTTTTTTTCTACATTTTATCAGGATAAATTTAAATAAAATTTAATTTGCTTCACTCTTCAAAGAAAAAGAAATTTTAAAATCCAAAAAAACAACAAATTTAATTTAAATCTTAAATTCATAACATTATTTTTTTTTGTAGAAAAATACATAAATTTTTATTAATTTGAAAATTGAATCAATTACAAATTAAAATACTAAAATTAATCTACAGTGGTTCTTGTTAAAATGAAACGTAGCGTTCCAAAAGGGTTCCAGTTCCGTTCCAAAGGGTACCGTAACGTTCTTAAAGGGTACCTACCGTTCCAAAGGGTACCGTAACGTTCCAAAAAGGGTACCGTCCCGTTCTTTAAGGGTACCGTACCGTTCCAAAGGGTACCGTAACGTTCCAAAAAGGGACCGTCCCGTTCTTTAAGGGTACCGTACCGTTCTTAAAGGGTTCCGTTACAAACATGCAAAATTTCAAATTAAATTTTATAAAATAAATTAAATATTTCTAAATTTTTAAAAAAAAATTTCAGATTTAAATAAGACAATCGTAAGAGAAAGCAACTTAGGAGTCTTGTTCGGGAATAAATTTATCAAAACAAATCTAAGTAAATATTTTTGTTTTTTTTAAAATGGGACTTTTCGATATCGTACGTTACCCTCTAGGAATGGTTCGGTATCCTTTGGAACGGATCTATAACCCTTTAAGAACGGGACTGTACCCTTTTGGAACGGTACGGTACCTTTTTGGAACGGTACGGTACCTTTTTGGAACGGTACGGTACCTTTTTGGAACGGTACGGTACCTTTTTGGAACGGTACGGTACCTTTTTGGAACGGTACGGTACCTTTTTGGAACGGTACGGTACCTTTTTGGAACGGAACTGGAACCCTTTAAGAACGGTACGGTACCCTTTAAGAACGGTACGGTGGCCTTTAAGAACGGTACGTTACCCTCTGGAACGGAACTGGAACCCTTTAAGAACGGGACTGTACCCTTTAAGAACGGTACGGTACCCTTTGGAACTGAACTGGAACGGAAGTGGAACCTTTTTGGAACGGTACGTTTCATTTTAACAAGAACCACTGTAATAAAAATTGATAGAAAGAAAAAAATTACCAATAAATCCGGTAATCCAACCGGCTTCGTGAATAAAAAAGCCTGCGTTACTAATCTGTTGGAAACAATGAACTTCTGTACCAAAGCATTAGCCTCGCATTATCTACTTGACATACTGTTCCTCGACTTCGCCAAAGCTTTCGACACCGTACTACACGCTCGCCTCATACACAAGCTCGAACAATATGGCATTAAATCGAAACTTCTTTGCTGGAAACGCTCATTCTTAGTAAACAGGAGGCAAAAAGTAGTTCTAGGCGAACATGAACAGACTGGCAACCGGTACTAAGCGGCGTCCCACAAGGATCTGTTCTCGGCACATTACCATTTCCAGCAGTGACTGTATGCAATGCCAATTCTTTTGTCACAGAAGAGGGTCTACAATATGTTTCAGATGTTTTGGACAAAAACATCTTAACAAAATTTCCCGATCTTTTACTAAAAGATGCTTATAAAGGAAATTTGAAAGACAATTCTTCAATTATTTATTTTAATATATTCTTTCGCTATTTTATCACAGTATTCACCAAGTCAAGCCCAGAAGAGATTAAACAAAACCTCAAAATACCTTATGAACAAATGTTTATCAGTTGTCTCTATAATCTTCAGCCATGATACAAGAACAACTGGACATGGTACTATGACTCTATGTTTGGCAATTGCTATCGTTTTAATACACAGCAAAATTCTGAAATTAGAAATTCCTATCAGGCCCGAAAGTATCAAGGACTCATGATTGAGCTATTCGTTGGTATACCTGAGAGTCACAGAACATTAAGTATATCAACGGGAGCACATATTTTTGCTGACGATAATTTGTTTAAACCTTTCCTTGGACAAGGTGCTGACATAGCGCCAGGTTTTATATAAAATTTAGTTTTGTTGAGAATTACAACACAGTAGTTGCCCAAGCCATTTAGTGAATGCTTTGGTAATTTAGATACCATTAATTCATTTGATTCAGAATATTACAGAAAAGTGTTGAGATCGAATTTAACTTAACGTCAGGATGATTGCTTTTTAGCCTATATTCAGTAGGAAATTTAAAAAACATGTAATAGATATCCTTCTGTAAAATATGCAAAAGATTTGATTAAAATTCATGAAAAATTGACAAGCTTGCTCAGAAATAAATCAAATATTAGCATTGAAGATTTACGGGAAAATATTATATCAGTCAATGTTTACTATGAACATTTAAAAGAAACCGAGTAAGGCAGAGTCCTAGTATTACATGGGATGGTCAAGTTGGAAGTGTTGGCGGAACTTTAGGCTTATTATTGGGAATAAGTTTTCTCAGCTTTGTGGAACTAGTTGATTTGCTTTTTCAAATCGTATTCAACCAGGCATCAAACAAAGTTTTTTTATTAACAGAAAATTAGAATTAAAATTTAATCAAAACAGTATCATTCTAATTAAATTTTAATTGCTTAAAGATTTTATGATCAATAGAGCTCGGATTAAAATGATTTAAATTTTTAAAACATAACTTTGCCAATAACAGAACCATGTCAAAATTAAAAATAATTGATGATTTATTTTATTTTTTCAATAGAAATAAAATTTACATTTTTATTACATTAATTCAAATAAATAAATAATAATGATAAAAGAAAAATTTTTTGGAGTTATCTGGCGACATGTTTGGACTAAAAGCTTCTCAGATATTAGAAATGTTAATTAAAAAAATAAAATATTTTTTAAATTTAAGGCTTTTATAAAATTTTTACAATTTTAAAAAAGCTTTTATCGATTTTTCTCGATTGTTCCCCTACCATCTAGACCCAGTTTTTCAATGATTGAATATAAATTTCAATCTAAATGTATTATTTGAAAGTAATAAAAAGAATTTTCAATATTTTTTTTAATTTCCAAATAAAATAAACTCATTCTATATCAATGAAGAGTTTAATTTAAAATATTAAAATGCTTGCAATTTTACTTAAAATTATTTTTTATTTGAAAAATCATTCTTATTGAAACACTGGATACATTTTGTAATTCAAACACAAAAAATTAAACAATATTCTAAATCATTTAGTTCAAGCACCAAACCATTAATTGTTCTTGACAAAGCGAACAAGGATTTAACCAAAGTCTCAAAAAAAACGAAAAAAGTAATAACAGAGATAAAGAAATCTAAACCATTCAACTAATTTATTTTATTAAATTCCCTCAGCTAACGAATTACGAATAAGCTTTTAATTAAAATATAAGGCCAGACGCCATCATAACTATGCCATATGCCGGTCCCAAGCCCGGATGAAAAAATAGGAGGGTGACAAAAATTAAAAATTTTAAGAAAAATATTTTAAACTTTTTTATTAATAAAAAAACAAGGTAGAACACCAAAAAAATATAATAAAACCCAAATAATAATAAATGTTTAAAAAATCAAATCCTTGAAAAAAACATTAAAAATTCTAAATGAACATTTCTTTTAAATCCATTGTAGCATTTAAATTTATTCAGATTATTTTTGATTATTTGATCAATATTATTTGAATATCGTTTTTTGAACAAAAAATTCTTGTAATTTTTTAATTTGTTTTTAAAGTTAACAAATTAAGATTTAAGAGATCAATTAAAAGAAGGATTAAAAAATATTATTTAAACCAATTTTAAGTCAAATAAGCTTTTATTAAAAAAATATTTTAAGCCACCGTAACTCTGCCGTAAGCCGGTCCCAAGCCCAGGATGAGAAAAGAGGAGGGTGGTGGCAGCCACGCTATGTGGTCTTCTACGAGTCCGAAGAAGAGCTGTATTATGAGTACATAGATCTACGGATCTTTGTCCTAGTCTTGTCGTATGAGGGTGCCGCTGGCTTGACCAACATCCAGTATAGAATCTTAGCAGAGCGAGAACTTGTTTTACAGCTGACCCTCTTTGGATAGCCGTAACTTTGGAAGCGCTAAAGTTAAGACATTCTAAATTGAGAATGTCGCTTGGTTTGTGGTTCCAAGCTAGTCTAAATAGTTGCCGAGTTCGCAGCCAAATTAAAAGTGCTCGGATGAGTGGCGCTGTTTATGATGAACGTCCCACGTGCTTCTTAGGGGAAGACGCCGTCATAACTATGCCATATGCCGGTCCCAAGCCCGGATGAAAAAATAGGAGGGTGACAAAAATTAAAAATTTTAAGAAAAATATTTTAAACTTTTTTATTATTAAAAAACAAGGTAGAACACCAAAAAATATAATAAAATCCAAATAATAATAAATGTTTAAGAAATCAAATCCTTGAAAAGGACACTAAAAATTTTTATTCATTAGTAACTATTTTTTTTTCTTTGATAGCTAATTTGATTTAATTGAAACAAACATATATCTTTAATTTCATTAATCAATTTAATCAATTCAAGATGAGTTTATTGGTGTAATACATGAAGGAAATTATTGAGCTAGACACTATTCACTTTTCAAAAAATATTTTTTATCGAAGAAATTCCAAACAGCTTAGGCCAAGATGAGTCCATTGAACAAGAACAAGTGAAAAAACTAGGAGAAAGGGAAAAGTTTACCTCCCTTTCTGTAGTTTCGCCGGTTCTTTATTAAAAAAAACTATTTTTCGAAATTGATTTAAAAGCATAGTTTTTAGAAACTTTTTATGCAGTTAATTAAAGGCAAAATATTTAGGAATAATCAAAATAAAGAAAAGGAAATAAGTTTAGTTCTAATTTAATTAATCAATTACAGTTATATAATTTTAACCCAGTCTATTCACATAACATATTTAAATTTCTTCAAGATGTTCGAAAAGAATTCTGTTTTATTTTATTTTGGCTTTTAAGTATGATTAAAATCTGCTTATTTTTATTCATTTAAAAATAAATAAAAATTTTTAAAAATAGATTTTTTCACTATCTATTTACGTGCTCAAAAAATAAAGTTAAAAAAGTAAAAAAATATGCTTTTATTGATTGAATTAACCAATTTTTTTGCAAATACTTGAACTTTAAAAAAACTTAGCGTCCCCTAACGTCAAGTTATTTTTCTTTTTGAATTTCTTAATTTTCTTAATTTTCATACTCTTCTATATCTTTTCACAACTTTTTATATCTCATTTATTTAAACTTTACGAAAAAATATATTTCTTTGAGTATTTCTTCCCAGTAAAATTAAAACGATGATTAATTGATGAAAATTGAAAGATGCATCATCAATGAGTTAGGAAACATGTCATTTAAATTCTACAATGAAAATTATTATTTATTTTTTTTAAGTCAAGTCAATGTCTTGAGTGAACCGGGAAGGTAAATGCTAAATTAATAATAAGTATCTTAAGTGTTAAAAAAAATTAAGTCAAAACTTTGACTTATAAAGTTAAAGTCAAGTCAAGTCAAAAGACTTTAATTTTTTTTTGAAAAAAAGTCTTTTGACTTGACTTAAATTTTTTTTATGGAAAAAAAGTCTTTTGATTTGACTTTAAATTTTTCTTCAACTCAAGTCTCTGACTTGACTTTCAAAAGACTTTAAAAATACTTTTTTTTTTGACTTTTGCACAAGTCTGATTGAAAGTAACTCAACAAAATCTTTCGTTTTCTGACGTTGCTAACTGCTAACCATTGATAAAGTAAGAAAAATTTTTGTTCTTATGACCAAAATGCATGACCACATATTTTGATGAATTGAAGAGAAGAAGCCAATCTTGAGTCAATTCAGATACCATTTGAGTGAAAATTTTAGTTTCATTTGTTTATTATTGTTTTATGTTTAGATTCAAATTTGATGTTCAAAACTTTAATGATGTAAACAACTTTTTAGAAAAAGACAATTTATAAGCTTTTCAGCATAGAATTTTAAAAGTGCTCGGATGAGTGGCGCTGTTTATGATGAACGTCCCACGTGCTTCTTAGGGGAAGACGCCGTCATAACTATGCCATATGCCGGTCCCAAGCCCGGATGAAAAAATAGGAGGGTGACAAAAATTAAAAATTTTAAGTAAAATATTTTAAACTTTTTTATTAATAAAAAAACAAGGTAGAACACCAAAAAAATATAATAAAACCCAAATAATAATAAATGTTTAAAAAATCAAATCCTTGAAAAAAACATTAAAAATTCTAAATGAACATTTCTTTTAAATCCATTGTAGCATTTAAATTTATTCAGATTATTTTTGATTATTTGATCAATATTATTTGAATATCGTTTTTTGAACAAAAAATTCTTGTAATTTTTTAATTTGTTTTTCAAGTTAACAAATTAAGATTTAAGAGATCAATTAAAAGAAGGATTAAAAAATATTATTTAAACCAATTTTAAGTCAAATAAGCTTTTATTAAAAAAATATTTTAAGCCACCGTAACTCTGCCGTAAGCCGGTCCCAAGCCCAGGATGAGAAAAGAGGAGGGTGGTGGCAGCCACGCTATGTGGTCTTCTACGAGTCCGAAGAAGAGCTGTATTATGAGTACATAGATCTACGGATCTTTGTCCTAGTCTTGTCGTATGAGGGTGCCGCTGGCTTGACCAACATCCAGTATAGAATCTTAGCAGAGCGAGAACTTGTTTTACAGCTGACCCTCTTTGGATAGCCGTAACTTTGGAAGCGCTAAAGTTTTTTAACAAATTAAGATTTAAGAGATCAATTAAAAGAAGGATTAAAAAATATTATTTAAACCAATTCTAAGTCAAATAAGCTTTTATTAAAAATATACATTAATTGGCGCTTGGTTATTTTTTTAGTCTTTTTATAAAGTTTATCTACAAAAATTAAACCCTAAACCAATTTCAGTGTTTTTTCCATTTAATTCTAGACATTATCACTTAAATATAAAACAAAGTTACTTATTCCATTTAAATTTTAGCTTTCTAAAGAAAATTCCATTTAGAAATATCCTTTAAAAATAAAGCTTTATTATCAAGTTATAACAAAATTAATAATTCTGATGATGAATTAGCAAAAACATTTTATTTTGTCTTTATTCGATTAACTCGAACCGACGGCTAGCTCAAGTCTCGACGAGCTCGAGTTAACCGTAAATCTCTGTTATCATTAAAATAACCAAAAAGTACAAAAAATAGCAGGGTCAAATAAAATATTATTATCTTAAATTACAAAAAGTACAAATAGGAGGTTGTGTTTTTTATAGTAGGATCTTATTCATGAGACTCATTGATAAATTTTTATTAGATATTTTATAAATTAAAAAATTGAATAGCTGAATAATTGAATAGATAGTTTTATAATTTAATAAGTAAAAAAGTTAAAAATTGTTAAATTGAAAGATTGAAAGGATGAAATTTAAGTTACGGAAAATTCACTAGTGTCCATGAATTAAAATGTTTGAGAACATTCTTGCGGCCTTTGAGTTTTAAAATAATACTTCATTACATTCGATCCTTGATTTAACGAATGACTTGGTTCCAAAAAAAGTGCTTTCGTTGTATCAAAATTTATATGTTAAAAGATAGGAAAATTTTTTTAAGAATTTCAAAAATTTTTATTTATAAAATGAAAAAATAAAAATAGAAATAATAAATTTAAAGTTACTTTGAAAAATATTCAGTTATCGTTTTTTGTTTTTTTCATCCTTTTCATCTAAAAAAGTTTCCATATTTAATAAAGTATTTACAAAAGTTTCACAATCTTCGTTTTTTCTCAAAAATAAATTTCAAAGCTCTTTAATTTTATCGCATTTCATTGACTTGTAAACATTTGTTCTCTCTGGGAATGCCTTGTTAAATAATCACTTTCGTCAGCATTGAATATATCATTGATGTTGTAATCCTTTATTAAATCTGACAAGATACTTAAAATGTCTTGTTACTTAAAATCGTGGAGATTGTTGAGGGATTTACGCCAAATTGTAGAGCAATCGAAGTAGTTGTTTTTTTTCTTCAACACTCATCTTAATTAATTCTAATTTTGTTTCTAAACTTAATTTTTTTCTTTTTTTTTTACTTGATTATTTCCGTTCATTTTCAATTTTTTTTGATTGACAATAGGTAGATTTTTTTTATTTGTTTATCTGTACCGATCTAATGCTCCTTCAGAATAAAAATATATATAACAAAAAAATTAAAATAAAGTTAAATAAGATAAAAAAAATAAAAATATTAAAAAAAAAAATTATATTGGAGGGGGCATCATATTTCAGCTTCAAAATAGATCGAACTGCTTAATTTTGAATAACTTGTATTTTTTTGATGTTAGTAGTAGTAGTAGTAGTAGTTTCGACTGTAGCTGGCTAGTCAGCGAGTGTGCTGACATGGCACACTAAGACAGCTGATGTGATTGATTGCTGCTCATCCAGCAATCAATGCCTACTTTAAAACTGTTAACATTGGGGGCTTCAACTAATTGATTTGGCAGCGAGTTCCATATGCTAGCGGTTCTGTTGAAAAAAAAGTTATCTCTATGTTGGAGCCTTGAAATTTCTTTGTGATATTTAAAGCAGTGACCTCTTCCTTGGTTTTTAGTGACATTAAAATTGTTGCTTTTTTCAACCAATTCTATTCCATGCATGAACTTGTATAATTGAATCAGATCACCTCTTTTTCTTCTTTCCATCAGATTAGGAATGTTCAAAGCCTTCAATCTGCTTTCATACGGTTTGTTTCTAATTGCAGAAACAAATTTCGTAGCTCTGCGTTGAATCCTTTCAACATTCTCACAGTCATACTTAAGAATTGGAGACCATACAGGCACCGCAAATTCCAAAAGAGGACGAACAAAAGTTAAATACAGAGATCTAAATAACTTACAATCAAAACGAGCAAATGATTTCCTAATGCGACCTAGCATTTGATTTGCTTTGTATGTAGCCTTGATTTTTCCATTTCAGATTTGTATTAAAAATAACTCCAAGATCTCTTTCGATTTCTGACGTTGATAACTGCTTACCATTGATAAAATAAGGAAAATCTTTGTTTTTATGACCATAATGCATGACCACACATTTTGATGTGTTGAAGAGAAGAAGCCAATCTTCAGTCCACTGTTAGTTTCTGAGAATGAATTTAAACAAGGAAAAGAATAATCCAAGATTGATCCTATCAACGATTTGTAAAGATAACCTAATGTTTTTGGTTTTAGACCCCATTTCCTATTTGAGAGATATTTAATTATATTAAGCCTTGATAAAATAAATGGTAGTCGGAAAATTAGTTTTTTATACAGTGCTTTTATAAAATGTCCAGAATCGACTAAATTACGTAATTTTACGTAATTTTACATTATTTTACGTAAAATTACGTAAGCTTACATTAAAATACGTAAATTTTGGTAAAACCATCCCAAAATGCTTACGACCAAAAAAATCAGGTTTTTGGTAAGAAAAATGTAAAAATTGACCATTTTAAAATAAAAAAAACTCAATATTGCTTACCGTTTCTTACTAAATTTTACGTAAAATTACACAATTTTATGTAAAATTTGGTAAAATTTAGTAAAATTCTGAAATAAAAATAAAAATTTTAGAATAACCTAAAATAAAAAAAACTAAAATGCAACACTTTCAAAAAGACTTAAAATTAAAATATATTTTAGCGAAAAATTTTATTTATTACTAATCTTTTCATAAGGAAAAGATTTTTTAATTATTTAACTAATCACCACCGTTTTTTATTACAATATCCATTATCTTTAGTTAAAATTAAATTAAAAATTTTATAAATTTAAATTTTTTTAACATACTTAAAAATATCCTGGAAAAATTTCGAAAATAAAAAGTAAGTTTATAAATAACTTTAAAAAACCGAAAGTTTATTTTCCCTCGAAAATACGTTCTAGCAGACTCCTCTTTCAATGAATGTCGGCGTAAGGCTGATCGTTGCATAATCACAGAGCGATCAGTAGAAAAAAAAAGTTAATTTAACATTAATAATTATTAATAAAAAAAAATTAGTAATAAATAAAATTTTTCGCTAAAATATATTTTAATTTTAAGTCTTTTTAAAAGTGTTGCATTTTAGTTTTTTTTTATTTTTCATTTCGTTAAAGAAGGGTATTTTTCAAAAGAAAGAGATTATCTGGTTACGAAAATTGCTTTTCGTTAAAGCAAGGATCGATTGTGGTAAATTATTTTTAAAGACTTAAACCCGTAAATAAAATTTTCAATTAATTTAATAGGTATTTACATTTAGAATAAATTTATTTTAAAATAAATATTTTAAAAATTAAAATCAGCCGAATAGCTCTCAAGACTAAAATTAAACATGCTCGGATATCCCATACTTCTGTTCATAAGAGTTGCTCTACTTTTACTCCTTGCTGCGTGACACTCACAATCTCTATACTTGTAAATTTTAATTTTAAAATTAAAACTTCTCGATTTGAATTTATTTCTAGCTTCATTAGTCAAATCCCCATTCGACTCAGAACACAAACTAAATTTCTTATTAGCCTCTGCCTCTATGCACACCAAATGCAACCGGTTGCCAGTAAAATCAAAGTCCAGAACATTGGCCATATTGTTCTCCGCTTTGGCCAAAACCTTCACAAACTTTCCACTCAAATAATCAAATTCTATTAAGTTCAAATTAACCACGTCATAGACCAGCACTCTTTTTAGATCAACTGAAAACTTTAAACAATTAAACTTGACCAAACAAACTCCTGGAAAGTATTGACTTTCCAATTTTATTTTTCTCAAAAAGCTCATTTTTTTAATAAACTGCGACTTGACCGTGTCCTCTTGGTCATTCAGATCAATCTTGTAGAACTTGAGACTTAGTCCGGACTCGGACCTGCGCACTGAAATAAACTCAGTGCCGCTCTCGTTCACCAGCACATTCTTCAAATCATTTAAATTAAAATTTCTCAGCTTCAAAAAGTTGATTATCTCATTGTAATCATTCAGAATGTAGACAAAGCCGGTCTCGGTGCTCACTGCAATCACCGAGGCCAATGCGGCCGAAGCCACCTTGACTGGCTTGTCGTTCAGAGCCACTGTTTTGTTGAATGTAAACTCTGTGCCTGATTTGAGGGCGCTGAGCTTTTGATATCTGCCTCGGAGCCTTGTTTCATTGAATATTTGCAGCCTGCAATTGTTCTTGTCGGCCACATAAAGCCGGCCAATTTCGTTTATGACCATGTCCGATGGCTCGTTGAACTGGGACTTTTGGCTGCCAAACGTACCAATTTGGTACTTGAATACGAGCTCTTTGTTGAAGACTATGAGCCGGTGAGCGAATGAGTCGAGGACAATGACGTCCTCGTTGTAAGTAGTGATCACCGAGCTGGGCCAGTATATGTTGCCGTATGCTGGATCGTTGTTGTTGAGTGTAATTTCTTTTATCACCTTGTTTTCGGTGTCACTGGTGCTTGAGACGGACTTTTTGTCATCGTTCTCCTCTTGTCTCAGATAGTTTGGATAGAACGAGTACACAGATGATTTTGTCTTTGCCAAAAGAGTGCTTAGTAGTGATGCGTCGTACAGGCTGCTGCGGGACTGGTACTTCAAGTTTTCTAGACGACAATCGTGTTGGATGTAGTTCAAGCCTTCAGATGGTAGTATAAAATTTCGTTTCATAGTTTTATAAGTTTTAAAATTTTCTATTGAAGAATTTTGGCAAATATTCGGAAATTGTTTACTAATTTCTATAGTTAGAACTTACCTTTGGGAAATAAAATAAAGTTTTGATTACAGGTATAATTTTCTCTAACAACCATATATATGGAATTGTTAAGCTGTGTTTTTATTTTCTGAAGAAATAAAATAATTAACTTTTATTAGGAGTCTAATGTGTGCTTGGAAAAGAAACTGTTCTAGTAAGGACATTATAAATTCAAAAAAAATGTGAAATGAATGTTTATTTTGTCAAAAAATAAAATAAATTTATTATTTATTGACAACGAGAAATTGCTGAAGAAATAAAAAATCGCGTATAATATATTAAAAAATCAAAAATAATATTTCCTAGAACAAAAATACTGATATGAGTGTCAATTATTTTTTGTTAGTACAATTTAATTAAATAATGCTAATTTGATTTTGACCGAAGATGATATACACCAAGTATTCCAGAATCAATTTGATAAAATTAGAAATTTCAGAGAAATTTAATTGTTTACATCTCATATTTTACTAACAGATTAAATAAAGTTTATTAAAGCAAAATTTTAATTTATTTAATTTATTATTAATTTATTAGTATTTTTTTTATTTTTTTATCGTAACTCATTATTTCTTTATTAATTTCGACATTTAAAAATATATTTTTTTACGCGTATGATATTTTTTATTTTTTTTTTATTAACTTAATTTAAAAAAAACTTCTATAATCTTTTTATAATTTATAACTTTATATTGAAATAAGTTCTAAATTTTTCAGTATTCTATTAATACATTTAGGTAAATTGTATATAATACTTTTATCAAATATGATTGAGTTAGTAACTATTTTTTTTCTTTGATAGCTAATTTGATTTAATTGAAAAAAACATATATCTAAAAAAAATTTTTTATTTCATTAATCAATTTAATCAATTCAAGATGAAATTATTGGTGTAATACATGAAGGAAATTATTGAGCTAGACAATATTCACTATTCAAAAAATGTCTTCTATCGAAAAAATTAAAAATTCTAAATGAATATTTCTTTTAAATCCATTGTAGCATTTAAATTTATTCAGATTATTTTTGATTTATTTGATCAATATTATTTGAATATAGTTTTTTGAACAAAAAATTCTTGTAATTTTTAAATTTGTTTTTAAAGTTAACAAATTAAGATTTAAGAGATCAATTAAAAGAAGGATTAAAAAATATTATTTAAACCAATTTTAAGTCAAATAAGCTTTTAATAAAAATATAAGGCCACCGTAACTCTGCCGTAAGCCGGTCCCAAGCCCAGGATGAGAAAAGAGGAGGGTGGTGGCAGCCACGCTATGTGGTCTTCTACGAGTCCGAAGAAGAGCTGTATTATGAGTACATAGATCTACGGATCTTTGTCCTAGTCTTGTCGTATGAGGGTGCCGCTGGCTTGACCAACATCCAGTATAGAATCTTAGCAGAGCGAGAACTTGTTTTACAGCTGACCCTCTTTGGATAGCCGTAACTTTGGAAGCGCTAAAGTTAAGACATTCTAAATTGAGAATGTCGCTTGGTTTGTGGTTCCAAGCTAGTCTAAATAGTTGCCGAGTTCGCAGCCAAATTAAAAGTGCTCGGATGAGTGGCGCTGTTTATGATGAACGTCCCACGTGCTTCTTAGGGGAAGACGCCGTCATAACTATGCCATATGCCGGTCCCAAGCCCGGATGAAAAAATAGGAGGGTGACAAAAATTAAAAATTTTAAGAAAAATATTTTAAACTTTTTTATTATTAAAAAACAAGGTAGAACACCAAAAAAATATAATAAAATCCAAATAATAATAAATGTTTAAGAAATCAAATCCTTGAAAAGGACACTAAAAATTTTTATTCATTAGTAACTATTTTTTTTTCTTTGATAGCTAATTTGATTTAATTGAAACAAACATATATCTTTAATTTCATTAATCAATTTAATCAATTCAAGATGAGTTTATTGGTGTAATACATGAAGGAAATTATTGAGCTAGACACTATTCACTTTTCAAAAAATATTTTTTATCGAAGAAATTCCAAACAGCTTAGGCCAAGATGAGTCCATTGAACAAGAACAAGTGAAAAAACTAGGAGAAAGGGAAAAGTTTACCTCCCTTTCTGTAGTTTCGCCGGTTCTTTATTAAAAAAAACTATTTTTCGAAATTGATTTAAAAGCATAGTTTTTAGAAACTTTTTATGCAGTTAATTAAAGGCAAAATATTTAGGAATAATCAAAATAAAGAAAAGGAAATAAGTTTAGTTCTAATTTAATTAATCAATTACAGTTATATAATTTTAACCCAGTCTATTCACATAACATATTTAAATTTCTTCAAGATGTTCGAAAAGAATTCTGTTTTATTTTATTTTGGCTTTTAAGTATGATTAAAATCTGCTTATTTTTATTCATTTAAAAATAAATAAAAATTTTTAAAAATAGATTTTTTCACTATCTATTTACGTGCTCAAAAAATAAAGTTAAAAAAGTAAAAAAATATGCTTTTATTGATTGAATTAACCAATTTTTTTGCAAATACTTGAACTTTAAAAAAACTTAGCGTCCCCTAACGTCAAGTTATTTTTCTTTTTGAATTTCTTAATTTTCTTAATTTTCATACTCTTCTATATCTTTTCACAACTTTTTATATCTCATTTATTTAAACTTTACGAAAAAATATATTTCTTTGAGTATTTCTTCCCAGTAAAATTAAAACGATGATTAATTGATGAAAATTGAAAGATGCATCATCAATGAGTTAGGAAACATGTCATTTAAATTCTACAATGAAAATTATTATTTATTTTTTTTAAGTCAAGTCAATGTCTTGAGTGAACCGGGAAGGTAAATGCTAAATTAATAATAAGTATCTTAAGTGTTAAAAAAAATTAAGTCAAAACTTTGACTTATAAAGTTAAAGTCAAGTCAAGTCAAAAGACTTTAATTTTTTTTTGAAAAAAAGTCTTTTGACTTGACTTAAATTTTTTTTATGGAAAAAAAGTCTTTTGATTTGACTTTAAATTTTTCTTCAACTCAAGTCTCTGACTTGACTTTCAAAAGACTTTAAAAATACTTTTTTTTTTGACTTTTGCACAAGTCTGATTGAAAGTAACTCAACAAAATCTTTCGTTTTCTGACGTTGCTAACTGCTAACCATTGATAAAGTAAGAAAAATTTTTGTTCTTATGACCAAAATGCATGACCACATATTTTGATGAATTGAAGAGAAGAAGCCAATCTTGAGTCAATTCAGATACCATTTGAGTGAAAATTTTAGTTTCATTTGTTTATTATTGTTTTATGTTTAGATTCAAATTTGATGTTCAAAACTTTAATGATGTAAACAACTTTTTAGAAAAAGACAATTTATAAGCTTTTCAGCATAGAATTTTAAGAAATATTTTTACTATATTTTTAAAAGCCTGACCCCTTACTTACACTCAATTTTATATGGCTGATCCCCAGTATTTGTCCAGGAAGAAAATTTCATCTATTGAGTTACGAGCATGTTACGTAAATGATAAAAAAGAGAAAAAGAATAGCAAAACTAGAAATGAAAATTAGCCTCATTTAAGTTTATTGTATTTTTACAATTAAAATATTCAGTGGTAAGAAGGGGTCAGATTTTTGAAAATACAAAAAAATTCAATTTTCAATCGAAAATAATTTTATCAAAAAATTTTTAAAATCTTGGAAAAAAAAACTTATTTTATTTTCTAAAAGTAAAACATCTAAAAAAATATTTTCTTTGTGAAATAAATGGGGGTCAGTGTTTTAGTGGGACCCTATTTTTTCTAAAATTAAAATAAAATTAAAAATAAATTTTTTTTGATATTTTTGACTCTAAAATTAAATTTAAATAAATATTAAATGAAAAAAATTATTCAACTAATTCAATTTAATGATGGTTTTAAATAACAAAAAAAATCAATGCTAAAAGGCTTTTTATTCGTGGAGGCTTGCGCCTTGACGAATTTTTTTAATCTAGTTACCATGGCAAAAAATAAATATTAAAATTTTACAATTTGAATTATTATAATTCAGGCTAATCGAGTAATCAAACTCTTGTTATATTTTAGATATTTTGCGTTTTAGCAGCCAAGTCTTAGGCAAAAATGGCACAAGTCCTCAATCAGAATTCATCGGGCTCATACACATTCTCCAGCCAGCCCCGTGCTGTCCAGCAGCGCAAAAAGTACAAAGAACAATGGAAATTGCAGCCAGAAGACCAGTTGAATCAGTATGGAAACATAATGTATGACCGTCGAGTCATCCGCGGCAACACATATGCCCTGAACACGCTGCCAGCCACGTCCCAGCCAGACCCCATCGAAATACAGCGACAACAGGAAGAACGCAAACGAGCTCTTGCTCGGAGACGCGCCAAGGAGCAGGCCAGGCGGCACACACCTGAGCCCATCGAGGGCAGAAAGCACATTCCCATTCAAACCGAACTCTATTTGGAAGAATTGTCCGACCGGGTCGAAGAGGTCGATGTAGATGTTCAAACTGATGCCTTTTTGGACAGACCGCCGTCTCCGCTCTTCATTCCGGCCAAGACCGGGGTCGACCAGGCCACTCAAATACTGGAGGGTGAGCTGTTCGACTTTGACCGAGAGGTTAAGCCAATATTGGAAGTGTTGGTGGGAAAGACCATTGAGCAAAGTTTGCTGGAAGTAATGGAAGAAGAGGAGCTGGCCGCGTTGCGTAAACAACAGCGCGAGTATGAAGAGCTGCGCAATGCAGAAAAGGTTGAACAACAGCGGCTGGAAGAGCAGGAAAGGCGGCTGAGAGAGGAGAAGCACAGGAGAATGAAGCAAGCTGCCGATGTGCTCAGAATGGAAAAAGAAACGGCAGAAAAACTAGCGGCCAAGGCTTTTGCCAAAAGCTATTTGGCCGATTTGGTGCCTTCTGTGTTCAACAATCTCAGGGAAAATGGATATTTCTACGACCCGGTGCAAAGAGACTTGGAAACTGGTTTCATGTCTTGGATAATGGATAGCACTATGGAAGAGTTGAATAGCGCAATGGTTGGAAGACTTTTACTGGACAGTGTGCTGAGGGAAGTGGTCGCTAAGAGAAGTCAAGATTATGTTGAATTAATTGAAAAATTGAAAGAGATGGCCGAGCAACCGCCAGTAGTGGATGAATTGGCCACTCAGCCGATCAATGAAGAGACTAATAATAATTTGGATACGACTATGCCGCAAGAGGATACAAATGGTGAACCAAATGAAGCATCTAATATAGGCGATGGAAATGAAGCAAATGAAGAAATGGAATAAAATTTGTTTATTTGATTTTTTTTTTTAAATAAATTTTTTTAAAATTGTTTATTTTTATTTACAAAGTTTTATTAACTATTTATTTATCAAAATGAGTCTTGAATTTTAGTAATACAGTTTAGTTTGGTTAAAATGAAAATTAATTTTTTTGTCGAAAATTTATCCTGATTTTTGATTCCTTTTTTAATGAAATAAAGAAAAATATTTTAATTTATTTTTCCAAATTATTATTTTGTTATTAATTTCAAGTGAATAAAGAGTACGTCCATTCTAAGACGTAAAGTCAAAAAGGATGAATAGAAGACACTGGGGAAGTTTTATTTATTACAATTATGACTACCAAATTTAAGATTATTTAAATTCCATCTAAAAAATTTAATTTCAAAAATTTTACTTAACTTTTACTTTTACTTTTACTTAATTATTTTCAATTTCGAGCTCAAAAATTTGAAAATGACTGGCTACGCCTCTGTCTCATTATATTGATATTTTGTTGGGTAATTAATATTTCCTGTGTAAATCAAAATTAATTTTTATTTGAATTTAGTGAAACGTATTTTGTTTCATGCTATTTCATCATCAAATTTTATAAAGTTCAATTTTGTCAAATTTAATTAATGAAGAAAGATTTTAATTTCAAAATTTTATTATTAAAGTTTTGTAATTAAGCCTTTAATTTCTAGATTTGATTTGTATTTTGTACTGTCGTTTTAGATGTTTTTATAAAAGGTTTTTGAAAGATCCAGATACACAGGTCATCTGCAAAAATTGCTATTTTTATGTTTTCTGTTAATTCAAATTGTTGTCATTTTTTTAATATTTCAACATCTTCACCAAAATACAATTCAAATCGGTATAATTGATCTTTTTTATTTCTCATTTTGATTTAATTTGATCACGAGGAAATGAAATCTATAAAAAAATTTAATTAAATGATTTTTTTTTCTATATGGCAAATTTTTTTATTAAATTGGATGGTTAATATAAATATTTTTAAATGCAAAAGTATTTCAAAAAAATAAAAATACAAATAGAAAAGGTTTTAAAAAAGTGTTGAATAAAAGTAATTTACCATGCGTCAATTTTCTACTAAAAATTTCGATGGATTTTTTTTTCTATGTAAATTTTCCGTGCAAAAACTTTCTATGAAAGATTTCGACAAAAAATTTAATTTTTTCTATTAAATTTTTTCTATTAAATTTTTTCTGTGGATCGGTAAAGTGCCGAAATTCATATTCATTCGACTCTTTAAAAATCATAAATTTACTTAACACTAGAAGTACTAAACATTTTTTGAACCCTTTCTTTTCTACCAAACCAAATGACCAAACTTAAGGCTTCTTAAGATGTTCACCTTTTTAAAATATGAAAATTAATATTTCAATATTTAAGACAAATTTTTACCCTAAGTGACCTAAGAGACCTTTAAAGTTATAGCATTTTTTCAAGCTATTTTTAACAACTATCACCACCAACTCACCAACTAGAAAAAAATGAAAATTAGGAAATCATATCAGTCTTTTAGAATATGATTACCTAAATCCTTTAGCTTGCTAAATTTAACCATATTAGCACCATTATCAGTAACAATCCTGACAATTTTTTCAAGAATTGAATTTAACTCCATTTTAATTCTTATGCCAGATACTACGCCAACTATAGGTTTACATGCCAAAACTAAACTTTTGAAATTAAAAAATTCATCAGTAAAATGGCAAGTTATTCCAATAAATGTACGGAATCTAAGATCCGTCCAAGCATCTAGAGTCAGCGAAGCATACTTTACATTTTTTGAGAATATTTTTAGGGTCACAAAGCATGTTTTCAAAAAAAAAAATAAAAAAGTTAATTGTCTTCTGATTTAGCTTCTTCTTAAATGCCTTAAAAATTTTGAAGTATTGAACAATAAATCGCCGACAAAATCTGAACAAATTTTTTAGAAAAAATGCACCGTCAATTAATAAAATCAATGGCCAGGTAAATAAATTTGACGAACAAAATAAAAAGTTTTCAAAATAATTTTTATTAATTAAAAATGTCAATAAACAAATAAAATTCATTCATTGTTTAATTTCTTGCTTTTAAATTATATTGAAATCAACTTTACATCCTGAGTCTGATACTTGGCCTTTCTACCGCGACCCTAGAGTAGACAGGACCCTTTTTTTGTCCAATTTTCGAAAAATCTTACAACTTTAATTGTAAAATTATTTTTATCTAATCTTAAGCTATCAATGTATTCATTACACTTATCATCGCATTCTAATGAATCTACAAGCAGTTCTTCGGCTTCATTTTTACTTAACCAAAATTCATATAGCATTTGGCGTTGTGTATTTTCATACGAACCTTGCAAAAATTACAAAAATAAAATTCTATTTCATTAATTTAAATTGAAAATATTGAGTTTTTTAAACTTTGATGATGAAACAACACGAAGCAAAATATGTTTCACTAAATTCGAAAAAAAAAAATTTATTTTTGCACGAAAATTCACAATGCCTTAACATTTTAATAGATATTTAAGTAAAATTAAATTCAAAAATGAATTTTATTATAAATAAAAAAAAGGCATGTAATTATTAATTTTTTAATTAATATTGAAATAAAAAACAAAATTACTGAAATAAGGAACAAACGCATTTTATTGTTTATTTCTATTATAATAAAAAAGGTACAAAAATACAAAAAAAATACAATTTATAACAACCTAAAACAAAAATAATTAAACATAGACAAAAAATATTCAATTTACTTTTTTTTTGTTTGATTCAACTGGTCTTCTGCGTTTTGCTTAACTTGGGGCTATGGAGTAACGATTGGGGTTTCTTCAAGACGAATTCTTTTTGATATTGGCTCTTGTACAGGCGGATCGTCCGAGTCTGATTCTGTGTTACGAAAACTACAGAAAGGGAGGTAAACTTTTACCTTTTTCCTAGTTTTTTCACTTGTTCTTGTTCAATGGACTCATCTTGGCTTAAGCTGTTTGGAATTTCTTCGATAAAAGACATTTTTTGAAAAGTGAATATTGTCTAGCTCAATAATTTCCTTCATGTATTGCACCAATAATCTCATCTTGAATTGATTAAATTGATTAATGAAATAAAAAATTTATTTAGATATATGTTTGTTTCAATTAAATCAAATTAGCTATCAAAGAAAAAAAAATAGTTACTAATGAATAAGAATTTTTAATGTTTTTTTCAAGGATTTTATTTTTTAAACATTTATTATTATTTGGGTTTTATTATATTTTTTTGGTGTTCTACCTTGTTTTTTTATTAATAAAAAAGTTTAAAATATTTTACTTAAAATTTTTAATTTTTGTCACCCTCCTATTTTTTCATCCGGGCTTGGGACCGGCATACGGCATAGTTATGACGGCGTCTTCCCCTAAGAAGCACGTGGGACGTTCATCATAAACAGCGCCACTCATCCGAGCACTTTTAATTTGGCTGCGAACTCGGCAACTATTTAGACTAGCTTGGAACCACAAACCAAGCGACATTCTCAATTTAGAATGTCTTAACTTTAGCGCTTCCAAAGTTACGGCTATCCAAAGAGGGTCAGCTGTAAAACAAGTTCTCGCTCTGCTAAGATTCTATACTGGATGTTGGTCAAGCCAGCGGCACCCTCATACGACAAGACTAGGACAAAGATCCGTAGATCTATGTACTCATAATACAGCTCTTCTTCGGACTCGTAGAAGACCACATAGCGTGGCTGCCACCACCCTCCTCTTTTCTCATCCTGGGCTTGGGACCGGCTTACGGCAGAGTTACGGTGGCTTAAAATATATTTTAAATAAAAGCTTATTTGACTTAAAATTGGTTTAAATAATTTTTTTTAATCCTTCTTTTAATTGATCTCTTAAATCTTAATTTGTTAACTTTAAAAACAAATTAAAAAAATTACAAGAATTTTTTGTTCAAAAAACGATATTCAAATAACATATAAACGAATCTACCCCCTTATCTAATTTATTGGATTAAGATCGTTTCTAGATTTAAGATCTTTTATAGTAAGTGTAAATGGTCATTTTAGTGATCAGTACTCTATAAAAGCAGGAGTTCCACAAGGGTCAGTAATTAGTCCACTTCTTTTCAGTATTTTTATAAATGACATTCCAAAAAGAATCAAAACAAACTGTCAATACTCTCTTCTTTTTGCAGATGATTTGGCTACTTTTTTTATTTTCAAAAAGTTAGGAAATCTTGAAAACACGATCAATAAGTACTTAAACGAAGTTGAAAAATGGCTTTTCAAATGGAAAATGAAAATTTCTATTGAAAAGTCATGTTACATGATCTTTGAGAAAAAAACAAAAATTAAAATCAATCTTGACCTTAAAATTAATGATAACAATTTAAATAAAGAGGAAAAAGTCAAATTCTTAGGCATCACACTAGACTCAAAACTTACATTTAGTCCAATGGTGGATGAATTAAAAGAACGCTGTAATTCAAGGCTTAATATAATAAAATACCTCTCAAATAGGAAATGGGGTCTAAAACCAAAAACATTAGGTAATCTTTACAAATCTTTGATAGGATCAATCTTGGACTATTCTTTTCCTTGTTTAAATTCATTCTCAGAAACTAACGTCAAAAAAATACAAGTTATTCAAAATTCAGTAGTTCGATCTATTTTGAAGCTGGAATATGATACTTCCTCCAATATTATGCACCAAGAGGCCTTCAATAAACTTAAACTACTAACAGTTTCAAATCGACTCTTTGAGTTGAGTGAGAGATATGTCAGAACAGGATTGAGTCATTCTGTTCCACTGGTCGTCAGACTGGTGGAAGAATTTAGAGAAGGTTTCGAATCAAGATTTATCGAATATCCTACTCCATTGTGTAATTGCTACCTTACTATTTATTCTTTTTCAAAAAGTTCACGAAAGTTTCGTGAACTTCCAAATATTTAAACATGTCTAACCACTAGATATTTGAATATATCGTTTTTAATTTTTTTTTATTACTTAGACTTATTTATCCTTTTTTAATATTTTTATTAATTTTTTATTTTTTTTTTTATATATACATTTTTATTCTGAAGGAGCACTAGCTCGGTACAGATAAACAAATAAATAAATAAATAAAAACTAACTCAATCATATTTGATAAAAGTATTAGATACAATTTACCTAAATGTATTAATAGAATACTGAAAAATTTAGAACTACTTTCAATATAAAGTTATAAATTATAAAAAGATTATAGAAGTTTTTTTAAATTAAGTTACAGTACATAAAGGAAAGTCGCAGAATCGGTAAAATTACATTATTTTACGTAATTTTACATTAAAATTATGTAAGATTACATAATCTTACATAAAAAAAAGGCCATTTTTGAGAAAAAAACAGAAATTTTAAATTTTTTTCAAAAAACAACATTAATTTTTTGAAAATAAAAATCTTACAAAATATTACCTTTTCTTACATTTTCTTTCGTAATTTTACACAGAATACTTTTTTTTTACACAGAATACTATTTTACTAAGAATATAACATTTTTGGTAATATTTTGTTATTAAATGTAAGTTAATAAAAAACTTTTTAAAATTTCTGTTTTTTTCTCAAAAATGACCTTTTTTTTGGCCGTAAGCGTTTTACAGCATTATTACAGAATCTAATGTAATTTTACGTAATTTTACATCATTTTATGTAAATTTACATTTTCTTACCTACTACATATGATGTAAGATTATGTAATCTTACATAATTTTAATGTAAAATTACGTAAAATAATGTAATTTTACCGATTCTGCGACTTTCCTTTATGTACTGTAATAAAAAAAATAAATAAAAAAAACATATAATATAATATATAATCTAATACTTTTCTTATCATCTTTTTTTACTCCTTTTATTTTTGTAAAAATCTAAATTTTAAAATTTGAGGGTTTAAACAAAAGCCAAGGCTATTTGGACAAACCCAGGGGCATTCCCCCCACAATTATTTATTAAATAAATAAAATAAAATATCAATCATATTTGACATTATTTAATTTAATTATACTAACAAAAAATAATTGTCATTAACATCAGTATTTTTGTTTTTTTAATATATTATACGCGTAAAAAAAAATATATTTTTAATTGTCGAAATTAATAAAGAAATAAAGAGTTACGATAAAAAAATACTAATAAATTAAATAAATTAAAATTTTGCTTTAATAAACTTTATTTAACCTGTTAGAAAAATATGAGATGTAATTAATTAAATTTCTCTGAAATTTCTAATTTTATCAAATTGATTCTGGAATACTTGGTGTAAATCATCTTCGGTCAATTTAGACGAAGTAGTTGATTTTCTAATGGTAAGTAATGAATCATCAATTTTTTTGTTCCAGTTAATCAGTTCATCTTTGTAGCTGGCAAAAAACTGCTTCAATTCTTGATCTTTTTGTTTGTCAGCAAACCGAATCAAATCATTAAGCAAATCATTGTAGCGAGTGTCTTCTTTATGAAGATAATCGACCAATTCATAGGGAGTCAGTGAATGCAAGTCGACTTTTTTCTCTGTTTCAACATCAAATTTGCTCGCAATTAAATCTATCAAATTAACTTGACCATTTCTTTGTTTAATATAGTCCACGACTTTTTCGTCCATCTTATTTAAATCTTGTGCACACCAGTTAAAAAAATCACACAAACCATATTTGACTCCGTAGTGTAGATGACTGATGGAAGATAATGTGGTGCATTTATCGCTAAAGTATTTGAGGTAATTGAAAAAATGGTTCAATTTATCTTCGGTTTCCTTGGTTAAAGTTTTGGCTTGAGACATTTTTTAGTTTGAATTTAGAATTGTTAAGAATCTTAACTATTTATGCAAAAGATTTTAAAATATTTTTAGGTTTTAAATAAATTTATATTTTTAGATTCTTAAAATAATCTAAATTTACATTTTTAAAGTAAAAATTAAAATAAATATCTAAAAAAGTTTTTGTCATAATTTTAGACCATTATTTAATTTTTTCTCGGTCCATATCATCTAAAAAAGATTTTTCAAAAAAAATTCTGAGAATTGATAACGATCGATCACTCATTTTCGAAAAAATTCAACTTTTAAAAAAAATATTTAAAATTTATTCATTGTAGAAAATAAATTTGTTTTTCAGTAATATTACTCCTGATTTCTATTTTTTCCAGATTATTCATAACTGTTAAATTTTTCTAAAATAATAAAATTTTTCGTATTCAAAAAATATTGAATTTATTCAACTCTACTTCTTTAAAATTTTGGGTATTGCCTGGTATGTAACCAAGGGGGTCATGTAATATGTGACCTGGTGACTCATGTCAGTTTGGTGACCGGATATTTTATTTCGGGTCACACATTATACGATCATAGATACCAAAAATTTACAAATTTTAAGGTCACCAAAATTTAAATAATTCATAATTTTTAAAGACAAAAATTTTAAATTTCTCTTCTCATGTTAAAATAAGCTAAATAAAAATTATTCAAAAAAATGATATAGTAAATGTGAAATCTTCTTACAACTATTTAAAAAGCAGTGATTTATTTTTGAAAAAATTAATAAAATTGAAAAAGAAAATCGCGAATTATTCAATTATTTGGTTTCGCTAATTTTACCAATTCAAAATTTTACAAATAATTCTTGCTTGAAAAAAGGTAAAAAGATGGAATTAAAGGAACGAAAGCGTGAAAAAAATGCTAAAAATGAAATTTTATCGTGGATCGTTGAGGTTGACGAATCTTTGTACGCTTAAGTGAAACATCACAAGGATTTGATATAAAAATAATAAAAAAATTTATTTAATTAATTTATTTATTAATTAGGAAAGGATTTACTTTTTTATACTTAATTGAGTAATGTTGAATTTTTTTAAAGATTTTTCATAATAAAATTTATTAAATAGTTTGGAAAAGAAGCCAATTTTATATTTTTCTTACCAAAATCCTCATTTCTTTGGCCGTAAACATTCTAGAACGATTTTACTAAAAGTCACATATTTTAATGTAAGCTTACGTAATTTTCTGTAAAATTACGAATCCTTACCGACTAATATTCACTTAAGATTACGCAAGCTTACTAAAAATAATGTAAAGTTACGTAATTTAGCCCATTCTGCTCCTTTATAAGAGCACTGTACGTATTTTTCATTTTATTTGTGGTAATTTTGAATAAAAATATGGGTATAGATAATTTTACGCGTTTAATAATTGAAGCATTATTGCTTTTCACTCTTTGTTTGTTGAGCGATATACAATTTAAAATCTTAACACATATTCTGTATTTCTAAATTTTGTTCCTTACTTTTAATAATAATAATAATAAATAAATAAGCTATGATGTGCTAAGAACATGAAATGAGGGTTTAATCTCTATAAAATAGCTTTTATAAATCAATTTTATCAATTTTGTTTTTGAAAACCATAATTGAATTTGAGTTAACAATTTCTTCATCAAGTTTGTTCTTTACATTGATTGGGTCTACCTTGTTTTGTGATCAAAAGATCACCTTTTTAGTCGTCTGGTCCTAGTTACAGGGTTGGTGAACATTAAAGATCACTGATCACAGTCTTGACGTTTTTGTGACCTTAAATTTTTAAGAAAAAGAAAGAAAAATTTTGAATGTGACCATATGATTAAATGTTTGGTGCTTAAATTCTTTTAACTTGATAATTTTCTGATATGATGACCAGCAATCTGAAGGGTCAGGATTAAAATACCATAATAAAAGATTAAAAAACATATATCCTGTGAATGACACATAAACTTAAATTTATTTATCATAAAAGATTATTAACACATAAAATGATTCAATTAAAATGTAACAAACACATAAATTTTATTTTTAATAAAAAAAAATTCTAAAATTCTAAAATTCGAATTCGACTTCGGACTTGAGTTGGGTAAAAATTTTTGTCTAAAATATATGTGTTTTTAAGAGATAAGAATTTTATTATTTTTGGAAATAAATTAAATTATGTGTTGGTAACAGAAAATAAGAAGAATAATAAAAAAATATTTTTTTTTCTTATTTTTTTGTTTTGTAATCTTTTTCATATGTTTCAGAAAATTTTTATGTGTTGGTTAATCTTTTTGCAATTTTGTTTAGCAATTTTTATTCTTATGTGTCAATTTTTTTTATTCACTTTTTTATGGTATTTTAATCCTCACTCCAATCTGAATATATGATTGAACCTTCTTCACACATCTGAATAATAATTTCCAATAACGTTGTAGCTTCACGATCAGGAACCACTTGCATATAGCACCTTTGGTTTTCAGCACGTGGATCTTTTCTTTGAGCAAGTCCAAATACCCACACTTGTTTTCTCAACAAATCTTTACCTAAATAAAAATTTATTGATAAATTTGATATAATAAATTAACACTGAAAAATAGAAATATCTTTCCAGTGCTCTACTTTAGCAAATAAACTCTCGTCGATTTCAACTATTTTTCCACGTGTCCCTAACGTTAAGTGTCTCTTATCCAACGATACGGTGAAAATTTGCCTTAATTTTTTAAATACGTTGCCTATAATATCTTCACTAAGTTTTTCGTGTAAATTGAGTTCAATCATAGCTTGACTCTTTTTGGTCGTCAACTGAGCCGACCAACATTTGACTAATGCCAGGATAATCTTCACTGGTTTTTTGAATTAAGAAAAAAATGAGCCATCGTAAATGGACTTAAATGTCCCACATGAAGTACATTGCCAAGGCAAGATCTGGTTTTTGCTGTCAGCTGTTCTTTTTCGAAACTTAAGATTTAGCTCAGACTCTTTCTATAAACAATTGGTTTTATCACAACAACGACTAGAAAATATCAAGCCTAGATTTCTTAGCTTATCAAAAAGTTTAAATTCATCAGTTTGTTCAAAACTCATTTTTGATCAAAAGTGTAAAATACAATTCAAATTTATTTTGAATCGCACATAGTATTTTTACAAAAACGCAAGCAATAAGCACTGAGTTTTAAAAACTTTAATGTGTAAGCATGTTTTAAAAATAAGATTTCAAATTTAATAAATTTTTATTAAAAATTATTTTGGTGATCATTAATTTGTATATTTGAGGTCACAAAAACGGACCTATTGTCAATGACGTCAGTAAAAACCAGTATGGCAATTTTTTTAAATTATCTTTCAATTGTTTTCAATGGTAAAAAATCGAAAAAAAAAATTTGGGCTGAATTATACTGGCTATTCTTCATGTCGACTACTTTTGGATACAATAAAATATATTCTTGGCTCCTTTATACTTTTATGTACTTTATGTACTTTATGCCATATACAACAATGTTAATTATTTACTTCTATCTAATCTTTTATTACCCTTTTTACAATATATTCTTGGCTTTATATACGTCTGGCGACGTATTTCGCTTAGTCAAACTATGGTTAATTTAATGGTTAGCTTTATTTAACATGGATTTACTTAAAATCAATTTATCTAAAGCATGACAAATTATTAAATTTAAAGTGGTCTAATTAAGTTAACCTTTTCATAGCAAAATAAATTAATAGAAGTTTTGATATGGGCCTAGATATAATTTTATTCAAGAAATGTCCTTAAAGTATTCATAAAGGAATCTTGTTTTTAATATTAAATGCATGAAAAAGTACATAAAGTACATAAAAGTATTGGTCTGGTAATAGATATATATTTTATTCAATAAATGTCCTTAAAGTATTCATAAAGGAATCTTGTTTTTAATATTAAATGCATGAAAAAGTACATAAATTACATAAAAGTATTGGTCTGGTAATAGATATATATTTTATTCAATAAATGTCCTTAAAGTATTCATAAAGGAATCTTTTTTTTAATATTAAATGCATGAAAAAGTACATAAATTACATAAAAGTATTGGTCTGGTAATAGATATATATTTTATTTGTTATTGTAATATAATTTGATTTATACATTGAAAAAAAATACATGAAATTCATAAAGGAAACATGATAGATGAAGTAATATAGAGAAGCAAACTGGGTTTAAATGACGTCATTGACAATAGATGCAAAAACGTCAAGACTGTGATCAGTGATCTTTAATGTTCACTGATCATGCTTGTTCTTAAAGACTAGGGGTACATGGCAATTGATTTTGTCCATTGATTATCTTAAACATTTCAATTAAATCACCTCCTAATCTTCATGTCTCTAAGGTGGTCAGATTCAATGCCGATAATCTTTGATTGTAATCTAATTTTCTTAACTTTTAAAATTTTGTTTTAAAAAATTAGTTCTAAAAATTTTTAAAAACTTTTAAAAAATATATCTAGAAAATAAAATATTGTGAATTTTTATTCTCTTTTATTGTGCACCCAGTTCAAATGTTTTCCAATGTTATCCACAATGAGGCTTAATAACTACTCTAAAGTTAAGTTAAATTTCAAGCAAAGTATTGCAATTTTCCATCATGCAAGAAAATGTGAAACATCTCCGTAACTTTAAATTATGAAATAAAAATTTGATAAAAAAAATGTTTTAAAATGAACGATATCAGTGACGAAAAGAAAATTTCCGAGGTCAAAAAAAAGCCTCACAAAATGCAGCAAGTAATATCGAGCAGCTGCGGAGCTCTAGTCACTTCGCTGCTGATGACACCTTTAGATGTGGTCAAAATTCGCCTCCAGTCACAGAACCACATGAAACACAGAGGAGACTGTTTCTTTTACCGAAATGGACTCATGGACCATTTGTGCACATGCTTCAACGGACTAGACAGCTGGTACAATCGCAAAATACCCGGTGGAAGGTATCACGGCACCTTGGACGCCATGGTCAAGATAGCCAAAGTCGAGGGCATAACCTCGCTTTGGAGTGGACTGCCGCCAACTTTGTTCATGGCTTTTCCTCAAGTAGTCCTCTATTTTACCACTTATGAAGAGTCAAAGAGGATGCTCGGCTACCATGAGATACTCAATCCGAATCCAGTAGTTCCAGTATTGAGTGGTGGCTTGGCGCGAATGTTCGCAGTCACTGCTGTCAGTCCCCTCGAACTGATCCGCACCAAAATTCAGTCCGAAA
This sequence comes from Brachionus paranguensis, assembly GCA_016802215.1. Classification (NCBI taxonomy): domain Eukaryota; kingdom Metazoa; phylum Rotifera; class Eurotatoria; order Ploima; family Brachionidae; genus Brachionus; species Brachionus paranguensis. Next base: position 664,811 of record JAESIX010000007.1, read on the forward strand.
AGTTAAAGTACACCGAATTGATGGATGCAGTAAAATTTGCCATCAAAGAACAAGGCCTGAAATCACTGTACCGTGGCTGGGTCTCAACTGTTCTCCGGGATGTGCCCTTTTCCATGATTTACTGGCTAAATTACGAGTCATTGAAAAGCTTTTTTCTACACAGACAACACAATAAGAGCCTGAGCAGTGTGAGTGTGTTTTTTTGTGGAGCCACCGCCGGTTCAGTGGCTGCTCTGATCACCTGTCCTCTAGATGTGGTGAAGACTTACAGACAAGTTCAGCTAGGCGAAAAAGATGTGCCTAAGCATGCACGAAAAACATGGAAAATAATCAAACAAATTTACAGGATAAAAGGCGTAAGTGGTTTGTTCGCAGGCGCTACGCCTCGAGTGACCAAAGTTGCCATGTCATGTGCAATAATGATAACTTCTTTTGAATATTTTAAAAATTTATTCGAACATTCTTAATATTTGTTACCAATGCCTTGTTAAATATTTATTTCTAAGAGGTTTTTTTGTATAGATAGTATTTTATTGAATCTTGTTGTTTATTGTTATGAATTTTTAAAATTAATTTCTATGAGCAACGAAATTTTAGTTAAAAAACTAAATGGTAAATAAAATGTTTTTTGCCTGATTTTTTTTAATAATAAAATTATTTTTAGTAATCTGATGGACGGAGTTTAGAGAAACATAAAAAGAGAGAAATAAATATAAATAATGTGAGTAGCCCATAAAAGAAAAGTATTTTATTCAAGAAGAGTAAATACATGACAAAAAATTACCTACTCTGTGAATTGCGCATAAATTTTTTTTTTTTTAAATTATTTAAATAAAAACCAAAAAAGTCATAAACATAAAAAAACACTTAAAAATTATTTTATGAAAGTCGGAGTTGTCTGTGCACAACTAATAATCAATTATTTGTGTTCGTGTGATTCGACTTTGCTTTGGGGAACCATTTAAAAAAGTATTCAAGTTCCACACCTGAACCAATAGTAGTCATGAATAAACATTCAATTTTTGGACGCATTATTATATGTTTTTTTAATTTAAATGCAAAAAATTTGTGTGTTTTTATCTTTTAGGAACTAATGTGTTTGTTAAATATTCGAGATTTATTTAATCGAAATAATTTATTTTAATTTTCTTTTTTTCAATCTTATTTTTATGTTTTTTTTAGCTTTTTAGAAATTTAATTTTGAGACTATTTTTTTATCTGTTGTTTTTTATTATCCAAATGTAATATTTTAAAGCAAATTTTTCGCTTTTTGGTGTAAAATTACGCAAATAAAAGAATACCAAAAAATGATTCTGTAAAAAATTTCTACGCATTAATACGGGTTTTACATTAAAAAACATAAATTAATTGTAAAAAATTAGAAATAATTTGTAAATAAATTTATATTTAAAAAATTATTTATTTCTAAATTTTCTATTACTTTTAAAATAGATTTGAAGATATGTTCCCAATTTTTTTCAATGGAAAAAACCATTACGAATAAACTTTTTCTAGAGATAAAAATTGCCAAGTGCTTAAATGGAATTACTAATTTACTGCAAATAACACATGGTTCCCACAAGTAAGACACTTATGGCTACAAATGATTTTTTTTTTTGCGATTTTTTCTTTTTTACCTAAACTTCTGATTGCATCACTAAAAATACACTACCAAAAAATTATTTTTCGTAATTTTCTTGAAAATTTTTTTTATATTTAATTTACTATTAGATGATTAAGCCTCAATTCTTTCTTTATTTATCCTAAGTTTGAACAAAAAAATTATTAAAATCTAAAATGTCATCTATAAAAATAAAAATACAGAATTAAATGATACAATAGTTATTTAGCGAATGCCATGATAATTAAGAAGAAAGTAACCATGATAATGCCCGAACCAAATGATTCAAAAAAGCGAAACAGATATACTTTTGTGTGGATATTTCAAAAGCAATTTTAATTTTAAAAGTAAAAAAAAATTCATTATATTTTCTTATCTATGAGATAAAATAATATTTCTAAATATTAATTATTTAATTTAATTTTTGAATAAACTAATCGTTTTTTAATATTTTTTTGAAGTAAATTCATTTTTTTTATGAAGTATCAATTTGTAAATAAAAATTGATAATATTTTATATTTTCAATGCAATCTAGTTGAAAATTTTATTTTATTTTTGTATGGATAAAAAATTTTAATTTTTTGCTGGCACTGTGAAATTTTATTCAAAACTTCCAATACTAAAATAAAAAATTTTTAAACTTCTGTTCGAATGGTCAAAAGCTTGTTCTACAGATGAAACAAAGTGAAATAACTTTTGTTTCACCTACTGCGAAAGTCTGCAAAATTTGTTTGTTTCATCACTTTGTTTCATCTGTAGAACAAGTTTTTGACCACTTGAACAAAAGTTATAAAATTTTTTTATTTTTGTAGGAATTTTTGGATGAAATTTCACAATGCTTTTTGCAAAGAAATTTTAGCAAATATAGATTATGTTTGTATTAACCATTTCAATTTTTTATTTTAATAATTTTTTTCTCATTAGTAGGAAAAATTTTAAAAAATTTATTTTTCTACTTTCATAGTAAAAAAACAAAATCTAAAATTAAAAATACCTTAAAACTAACCCACTTAATCAACTCAAGCAATTTACAGATCTAATTTCAGACTTTTATGGAAAAAATTAATTCAAGAATTAAATTATTTATTTTTTATTTCAAAAAACCAGAAAATATTTTTGCTCAATTTGAAAAAAATTTCAGAATGGAGCTAAAATAATATAATGATTTTGATAATTTTTAAAAAATAAATATTAAATATCACTTGACATATCATCTTTAATAATTGTTTATTATCAAATAAACATCAAAATGTTGACCTCTAACTTATTTAACAAAAACAATCAATAATTTAATCTTTAAAACATTAATTTTTTGTCTTTAAAAGTTTTGTCTGATCGTCACAAAGTTGGCCGGCTAATACGGACACGGTGACGGTTTCTAAAAATTTTGGCCGGTTTAGCGTCCGCTTGTACGGATCGCATCACTTATATTTTTTACATTTGATCTATTTCATATAAAATTGATGGTAAAATATTTTTTTCGGGAACTTGGTATTAAAAATATTATGCAAACTTTTATTATGATTAAATAATTTTATGGTCATTTTTATTAAAACTATGATAGGTTTCATTTAATTTATGATATGCAAGCGTTAACATTCAAAAGAATATTTTTTCTCTATTTAAAAAAAAAAAAATATTAAATTTCATATTTTGATCTTTTTGTCTTGATTTCAAACTTCAATTTGCCAATGTTTTTCCAACAAAAACAAAAAGCAAGTGCAAAAATTTTTTATTCTATTTATTAAAATTAGAGTTTAAAACCAAAAAATCTAAATAAATCAATTAAATAAAAAATTAAAATCTAAAGCTCTTTTTTGTATTCTTTCTATCCAAATTAGACGCGGACTTTTTCATGCCAGCCAGCGTATCCAACTGAGAAGGTACCAGACTATTCCACAATTGACACCTCTCCAGCCTATCAACAATCATCGGCTCAATTCTATCATTACTAAACAAAAGCTGTTCAAAACCTTTATCTCGACCAAATCTACCTTCACTCTTATACTTTGGCCAAAGCACAGACTCTTTTTCTACTCCATTCGGATCATCATAGATCACAAAATTAGCCCATCTCTTCATCATTTCTTTGGATAAATTTTTCTCTTGGCTCGAGTACGACTCGTCCAGCAGAGCTGTACCAAACACCATCTCAGACTCATCATAAAACGCTTTGGACCTATTCTGCTCAAACTTGTACAAATAAACATCTGAATATTTGACATAATCGGCCAGTTTTAGGACCGGACAAGCCGATGACTCATCGGTGACCAATTCATTTAGGACAGAGCGGTAGTCCGATTTAAGCAAATAGTTTTCTTGGCTAGTGAGGGTGAGTCGAGTGTACTCGAAAAGAATCGAGTTGCTGATCAAATCACTGTTGTTAAATGGCCATGTTGGATAAAATTTGTAGTATCTGTTCATAAAGTTGACCAGGTGAGAAAACTGAATGCTCGAATTGGCCTCAATTAGTTCACTCTTTACCAACACTGAATTTGGAAAGGCTTTCGGATGGTAGCCCGTCAGGATGGCACACTTTTTATAATTTTCCAATCTGAACGACCTAAATGGACTGTTTTGGAACATCTTTGTGTCCACCACGGGTCCAAATGCGTTCTGTAAAAACATTGAAGTCAATTGGTCATCTGAAGCCAGTTTATTTGCTCTGAAATACTTGCTGGCTGTTATCAAACTATTGGCGCTCATGTGCATCAGACAAGAAACCAATTTTCCCGGTTTGCACCCGAGGATTTGCTTGGCAAAAAATTGAGCTTTTGAATTGGCCAGCTGTGAGGACATGGCATTCTTTGCCAAATTAACAGGACTTTCATTTTGTAAGATTATATTCCTGAAGTAATCACTGCTGGGTCGGAATATTAGATGGTAGCCGATCAATTTGGCGGCCGAATAGGACCCCATCAAAGTGACTCGATTAGAGTCTGCATTGAACTTGGCCGAGTTTTGATTTATCCATTTTAGGGCCGTGTACTGGTCCAGCAGTCCTTGGTTGCCCTGGATCGACTGGCTCTTGTCGATTAGGTGCAGAAATCCAAAGATATCTAGTCTATAGCTAACAGTGACCACTATGATGTCGTTGAGGAGGACAAATAGAGTGGGATCATGCAATCCGGAGCCCATCGGTCCTTCCAGACTGCCGTGAAAGAGAGCCAAAATGGGAAAGGTTTGAGAAGATTGTTTGAGAAGTTTGGTCGACATGAAGATATTCAAGTAGAGGCAGTCTTCGCTTGGCTCTTCTTTTAGATAGGGGAACTTCTCGTTTCTTGAATATTTTGTGTAGTGCATACACGGACTTGGTTTCTTGGTACCATCCAGAATTCCGCTCCATGTTTTGACAGGCTTGGGTGCTTGAAATCGATTTTGGTTTGTTGGCGCTTCGGCATACGGCACAGAAAGCCATGAGACAACACAACCATTGTCAGAACACGAACAGCTGCCTTTGATTTGACCAGCGTTTGTATCAAGTACAATTTTGGACTCTATTTCGTCACAATTTTGGGCATTAATTGCATGCAAATAGATAAGAAACAAAAAAATATGGAGCTTGTTCATCATTGTGAATCTTGATCCATTATTTTAATTTAGTGCAAATTTTAGCTATTTATAGAGAAAATTTTCAACTCTTTTAAATTATTTATTACAATCAAGCTAAGAGAGAGTTTTTGCTCATAATGATAACTGATCTGTCTTAAGCTGAATTTTTTTTTCAAAAAATTTCAATTTAATATATATGATATAATGGAGTTGATTAACAAAAAAAATTATTTTATTAAATTTTTAAAAAAAGTTTATTCTTAAAACATGGCTTTAACCAAATAATGAGTTTTATTTGTAGACCTGTGCGAGCTAGGCCTTTGCAAGAGATAAAATATAAAAATATTCATTTTAAATCTGTATTTTTATTGGATTCTAAATTAAGGTTTTTAAAAAAATTAATTATTTTTTAATTATTATATTATTAATTATCTTGATAATAAAATTATCAAGAGAAAATTTTAATGGAAAAAAAAAACGGCAAAAGCTTTATAGACTTTACAAAAGTGTGATTAAAATTTTAAATTGATTTTGAAAATTAAATCTTAACTAAAAGCCAGATATAGTCAGAGAACGATGCTAAACATCAGCATGAATTACAGGCCAAAATCAGGCCTCGGACTTTAATTTGAGACTTTTAAACAGCTCTGATGGAATGGATATGAATATAAAACAAAGAGGAAATGATAAAGGAGTAATGAATTGTTAAAAAACCTTAAAAAAACTTAATTTGGTTCTTTTAATTTCAGTAACATAAATACAAATTTTGAAAAAGTGCGAAAATTGAATTGGAGAGAATTTGCAGAAGCAGACTCAGGATGATAACCCACTTAACCAACTCAAGCAATTTACAGATCTAAATTCACTCTTTTATGGAAAAAATTTATTCAAGAATTAAATTATTTTTTTCTTTAAATTTTTTTAATTTAAGAAAACAAAGAAAATATTTTTGCTCAATTTGAAATTAATGCTAAATATCAGCATGAATTGCAGGCCAAAATCCGGCCTCGGACTTTAATTTGAGACTTTTAAACAGCGCTGATGGAATGGATATGAGTATAAAACAAAGAGGAAATGATAAAGGAGTAATGAATTGTTAAAAAATCTTAAAAAAAACAAAATTTCATTAAATTTTAATTTTTTTTAAAAGAATTGTTTATTTCCACAAAAAAGAACCAAAATAATTTAAATTGAAAAAATTTTATTAAAAATATTTGTTAAAAACAAATTGATCGTAAACTTAATCATCTAAAACTAAATTTTTTCTAGGTCTATGACTATTTTTTTAAATAAAATTGTTTCTGTTTTAAATTGTAAATTATTCACACAAATGAGTATCTTTTCTTTCAATGCTGCCTCTCGTTTTTTCATCCGAGCTTGGGACTTGGCGACTCAACAATCTGCGGACAAAGTAACTATGGGACGTCCATCATAAAAAGCGCCTCTCATCCTAGCATTAAAAGGCCACTATTTTGATAATATTGGACGTTCAGCAAGTCTTTTTTCAAATTATTTGGTTAGGTATATAAAATATCTTCAAATAATTTAATTCTGGAAAAATTTAGTTTAGTTAACCTTCTTTTTTACTAAAAAATTATATTGTGATATTAATAAAATACAATTTTGAAATGGATGGTAATTTTACGTAAGAGAATGGTTAACATTCAAATACACAATCTGAAGCAATTGTTTCGAAAGCAAAGGAATTTCGAGCTTAAAGAAAACTTATGAAACATCACAAGAAGCTTGACAAAATTTCTTCCCTCATAAAAATATTTTATTTTTAATTATTTTTAATACATGATACTTTATATACAGTGCTTTTACGAAAACAGGAGAATTGGTAAAATTACGTCTTTTTACGTCTTTTTACGTAAAATTCCGTTAAATTACATAAACTTACCTAAACTCAAGGTGGTAAGCAAACGTAATCTTACGTAAAATTATGTAAATTTACATCAGATTACGTAAAAAATTGTAATTGACAATAAAAATGCTTACGGCCAAAAAAACCTCAAAATCTCCCTGAAAAAATCAAATTTTTGATTTTATTTTGTTTTTTTTAAATCAAAGGTTGAAAAAAATTCTTACGAAATTTTTTTTTTTTTTATTTTTTTTTACGTTATTTTACCTTAAATAAAGTAAATTTCTGTTAGAAAATGTTATTTTATATATATATATATATATTTATAGTGTTTGAGAATATTTTATCAATATACTATTTTAGATTTTTAAAATAAAATCGAACTAAATTGATTTTCAAGCTTTTTTTTATTTTTGAAACAAAAAATTTTTTGCGAATATATTTATCTTTTTTTTCTTCGCTCAACAGATCGTTCTGTGATCAGACATCGATCTGCTTTACGCCAGCATTCATTAAATGATGAATCTATTGGGACACATTTTGCCAGTTCAACTTAAAAAAAAATTAAGTGTTTTGAAAAAATTAAATAACTCAGTAAAGAAACTTTTAATTTTTGACATTTTTCCTGGATATTTTTTGTTATAGTATCCCAGAGTTTGATTTTTGTCGTCTGAAAAAACAGAATTGATTTTTGATCTTAGAGTATTGGTAAAATCTCGTTGGGTCATAACTAAAATTAAAGAATTTTAGTTATGATTTTAGTGTGTAAAATATCTTAAAGAATCTAAAATAGATCTAAGACAGATGGCAACAGATCTAACCATCGCATCAATTTCGAGCCAGTTAAACGCAATGAATGCAAACTTGAATAAAGTGACTGAAGAAAATCAAAATTTCAGAGCTATGCTAATGGATCATTTTAGCCCTCCTAGCTCGAGAGTAACTTCTCCGATCGTCCGGCGTAGAATAAAAAGAGCTGAAACAATAATGCCATCAGATGAAGAAGATGATTTAAATAATGGTTTAGTTAGCTTTATCTTATTTTTAAAAATAAATAAAATTCTTTAATTTTAGTTATGACCCAACGAGATTTTACCAATACTCTAAGATCAAAAATCAATTCTGTTTTTTCAGACGACAAAAATCAAACTCTGGGATACTATAACAAAAAAGTAACATAAATACAAATTTTGAAAAAGTGCGAAAATTGTATTGGAAAGAATTTGCAGAAGCAGACTCAGGATGATAACCCACTTAACCAACTCAAGCAATTTACAGATCTAAATTCACTTTTTTATGGAAAAAATTTACTCAAGAATTAAATAATTTTTTTCTTTAAATTTTTTTTAATTTAAGAAAACAAAGAAAATATTTTTGCTCAATTTGAAATTAATGCTAAACATCAGCATGAATTACAGGCCAAAATCCGGCCTCGGACTTTAATTTGAGACTTTTAAGCTCTGATGGAATGGATATGAATATAAAACAAAGAGGAAATGATAAAGGGGTAGTGAATTGTTAAAAAACCTTAAAAAAAACAAAATTTCATTAAATTTTAATTCTTTTTGAAAGAATTGTTTATTTCCACAAAAAAGAACCAAAATAATTTAAATTGAAAAAATTTTATTAAGAAAAACAAAATGATCGTAAACTAAATTTTTCTAGGTCTTTGACTATTTTTTTAGATAAAATTGTTTCTGTTTTAAATTGTAAATTATTCACACAAATGAGTATATTTAGTTTAGTTAACCTTCTTTTTTACTAAAAAATTATATTGTGATATTAATAAAATACAATTTTGAAATGGATGGTAATTTTACGTTAGAGAATGGTTGTGTACGATGAACTTCCCGCCTTATTCTCAGGTTAGGACCCTGCCAAACTTCACCACCACTGGAGCTGAATAAAAAAAAGGTGACGGGTCAATTGAGATGAACAAACTTTTGCATTAAATTTACAAAAAAAACAAATTTTATTTTTTTAGCGAACAGTCAATAAGTACTTGGTAAATTGAAGAACCCTAAAGTATTAAAAAGAATTTCTAATAAAATTTTTATTAAAAATCTAAATCTTAAAAATTTATTTCAGTCATGGTAATAGAAATTTATTTTAAAAAAATAAAATTTAAAATTTTTATTTTTTTTTAAATATTGTGTGGTAACTATGTTCAAACGACTTCGGCGATTTATGTCATCACTGTCATGTGTAAACTCTATTTTTAAGCATGAAAAAAATGTAACAGAGCCAGAACCCAAGTCACCTGAAGTGATGCCTGAGCAAGACAACAATGGATTGAAAAATTTTTTGAGCCAACACAACATGCTACCCAACAGAGGTTCTTTAAATGAAAAAAAAATAAAAAATAAATTAAAGCTGTATTTCTAGACCTGAAATCCAAAAAAGACTCTTTGTCCGAAAAAAGCGACTCTTCCATAAATGAAGGCAAAATTTTCAAATAAATTTTCAATTTTATAAAAAAATTTTTTTAAAGATTTTGATCAAGCAGCATTTGATTCAAGCTTAAATGATTATGAAGACATTACTTTTATACCAGATCCCGATTTCGATGCAGGCTCAGATGAAGAACTGCAATTCATTTACGACAAAATACTGGACGCCGAGGCTCGTCGAATTCTTGCTCCACAAATTCCGCGCACTCACATTTGGACATTGAAAAAAGGCGACCATGTAGCGGGTGGTCATGGCTTAGTCCGACAAGGCAAGCTCTATGTGGTCAGTGTCCGAAAGCCCAATAGCAACAAAAGAAACTTCCGCATTGACAAGAGATACATTGCGGCAAAAAAAATACTCAAACCAAGTTCATTTATGGACATTGAACTATTCTTGAACGAAATATCCATCTTAAAATGCTGTGACCACCCCAATGTGCTCAAATTTCTGGGTGTTGTGTTTTTAAGACCCATGAAAATTTACTTAATCACAGAGTTTTGTGATGGACACGACTTGTGGCACTTATTGTATAATTCAAGCAAATGGAAGACCACAAGTATGTGCGACTTGGTGCACATTGGAACCGATATGGCCAAAGGAATGGAGCATTTGAGAAAAAAAAATATCCTCCATCGGGATTTTAAGTCCTCCAATGTTTTGTTGTTTAACAACAGAGCCGAGTCGAACTCGGAAGAAAGGTTATTCAGGCCCAAATGGGTTGCCAAGATTGCCGACTTTGGCACTGCGCTCTCTATATCATGTGGCTATTCTAAACTAAATAAAAATATGGATTACTGGACAACGATAACAGGAAATTTTCAATACAGTGCGCCCGAAGCCCAGTCTGATCTAGAAATGCCCATCAATTACAAATATTCCAGTGATTTGTACAGTCTGGGCATTGTTTTTGTGGAACTTGTGTTTGGAAATCACCCATTCTTTCAATTAAATGAAAAAGAAGTATTTTTGTTTGTTTAGTAGCATAAATGAGTTTCCTGTTATCTCTAATTTTTTAATTTTTTCCTTCTTTTACTAGTCGCTTTATTTTATTAAAATTTTTTTAAATTTTTTTTTTATATTTTTAGATTTTTCAGCTTGGAGCAAGGCGTAGATTGTTTTTTGATGAAATAAAGGTTAGATATGATACACCGGCAAGTTTTGTTAAGCTGATATGGGCCTGCACGTTCCATGAGCCCATCTATAGACTTCACATTGCCGATGTGGTCACTTGGATCGAGAGGATTAGACAGGAAGAAATTCTAAATTACTCGTCTAAGAGTAATGTCAGGATTGACTCGGCTAAAATGACTTATAAATTACGTCCACAATTCGAAAATGAAATTCAGTTGCCAAACATAAACCTGCTGAGAATTATACCAGCGGAAAAAGCAAGAAGAGTTCATCATCAATTTAGTAAATCTATTATAAAAGAGTTTAAACTAATCTAGTCTAGTAAATAAATTAATTTTAAAAAAATTTTTTATTTTTAATTTTATTGAAAAGGTAGCTAATTATTTTTAGTGTTGGGATCCGTACAAGCGGACACTTAACCGGCTAATTTTTTTGGAAACCGTGACCGTGTCCGCATTAACCGGTCAACCTTTTGGCGGGCGGTCATTTGGCCGGTTAACTTGGCGGTCAAAATTTTGGACCGTCAAAAAATACGGTCAGACCAAAACGGACGGTCAAAGATACGGTCAACTTTTTGGCGGACGGTCATTTGGCCGGTTAGCTTGGCGGTCAAAATTTTGCACCGTCAAAAAATACGGTCAGACCCAAACGGACGGTCAAAGATACGGTCAACTTTTTGGCGGACGGTCATTTGGCCGGTTAGCTTGACGGTCAAAATTTTGGACCGTTTAAAAAATCGGTAAAAAAAAAGCGGGCAGTCCATGATACGGTTACGTTAAGGCGGGCGGCCATTTTGCCGGCTAAAAAACCGGGAATAAAATAAAAAATTAATATAATTTGAAATATGTTTATTATTTAAAAAAGTTGTTTTTTAATTAAAAAAAAAATAAATTAAACAATAAAAAAGAAAAAAAAAATTTATTTAAAATTAAAAAAACAAAAAAAAAATTTTATTTATAAAATTAAAAAAAAACAAAAGAAAAAAATTTATTTAAAAAATTAAAAAAAAACAACCGAAAAAAAATTTTATTTTAAAAATTAAAAGACAAAAGAAAAAAATCTTATTTTAAAAATTAAAAGACAAAAGAAAAAAATTTTATTTAAAAAATTAAAAAAAAACAAAAGAAAAAAATTTATTTAAATAATTAAAAAAAAACAAAAGAAAAAAACTTTATTTAAAAAATTAAAAAAAAAACAAAAGAAAAAAACTTTATTTAAAAAATTAATAAAATTTTATTTTTAAAATTAAAAAAATTTTTATTTGAAAATTTAAAAAAATTTATTTAAAAAATAAAAATAAAATAAATAGAAATTAGTTGTTTGTAGCTGGTATTTATAGTCGTTGGTAATTTTTGGCCGTTGGTACTTTTTAAGCGTTGGATGTTGTTGGTAGTTGAGGTTGGGGCAGTTGGGAGTTTGTGATTGGACGTTTACGCACAACCAATAACCAACAACTTCAAACGTTCAAAAAGTACCAACGGCCAAAAATTACCAACGACTATAAATACCAGCTACAAACAACTAATTTCTATTTATTTTATTTTTATTTTTTAAATAAATTTTTTTAAATTTTCAAATAAAAATTTTTTTAATTTTAAAAATAAAATTTTATTAATTTTTTTCTTTTGTTTTTTTTTAATTTTTTAAAATTTTGACCGCCAAGCTAACCGGCCAAATGACCGTCCGCCAAAAAGTTGACCGTATCTTTGACCGTCCGTTTTGGTCTGACCGTATTTTTTGACGGTCCAAAATTTTGACCGCCAAGCTAACCGGCCAAATGACCGCAAAAAACCGTCCGTGAAATGGACCGGTTTGCTCTGACCGCATCCAACACTAATTATTTTGGCACAATTAATTTTGTGCTCAAGTTTTAATGACCACGATCATAAATAACTTTTTAAAATTTTTTACTATTCCTTGTTATTTGACTTGGACTTGACTTGAGATTTATGACTTTTTATTAACTCTGTAAAAATGTAGTCCAATTCTTTTTTTAGATTTTTTACTAGATTCACCTATATAAAAGATATTAAATTTGGAATTTTTATAATATATACAACTCCAATTAATTGACAATTTGAGTTGGTTTGAAACGGAATCAGAGTTGTTTAAAATTCCGAAATTAAAGTCCAAGTCCAGACTTTAAATTTTTTTTAATTTTTCAAAAGTGTAATTATCAATTTTAAAATTAAAAATTAAAAAGCAATTCAAATTTTTACTCAACTTATTTGGCAGTAAGAACTTTAATAGAATCTGTTTTGTTTTTTTTTCTAAAAAAGAATATTTTCTAGATTAAATTATAATATTAAATTTTAGATTTGAAAATTGTTTTTTAAAATCTTTTAAATTGATCTCTAAAATAGAGGCTATAAATATATCGTCAACTAAATGTCTTGTTTAAAATATAACATTTTAAAGAAACTCAGTTGTTTTCCAGAATAAATAGGTAAATGTTTACTTCTTTTACTAAACCTGTTTTTATGATCACATTTTTAAAGATTACATAATTTGTGATCAAAAAATTATTTTTATTTTATTTAATAAAAAATTTCAGCCTTATGGGCCTATCAAAATAAACATAAAAAAAGCAAAGATTCATAGAAAAAAATCAAGATTAAACAGATAATTTAAAAAGAGGTACAAAAATTCCAAATAAAAAATTGGATCAGCAAAATAAAATTCTAAGTCGAAAAAATTGTTGCACACACAGCTTTGAGCAAACATTTCAATCCAGTTCCATGTTCCATGTTTGGTGTTAAATTCCACAAGGCTAAAAATGATTAGTCTTTTTTAAAAATATTCATTTAATTTCAAAGAGATATTTAATGCTCACAAAAAAGTAAAATTGATCAGAGATTTTTTTTGTTTGCTAAATTTTCTTTAATATTAAATTTGATCAGGAACTATGTGTTCATCAAAAATGTGATCAGAAAAAAAAGTCGATGTTCATTAACCGGGGATATTATTATTATAGAATAATTTGGGAGAGAACCTCCACAGGCTTATCCGAACGGCAAAAGACCCTCTTTTCAGCCTACATTCCTTAAAAATATTGAGTAATAAAAATAATAAAAAATAAAAAAAATAATCTTGTTAATTCTCTGATAAAAAAAATTGGAGTGTTTTGTTTTTTACAGTAATTAATAAAAAGATTATTCATTCGGGCATGATTTGTATTTTAATCTGTGGATAATTTTTAAATAATATTTAAAAAAATTTTATAAAATTAATAGTATCCAACAAGAAAAATATTCTCAGATGCAAACGAGAAAACTTCATATTTCTAGGTATCATAAATATTAATTCAATTATTGATTTTTTAAAATCTTTAAAATTATTAAAACATATAAAATTTATTTATCTTTGCAAAAGCTCCTTCAAATTAATAAAAATTAAGCAATCTTAACTTCGATTGTTTATTTTTATATCAGTTCCGAGCATTAGGCTTTTCATTAAATAACTTTATTTAACTTTTCACCTAATTCTGTTATGGCTCACCTTTACGTGAACAAAAAAATTAGATGAACTACTAGTTCACAAAACTCGAGAATAAAAATTGTGCCCATAAGCGACTAGACCCAAGAGAAAAAAGCATTTAAATATGTTATCTTTATCAATTAAAATAGATTTTATTATTTTATAAAAATGTCACTTTTTGAAAACGAAAAATTTTTTAGATAAATTTAATTTTTAATTTAAATAAAAAGTGAAAAATTAAATCATTATATTTAATCCATTAAAATATAGAATTAAAATTTTATAAAATCTGGGATTCTAAGTGAAGAACCTCATTTAAATTTTATTTAATTTAAATTTGATCTAATTTAGGGCTTTAGCTAATGTTGATCCGAACTACTTCAAAACTTTGGGTTTGAAAGAAAAATTGTCTGCAATTTGAATAAGTACGATTGGCTAAATTTTCAAAAAAAATAGAATCACCATAAAGACCAGAGTTACCTTTTTAGTTATTAGTAATTTTGGTTGTTGAGTATAGCCTTATAATTAATTTTTCGCCAAGTTTAGTTTTTAAAAAACAATTTTTTTAAATATTGAATTTGATATTAATATTAAATTTATATAACTAAAAAAAAAGAATTAGTCAGATGAAAATTTTTTAAAAATTTTTATTATAACAAGTGAAATTATTCAACAATTTTAGAAAGAAGATTTTTAATCTGTGCAAATTCAGGTCTAAATTCTCTTTTGTGTTCAGTGCATTGTTTGATTAGATCAATAATTTCTTCGGATGCATGCGATGAAGATTGAGGATTTAAAGAAATTTCTCTACGTCCTATCTTGAGCACCATAGCCATAGGTTCCAAGTCTTTGAACGGAAGTTCTCCAGTCACCAATTCAAAAAGAATAACTCCAAAAGAGTACACATCAGATTTGAATGTGTACGGATCATTTATTTGTTGATTAATAAAATTTTTGTTTATAACTTCTGGTGCCATCCAGTAAAGAGACCCTTCACATTTTGTCTGAATATTTTGCGCATTTGGATCATCTATTGAAACTGCCAAATTGAAGTCACCAATTTTTACTTTCCATTGCCTGGTGCCTTTTTGCCAGCTTGGTCCGATCAAAAATACATTTTTTGATTTTAGATCACGGTGAATTATTTTCATGGAATGCAAGTACTCCATGCCATTGGAAATCTGATAAGCAATGTTCATCAGCTCATTTGTACTCGCCTTACTGTAGCATTCTTCATGCTTTGAGTTAAAGTATTCATACAGATTTGGTCCAAAGCACCAATCGACCACCAATGAATCACCATCGCTAAGTAGTCCTTTTAAATTCAGTAAATTTTCATGCTTCATTTTCTTTAGAATTCTCATTTCATTTTTATAACTAGAGCTGTCTTGTTGCTTGTAATTTTTTACTGCTACTGTCCAACTAAGAGCTGGTATAAATGCTTTTCGAACCACTGAGCAGCTACCATACTTAATTGTAGAATTCACATCAAACTCCAAATCACTTGTGCTGAATAGAGGAACTTCTAATTCATTTGCCAAATTTGTCAAATTGCTCATCTTTAAAATATGTTATATTTAGAAGTCCCTTAAATAGCAAATTTTTTTAAATTTTTTTCAATTGGATTCATGGTTACAGAATTTAAAAAAGATTAAAATTAAATTTTTATTGATTAATTAAATTAGTCATTTAAAAAAACAAATCAATTTTCTGTATCTGATAATTCAGGTTGGGCAATGGATGCATTATGTTTAAATTTTTCCATCAATAAATCGTCTTGTTCAAGGAGCTTGTCAAGATACAGGTCAAAATCACAGGAAGTTTGTTTGTCTTGTTCATCAACCACTGTTTCATCAATACTCATCATTGTTAATTGTTCTACTGATGGTATTTTACGTGTCTTTTTATTCAGACAAAAGCCAAATCGTTGCAAAAAGCTTATCAGCTTGTTTTGTTTTGTCATAATTGTGTAAATGAGTTTATTCAGATTTTAAATTTAATTTTGGTAGTTAGTGAGAATATAAAAAATTTGCGCTTTTTTTTCAGTTTCTAATAAATAGATTGCTTAACGAATTGATTAAATGTAAAATTAAGCAAAAAAAAATATTAAAAGAATATAAAATCTTTTTTCTTTTGAAAAGCTTTTCTTTAAATCATTACTAAATCGAACAAATCTTTTGCTAGAATTTAGGAAATCTAAAATATTTTCTCAAAAACATATTCAAGCATTCTAAGTATTTGATGATGTATCAATTCATAGAAAAATTGATTCATAGAAAATTATTAAAATTAAAATAAACTCATAGAATAAATATGGTATAAATATATTTGAGTTTTTTTTGTCATAGAAATTAATTTTTTTCACTAAAAATTTTTGTTTGTTGTAGATAAAAGAAAAATTGTAAATATTTTTTCAATTTATTGTTTATTAAAAATTGCGAGAGATTATTATTCTAAAAAATATTGAAAAATTTTTATGAATTATTTCTCTATTTTTTTTCTTTTAAAAAAATTCTATGAAAATAACTCTATGAAATAATTATTCTACGAAAAAGAAGTCTAAGAATTGAACGTTCACCAAGTTTTTAGTTTATATGAAGAAAATCAATGTCAAAAATAATATTGACCTTTATTAATTAAAGAAATTAAAGTCAATTTAATATTTAAGAAATTGGTCTTTTATTCATGACTCAAAAGAAACAAGAGCGACTAAGAATAATGGCATTGTTTGTTCTGTTTCTCAAGGTTCAGTGTTAGGTCCATTGCTTTTTTTAAAGTTCATAGGTGACATTCACCTTTCGAACTCGAAGCACTCTAGTTATTCAGCGCTTTTTGCTGATGATCTGGGGGCGATTTTCTACTTTAAAAAGTCAGGAAAAGTCATCAAAGTAATTGAAAAGTACCTAGGTGGGCTTATGAATTGGATGTCTTTTTGGCATCTGAAACTGAATGCCTCAAAATATTGTTATACTATTTTTTCAGGAGGTGGTCCAGTTTGACTGGGAATGGATTTAAGATTTTTTGGTGAACTGATACCTTATAATCCTAACACCCTCTTTTTAACAGTCACTTTTGACGAGTATTTATGTTTTAATAAACATTTTCAAAACTTAAGAGTAAGAGCCCTAAAAAAGCTCAACATTGTCAGAATTTTTGCTCACAGCTCTTGGCACCTAAATAAAGCTACCCTCACGAGTATTTATAAAGCCTTAATTGGTTCCCTCTTTTATTACTCTTTCTTTTCTGTTGCATGTATTTCTAAGACCAACTTAAAACTTTTCCTATCAGTCCAAAACAAAGCTATTAGGTGTATCTGTAAAGTCTCAACTTGGAAGTGACTTTAGGGTGGGAACAACTACTAAATAAAATAATGTAAAATAAAGTTAATAGTTTATTGGAATTCCCCCCACTAATTATAACAATAATGTAGTGGTTTAAATAGTAGTTAAAGCATGCGCTCCAGACCTCACAATATACAGTTCTAAATAATAAGTAGAGACGTGTCAAGACTTAGGTCTTAACATACCTCCCCCCTTAACAAATAAGAGGCCCCAGCCTCTGAAGCAGCGATTGAACTACTATTTAGCCATGAAATTAAAAAAAAAAACTAAACAATAAAGAAACATTATAAAGGTTCTTCTGGATATTTATATCCTCCCTTACTTTAAGGTTATTCTGAGTAAACTCTTCTTAAACTTTTTTTTTTTTTTTTTATAGCTGGCGTTTGTATTTTGTTGTAACAACCTCTGTTCCAGTTTGACTAGACAGCTCTCTTCGATTAACATTAGTAGGGCTCCGGTCTAATCTTTCAATCGTGAGGCATTACGTTCAAAGGTGCGTAGCCAGTGATTGAAGTCTCGGTCTTCTGTGAATCTGGGTGGAGTGTAATAGAATCCTCCCGTTGGGCACCAAATGTAAAGTCTCAACTTGGAAGTGACTAGTGATGTTGGTTAACCAACGCTTGGTCGACCAAATTTGCCAACTTTGGCTAACCCAAATCAGGTTAGCCAATTTATGGCCGACCAAATTTTGGTAAGCCAATTTTTTGTCGACCGAATTTTGGTTAGCCAATTTTTGGTCGACCGAATTTTGGTTAACTAATATTTGGTTCTTAATTTGGTCTCCCAAAAAAAAATAAATTACAATTAAATAATCATTAGAAATAGCACAAAATTAAAAAATTCATTGTTTCTAAAATATTTTATTTTTGAAATTATATTAAAAAAAAATTTTTTAACTCTAAAAATATTAGTTTTACAATAAATTGAAAAATGGATGTAATTTTAAAAAAAAATCAAGTACTAAAAATTTCTTTTCATTATTTATGAGTCAAGTTAACTATATATTTTGGCCTAATCTAAGATAGGTTTGTTTTCGTAAATAAACATCATTTTTTCAAAATCTAAAATTTTTTAAGATTTTGTTTAAACTAATAAAAAAATTAATCGTGACTCTAAAATTCTGATTTTGTCTATTTATATCAGATT
This sequence comes from Brachionus paranguensis, assembly GCA_016802215.1. Taxonomy (NCBI): domain Eukaryota; kingdom Metazoa; phylum Rotifera; class Eurotatoria; order Ploima; family Brachionidae; genus Brachionus; species Brachionus paranguensis. The sequence goes on from JAESIX010000007.1 coordinate 683,395, forward strand.
GAGTCAAAACCATGTATTTCACTTAGATGAAAAAATTAATTTATGCACAGTTTTAAATTATTTGATTGGTCTACAATCAATTAATAAAAAGGGATTTACTATGACTAACTGAACCCAATATTATCTGGAGTGTAGGGAGAGTTAAAACAGTCAAACAAAAAGGTTTAAAGCTGGCTATCCAATTAAAAAAATATAATTTTGCTATTAACAAAAAAAAATGATTAAGATAATCTCTAAACATTCAGATGTCATTATTCGACTCGATATGTAAAATCCTTTACTCGCTTAAGGAAGAACACTTATAAAAATCTTACAATCATTTTAATTTAAATTCAAGATTAAAAAAAATGCGAATATGCATTTTTTCGTTGTATTAAGGCTTTAAAAAGATTTTTAATGTAAAAAATTTTATGTGGTTTTGTATTATTCTAAAATTTAAACATTCAAATTTTTGAAAAAAAAAATAGGATCATTGATATATGGTTTAGGATCAAAATCAATTAAAATCTTTATTAAAAATTAATGAAAGAATCAAATTTATTTTGTTCAAAAATTAAAGTCTTAAAAATTCTATTTTAAATTTTGTTCTTAAAATTTAAAAAATTACAATTTGTTTAAATAATTGAATTTAGCTCAAAATTTGGTCGACCAAAATAGTAGAATTTGGTTAGCCAAAAATTGGTTAACCAAAAACTGTAAAACCAAAAATTGGTAAACCAAAAACTGGTTAGCCAAAAATTGGTTAACCTAAATTGGCTAACCAGCTAACCAAGCTTAACCAACATCACTTCAAGTGACTTTAGGGTGGGAACAACTACTATGTAAAACAATGTAAAATAAAGTTAATAGTTTATTGGAATTCCCCCCACTAATTATAAAAATAATGTAGTGGCTTAAATAGAAGCAAATTGGTGCCAGATATATGTTAAATGTTTCTCCCATAAAAACAGTTTTACGTAGCCACCTGTCGAGGAATATAGTGGCTCGTGATCTGAAAACACAACAAAAGTATCGGTTACCTCTATTTCGGTCCTTTTTCTCTATAATTCGAATTGCGTATGCCTGTATTGTTCTAGTTAATTTCGTTTTTATTTGATTCTTAGCTTCATTTTCGATGTCCTTCGAGTACATCGAAAATGAAGTAAAACGTATGTGGAGAGCCAGTGGACATTAATCTAGAAAAAGCATTTCGAAAAAAGATCGAGACGATGCAATGTGCAACTTACACAAAAAGATTACTGAAGGAGTAAAAGTTCAATTAGCATCTGAGTTTCTTAACAAACACGGCGAAACTCAAAGTTATCTCTAGAATTTTTTATTTGTTATTATTTTTTCTTACTTTTTTATAATTGATTTTTTGTCTTTAGTTTAATTGGAATTAGATTACTTTATCATTAGTTTTTTTTGACATTAATTTCCTATTTTAAAAAATAGCAATAAATTAATTTAGAATTATTTTCTTATATTATTTTTTGACAATAAAATATTTTTCGACACAATGTAACTAATGATACAACTAATGACTGGGTTTCATCTTGGTCTATGTAAAAACTATTAAAGTCAATTTTTTTTCTCTAGCGACTTTATTTTTCCAACTATAGAGCATTTTAGTGTAAATTGTCCTTTTTACTGACACTTTTCACTTTTCAGGTGATTGAAAAAATAAGAATATTTATTTTAACTAAAAAGCAAATGCAATTTAAGGGCCTTATAGAAGTAAAAAAAAAATGGGAATTTGGGTGACAAAAAAGTATATACAAATTAAAAATTTTTTAAAAGAATTTAAATTATTAAATAATAAATTTAATCTACGAAAATTCATGTTTATATAGAATATGGTAATATCATAAAAAAGATCAACATAAATTGCTTTCTTTCTCAAAGAGAAGGAGGCAAGAATTTACGGTATGTTAATTTTCCTTCTGTAATGAATTTTTATAATTAATTCTAAATTTTATTAATGTTTGACTATCTGAATATATTCAAATTTTTTCGTAATATTTAAAAAAAAAGAAAATATTTATTTTATAAGAATTTATTAGACTAAAATAAACTAATCAATTTAGATATTAGGTGGAAGTGAATAAAATTATTCAATGATTTTAGAAAGAAGATTTTTAATCTGTGCGAATTCAGGTCTAAATTCTCTATTATGTTCGGTGCATTGTTTGACCAAATCAATGGTTTGTTGGGATGCGTGGGAAGAAAATTCAGGATTTAAAGAAATTTCTCTGCGTCCAATCTTGAGAGCCATATTCATCGGTTCCATTCCTTTGAACGGAAGTTCTCCAGTCAACAACTCAAAAAGAATAACTCCAAAAGAATACACATCAGATTTGAATGTGTACGGATCATTTATTTGTTGATTAATAAAATTTTTGTTTATAACTTCTGGTGCCATCCAGTAAAGAGACCCTTCACATTTTGTCTGAATAATTTGCGCATTTGGATCATCTATTGAAACTGCCAAATTGAAATCACCAATTTTTACTTTCCATTGCCTGGTGCCTTTTTGCCAGCTTGGTCCGATCAAAAAAACATTCTTTGATTTAAGATCACGGTGAATTATTTTCATGGAATGCAAGTACTCCATGCCATTGGAAATCTGATAAGCAATGTTCATCAGCTCATTTGTACTCGCCTTACTGAAGCATTCTTCATGCTTTGAGTTAAAGTATTCATACAGATTTGGTCCATAGCACCAATCGACCACCAATGAATCACCATCATTAAGTATTCCTTTAAGACTAAGTAAATTTTCATGATTCATTTTATTCAGAATTCTAATTTCATTTTTATAACTAGAGCTGTCTTGTTGCTTGTAATTTTTTACTGCAACTGTACAACTAAGAGCTGGTATGAATGCTTTTCGAACCACTGAGCAGCTACCATACTTAATTGTAGAATTCACATCAAACTCCAAATCACTTGTGCTGAATAGAGGAACTTCTAATTCTTTGGACAACTTTTCTAAGTTGCTCATTTTTAAACTTGATTACAATTTTTGAGAATACGAGTCTATTAAATACCATTTTTTTAATTTGAATTCATGGTTACAAATTAAAAAAATTACAATTAAAATTTTATTTTTTCCGGCAATTCAAAACTTCCACTCTATTAAAACTTTTCAATTTCGATGTCAGTTTCATAATCTTCATCCAAAAATACCAAAAAAAATTAATTTTCATATTTTCAAAAAAAAAATTTTTTGACCCACCAAAACAAGAGTAAGATATCTCAGTTATTTTATCATAAATCATAGATAATGGGTTCAATTCCTGAAAGCTCATAATGAAATATAAATGATAGTGTGTTAGATGGCATGGCTTAATGTGAAAAAATATACAAATTGGAACTGTAACATTTGTCTGTTAACTCCGTCCCCATTTTACACAGTCAATATTTAATTTTTTCAAATTTTTTCTCCTGATTTTCATAAATAGGGTACAAAATAAAAATAAAACGTAATCATTCGAATAATCAGTAGGCAAGTTTTGCTTCAAAAACCATGATTTGGCAAATATCCATTTTTAAGAACATTGGAGCCTCAAAAATACCTGTTACCATGATTTTTTATTGACAGCAATAGGCTAGAATTAAAGCTCAGATAATTCTCTACAAAATTGGCTGATAAGATTTCTCTATTATACCGGAAAGTATTGGGGCCAAAATTGGACTAAATGTGACATTCTTCTTTATGTTATTTTCTTGGTAAACAGAATAAAAATGTGAATTGTTACAAAAGAATGTAATTTTGTCCTTCAAAATCCCCTTTGCACCTCAAATTTTTTGCAGATTCTGAATTTTGACAAAAATCTAAACAAATTTTTGGAATTTGTGATTTTATACTTTTGTTTTATTTTAAAAATTAATGGGGTATTCGATGGCATAGTTTGAAATGGGGGAACTTCTTAGAAATTTTTTATCAGTCTCATTTATGATTGTCCTGCTTGACTTTTAATTTTTTCATTTGTCGCTATATAATCCTTCGTTGAGTCCATATTCTCCTTTTCTTCTTCATCCCTGTCATTATAAATGATGTCTTCATCTTCTTCACTTCAATTAACATCCATCTTGATCAAGGGAATTTGTTTAAAAATAAATATATTAAAATAATCTTAATTTTCTAATTTTTTGAATATTTACAATTTAATTTAAAAATTATGACTATATCTGATTAATAGAATTTGCTCTAGATCAAGATCAAAACGTAACTCCTGACTGCTGAAAAGTTGGCTGGAAAACAGTCTTCTATTTTTGTTATTTTCCTTTCTTAAGTTTTTTCTAAAAGACTTTCTCTTCTAAGGGTTGGAGAGAGATTTAACACCGCTTTATCCTTAGATCCTGTATCTCCCTTTATAAATATATATATTTATATATTGTATCTTTAATTTTAGTTAGTGTTTTTCAGTTTGAGTTTAATTAAAGATTTAGAACTTGAAACTCTTTTTTATTTTTATTTAATAGTGCCACGCTTTTAAATTCTTCATTACCTCTGAAGATATTCTAAGGTATTCAGTAAAATCCACTAGACTAGCTAGTAATTAAAATAGAGTTAAAATTATTAAAAAATTTTAAAAAAATTTTAATCTAAATATAGTCATCTGTGCAAGCTTATTTTTATTTTTTTTGAAATTTATTTTAAAAATTTAAAAAAATGCTTTTTTTGATTATCTTTTAAAAAGATAAAATTTTTAATTTTTTTTTCAAAAATATCATAATTAATGATAGTAATTTGATTTTTTTATTCAATATTTAGCTTTTTGTATTGAAAAAAACTTTGGTCGTATTTTTTTTACATTTAAAAAAAATAATTGTAAAATTAAATCAATTATTTCCACAAAACTGAGGAAACTTATTCCCAAAAATAGGCCCAAGGTTCCACCGATGCTTCCAACTAGTCCATCCCAGCTAATGCTTTTGTTTTCTGTAATTTCAGTTTGCTTTAAATATTCATAATAAATATTTAATGACAAAATATTGTCCCTCAATTCTTCAATGCTAATGTTTGTTCTGTTTCCAAACAAGGCTTTTATTTGTTTGGTCTTTACCAAATCGTTACCATAGGACACAGATGGATATCGACTTATTGATTTTGTAACTCCATAAGTGATAGATTCACATTCCAAAGAACAAAGTGATTCAATATTTTTCTTATAACTTGATTGCGATAGTCTTTGAAATTCTGCTAATACACAATTTTGTTCTTCAAAATTATCACAAGGATTATTATTTTCTGAAATTAGGTTTGAACCCATTTCATCACATTTGCATTTTTTATAAATTTCAGACTGGACAAAGGCCCAAAAACAATCATCTTGACGATAAGTTAAATTCGATCTAAATACTTTTCTGTAATATTCTGAATCAAATGAATCAATTGAGTCTAAATTATCAATGCAGCTACTATAAGGTTTTGGCATTTGTTTTCTTTTAATTCGCTACAAAACCAGATTTGTATCAAATCCAGGAGCAACATCTACACCTTGTCCGAATAATGGTTGAATAGAATTGTCATCTATGTAAACATGAGCGCCAGTTGTTTGACTTAAAGTTTTTTGGTCTTCAGGTATGCCAACATATAATTCAATCATTAATCCAATATACTTTCCAGCTTGATTGGTTTTTTGTTTTTCTTGGGAACTTTGATCAGAATTGAAACGATAGCAATTTCCAAACTCTGAATTATAGAACCATGTCCATTGACTTTGATTACATGGTTTTAAATTGTAAAGACAGCTAATCAACATTTCATCAAATGGTAAAGTTAAATTTTTTTTCTGTTCATTTGAAATTGATTTTGAAAATGATGTCATAGAATACCTAATATAATTGTAATTAAAGTTTAAAAAAGAAAATTCATCTTGAAAAGTTGGGTCAAGTGGAACATCAGTAAAACTAGTGAGATTGCTTTGTTCTAAAATAGATTGAACATATTCAATGCCTTGTTGGGTCACAAATAGATTAATGTTGCAAATGGTTACCGCTGGGAAAGTGATCGAGTCCTTATCTTTTAAAACACGTGATACTGCTATATGGAAAAGACTATATACTTGTTATATCAGACCAAACCTTGAATATGCTATACCTGTATGGTCACCATATTTATTAAAAGATATAAAAATATTAGAAGATATTCAACATAGGTTAACTAAAATACCTAAATTAACTCGATATTTAAATTATGTATGAATATGGGTTTAACTAGCCTAAAATTGAGACGCATTAGAGGTGATTTAATCCAGAAATATAAAGAAATAAATAAAATGGACTGTATAAATTGGTACAGGAAGCCTTTTGCGTCTAACAGAAATGATAGATAATATAATTACATCAAAGAATTAGTAAAATCAAATCAACAACGATCCAATTTTTTCAATAACAGAATAGTCAATATCTGGAACAAATTACCAGGTGAATTAAAAAACGCAGAATCACTTAATTCATTCAAAAACGCTATTGATAAAAATAATGTTTTAACTGCCTTAGCTAATATTAATTAGCAACGTGTTTTCAATGACACTGCAGTTCATCTATCTATCTATCTTATCTATAACTCTTATTTTGGTCACAACATCAAAGTTGAAAAAGTTTATTAAATTTGTAATAATAAAAAAAAAACAAGCAGAAGTAGAAGCCAAAATTAAAAAAATCCACATAATTCTAATGGCCAAGATCTTGGCTCGAAATATGTTTGGAAATCCATGCAATGTCATTGATTCTGCCCATTCTTTGAAAATATCAAACATTTTTTTAATTTTTGAAAAATAAACAAAATAATTCCTTGAAAATTTTTTATCTTTTACATTGTTTATCACCTAATAATAGCTTTTCCAATAATTCTTACGGAAAGCTTTCTTTTTCTTTTTTAAAAACTTAAATATCGATTCGTTTAATTTGGTTCTCATATTAAATAAATTTATAAAAAAGCTTGATTTTATTCCTTAAAAAAATTCAAACCTGATGAATTTCAACTGTTTTATAAGTTCAAATTATGTGTGTCTTGAGAAATATACAATTTTATAAATATATTATTTAATTTTTTAAAACAAAAATATCAAAATTCTGAAATATATTCACTTAAATTATTCATTTTCAATTTGCATTACTTTATTACTTCATAGATTTTGGGCCTTATTGACATGTAAAAATAATTTACATTAGACATTTTAATTTGGTTATTTGAAAATAAAAATAGAAGGTTCTTCAAAAAAACTTAAAAATTTTGTTTTCCTTAAAAAAACAATAAATAAATTTTTAATTTCTTTTCAGTTTAAAAAAAAAACTTGAATTTAAAAAAACAAAATTTAAAAAATTTATAATATAACAACAATCACAGAATTTATTAAAAGTTTGCCATAGCAAATAAAAAAGATAAAATATATTTTTTTAATTAAATAACATTGGCAAAATTTCCCACATACTAAAATGGTCGGTATTTGTTGCTTCCGCTCTAACTCGAGCCCTAAATCCAGAAAAACAAGTTCCATCTCGGAAAACGACTATATGGATATAAATTTATATCCCAAGCCCAAATACATGGAGAAAAAACTCGCTCAGAAACAGGACGATTCTTTGATGAACTACTGGAAGCTGTTGAACAAAGGTCTTGATCAAATTCCTGATGAATCCAAGAAAACAAATTTTAGAGAAGAAGATCTGAGACAATTTGAACAAATCGAGCGACACATCTTACAGCCCCAACTAAATGTCAAAGATTTCCACTCTACAGATAAACAAACCGAGATTCTCGGCACCTATGGCTCAATACGGCAGCAAAAAATTCTCCTTGTATCCTACAAATTCACAAAAGAAAGCGTTCTTTTAACCATAGATAAATCGAAAGCCACTACTAAAACACTTACCGATGTGGAGAACACATTTTGTCTCAAAACATTCTTAAATGAGATAGCGGTGCTCAAATCCTGCAACCATGAAAATATTATTAAGTTCAAAGGTGTCGTGTTGGACCCAAAATCCTTCTGCCTAGTCACAGAGTCTGAAGGCAAAAAATTGTCAAATTTTCTATTCAATGGCGAAATAGAGAAATGGTGGGAAACGTCAATCACAGATTTGATAGACATAGGCTTAGAGATTATCCAAGGACTGAGGTATCTACATGGCAGAGACATAATCCATCGAGACATCAGGTCCTCGAATATTCGCCTCTATTTGAGAGATAAACAAAAGTTTTGTACCAAAATAGCTAATTTTAGTCTTGCTTATTCGTCAACTCATGGATTTGGATATTTTAACAAAAGCAAAACGGGTTTGAACATTCACGCCGGTAAACCAAGATGGATGGCACCAGAGATTCAATCAGTGGCAGCAGCTGAATCCAATCAGAACAAAACAAATATAGACAGGTATTCAACTAAAAGCGATGTTTATGCATATGGAGTTACACTTGGTGAAATTTTTAGTGCCATGCTGCCTTTCTGGAGCGTGGACAGACAAGAATTCAAGTCTTTAATTGGATCGGGAAGGCTTCATTTAAATGAATTAGAGGTCAGAAATGATGTACCTATTGATTTGGTCAACTTAATTTGGGACTGTACCAATTTTAAAAAATTTTTGCGACCTGAGTGCAACAATATTTTGGAAAGATTAGAATCGACAAGAAAATCTTTGGTTGTTAATAATAGTTTGTTTAAAAAAAGAATTTTAATAAAAAGAAGTTTTGAATGAACAAATTTTTTATTTTTATTTTTTTTTTTATTTATATCAATTAAAGATATTAACGCTGATTAATTCAAATCAAATTTAAATAAAAATTTGGTTTATGTAAAAAAAATAACAGGAGTAATCTTGAATCTTAAAAAAGAAAAATAAATAAATATTAAATTTTAGTTGTTTATTTAATTTATAAAAAAATCTGCAAATGAAAGGATTTAAATGTTGATTTGATTATTGGAATTGACCATTTTTTACGTAAGTTTGCGTAATTTTCATTAATTACTCACTAACTACAAAATTTTTTCTTAATATATTGTTTAATTGATTTGAAGAAGTATGCCCTACGAAAGATACAAACAAATTTCCTTTGATCTTCACTTAAATAAAAGCTTCATTAAAATGAAAAATTTTTAAATTGAAAAATTCATCAATGCATTTCTTGCCCAAACTGAACAATCATAAAAAAAATAAAGATTGAATTTTATAATTTCAAATTTAAAAATTTAAAAAAATTTTAATTCTAATTTTTTTTTAATTAAAAGTTTTAATTTGTTGCCATGAATCCAATTGTAAAAAATTGAATAAAATGGTATTTATTAGACTCCTAATTTCAAAAAATTGTAATCAAGCTTAAAATGAGCAACTTGGAAAGTTTGTCTAATGAATTAGAAGTTCCTCTATTTGGCACAAAGAATTTGCGATTCGATCCAAATTGTACAATTAAATATGGTAGCATCTCAATAGTTCGAAAAGCATTCGTTCCAGGACTTGGTTGGACAGTAGCAGTAAAAAATTACAAGCAACAAGACAGTTCAAGTTATAAAAATGAAATTAGAATTCTGAATAAAATGAATCATGAAAATTTACTTAGTCTTAAAGGAATACTTAATGATGGTGATTCATTGGTGGTCGATTGGTGCTATGGACCAAATCTGTACGAATACTTAAACTCAAAGCATGAAGAATGCTACAGTAAGGCGAATACAAATGAGCTGATGAACATTGCTTATCAGATTTCCAATGGCATGGAGTACTTGCATTCCATGAAAATAATTCACCGTGATCTTAAATCAAAAAATGTTTTTTTGATCGGACCAAGCTGGCAAAAAGGAACCAGGCAATGGAAAGTAAAAATTGGTGATTTCAATTTGGCAGTTTCAATAGATGATCCAAATGCGCAAAATATTCAGACAAAATGTGAAGGGTCTCTTTACTGGATGGCACCAGAAGTAATAAACAAAAATTTTATTAATCAACAAATAAATGATCCGTACACATTCAAATCTGATGTGTATTCTTTTGGAGTTATTCTTTTTGAGTTGTTGACTGGAGAACTTCCGTTCAAAGGAATGGAACCGATGAACATGGCTCTCAAGATAGGACGCAGAGAAATTTCTTTAAATCCTGAATTTTCATCCCACGCATCCCAACAAACCATTGATTTGGTCAAACAATGCACCGAGCATAATAGAGAATTTAGACCTGAATTTGCACAGATTAAAAATCTTCTTTCTAAAATCATTGAATAATTTTATTCACTTCCACCTAATATCTAAATTGATTAGTTTATTTTCGTCTAATAAATTCTTATAAAATAAATATTTTCTTTTTTTTTAAATATTACGAAAAAATTTGAATATATATTCAGATAGTGAAACATTAATAAAATTTAGAATTAATTATAAAAATTCTCCAGCAAACTGGCTTAATAAGAAAGCCGTTTTTGGTAGCTAGTTATAAATTAATAAAATCTTGATCTTGAATAATGATCTTTTTAAAGATATTACCATATGCTATACAAACATGAATTTTTGCAGATTAAATTTAATATTTAATAATTTAATTTCTTTTAACAAATTTTAAATTTGTAAATATTTTTTTTTAAATAAATATTTCAGGATAATTTGGAGAAAAATAAACTTAATTTTTTTGTAAAAATTTTAATATTCAAACATATTTTGCCATCAGTCAAAATAATTTAAACATCTTCATATAAACAAAATATGAAAATTAAATTATCTTCAACAAAATCGATTCAAAATTTTAAATAATCTTTTGATAATTTTCTTTAAAAATTTTGCAAAAATCTATTCTATTGAAGTAAAAAAATGATGACCTATCGCTCGACATTGTGGTAAACTAGTTTTTATTCGGAAAAGATTCCTTGATTATCATTTAACTTGCCATGGTTGTTTTCTGCAAAGTTTTCTCATTAAATTCGATTTACACAATTTCTGTATAAATTTGACGAAATTTTTTACTTATTTTTTCTTTATTTAATTTATTTATGCCTAAAAAATCAAAACTTTAAAATTATTTTATTTATGGAAATTTGCTACTATGTTGATGAATCATGTGCTCAACTTGGCTTAGTGATTTAAGCCCATGTTTGATTGTTTTTTTTGTTAATTTCTAAAATAATAAAAAAAACTTATTTCTTTTTTCTAATTTAATTAATTCGATTTGAACACTTGATGTATTTTTAAATGCAGAGATACCTGACAAATAAGCTCTTGAAAAAAAATGCTACGAAACAAAATTTATTCAGTTTTTAACTAAACTGATCATTTAAAAGTTGAAACTGCGTAATTTTATCAAAGAAAAAATGTCAAAATTTTCCAAATAAATGTCGCCTAGTAACTTACCTTTCAATCTTTGAAACTAAAAATAAATATTGAATAACATAATTATCTTATTTTTTTAGAACAATAGAAACATTGCGCCAAGGTCTCTAGAATGGTTTCTTGCAGCACTCTTTTGTCTAAATAACATTCTCCAAGGCTTTTATTTTTGTTAGAATAATAAACATTTCCATAGAAACTCTTTTACTTTCTAATCAAAGCATCAAGTTTTAATTAAAATATTTTTTTTGACATCTTTAAAATAAGTAGATGCCTCCTAAAGGCGTAATATGCTATATTTGTGGCCGTGAATTCGGGCTATCCTCGATTGCCATTCACGAACCCCAATGCTTAAAAGTATTCAGAAAAATTTTTTTTAATAATTATCTATTTTGGTAAAATAAAGAAATGGGAAATGGAAAATTCGAAACTTCCGCGTTCCAAACAGCGCAGTCCTCCGCAAAAGCCGACCATTTTGCCAAACATAAACAACGACTCCGTAAATGACAGGGATAGATTTAACCAGGCTGCATATGAGGCAGCAAAGACTCAGCTCATACCATGCTCAAAATGTGGACGAACATTTGCAACTGACCGAATTGATGTGCACGAACGCAGCTGCAAATCAGCTGGTTCAACGATACCACAAAAATCATCCAGTACCAAGCCCAAAGAATCAGATGGCAACTCGAGCGGATACTCAAGTGGAAAATACAGCAAGGCTCCTAATGAGCCCGAACCGGCAAAACCAAAGACAGTAGTATGCTACATTTGTGGACGTGAGTTTGGCACTCAGTCAATCGCGTAAATTAATTAATTTTTTACGGCTCTAAATTTTAAGATAGAAAAAAAAAACAGTTGAACATTTTTTAATAATAGAAAGATAAGATTTTAAAAAAATTTGTAGTGAACAATTTCATAATATTTCTGGCGTTTTTTAAAGATAAAAAATTAAGTGATCAAATGTTAATATTTTTTTCTTATATTCATTGAGATGATAATTATTTTTGAAGATAAAAAAGTGACTTCAAAAATGTGATTTTTTATTTAAGGAAAAAATTCAATTTAAGTTTTTTATTTAATTTATTAAATTATTAGATATCATTTAAGTTGTATTCAAGCTTATTTTTTTAAATTGAAACTGCCTAGATTAATGCTGGAATTAACAAAATTTTTAGAATTAAATGATCCAAATGTTAAACATTTCTATGAAAATTAGTAATTTTTTCAAATGATTTAAGCATTAAAAAAAGCTATGAAAAATAACAAAAATAAAAAAATCAATTCTAAGTTTTCTAAATTTTTCGATTTTTTAAATAAATCGGAATATTGTATTTCAAGGATTTTTTCTAAAGAAAGAATCCGAATTTAAAAAAAAATTTTAGAAAAAATTAATTGATACAAATTTTGGCAAATATAAAATAAATTTCATAAAAAAGTCGAATAAAAATTTAAAGTAATATAATTTATAGATGACTAACTTATATATAGAGAATGTTTAAGATTTTAAACTTTTACTTCAGTATATCTTCAGTCATATTTTATTTGAAATTTATATAGCATATTTTATTCAATTATAAATTTTAAAATAAGCAGCTGTGATGTTAAAAAAATAAATAATAAATATATATAATATATATAGATTGAAGCTAAGTCTAAATGAAATTTTAAAATTCTTTGAATTTTTTAAAAAAATTTGATCCGGATCCTTATTTTTGTTTGTAGAAATCCGGAACCGTGTTTTAGCACTACATAAAATCGGTAAAAATAATCTGTTTAGTAGGTACCTGAAATCTGGATCTGTTTATTAGATTTAATTAAATATTTTTAAAAATTTTAATTTCATTTATGTCATCTGAAAAATATTCCCCAATAAAATTGATTTAAACTTTTATTAATAATTAAAATTAAAACCAAGAATCAAATTTTAGATAGCAAATTTTCATTAACAACTAAAATTTTTCTATCTAATAATATGCCGCTTTATTAATAATTATTAACTGTATAAATATTAATGTAGGATTCATGAGCCTCAGTGTTTGAAGAAATGGGAAATTGAGAATAGCAAACTGCCCAAACAAATGAGACGGCCAAAACCGGTCAAGCCTGAATTGGGCTCTAAGCCGATGACTCGGGAAGAAATGAACGAGTTAGCATGGGAAGCTTCCAAATCCCAGTTGATTCCGTGTCAAAATTGCGGGAGAAAATTTGCACCAGATCGTTTGCCCGTGCATCAACGTTCGTGCAAGCCGAAACCAGGTCAAGATGCGCCAAAGTCAGCCAAAGTAGATTCTGGATATTCCAACAAGCCATCTATTCCCAAAGAACCTGTTTATGTTATTTGCTACATTTGTGGCAGAAAATACGGAACAAAATCAATAGATATACACGAACCTCAATGTTTGGAAAAATGGAAAATTGAAAATGATAAATTGCCAAAAAATTTGAGGCGACCTGTACCTATTAAACCAGGTAGGCTGATAAAATTTATACTAAAATATTCTTTTTATTTTTCTAGAGTTGTTTAAAAGTCAAAGACTTTAATTTGAAAGATAAAATTTTACATTTTATTATTTTTTAGCTTAAATTCAGTTTAGTTTTAATTTTTAATTTCTATTTTAAATTTTTTTTTTACTCAAAAATCCGGATCCGGTAGACGGATTTTTTTAGGTAAGACCTTTGATTTTCACACAATTAACTTTCCATTATCAAATATTTTCAATTTTTTTTTTTAAAAGGCTTTCAGTATTTTTAATAATTAAATATAATGCAGAAGCATATTTTTGAATTTTTTATAGCAGCAAAATTCTGCAAAAATTTTAAATTTGCAGAATTATGCACAATATCTAGATATGGTATAGCATGATATGCTAAACATGAAAAAAGATATCAGCATTTAATTATTTTATTTCAAAAAATACTCAAAATCTTTTTTTTAATATTAATTTTTGATTATGAAAGTTAGAAATAATTAAAAAAAATTTTAATAGCAAACCTTGATCATGATCATTCAAATTTTATCAAAAAAGAAACAAAATAAAAATTAGCAACAAAAATCTTCACAGTAAAATAAAAATGCGAATTAAGTAAAGATATATTAGTACATCAAAATATTAGCAAACTAAGCATTATTAAATTTTAGGAGAACCTCAGACCACTAAGTGTGGAACTAAGTTCTTCTTTTTACCTTAAACTAAGCATTAGGTATTAATCTAAATAAAAACTCCATTTTGATATCTTTATTTATTTTACTAGCTGTCAAGCTTGTAATTATTTTTTTTATTTTTCCTACAGAAAAATACTTTGAGAAATCAAAAAATCTTTGATGGAAAAAAAAACAAAGCGAATAGTTATCCATCATCGCTGAAAATTGAATAAGATTTTTTGTAGAAAAAATCCAATTAAATGATTATCCAATTTTGATTTATTTTTCTTTAATATTTTTACATCTCCTTTAAATAAATAAATCGAAATAGATAAAAAATTAATTTATCAAACCTTGAACATACTCAAGTCTTAATTTGATATTTTTTTAATTTAAAAATGAAAAATTATAAACTGCGGTAATTTTAAATAAATAAAATAGCAAATTTTTAACATGAATATTTTATTAAATTAACTTAATAATAATTAAAGACAATTTGAATCAATTAAAATTAAAAAAAAACGAAACGTCTTAATTTTCATTTAAATTAAATTAAAATAATTAAAAATAGATTTAGAATTTACTTTTAAAAAATTTATTTTGTTTCTAAATTTAATTAATTGATTGAATAAAATTTTAACTTTTTTAATGAGACTATTTATTAATTTTGAATTTTTATTTTTGCAAAAAGCTGAGATGAACATCTCGGCCGGAGGAAATTACGATCTGGATCAAGTGAATGAGGCAGCATGGCAAGCATCTAAGCTCCAATTGATTGAATGTGAAAATTGTGGTCGTAAATTTCAGCCAGATCGACTACCAGTGCATCAAAGAAGCTGCAAACCTGGAAATGTGGCTAAAAAAATAGGAAGCAGACCGGTTGAAAATACCGAGTACAAAACTGAAGTGACAAATGCAAGACCTAATGCGCCAGCTTTCAAACCAAGAACTAATATACCTCCCTCAAACAATTCACTTGATTCATTACCTGTTGGTAAGGGCTCTTCTCAGCTCATAATAGATGACAAGCCTGTAAGCCTAGTTCCATGTCGGAATTGTGGTCGAAGTTTTGCAACTGACCGAATCCAAGTGCATCAAAATGCATGCACTGGACAAAAAAAACGAAAAGTGTTTGACATGACCAAACAGAGAGTACAGGGAACTGAAGCAGAGACTTTTGTGCGAAAGAAAAAACCTGAGCCTAAAGTATATTAATCAAAAAAAAATTTTCAAAATATTATTTTTGAATTTTTTTGTTAGGTAAAATCTAACAATTGGAGATCAAAACATGAGGAGTTTATAGCAGCCATTCGCTATGCGAAAATGGCTGGTAAAATAGAAAAAGAAGGAGGTAACATTGCAAGCCTTGCACCACCGCCTCGAAGCACAAATCCAGATTACATTGAATGTCCACATTGCTTGAGAAAGTTTAATCAAACTGCAGCAGAAAGGCATATACCAAAATGCAAGGACACTGTAAATAAACCGAAACCACCACCTGCATTGAGAAATTCAATAAATATAAAAAAAGGAAGATATTAAACATAAATGCTAATACAAAAAGTAAACAAAAATTAATTCTAAAATTGTTAATAAAATTAGAAAAAAAATGAAAAAAAATATAATTCCTACAGCTTTTCGAACTGGTCTGATCCGAAGAGAATTTTAGATTATGTTCTTTAAATGTGAATTGAGTTTGAATATCACAATTTTTTGATTTTTTTTTTCACTTAATTAAATACACAAAAATTAAAATTGGCTCTTAATTTTTTTCACTTTTGATTGAGAATTTTTTTTTGATTGACAAACAAATTTCAAAAATAAAAGACAAAATAAATTTTTTTGCTTTGATTTTTTTTAAACTCATAAAATTTTTAAAATTTTGATTTTTATACGAGGACTTTATTGAAATTCATGTTAGTTTAACAAAACTCACGAATTTAATATTACATGAATTTCGGTTAATTTAAGTAAAAAAATTAACTAATTATTTTTCTTTTGAAATTAAACGGGAAATAAAAGAATATTTTTAAGGCTATATTTAATTAAAAAAGACATTAAAAGCAAGAAAATAATATTAATAAAAAGTAATTAATTTTTGTCAATTTTTTTTATTAAAAACAAAAGCATCGGCAAAATAGATTCAAATTTCTTAACATATTTTAGAAAAGCACAATTTTTATTTTGGTGAGGAGTTCACCTTAAATTTTATAAAAAATAAAATAAATTACCTAATTAATAAAGTTAGAATTAAAATAAAAGAAAAGACTAAATATTTGATCTTTGTTTACGATGATTAGCTTGGTGAAGTTTGAAGCTTTGGTCATTCTTTTGTGCGTCTAAAGGAACTATATAATCGTAAAATTGTTTCTGATTATTAAAGACATTAAAGTTTGAGGTGAAGTTTACATTAAAATATCTAGTTAAATAAAAAATATATTTAAATTATTTGTATTTAACTAAGATCGTTTATGTGGCCATGTTATTTAATATCATTTTGCACAGTTGATGACTAGCACTGGTCACTATTTGGTGACAAAGGAGATAGGTGACCAATTTATGATCTCAAAATTATTTCAAAAAATAAGCCAAGTCAAATGTTTCAGACACTTTCTCTTGAATTATAAGATAAAATAAAAGTAAATGATGCTGAATTCTTAAGCATAGTTAAAAATTAGAGAATTTGAGTATAAAGATTTTTTTGCTTTAAAACAATAAAAACTAAATATCCTATGTTTGCCTTAATCTATTTAATTTCATTAATATAATTTAATTTAATTATTAATTTAATTTAATTAATATTAATATAATTGGATTAATTTAATTTTAATTTTAATTTCTCTCATCTATTTTTTTTTAAAATAAATTTGAAACATGGCTCTTTTTCCTGCTTTTTCAAAATTGTACAAAAATTTTTTTTAAAAGACGAAAAAATACACCAAATTATTTGTCTAATTTTTTTTTGATCAATTATTATTCTTAGAATGTGTTTTTCAGCTTTAAATTACTTAAAATAAATTTTTTCATCTTCCACTTGAATAGCCATTTTTCTAATTCGTCTTAGTATTTGTTTATCTTATTTTCTAGATTTCCTTTTTTCTTAAAAATGTAGAATGTGACCAAGTCGTCAGCAAAAAGAAGAGAGTATTCACTGTTTCTTTTAATTCTTTTAGGTATATCGTTGATAAAAATACTAAAAAGTGATGGACTAATTACTGAGCCTTGAGGAAAACCTGCAGCAATAAGGAATTCATCACTAATTTGACCATTTACATTTACTATAAATGATCTTTAGTCTAAGAATGAATTAATCCAATGTATTAGGTAAAGGGAAAGGTTCATTTTTATTAGTTTATAAATAAGACCATCATGCCAAATCTTATCAAACGCTTTTGAGATATCAAAAAATAGAGAACAAACTTTTTTCTTTCTATTAAACGATTGTACAATTTTTTGAATAAGGAAGAATAGATTATCAGCCGTTCGCCGATTTTTTTCTAAAACCTGATTATTCCTGAATTAGTAATTCGTTCTAAATAACTATATAATCTTGAGTAGACTATACGTTCTAACAGTTTTCCTAGACAGCTTGTCATACTGATTAGTCGGTAGTTAGCTGGGTCTTGTGTTAAAATTGACTTTTTAGGTATCATAGTAATGTTAGCAGATTTCCATGCATTCGGGATTTTACTATCTCTTAGACTTAAGCTAAACAGATAAAAAATGTCTTCTAGAATATTTTAAGGTAAATTTTTTAACATAATGTTATGAATTTGGTCACGTCCCGAAGCTGCTTCCTCTTTCAACCTTTTAAGCGCTGAGGTAATCTCTTTATTGGTAACAGGCTCGTCAAATTTGAATTGATTTTTTTATTAAAAAATTCAAGATTATGATCAATTATTTCTCTATCTTTTTGGGGATTAATTAGATCATTGTTCGGACTAGAAGTTTTTTTATTAAATTCACCAAAAAGGTAGCTTTTTCTTCATCAGTTCTAAGTTCCTTATATCCTTTTATTATTGGAGATTAAAGTAGGTATTAAAACAGATCCTTTTATTGATCGAAACTTATTAATTTTTTTCCAGAATGGTCTAATTGAAAGCGGATTTTTCCCAATTTTTTTAATAAAATCAGACCAGTTTTGATTCCAAAAATTTTTTAACATGATTCTTAACTCTAAAGTCATTTGATTGAATCTTTGTTTGGTATTTTGACAACGAGATTTTGAAATATTTCTCTTATTTTCCTGCGTTCCTTAATTATACTGACAATGTTCAGTGGGAGACTTGTTTTGAAAATTTTATGTGTTTGATATGGAATGCTTATATGGGCTGCAGAAATTATCTTTTGGGTGATTACTTCATTTAGTTCGTCAATTGATGCTGAATTTGATTCTGAGTTTTTCCTTTTAGACCTTTTAAGAATTTCACGAAATAAAAACCAATTTGCTTTTTTATAGTTAAGCTTCTTTGTTTGTGTTTTAGGAATAACTGAGTAGTCAAAAGATATACATGCCTCAATTGGAAAATGATCACTGGTCATATCTTGACTATTTAGAACCCTAAAATCAGTGATTTTATCAATTAATGACGATGAAACTAAGAATAAATCAAGAATTTCAAAATAATCCCCATCGAATATGTTAAAGGTTGGAAACTTATTATTGATTACTGTAAAATTAAGCTCATTAATAATGCTTTCTAAGATGATTCCATTTTCGTTTTCTCTTTTGCAACCTATTTGTCTTGTTATGGCGTTTAAGTCACCCCCGAGAACATAATTTTTACAATTCCTATTTATCTTTTCAAATATATTAAAATTTAGAAGTTTATTAGGTGGATTATAAAAACTGAAAATATATAATTGATCCTTTCCCAGATTTATTTTGATCCAAAGTAATTCAGAAGAAAATTCATCATACGAAAAGTCTTAGACAAACTCAAATTCTTCCTTTACTATTTTCTATTTACTAAAATTGGGCCAAAAAAATTCCTAAGAGGTTGATCTTGCTGGGAAGATGAGAACAATTCCTTTTTATCTTTTCAAATATATCTCTAATCAGTAATATTTTGTTTTTATTTTCAAGTATAATTGTTTCAATTTAGTTAATTTGTTGCCGATAAATAAAAAATGAATATGTTTTTGATCGCGTTTCGCATAATTTACTTAAGATCAAGTTAAAGAGTTATGGATTTACCGATGAGCTTTCGGCGTGGCTCGAAAATTTTCTACAAGATAGGAAACAGAGAGTAGTAATAGGTCAGTATGAATCTGATTGGATTGATGTGCTAAGTGTGGTTCCACAAGGTTCAGTTCTTGGTCCGTTACTATTCCTGATCTTCATAAATGATTTACCAGAGCTAGTAAGTCACTTTTGTAAGCTGTTTGCGGATGACAGCAAATTGATTAGTGTCATTAGAAATACAAGTGATCAAATGCTAATTCAAGATGACATTGACAAGATGGTTTAGTGGTCGAAACGTTGGAGTATGCAATTTAATGAATCTAAGTGTAAAGTAATGTATATTGGCAACTCAAAGATTGCTAGGCAAGAAATCTCAATGTTAAATGCGAATGATATCAGAGTTGAATTAGCGGAGACTACAACTGAGCGCGATCTTGGTGTAATGGTGAACAACAAACTCAAATGGAATGATCAAATTGATAGCTGCATTAAAAAAGCTAACAACATGCTTGGTATGCTCAAGAAAACATTTGTGATGCTCAATCGTTTTTGCAGCTTTACAAAACATATGTTAGACCGCATCTAGAATAACGGGTGATGCATAAGTAAATGGACAAAAGTTAAGTTGACTTGCCCGATCATGCAAATGATCAGGGGATTATATATATATTTATTTATAAACTACTAAAAATTAGCTATAATATTGCAAAAAAAAAATTTTTAAATGGGACTTTCTGTGTCTGAACGAGAGGCTTTTCGAAAAACAGTCAAAAATATGATTTCACAAATGGCAAAATCCGACATTGTAACGCACTCTACTAAGCAAGGAATCGCTCGAAGCACTATATATAATACGTTCAACCGTATTCAAATTGGAGAACCGATCAAGGACAATAAGAGAACGGGTCGCCATATCTGATCGAGGTATGTCTAAGCTTCTTTTTCGATTATCAAAGTCGGTTGCCATCAATTCGAGCATCTATATCGACGAATGCTTGAATGCAAAAATTTTTGGAGTAGTTTGAGTGAAAAAGTATACGAGGGAGGTTGGCAAGCCTCAACAGAGCAACAGCTGATTAACCGCATTAAATAAAATTTGAAGGAATTTGACTTCAATTTTGTGAAATCCCTTATGACGGGGGTCAAAGCAAAGCTCAGAAAAATCGGTCACGATGGAGTTATTTAAAAATCATAATTCTATTGAAAAATAAATTCTTTACATCAGAAAAAAAAACAGAACTTAATATCATTTTTATTTTTTGAGATATTCGCTTTTAATTTTTGTCCATTTACTTATGCATCACCCGTTACTGTGCACCTGCCTGGAATCCTTATTTAAAGAAGGATATATTTAGACTTGAACAAGTACAAAGACGAGCAATGAAGCTTGTTCCGCAAATAAAAAGTTTAAATTATGAGTCAAGACTAGCTAATTTGGGATTAGAAACTCTAAAAGAAAGGCGAAAGCGTGGAGGTCTGATTCAATTTTATAAAATTCACAACAAATACAATCATGTCAATTGGTATTAAGATGCGGAACTTATGAGTTCAGTGAATGATGAAGGACTAAGTGGAGGAGTAAGTGGAGCAAAGCATTGCATTTGCTCGCAGCTAACAAAATGTGAAGCAAGGCGAAACTTTCTATCAAACCGAGTAGTGAATTAATGGAATGTGCTGCCAATGTCGGTTGTCACAGCAAGTTCGATCAGCCATTTCAAAAACAGACTGGACAATGTCGGTAGAAATAAAAAAATGAAAAGTCTACTATAGCGGGACTACGTTAGTCTTCCTGCTTTGTCAATTTAGTTAAACTAAATTTGACCGTAGAATGTTAACTATCATTTTTATTACTATTAAATATAATTGACACTTTTTAACAATTTTATAATTGATAATAAAAAATAATCCTTACTTCATTTTGTTTGTTTTTCAAAAAATAATTTTTGTTATTTTTACATATTATACGCGTTTTTAAGGTGTATTTTCTAAGTACTAATCAAAGTGCACGCCACATAAATTATTATACTTTATTATACATAAATTATAAATTATTATACCATTTTCGTCACATTGACTCTGCATTCGTTCGAAAGGCTCCAAACAACACACTTAACTCACACACCCCATTTGAATACTATTTAAAGACAAATGTACGCTACCAAAAGACTAAGCAACTAAAAAAAACAAGCTTAGCCAAAATGGAAAAGTACGGAATGAACACCAATTGTTTGACCTTGACAAGGTTTTTTCTCAAAGAACAGCGAAAGCACAAGGACGCCACCGGCGAACTCACCCAGTGCTTGAACGCCATCCTAACTGCAGTCAAGGCCATTCAGTCGGCAGTGCGCAAGGCCGGCATCTCGAAGCTGTTCGGCCTCGCCGGCAACACCAACTCGACGGGCGACGACCAAAAAAAACTCGACGTGCTCTCCGACGAGCTGTTCATCAACATGCTCCGATCGTCCTACACCACTTGTATTCTGGCCTCGGAAGAGGACGAAAACGTGATCGTAGTGGACAAACACAAGCAGGGAAAGTACATTGTTTGCTTTGATCCGCTTGACGGCTCGTCCAACATCGACTGTTTGGTCTCGATCGGAAGCATATTCGGCATCTGGAAGCGAGAGTCGGACGGCGACGAGCCCGATGTGAGCGACGCGCTGCAGCCCGGCAGCAAGATGGTGTGCTCGGGCTACGCGCTCTACGGCAGCGCGTGCATGATAGTGCTGGCCACTGACTCGGGCGTCAACGGCTTCATGCTGGACCCGGCCATCGGCGAGTTCATTCTCACCGACCCGGACATGAAGATAAAGCCGAGGGGCAAAATTTACTCGATCAACGAGGGCTACACGGCCAAGTGGGACGAGGCCGTCAAGGAATACATCAACGACAAAAAAAACCCTAAATCAGGCAAGCCGTACGGCAGCCGCTATGTGGGCTCGATGGTGGCCGACTTGCATCGAACTCTCGTCTACGGAGGCATATTCTTGTACCCGGCCACCACAGACTCGCCCAACGGCAAGCTCAGGCTCATGTATGAATGCAATCCGATGGCGTACATTATTGAGCAAGCCGGAGGCATGGCCACTACTGGCAAAGAAAGGGTCCTAGATGTTCTTCCTACTGATATTCATCAGAGAGTTCCATTTTTTATTGGCTCCAAAGAAGACGTCCAGGACGTTCTTGATTGTTACAAAAAACACGGTCTAGGAGGATACTAGATTAGCTTGTTCTTTTTTTTTTTTTTTATTCTTTTAGTTTATTAAATTGTATGACTTTTTTTTTTATTTTAAAATCATTAATAAAAATTTGAAATTTTATTTTTTTTGTAATCACTGATTAAAAGCCAATTAAATGAAAAAATTTTAGGTCAAGTCGCCACCACCATTTTTTTATTAAGAATTTAAATTTTGTGTTGGATTTTTTGTTTAAAAATTAACAGTGCATTGTAACGGTAAAGCTTTATTGCCCAAATGGGTTTACCAGAAAAAATAAATCGCTAAATCTTGTTTTTAAATTTAATTTAATTTTTTTCCAAGTTGGTTCAACTTGAAAATCTGCAAAAAGCTGAGAGTAAAATTTGTATGAATTTTTGATGAAATTTCTTTGGTAAACCCTTAACATTTTGACATTTTCTCAAAAATTATCTTGATTTTGCATGAAAATATGTTGATTTAAGTAAAAAATTGAATTTATTTTATAAAATTTTATTTATAAAATTAATTTTTACGAATTTTTGATGAAATTTCTTTAGTAAACCTTTAACATGTTGACATTTTTTCAAACTATCTGTAGCGAAACATCTTGAATGTCTTAATTTTACATGAAAATCTGTTAATTTAAGTAAAAAATTGGCAAAACTTCTTGAAAATTTCAAACTTTTCTAATTATTTTTCTATTGAATTTAGACTGGAGAAAAAAAAGATATTTTTTTGGCAAAATTTCGTAAAAAAGTCATTTTCAGAAAGCAAAAGATGAAGAAACAACATAAAACAGAATATTTTTCACTAAATTTATCAAAAAATAATTAATTTTAATTTACACAGGAGATATTAATGATCAAATACAATATCAATATTTTGAGATTTATTATTTTAAGTCTCTCTGATATCAAGAAGCCAATCTTGAGTCCACTTGAAAACTAAATCTAAATCTGATTGTGGTTTTGCTGCGCTTATTTCTGGTACCGTTTGCGAGAACATTTTAGTATCATCTGCATACATTTTGACAACATTCTCTATTCCTTTTGGTAGAGCATTGATATACAAAACGAACAATAGATTAATAAAAAATACCAAATCTGATCTTAGTTTAGGTTCATATTCTTGGTTAAGTTTGAAGCTTTATTCATTCTTTTGTGCGTCAAAAGGAAGTAAATAATCACCAAATTTTTTTTACTCATTAAGGACATTAAAGTTAAAAAAATTGGACAGATATAAGAAAAAAAGAACAAATAAGAATGAATAACAGGTTATTTTAAAGAAAAATATTCAATTCTAATTGAAAAAATCAGAGTTGATCAAAAGTAAAAGTCAAAAAATTAATGAGTAAGACATTTAAGGTGTTTCGCTCACTCGCTACAGATAGTTGTTAAAAAAAGTTTGAAAAAAGCTAAAATGTTAAGGGTTTAGTAAGGAAGTTTCATCAAAAATTCATAAAAATAAATTTGCAAAAAGTTAAGAGTAAAATTTGTATGAATTTTTGATGAAATTTCTTTGGTAAACCCTTAACATTTTGACATTTTCTCAAAAATTATCTTGATTTTGCATGAGAATCTGTTAATTTAAGTAAAAAATTGCCAAAACTTCTTGAAAATTTCAAATTTTTCTAATCAATTTTCTTTTGAAATTAAACTGGAGAAAAAAAGGATATTTATATGGCATTTCCAGATAGCAAAAAAATTTAAAAATTGGTTAATTTCGATTTATTTTTTTTTACAAATTAAAACATCGGAAAATTAAATTTAATTTTTTTAATTACTAGAAAAACATATTTTTATTACAAACAATTGTAATTTCAAATATTAAAAAAACTTTGGAGATTTTGGTGGGGACTTTCCCTAAAATATTTTCATTTAATTTTTTTAAAATTAGTGATTAATAACAAATTAATTCCCATATAATGTAGTTTTAATTAAAAAAAATAAAATACCAAAATCTGATCTTTGTTTAGAATCATATTCTTGGTAAAGTTCGAAGCTTTATTCACTCTTTTGTTCGTCAAAAGAAAGTTGAAATTTACCAATTTTAAAATTGTTTTGCTTTCTGAAAATGACTTTTTTACGAAATTATGCCATAAAAATATCTTTTTTTTCTCCAGTCTAAATTCAATAGAAAAATAATTAGAAAAATTTGAAATTTTCAAGAAGTTTTGACAATTTTTTACTTTAATTAACAAATTTCAACATTTAAGATGTTTCGCTACAGATAGTTTGAAAAAATGTCAACTTGTTAAAGGTTTACTAAAGAAATTTCATCAAAAATTCGTAAAAATTAATTTTATAAATAAAATTTTATAAACTACAGTTACCATAGATAAGATCCTACTGTTTCCTATCTTCGCAAGTCTAGCTTGCTAGCTTGTTGTAACTTATATTATTATTATTATTATTATTAAATAAATTCAATTTTTTTACTTAAATTAACAGATTTTAATGCAAAATCAAGATAATTTTTGAGAAAATGTCAAAATGTTAAGGGTTTACTAAAGAAATTTCATCAAAAATTCATACAAATTTTACTCTCAGCTTTTTGCAGATTTTCAAGTTGAACCAACTTGGAAAAAAATTAAATTAAATTTAAAAACAAGATTTAGCGATTTATTTTTTCTGGTAAACCTATTTGGGCAATAAAGCTTTACCGTTACAATGCACTGTGAATTTTTAAACAAAAATTCCAACACAAAATTTAAATTCTTAATAAAAATATGGATTTTGTACCATAGATTATTCTTTAAGATTTAGAATGTGAAAAAAAAATTAAGATTTATTTTAAAATAAATTAATTATTTTAAATTAAATTGTATGATTATTTAGAATCGAAAATCGAATTGTTTGCTTTTCTTAATTTTCAATTAATTTAAAAATAAACCAACATAAATATGTAAGTAACAGTTAAATCCGGCTACTTTAAAACTATTTGAGTATCGATTATACAATTTTAAAATTTAAAAAAATAAAATAAATTTTCAAATCGCAAAGTATCAAAAATATATTGATTTCATTAGAAAATAATAAATCTCAAAATATTAATATTGTATTTGATCATTAATATCTCCTGTAATAAAATTAATTATTTTTTTGGTAAATGTAGTGAAAAATATTCTGTTTTATGTTGTTTCATCATCAAAGTTTAAAAAGCTCATTTAATCTATTCAAACTATTGAAAAACAAATTTATTATTAAAATTTTTGTAATTTTCCCTTTTTACTCTTAAATACCTTTTTTCATACTGCCTAATAAAATCAATTTTTTTATGATTTTCTTACAAATAATAATCAGATTTAAAATTCAAAAATTTTAATTTAATTTCTAATTTTTTTAAATTTTTTACGAAAAATTGAGTAAAAATTGTAAAATTTTTTCTATTAAAGAAATTTATTTATTTTATTTAAAATATAATTTAGGCGGAGCCTTGGCCGGTCGGAATGGACACTTAGTCCTTCATTTCAGCCACATGATTAAATTTTTAAACCTTAAAAAAAATTTAAAAAATTTTTTTCGAAAATGTTAAATAAGTTTGAATTAAGTTTTCCGAAAATTTTTAAAGTGAATGTCGAAAAAGTTTCATAAATGAACATAAAAATATTTAAATAAAGAAAAAAGAAAGAAAAAAATCTATTTAAAAAAATGTTTGCCCAAATCAGACTCTGGCGAAAATTTTTCCGCATAGCCCACACTTCCATCTGAAGATGTCAAGTTTTGTTTTGTTGTGCTCGTGAAAATGGTACATATCTCGGGCAGGATCCTAAAAAGCGTTCTTATTTTCTAATCTGTCAATGTCAAATTTTCCATATTTTTAAAATATACAGGCCCCATATAAAATTAAAGTTAACATTTGAGACCATCAGAAGGATATTCTAATTGATGCTTTTTTATTTACAAATCAATAAAAAAAATTTTTGAATTAAAAAAATATCTCATAGCTATTTAGCTTACATATATCCATAAATATTAAAATTAGCTCTGCAAAATTTGCATTAATAAAATATCATAAATATTCTGATATTTATGGCATTTAATCGATTTTTTATTTTCTACAAATTTTGTTCTGAAATAAAAAAATTATGAGTCCATACTGCTTAATTTTTATTCTTACTTTTGGTTCTTTGAGTTTTGGCAAGCCGTGTTCCAGAGCTCAGAGCAAATTTGTCCGAGAATACTTTGCTCGATCCCTTTTGCCTGTATACCAGAAATACTCTCAGCCAATTCCAGAAGCATGCCCGTTCTCTCCTGCCCGAGATATGTACCATTTTCACGAGAACAACAAAACAAAACTTGACATCTTCAGATGGAAGTGTGAGCTATGCGGAAAAGTTTTCGCCAAAGAGTCTGATTTGGACAAACATTTTGACAGCAGACATGCCAATACTCTACAGACCGTACCTAAATAAAATTTTTTTTTATGCTAAAATTAATTATTTAAATAAGGGTAAAAATTCAGTTTGCTTGGCAAATTACTGCCGAATTTTTAGATGCGGTGTTCTAATCAACCAAAAAGTCGAAAAAACTCAGTGCTACCAATCTACAATGAATATACTTAAAAATAAATGCAATGAACACATTGATCATTGTGTCCCCAAAGGCGCCCTTTTAAGCATACAAAACAAATTAACTAGTAATTTAACTTTTTTTAATTAAATTTTTAATTATTTTAAAAAGTTGAATTGCGTGAAAACTTGTGTTCTTTTTTGACATGTTCTAAGCTAGAGGAACCTCCGGACTATATGGTTTGAATTTGTTTATTTAAAAAATTTTGTCTTGAATGTTTTTTAATTCAGAAAAGAGGGCCTAGTTTTTTACAAGTGTTTGTTATTGTGTTAATATTAGTTCTATCTATTATTGCTTATGCTGTTATCAACTATACAGATCTAATGTAAGATTTTAATTTTAAATTTAATTTATCCTAATATATTTTGAAAAAAGATTTGACGAAAACGAAATGGTCAATTTGAATGAAAAATTTCAGAATTTTGATAAAATAAAGGAACAAGTGGACAATAATAGACTGATTAATGAAAGTTTAAATGGAAAATTTTCATTTTTTACAACCAACAACTTGAGACAAAGAAAAAACAATGATAAATAATCTATTTTAAAATGAAAATTATAATTTTAAATAAATTTTTCTAAAATTTATTTTCATTTTTAAATTTTTCATAATTAAGTTCGACCTGTTAATAGAAAAAAAAAACTTAAAAATGAATATTTATTAGAAAATAAACATTTCTTTTATTACTATAAATCATTTATTACTATCAGTCATTTAAAAAAAATTAAAAAAATTACCTTAAATTTTAAATATAAAATTGAAGTCTAATTCTATTTTATTTTCTTATTTTTATATCTTTCATGAGCTGAAGCTCCTGAATAAACATACCAATTGATAATGGCTTTTAAAAACGGAATATAATTCTAAAATTTCAATTAATTTAATTAAAAATCTATCAAATTATCAAATTTAAGACCACTAAAAAACATCTGCTATAGTAAAGATTATACAATGATGTTCCGCTTTTAGCTTCTAAAATCAATTTATGCAAAATATTGTAAATTTACGCAAATTAAGAAAAAAAATCATAAATTTACCAGATTTTACGTAAAATTAGGCAAATTTTCAAAATCTAAGGTGAAAACAAAAAAATCCAATAATTTGAATGCTTTGGCGTCTTTTTTATTTCTTAAGTGGTTGAGGAATTTCAACTGGTAGATTTTTAATTTTTAAAAATTTGCGTAAATATACTTTAATTTCCATTAATTATTGTAAATAAGCGGAACATCAGTGTAAAATTATTAGATTTTTTTAACACTATTTTACTCGATAAAAAGAACTATTAAAAGGAAAACTTTTGTTAAATGTCTATATCAAAAAAAATTGAAATTATCTAAAATTCAAAAAAAAAATGACCATTTAATAATTAAATCGGAATTTTTTAAGCTGATTTTTTATTGATGAGTTTTGAACAGTTGGTCTCCGAGCTTAAAATTGATTATTAAATTTCCGTCTCATAAAAATATTGTTGATAATTACAATCTTTTTTATATAAATTTTATTTAATCATAATAAATATATGTCTTTTTTTTATATTTAGTAATAAAATATATAAATAGATTAGGTTTTTTTTAGAAAAAAATTATTTAATAAAAACATTTTATTATAAATTAGAGGGAACTTAATAATTAATTAACTAGATGGATTTTTGTATAAAAGGTGATCATTTTCGTTAAAAGCTTATTTCAGTAAATTAGGACATTTATAGGATTATTTATTATTTTTTATTTAAAAAAAATAAAATCATTTTTAATGAATAAATTCTATTTTGATTAAATAATGTACATTTTTTATAATTATTTCTTAATAATCACATTTTAATTTTTTTTAGAAATAAAAATGGTAAGAATTTTACACCAACACTTTTGTTTAAAAAAATTTAATTTGCAAAATAAAATCATCTGATTAACTATTATGGTGTGTTTAACTAAACCTTGGCAAAATTAAAAAAATAAAAAATTAATATTTAAAGCCTAATTTATGAATTTAAATTAATAAAAAATTCTATCGTGGATAATTCTGGAAGCTTGCTCTATAAGTTGTTGTATATGCTGAACTTGGGTCTAATTTAGCATTCTTTTTAATTGCTAACTGTGGCTCTGGAATCGATGACTTGGGCTGTTCCAATTTTTTTTGTGCAACCAAAGTTCCGGCCAATTCGGAATTGTTTCTGCCCCATATCATACTCCTAACCTCATTGTCATATATATCCGGAATATCTCCGATGCCGGAATCGACTATTTTGACTGAATTTTTATTAAAGAGCTTTTTTTCATAGGCAATCAGCTGCTTCCAAAACCCAACATTAGGCCGGATGAACGGTCTCTTTGACTTGGTCAAAGCGTGTGCATCTTTAAGGCTCATCTTAAAGTACTTCATCAAATAGGCCAATATAATTGAAGCTGAACGACTGATACCTGCTGCGCAATGCACCAAACATGTACCCTTATTGCCAACTATTACTTGCTGAATCTTGTCGGCAAGAGAGTCGAAGTAGTCATACAAATTCTCACTTGGTAAATCAAGCACGTTTACTTTGACAGATTCAACATTTTGAATGGTGATCTTTGGCGTTTCCTTGCACACAGATATGACACATGTAATGCCATATTTTTGAATGTTTTGCTCATTGACTGCCAAAAAGCTGCTCAGATACAAATTGTCCAGAATCTTGGCTATCTGACTCAATGGGGCAATTTTTTGCATTTTTGAGAATTATTTGAGAAATTTTTTGTTACTAAGAAATAAATTTTATCCAAATTAAAGCTTCGCTTAGTTTTTTATTAATTTTAATTTCGAAACTTTATTATAATTTTTCAAGTTTTTGCTTTGTATTAGGATTATAAATAATTGACGGTTTTTATGAATAAAAAAAAATTATTATTCTGAATTTTGAAGTGTTACTTTTTTAAAAAGTGTTAATTAAAAATAAAATAAATAAAAACATAAGTTTATTAGTCACCAGTTAATTATACTTAGACTAATCCTGGAAAATAGTAAGAATAATTATGATACCTAAGGAAACTTCTCAGACTCAAGACCCTTGTTTTCTATCGTTCTATTATTATGACAAAATGTCTTGGATAGTTACAAAGACATATAATTTAAAACAAAAATATCTTTATTAAATAAATTAGTCTTCTAGACTGATGAAATAAATTAGTTTTTAAAAAATTTGATTAACAAAAATTTATTTTAAAAAAATGTTTTATTCAAAAGAAAATTGTTTTTAAAAACAAAATGCAAAACCACTAATTCTACATTCGGTCGGTGCCAAGTCTGGATGAAAAATTGAGAGGGAGACTTGAAAGAAAAGGCACTCGATTGAGTCATTAGCTTACATTTTGAAACAAAAATAATTTTATTTAATGAAAAAAATTAATTTTAAATAAATTTGATTAAGAAAGATTAATTTTAAACAAATAAAATAAAATTTTATGCAAAATATGTGTTCATTTAGTTTTAACAATAAAAATTGAAACCTTTAATAAAACAAAATTGATACCCTTTACATAAAGTTATCAATTAATTTTGATTAAAAATATCCAATTTTTTTTCAACTATTTCAAAGAATTAAATTTCCATATTTTAAATTAATTAATATTTGTCTTTATAAATAATTTCGTACCAAAACTCGATTAAAAATTATCAAGATTAGAAAATGATAAAAAATAATTTTCTCTCAATAACTGAACAAAAGAAAAAAAAATTTGTCATAAATCTAATTTATTATACTTATTTTCTATACACGAATAATTAAAAAATTTTGAAATTTATTAAAATTCAAAATAAAATAAAAATTTTGTTCTTAAGAAATATTACATATGTTCTCAATAGCTATTCGTTTGTCCACTCTGAACCGTACTTTGGTCCAAATAACCCAAAACGGCTACAAAAGCTCAATTAGTCTGGACAAACTTTATCCAAAATCAAACTTGGATACTTTAGCTAAACCAGAGCTCAATCTTGAAACAAACGAAAGATTTTCCGGATACATCCCTATAGGTTTACATTAGACTATTAAATTTGGATTAAATAAAATTTTTTTTTAAAGAAAAGCTAAAAATTACTCAAAAAACCAGCTCTAAACCTGGTGGACAGCATGTTAACAAAAGTAAACTCCGCTAATTTAATTATTTGTCTAATTCCATCTAATTTTTAGTCCAGACAGGAGTTGAAATTCGATTTCATGTAGACTCATCAAATTGGATACCTGAATGGATCCGTGAAAAACTAAAAAAAAATGTAGAAATAATTATTTTTCATTTATAAAACAAAACTAATTATTAATTAGCAAATAAATCGAATCAATAAAGAAGGATATTTGATAGTAAAATCGGAAAAGACTCGAAGAATGCTTTTAAATCAAGCAGATTGTATGGAGCAGATTAGGTCCATGATTTACCAAGCTAGCTACAAGCCAAAAGGGTTAAGTGAAGACGAAAAATTAAAAATTCAAATTGAGTAAATAAGAAAAAAATAATTTATATTTTAAAAATGTTTTATTTATTTTTTTTAGCAAAAAAATTGCAGATGGTCGTCGTTTGGTCGACAAACGAAGCCGCAGTGAGAAAAAGAGCCATCGTAAACATCCAATTTATGACAGTATCAGTGATTATTATAATTAAAAAAAATAAAAATAAAAATTTATTTTCAATTTGTCATGGATATTTTATAATAACTTTAAAAAAATTTTCGCTCATTATTTCTAAAATGAAGCCCAAAAAGAAAATTCTCAAAAAAAAGTATTTTTCTGATTTTTAAAATTTTACTCTTGTTAATTTGAGGCATTAAAGACTAAAAGTTAAAAAAAGTGAAAAAATTTTAGTTGAATCAGAATCTTCAGAAGTAAATGAGGCTGATGAAGTTTTGAATTTTCAAACAGAAGAAACTGTTCAAGTGGAAGATAAATTTGACAGACCAATAATTGATTATAGTGTTTTTAGTGATAAGAATATTCTTAGTAGGCCTAAAAGGAATGATAAAGGTAGCAGATCAGAATTTAAAATTATTGAAAACAAAAGCTTTGGGCTTACTCTATTAAAAAGTGTTTATTTGGCTAAATCTGATCAAGATGATGAATTAAGAGAATTAATTGATAAAACAGAGGATGAACTTTGGATTAATCCGAGTTACTTGGTCAAAAACAAATCAAATAATTTCTCGTTCACTTCTTTGTCTGATGTCACTTCAAAAAGCTCATCAAAATTTAAAGTAATTTAATTTCTTTTATTGCTTCGAGCCAAAAATATATTGAACTTAAATTTGAACTAAGGATTTATAAAAATCAAAATTTAATTTTTTAAATTTTGCAAAAAATTATTTCCAAAAAAAAAAATAATTTATAAATGTATTTCTGTATTTGGGCTAAATTCACAGGCAAACGGGGTAATTCGGTCAAATGGGTTATTTTTGGGCTAAACTGAATGAATTTTGGAATAAAGGGATAAACCATATTTACCCCTTTACCCCATGAATTCACCCCATTAAAGATCACCAGCTTGTTTATTGAAAGACGCTATAAGATTTTTTTTATTTGGATCCTTAACTTAAGATAAGTTGGTAGTCTAATTAGGTTGGCTGAAATCAAACATTTTCATGGTAAAAACCGGAAATCAAATAAAAAAATTTGACTAAATCTCACTAATTGCCCCAGGAGTTTTTTTTAGGCTTAAATTCACCCTAAAGATGATAAGCAAATGTCAAACAAAAAATAAGATTTTTATTCTACGGATCCTTAATTATATAATTATTATAAAAAAGTTGAAAAACATATGATGTTAATAAGAAAAATAAAACGCTTTTCAAAAGTTTATTTCGGCGTGTGCTAATTCATTAACTAAAACTGCTTATATTTCACAATTTTAAATAGATGAATATAAAAATACCTTTCTTTTCATAAAATTACTTGATTAATATAAAAATTTGAATTTTTACAAATTTTTATTTAAATAAAAAGAAATTTTAGTGGTAAATAGATTTAAACTTTGCCAATTAACTTTTTACCAAACATTAAAAAATATTTTATTTGATTTATTTTGAATTTTTAAAATGCCTGGTCAAAGTAAGAAAGAAAATCTTATTATTTGCCAAGTCATTTTACAAAATGACACATTTTACGAATTGACAATCACACTAGTGTTGCTATAATCTGACTTTTCTTGGTAATTTTACATAATCTTACAATTTTTGGCGTAATTTTTCTGAGTATTTTCCGGTAGCTTAAACAAATAAGAACCAAAATTTCGCAAAATTACGCTATAATGCGTAAAATTGCACAAATCGAAAAATGCAAAAAATATACCGATTTTTGGTAAATTTCGTCTTTTTTAAAGTAATTTTTGTTTTCAATATCTTAAAAAATTTTTAATTTTATTTTTACGGCAATTTACGCCAAAATACTCGTTTCTACTGTTAAATAAAGTAATGTAAACAATTTTGAAATATAGTTATTTTTACAAAAAATAACTGATCAAAATAAATTTTAAAATAAAACATATTTCATTTAAAAAATTTTAATAAATTGACTAATTCCCAATCTAAATGACTGGTTTTGAATCTTTTAAACATCTTTGAGGAAAAATTGAAAAAAATATTTGGTTTTAATTAAGCAGTAGCGTTATTAGTTAATAACGCTACGAATTTGGTAAAAAAATTGAATTGAATCAAAAAAGATTACATAAAGTTACGCACTTTTGGGTAAAATTACCAAGAAAAGTCAGATTACAACACCACTGTAGACCAAAACACATTAAAAAAGTTTCAAGCGTCCTTAAAAGCAACAAGTTTAAGGAAGTCATAATCTTCAAAATTATAAATTAATTTTCTACCATCAAGGCAAAGCAGTATAAGAAAATCTTTTTTATTTTTGTATAAAAATAAATGACATGGTTTCTTTAAACAAAAATGTTGAAACTTTTTTTTGTTCTAAAATTAACACTGGCTCATA
This sequence comes from Brachionus paranguensis, assembly GCA_016802215.1. Lineage (NCBI taxonomy): Eukaryota > Metazoa > Rotifera > Eurotatoria > Ploima > Brachionidae > Brachionus > Brachionus paranguensis. The sequence goes on from JAESIX010000007.1 coordinate 717,740, forward strand.
AAGAGAATCTAAAAATAATTCATTAAAGCATCATTTTTTTAGAAGAGCAAAAAGTTAAGTCAGGCATCGATTAGACGAAGAAGAAAGTCAACAAGGGCAAAGCTAGACGGACTGACCAAATCAAAAAGTCTTTTATCAACTAAAAAATCAGAGAGTAAACTTGAGCTAAATGAAGAAAAGCCTTGTTGTTCAGAGCAAACAATTCTCAGCAAACAAAATTTAATTTTTCTAAAAAATTTTCTTGATTCTCAATTAAAAAAATAAATTTAAAAAATAAAATTTTATTAACAATTAATCTTTTAGTTTTTGATTAATCCAATTTAGATAGTATGATACATTTGTGTTTATGCCTGGTTTAAACGATTGAGCACATCCAAGTCCATATGAAACGATTCCAATCACGAACCATCTTGAATTGTATTTGTACAAAATGGGCGAGCCCGAGTCGCCAGTGCAAGTGTCTTTGAGACCATTTAAATAACCGGCGCAAAACTGAGACTGCGGATTGCTGATCATTGTTTGTGTGACAAGACCACAATTTGAGAAGTCTAGCAGCTTTAGATCAACTTGTCTTAGAAAGTTTGATATTAACAAATTGCTTTGGTTTGTTGAACCAAAACCAGCAGCGTACAGGGTTGTATTAATTGACGGAAATCTGAAATCAGCCAGGCTACCCAAACAGGCCCAGTTAACACGATTCGATTTACGCACAGATTTGTCCAATATTAGCATGGCTATGTCATTTAAAAGCATTTTGCTGTCAAAATTATTGTGTATGTGAATTTTTCTCACTTTAAATGTGAAGTTACGATTTTTTTTGTCCAAATCTTGGTCGTGTATGCCCGCATACACTGTTAATGTCTTGGCCAAATCGGTCAAATATTCTTCTTCTAAATAGCTTGATTTGGTTGTGTGATGGCTAATTCTGGCCTCTAAATTGTAAAGACAATGCGCTGCAGTAAGCACAGTGTATTTGGATATGAGAGTACCACCACATATGTGGGATATGTTCAACCATTTTACACTAATTGTATTTTTTTTCATATCAATTAAAATGAATCTTAAAAAAATATTTTATTAACAAGAGTTGGTCTTGGAATACTGTAAAAGAATATGATTTTGAAATTTTTAAAATTAGTTTTTCAGATTATGGTAATTTCGTCGTTCCTGCTTAAGCAATTATCTCAAAAATTTATGTGGAAATTGTGTGGGATGTCAATTTTTTTTGTTGTAAGTTGAAAATTCTTTGTGATTTTAGAACAGTAATAATATTTGGAGAAATTGGGTGATTTTTTGGCAAATCGGCTTAAATATGTTTAACCCTTTAAGGTCTAAAAATTAACCCCATTTAATATATCATAATGAGCATATCCTAAATAAGTTAGAACCAAAGTTATACTAAGGGTCTTTTAAAATATTTTTGCTAAATAACTAATTCGAGACTTTTTCCTTCATTAGACGTAATCAAACTTTCAGAGAAAAAAAAATCTCAAAATTTTTTTAAAATATATCATAGATATCATTCGATTCCTCTTTTCGAGTTCTTCATGTTAACATATTTTTTTAGAAAATATCTTTTAAAATGAAAGAGATAAAGCAGTTTTTCAAATTTGGCTACCCTTTTAACACATAAAACTTTTAGACGTCATTACCATATCAAATGATTTTTATCAATTTTGAGCCATTTTTTTTTGCTAAAAAAAATTTGATTTAAATTTAAATTGAAAAAATAATAGATTTAAGTAGAAAAAATAGTTTAGAACAAATTAAATTTTTTATTTTCAATCTTATTTATCACAAACTCAAAATTAATAAAAATTTTAAATTATGCTTTCATTTGAAAAAAAAAAATATATTTTTCTCTTTTGAGTGCTAATACTTAAAATACAGAAAGGATGAATCCCATTGAACCAAGATTAGAAAAACATAAATAATGTGAGTATCACATGTAAGAAAAATATTTTTTTTAAATAGAGAAAATACACATAAAAAATTCCTGGTCTATGAATTACGGATAAAATTGGATTTTTTTTAAGGTTTTTATGATCAGTATTTTTTATTGAAATGATTAGTATTTTATTTAAATGATAAGTATTTTAATTTAGGTTTTTTAGTTAAAATAATTTTTGATCAGTAAATAATGATTTTTTATAAGTATCCATAAATTTAAGCTTTTACCTAATGTATAAAACATTCGGAAAAATCGGACAAGGCTGACTATTACTAGGTAACTGTAAAACCGCGCAAAAACCGCAAAATAACCATAATCAAATCGGAAAACACATTTTTATTAAATTTCGTAAGATTTCTATAATCGGAACATGTTTTTTTCTCAATGTAAAAATTTTCCGGAACATTTGTACTCACCCGTTATATTTGCACTGACTTAAATACTGTTTAATTAAACATTTTTTGTATTTGAGATGACATAATTTTGTTTATGTAAAATGCAGATCCTTTAAATTTTACGTATTTAAACATAGTCTCTTTTAAAACAAAAATTGAATGATTACATGATGTTTTTTTTTTGAAGCCAAATCGGTTTTTACCAGACTTGTTTTTAAGTCACAAAAATTTAAGTCAAAGTTATGACTTGACTTAAAATTTTTTTTTTAGTCTAAGAATAAAAGCCAATTTTTCAGCAAAAAAAAGGTAAATTTAATTAAATAATTAAAATTTTGAGGCAAGGTTCACACTAAGCAGTACTACTGTACTTTTTGACCAGGTCCCCCAAAGCCCAAATATCTCTTGTTCAAATCAGACTTGTTTATAAGTCACAGTTTTAAGTCTAAGTCCCAAAAAATTTAAATCAAAGTTATGACTTTAAAAAAAAATTTACCTTTTTTTTGCTGAAAAATTGGCTTTTATTCTTAGACTTAAAAAAAAAATTTAAGTCATTGACTTGACTTGACTTAAGACTTGTGACTTAAAAACAACTCTGGTTTTTGCTAGTCGTAAGTAGTCCTGGGCAGCTTAACAGGATTAATTTATCGAATATTTGTTTTCCCCTTTTTTTTGCCCATTTATGAATTTCCAAAATTTTACTCTTTCCTTATTGTAGAAGAGTTCCTCAAGCGTTCTTTATTTTCTTTTCGTTGAACTGATTTAAATTTTTTTGAGATGTTCCTCTTATTTTCTAGAATATTAGAATATTAAAACCAGAGGTCAAAAGAAGATCTCTAAATTCAATTAATAATAATAATAATAATAAAAATATTAGCTACAGCAGAATAACTGCGGAGCAAGACTAGATATTATATATATAGTTTAAGTTTTTTAGTTTATAATTTTATAAAATAAAATACTTCCTGCTTTGTCAATTTAGTTAAACTAAACTTGACCGTAGAATATTAACTATTATTATTATTATTATTATTATTATAATTAGTTATTTGAGTGTTAAATAGCTGTCCACTTTGTTCTTAAAGCTATTCTTGGATGGGGCATTGATAATTTCGACGGGCAACTCGTTCCATCTTTTCACTACTCTATTCGTCAGAAAATTGTCTCTTTGTTTTGTCTTAGTAAGCTGCTTAGTCTTTTATTCTAATTATTCTTTTTTTAATAGCCAAGAGCTCGTAATTAAACCAGGTTTTTTACCAACTTTCATAGTTTGAAAAAAGTGGTTTTTTGAGAGTATTTTTTGAAAGTGTTTTTTTCGAGTTTCATTAACAGATAAGTCAAAAAAGTTTAAAAGAAACCTAATTGTATTTTTAAGTTAAATATATGACTAACCTGTAATTAATTCCTATTGAGACTATCCAAGGCCATGAATGTGGATTGCTTTCAACGCCACCGATGATCCTTGAAGCCACTTTTTGACTGGAAAAATTCAGCGAAGGCTTGAAATACTGAAATCCACAATTGATACATTCGTATTCCTTTTGGAAAACACTACAGCACTCGTAGCTGCCATCCAGATTGCGGCATGTTGAATTACTGCACACGTTCCTGTTCCACTTACACTCATCATAATCCCTGCACTCAGATTCAGGTCCATTCGATATCTTTGAATATCCTGCCTTGCATTTACACTTGTACCCTCCAATTGTGTTCACACATTCCGAATTTTTTTCCCTACAAATCTCGCCTTCTTGATCCAGACACTCATTTATGTCCACACATCTTTGGAACAGTCTTGACCACCTGAAACCAGACTTACATCTGCACTCATAAGAGCCCATTTTGTTTATGCACCCATCCGATACGCCATCAGAGCACATATTTCTCAGCTGACACTCATCAACATCAATGCACATGTTGTCTCTTATTGACCATTGGTAGCCCAGTTTGCACTCGCATTTGTACAAGTTGGTGCCCATTTTGAAGCAAAGCAATATTCCTTGCTGAAAATTGCTGGTTTGTGGCGAGTGACACAAACAATGGTTGTCAATGAGCAGAGAAAGGAAGCCTTGTTCACATTTGCCATTTTGATCGCAACTCACTGACTGGTTTGTGTTTAGCTGTTCAGAATTGGTGCTGGTCCGGTCGGATTCACCTGTAAATTTAACTATACATACAATCAGAGCTATTAGAACTGCGATTGCTACTAGAGTTAATACAATGCTAAGAAAGAACAGAAGTCTGCGGCGTTTGAGTGGAAGCTTTTTTTTGGATGAATGTTCAGAATTGTTTGGAAATTGAGTGTCTATGTCGTCTTCGGGTAGTTGAGCTGAAGGCTTTTTTGCTACTTGTTGTTCATTCTGTGCTAAGCTATTTGTGTTATTTTTCTTAAAGCTGTTGACAAATTTGAGCATTTAAGATTGGTATTTTAGCATCTAAAAATAATTTTTAATTAAAAAATTTTAAAAGAAAAATTTTATTCAATTATTAAGATATATTAAGATGAATAGTCCAGATAGTTTGGAACGACCTGAGAACGCCAATTAAGTTTCATGTTAAAATGCTTTAAAATTTCATAGTTATCAAAAGTAGCAGGACTAAAAATAAGTCATAATGATTTTTAAAAAAAGAAAGTTCCATTATTAGTCGTGTGATTCATCATTTATTCATCTGAAAACTTGGAATTAATTTGGAATACACCTAAACTCTTTGGCTAAAGTTTAGCATTAAAAATTTTCAAAAAGTCCAAACTCAAATCAAGTATTATGATTATTACCTGATAATTAATGAGACATATTTTTTAAAAATCGAGCCTTTTTAAAAAAATGCGTTTTTCAATTGAAAAATATTAAATTTTCTAATTATTTTGAAAGAGTATTTTTTTAAATTTTAACTTTCAAAAATGTCTAAAAAGCTCTACCCAAAAAAGCTCCTAAGTTCCTTTAAATCAAATATTATATTTTAATCAACTAAGCTTTTGAAAAAAAATTGTTCTCATAAAAAACCAGAGTTGTTTTGACTTAAGACTTGTGACTTTTAAACAATTTTGAAAAAAAAATTTCCACATATTTTCATTTTCTTATTTATTTATACCTAGAGACCTTTTAAATTGAAAATAAAAACTTAAAAGTTTAAATAAAGTTAAATGGTAATTATTCTTAAATAAAAGTCAAAAAAAGTTTTCAACAAAAAATTTTTAGTTTTGGCACAAAAAAAGATTTTCTCGGACAACCATGTTCGAAGGACAATTACAAATTTTAAATACAAAATCACTGTGTTCATTAAAATCAAACAAAGATCAAATTCTCAAACATGATATTTAGCTTTGTAAAAAAATTAATTAACAAAACTTAAAATTTTTTTTGAACCTTAGAATTTTACTTCAGTAAATGAAAATAACTACAAGAAGGATTATTTTTTAAAGCTGTGTTGGTAAAATAGCTTGTCATTTCCTTGGAAAAGAATTATGGTGGAACTGCTGAAAACTAGATTTTTTTATATGACTAAAAAATTCACTAGACACTTAATCGAAAAGGAAAAGCATTTGTATTAAAAATATTAAAATTAAACATTCTTTGTATATTGTAATCTATTTAATTTCAATTTAATAAGTTAAAAAAATTGTAACTTCAATTAATTTTTTTTAAAATAATTTTAAAATATTGCACTTTTTTAGTTCTTTATCAAAATTCTTAAAAAAAATTTAATTATCTAATTGCACTTTTTAAGTCGAGGAGCTTCGAATATAAGTTTGTAAAAAAGTAATAAAAGTTTTGCTGAATTAATTTGCCTGATGATGTTAGATCTATTGTTGAAATAAAGAACAAACTTTGTTGAAATCAACTTTCCAAATTTTGATTAATCAAATTATATTTGCATATGTAATCTCTTATTTTACCTTTTTCTTTAAAAGGATTTTTTTAATAAATTTTAAACTTCTTAATTAAACATTCAAAGAATAAATTTTATTTTTGTTAATAATAAAGAATTAACTTAAAAAACTAAAATTTTTTAGGTCGTAATTATTATAATGTACTTAAGTAAGTAAGTTTAGTCTAAAATCTAAATCTTAAAAAAATTAATAGTTTTCTGAATTATATTTTGAGTGAAAATGAGGTTTAAAATCTGTTAAAAAGGGAAGATAAAAAAATTTAAATAAGAATTTCTAAAAAAAAATTTTATAGTAACTGAATAATTCTTTTTTTTTAAATTTTGAAAAATTTCTTTATTTTTTTGGTGTAATTGGTTAACTAATGACCATACTTAGATTACAATAATGTACCAGCTTAAATAATCATGATTAAGAATTTTTATTTGAAATTCTCTAAAATAGACAAGCATCAAAATGTTTTATTTAAAATATGAATATTCAGGTAGAAAAAGTGATTAATTTTAATGAAAATGAGATATTTTAAAAATATCATGCTTTTGAACAAAGTGTGAATTAAGTCATCAGCGAGTTGATTTTTTTAAATTTTAAATATCTTTTTTCAAATAAATGCAATTTAAAGATAAACAAGACTCTAATTTTAATTTAAACTATTTAAACCTAAATTAAAAAAGATTTTCTTTTTTATTAATATTTATTTAGTTTTTTTATGTTTTATTTACTTTTTTTTAAACTTGGATTTTGAAAGCTTCTTTCATATGACTAATTTATCTCATTCCTGAGAAAATATTGGTATTTTAAATCTCGAACAAACATTTCTTTATTTATAATCGAACTTTAAAAATTAACTTGAATTTTTTGCTAACCTTGGCATATTTTTTTATTTGATTTCTACTAAAAGTATATAAAAATATTTTCCCCTTTATTTTTTTAAATATTTACATTCATTTATGGAAAAAGTAAAACATCTAATTTTCCCTCTGGCACCTGTCAAAGAACTGTTAACTAAAACAGATTTATTAATCATAAAAAATTAAAACTGATGATAATTTAATTTTTTTTATAGACCTAAGATTAATAGAACTGCTTTGGCTCTAGTTCATTTAAGAGAAAAAAATCAAGTTTTACATAGTATAGTTCATAATTTTACACAAAACTGGAATAGGTAAGTTGTTAAGATTTTGAAAAGGAAAAAAATTCAAATTTTTTAATTCAAATTCAAAAATTTACCCTTAAATGGAAAAATTAATAACTGACGAATTTTGAAATTCAATTTCAAACAATATCAGCTATAAATTCTGAAGGTTCAAGTAAAATTAATTTACATACATTTTAAAAATTGAAAATATATTTCATGTTTTTTCAGAATATTTTGTCCTAATATTTTATGAACAAAATTGAAAGTGTCATTTTATTGTTAGAAATTAAAATTAATTCTATTTTAGCCTAATTTTTATAAAATCTTCATATACTGGTACTTGAAAAGAGCTAAGTTTAAGATGGCTGGAGTTGCTGAGCTTTAAATTTAAAACATTTTTCTTCACTCTTGCCGAAAATAATTATTTAGATAATTGTCAAAATTTAAAAAAATGTAATTTTGTGTTAAACAAAATAACATTCATATAAAATCAATGGATATAAAATTTAATAAAAAATTTTCTATACTTGATTTAATATTAAATAAAAATCTGGTATTCGATTTAGAATTTGGAATTCAAAATTAAAATATAGAATTTTTTTATGATTTTTTTTTAATTTATTATTGGCAAGATTGCTCTTTTTAAATTTTTCAATTTAACACAAAATATTTATTAAATCTAAACCTCAAAAATTTGTTTACGATCTTCAATTTTTCACTGAATTAAATTAGAATAACTTGAAAATATTTAAACTGGTTATTTAATTTTCGAAATTTACCTGGTAGCGATAGGATAACTTGTTTTAGTTTTTTGAGATTTTCGCATCAGTTCCACGCGTTTTTTTCAGCAAACTTCGTTCCATAATTATATTAAAAAGCAAAGCTACACAAGTAAGAATTACATTTAAATTTTCATATAATTTAGGAAATTTTTATCAAGTTTTATTTAAACAAAAAATTCAAATTAATTCCTTTGTGTTAATTCCTTTGATTTATTAAAATCTAAATTAAAATTTATATAAATAATTTTGAGTCCTCCCAAAAACCAAGGAAACACATATTACTTTTTTATTGCAACCAAATTGGCAAAAGAGTATAGCTATTATTAATGATAATGCAACAAAAATAATTTTTAAAACTCTAATGCATCCAGAACATTTTTCAGGAATCCAATTAATTAATTTTTTTAATTTTTTATAATTTTGATTTAGTTTGAAAATACAAATAGATTGTAAATCACAAAAATCATTATAAGAGGTGAAATTTTTTTTTCGATATTCTTGAATCTAGTAATATGAATTTTACTTAACAAATTTTTTCATCTAAAAAATTTATCATCAATAATAAAAAAAACTAATGGCACTTTACTTTTGTGCCATAAAATATTTTACCAAAAAAAATAATTTATATCTTGGAAATTTAAACATTTTTTTCAGATTTCTGAGGGTCGAAAACTTGAATAAGGCATCATAATGTTTTATTGCAGAGCCAAAGTTGTTTTTTCAATTTTTTATGACTAAATAAAATTAAAAAAAAATTTAACTTATTTAATTTTCTAACTTAACTATTATAAAGATGCTGAAAAGTTTATTTACATCTTAACTAAGAAACAACTAGAAGCTGCAAATAGAGTCATTCCACTTACGACTAACAAGATATTTTAAGCAAATACTCCAAAAAGAAATAATTGACATAAGTAAGGGTAGAAGAAAGTCAAAAAGGGCTAAATATGAATCCGCAATTTTTTCCATTTTAATAGATTGTCTCTCAGCCAACAAAAAAGGTCTGTAGATCAAACTTCATTTTTATCAAGTTTTATTTAAACAAAAAATTCAAATTAATTCCTTTGTGTTAATTCCTTTGATTTATTAAAATCTAAATTAAAATTTATATAAATAATTTTGAGTCCTCCCAAAAACCAAGGAAACACATATTACTTTTTTATTGCAACCAAATTGGCAAAAGAGTATAGCTATTATTAATGATAATGCAACAAAAATAATTTTTAAAACTCTAATGCATCCAGAACATTTTTCAGGAATCCAATTAATTAATTTTTTTAATTTTTTATAATTTTGATTTAGTTTGAAAATACAAATAGATTGTAAATCACAAAAATCATTATAAGAGGTGAAATTTTTTTTTCGATATTTTTGAATCTAGTAACATGAATTTTACTAAACAAACTTTTTCATCTAAAAAATTTATCATCAATAATAAAAAAAACTAATGGCACTTTACTTTTGTGCCATAAAATATTTTACCAAAAAAAATAATTTATATCTTGGAAATTTAAACATTTTTTTCAGATTTCTGAGGGTCGAAAACTTGAATAAGGCATCATAATGTTTTATTGCAGAGCCAAAGTTGTTTTTTCAATTTTTTATGACTAAATAAAATTAAAAAAAAATTTAACTTATTTAATTTTCTAACTTAACTATTATAAAGATGCTGAAAAGTTTATTTACATCTTAACTAAGAAACAACTAGAAGCTGCAAATAGAGTCATTCCACTTACGACTAACAAGATATTTTAAGCAAATACTCCAAAAAGAAATAATTGACATAAGTAAGGGTAGAAGAAAGTCAAAAAGGGCTAAATATGAATCCGCAATTTTTTCCATTTTAATAGATTGTCTCTCAGCCAACAAAAAAGGTCTGTAGATCAAACTTCATTTCTTCGACACTCAGCGGGTAATTTTCAGGAATGAATGGCAATGTGAAATTTCATACAAAACTTCCAATACAAAAATAAAAAATTTTTATAACTTTTTTTCTAAATGTCAAAAAGCTGTTCTGTAAATGAAATAATAACTTTTGTTTCACCTATTGCGCAAGTGTGCAAAATCTTTGCAAATTAATTACGTTTAATTTTTAATTATTTTAAATAGGGTGCAATTTTGCAGATTTTGCAGACTAAGTTGTTCCACTTTAATTCATTTACAGAACAGCTTTTTGAAATTTAGATCACTAATCGTAGATTTGCTTTTTATTAGGTAGTCGATAGAAATAGATGCTTCAATTGGGAAATGGTGACTAGTCATATCATGGTTATTGAGAACACTAAAATCAGTCACCTTGTCTATTAATGAGGAAAAAACTAAAAAAAAGATCAAGAATTTCAGAATAGTTCCTGTTAAAAATATCATCGGTAATATCATCTCTTGTCATTAATTACTGAAAAATCAAACTCATTAATTATTCTTTCTAACATTGAGCCGTTTTCATTTTCATCTAAACAGCCTATTTGCTTCGTCCTGGTGTAAAGGTCACCACACAAAATGTAATTTCTAAAGTTCCTATTAATAGTTTTAAATAGTTCAAATTTAAGAAATTTGTTGGGTGGGTCGTAAAGTAATTCAGAACTTTAACAAAAATAGAAAACAAAACTAAAACTTTCAAGAGAAAAAAAGGAAGTGGTAGACTTGCTAAAATAGCGACGAAACTAATGGTGGCCAAACTCGGGTCGTTCGCAAAGAAAGATGGCTAGAAAGTTTAATTGCCACTATACCTATATCGGAAAGATTTTAAAAAAGTATACAAACATCAAAAAGTATAAAAAACACAAGAGACCTCATTTAAATGCTAACCAAGAGAAGGCAGCAAGGCCAAAATGTCGTCGAATGCTTTTAAAATACAGCAGATATGAATTTATAATTGATGATGAATCTTATTTCACTCTAGGTAACACCGCGCTGCCAGGGAATGATATTTTTTATAGAAGTAACGTAAGCAAGACGCCGGAAATTGTAAAGATTAAGTACTTTAAAAAATTTGAAGAAAAATTAATGGTCTGGTTGGCTATTTGACAACGCGGAATAAGCGAACCATATTTGTACCTAGTGGTTTAGCGGTCAATCAACATGTCTACCTTGGGTATTGTATTAAGAAACGACTTGAACCAATGATTAAAGAATATTATCAGGATGGCAATTATGTATTTTGGCCTGACTTAGCATCATCTCATTATGCCAATATGGTACAAAATTATATGTTAGATAAAAATATAAGGTATGTTGCTAAAGAAGTGAATCCAGCAAACGTACCAAAAGCACGACCAATTGAAGATTTTTGGGGAAATTTGAAAGCTAAAGTTTATGAGGGTGATTGGAAGGCAAAAAATCTTAGGCAACTCGAAAACAAAATTCGCGCTTGCCTGAGCAATATCGACCCAAAGGTTGTACAAGACCATGCCAAGAGTGTTCGCTCTAGGCTCGATATCATACGTCGTCATGGAGTTCAATACCTCAAGTGATATTATTTTTTCAAAATAGTAGGGTTCAGTTATAATTTAAAAAAAAAATTTAAAACTTTAGTTAAATAAAATTTTTTTTATGATAAAATTAATTTTGAGCCATTTTTATTCTACACCTGTTAGCCTGCAAATTTAATAAGAGGAGAAAAAAGTAAAAAAAAATGAAATTTGAGTTTTTAAAAATACCTACAATCGACGTGATGTGTCATCTGATGTTGATGAATATTCTTTTTACATATGAGTGGTAAAATGTCTTGATGTACTCTCTGCATCCGGAGAGACACAAAATTGCATCTTAGTTAAGTCCATACACTCAACCTGAGAATTATGTCGTCAAATACGAGTACAACTATTTAAAATTTTTATTGGAAAACAAATTTTTTTCAAATTAAGTTCTTAAGTAATTATTACTTAGTTTAAGAGGCATTTGCGAAGCTTTTGACAAAATTTAAAAAAAATATTTTAATAAATAATATTCTAATTTATTTATAATAAACAAAATAAAATTGGAAAAAAAAATTGGTTATTTAGTCATAAAATATCACATATGAAAATTCATGTTAAATAATTTAAATTTTCTCATCATATTCAAATTTTAGCTTTCTCAAAGTCTAATAAATTTTTTAATTTAGATGTGCTAAAATATACATATAATTTGCTTGGAGAAAAACAATTGCGTTTTGCTTTTCAATTTTCAATCAATGAATCTTAGAACATTATTAGAATTTTGATATTTGAAAATTTTATTTTTTAATTTTAATTAAATTGTTCAATTCGAAAAGCTTCTTTTTTTATAATCGTTTTAAGTATTTATTTTATTAAAAAATTTTCAAATAATCTTATTTAAATTAAAAAATCTCTAAATCTCAAGTAAACTGTTTGTATCCAAATCGCTGAGTGATAATTTCTCAGCGACGTTCTCATCCAGGCCGACATTGTCCTTTAGTTTGATTAAAATATCAAAAATATTATCAATTTTTTCTTTAAAGAGCAAATTTTTTCTAGCAGCATTCATTTTTTCAATAAAAAAATCCTCTTTTATTAAATAGTTGGCAAAATTGTCTTTTTTGAGCTCAACAGTGGCAAAGCTCGGCTCGTTTTCTTTCCAAATAACCAGTAAATTTTCAATCAAACTAATATAGGTCTTAAAAAAAGTACTCTTATCAACAAGATAGGATTCAAAGCGGCCGGTACGAGCCTCATCCGGTTCACAATCTACCAGTATAGTTTTTCCATTGAGCAAATTATTGGCCAATTTTACAGAATTTTTAAAGTAAACACTTTGGCGTATTTCTTCGAAATCAGACTTTTTAAAATGTTCAAAAATTTCACTAAAAATATTAATTGAATAAAACTTAATAGCTTCGATTTTTTTCAATCTCTTTACATTGTTTTTGTTCTTCTCTAAATCAAAAATATAGCATGAAAAAAGCTCATGCATCATGTCACAAAAAAGCTCCGATTCCACACTTTCGCGCACAATTTGTTCATTTAGGCTCAAGTTTGCCAAAGCTTTTAGGATGTTGAGAACAATTTCAGTGGCCATTTCTCCTACAGTGTTGTTGTACCTGTAGTTTGAGAAAAGATCTGAATTTTTGGCCGAGTACTCGGAGTTGAGCAGCTCGACCAGGCCGGTCATTTTTATCCTGTAGGCCTTGGACACCGGTCCAAGATAGCTGGTAAATTCCATTTTTTGGTTTGAACTTAGGTTTTTGAAGCTTTTTAGAATTTTGTCGACCAGGAGAAGGACATCAGCATTATTAGCTGAATCAGTGAGAATTTTAAGTTTATTGAGAAGGAGACAAGTCTCGTTATCCTCGGACTTACGGCTTTCATAGGACATTCTTTCGATGGGCCCACTTCTTCTCTGAGACAAATTCGACCACCATTCATCATAGTGGCTGCGCTTGACCCTCAGGTTCAACTTGTGCTGGGATGCTTTTGGTTTCTGGAGCGCCAAAGTCTGGCCTGGCTTAATTTTGTCCGGTTTTTTGAAAAATTTTTTCAAGTCATCAATTGATCGTTTGCGCCAAAACCAAAATGCCAATGAGGCCAAGCAAATTGCTGATGTCGCAAAGAGATACATGCTTTTTGATCTTGTTACTGACATTCTAGCAGTTGTTTGACTCAAATTTTGTTAAAAAATGAAATAATTGAATTAGAACAAATTTTTTAATTGAATTTTTTATTTAAACAAAAAAAGTCAAAATAAATTTTTAGAAAAAGAGAGTAAATTGGTCGCCAAGGAGTTCGGAGTAAGCGCTTTTTTAAAAAAAAATATAAACGCCAAAAAGATTGCTTTCAATTTCAAGTCACGTGACTCCTATCATCATCATGACATCAAAAAAATTCCAATCATGACTGTTATTAATTTCAAACAACTATTTTTGTTAAATCCTGACAAATGTACTAAAAAATTGAGTTAAAATAAATAACTAATTTATATTAATTTATAATAAATAAAAATTTAATAAAATAAAATTGAATTAAAAAGTGATGGTGGTGAGTGTGAATGATGGTGCAAATTAATTTTTTACAAATTAATCTGATCTGGCTGCATCATTAAAGTCTTTACTGATTTTTTATTCCTATGTCTATTTTTTTATTTGTTCAAAATTTTTTTTAAATGTATTTAAATAAATTTATCCATATAGACAAAAAATCAAAAAATAAATAAAAGAGTATAGATTTTATTTAAGAATTTTTAGCCGCGATTATTTTCGATTCATTTAAGGATTTTTTTACAAGAATTGGTCTTTTTTTTCAAAATCATAAAAATACAAATTCTAAAAAAAAAACAGCGTTAAAGAAAAATCAAAAAAAAGTTTCCGCAAAAATCTAAATTTTTTTTAAAAAGAAAAAATAATGTTCATAATAATTATATAATAATTTGAAATAGTTAATTAAAAATTACACAATAGAGTAGAATAATAAATTTTTAAGCACAGACACAAATTTAATATATTCTCAATGGCTTTTTTCGAGTTGTTCTAAATTTATTTTAAGGCTAATTTGACTTTTATTTTAATCCCTATAAAGGATGATTTAGACTCTAAAGATTTTATAATTAACAAATAAATATTTAACTAGATTAAAATTTAAATTATATTTGACTTATTAATAACTTTGTGTCACTAATTTAAAACAAAACAATTAGAAGGAGTAGTAAAAAAAAATAAAAAAAAAATAAAAAAAAAATAACTCTCTTTCTTTTCCTATTAATTATTAAAAATAATAAATAAAATTTCAATATCTTACTATTTTGTTTTTAAATTTATAAGTTCGAATAACTGTTTAAATGGATGAAGCTTTCGAAAACAATAATTGACTGAGAGCTGAGCGAAATTCTCCAGCAAAAAATAAACAAAGGAACAGTAAACTCGAACGAAAAAAGCCAAAAAATGTTTCATCAAAAAAATTAGACTTGATGAGACCAACAAAGTGCACCTTAAATTTTTATTGTGTAATGCGGATCATGGTATCAAATTTTGTTCTTTTTAGTAGGAAAAAGTCCTTTTAATTCCATTTTCAGCTAAAGAAAATTTGTTATTGTCCCACTGTATCGATTATGTTATAAATAGTTATTTTGATATATAAGATTTTTTTAATGAAATTAAATAAATGAAGTGGTTTTGAGTCTTATGTGAGAGGGCCACTTGCATCTTGATTAACCTCGAATTAATTTATCAATTTAAAAAAAGGTAAATAAATAAAATATTTTCACTTTTTTTATCAATTTAACAGTTATTTTATTATTTTATTTTTGCCTATTCTTGTAAATTTTATGGAAAAAAAGTGAACCCTCTTTTATAATATACTTATATTTATCTTTAAACATTCTCTAGTTTACTTTCTGATTACTTTTTGATTAGTATGTGGTTCTACTATAGTCATTGTGATAAAATAAAAGTTAATAAATTTTTTTCTTAATACTATTTTTTTGTTGTTTTGAAAAATTTGTAAAAATCAAAAAAGTTCTGTAAATATTTTTAAATCAAAAGTTTTTAGAGAGTAAAAGTAAGTCTGTGAAACTTGACAAAAAAATTATATAACCAAAATAAAAAATCGTTCTTAGAAAACGCCACTGCATAATGCAATTCAAACCAGAATATTAAAAAAACTATATTTAAAAATTACATTACATAAAAATCATATTTTTTTAAAGATTTTTTATTTAATTTAAAATACAAATAATTTTTTTTAAATATTAATATTGGAAAAAAATACAAAAAATTAAAAAATTTTTTTAATAGATCAATGCTTAGACGATAAAATTAAACATTTAATTTCTTAAATTTGCTTTTTTCCAATTTTGAAAAAAGATGTTCACTTTTATTTTTTCGGACTTTTGATTGTTAAACAATTTTCATTTTTAAATTAAAGATTATTTTAGTTAATTTAGTTAATTTTGCTTAAAAAAAATCCAAGCTTTTAACCGGATATTATATTTTTCTAAAAATTAAATTCCTATAAGAATTTAGTTGGAATTTGATAAAATTACTGTTTTGGGAATTGTTTTTTATAATTTTATTAAAAAAAAAAAAAACTTTTTAATTTATTTAAAAAAATTAATAATTAAAAACCATTTCTTTTCCTCATTTTTCATTCAATGAGAAAAAAAATTAAAAAATGTGATACGCGTACTAGTAGTCTTAAAAAAAGGTTTTACAAAAGGTCTTGATAAAGCTGTTCATGAGTCTAGTCGTAAGTTGTGGACGACGTAATACAGGTAATATGCAGATCTCGTAGGCAATACAATTTGAAAAACAACAGCAAAAACTAAGACTTCACATTTAATTAAACTAATTACAATTGTTCTTTAAAAACATTTAAAAAAGTTACTATTCTTTGTGTAAAGCAAACATCACTCAGGTAAGCCTTATAAAGCACTTACAACTCTTAAGCATTGTTTACATAATTGGATTTTTGTTGAGGACTCGGATTTTTATCATCACGCCCGTTCAACCCCTCCGGTGTTGAAAAATGTTTGTAAAAATTTCCACACACACAGGCAAAATGCTCAAGTTCCAATAAATACATCAGTCTTACCTTATTTTTTTTATTGTTCAACAAATTAAAAAAAATTAAAAAAATGTTTTTAAATTTTTTTCTCTTGATTTTTATCAAATGTTCATATGGCTTTTATTATTTAACTCGATTAAGTAAGAATGTGCTAAAGAAAGGTCTGTGGTAAAAAATGTTGTTTAAGGTGAACTAGACTCGGCAACTAATGAAAGTCTGATAAGAGAATTTCGCATCGAGTGGCCTCATGTTGATGGCTCAGGATTTCCGCCTGAGTTCAAGCTAAACTTCAGCGAACTCTCAGCCACTTTTGATCTGGAGTTCGTGAGATACGATGCGCCCCGCTCCGACGACATTTATGTGATTGATCCGGTCACCAAACAGCCGGTCAAGCACATGCACTCCAACTCGGTTGAGGTTCTTCTTTTACCTTATCCCTAAGACCATCTCACAATTTCTTTTTAGGAATATGAGTTTTATGTGCAGAGAGGTGCAGACGGATTTGCCACTTTGATCAAAAATAGGCTCAACACGACAAATTTGTTCAGAATGGTAAGCTTTAATTTAGTTGATGTCTAAATAACCCTGTGAGTTACTCGGCTTCTTTTACTCTATCCCCGGGACATGACAAACAATTACTTTACTTAATCCATTCAAGGTGTCTAGGATATAATTAGATGATTTATTTTTTTAATTTTTTAAAATATTTTAACAATAACAAAAAACTTTAAATTTCTTTTAATTTGCTTGGTCATTAGTTAAATCATTAGATTCATCAAAAAATCAAGCTTCAGCAAGAACCTAACAAGTAAGGTACAATCAATTTAAATTAAGTTAAGTTAATAAAATATTAGAAAAACTAAACTAACAATATGAAGGATCTTTAAAATACAATTGTTAAATAGAAACAAATTAAATAAAAAAATTTTAAAATAAAAATATCTGATTTTGTTTAAATTTAAAATTAATTTGTATTTTAATTTTCTGAAAAAAATTTAAATAAAAGCATGGCAAAAGATTTTAAGAAAAGTAAAGACTAATTAAAACAAAATTTAAAAATAATAAAATTAATAATAAAAATACTTAAAATCAATTTTTTAAATCTTAGAAAAGTGGTATTTTTAATTATTTTTTTTTAATCCAATTATAGTTTGATCAATAAAGTAATCCAGGAACAAAAATTATCTAATTTTTTAAGATTTTGTATTACAAATTTTTCTGTAAGCTTTAAAAAGTGAAACAAACAATTTTTCATTTAACAGACCAGTTTGAAGAAAAAATATAAAGAAATATTTGCCAATAAATTTGGGGTTGTGAAGTTCGTTTCAATTCGATCTTTTCAATTCAGAAAAATTTGAATAACTTTGTTACTAAAATAGATAATTTAGTTCTGTAAAATGCTTAATGTTTAAGCAATTTTGCTTAATCCGAAAATATATGTCTGCAAAAACTCTGCAATGTAATTGCACAGTTGATTAGAATACTTTTTAATGGCGTGCAAAATGCAGAAAATTGCAGAGTACTTTGCAGACTTATTTTACTGTATTAAGCAAATTTGCTCATAATTAAGCATTTTACAGAACTAAATTATCTATTTTAGTAAAAAAGTTATTCAAATTTTTCTGAATTGAAAAGATCGAATTGAAACGAACTTCACAACCCCAATAAATTTATTATTTTTAAAAAAATTGTATGTTAATTTTGAATTGAAAATTAAATTTTAGTTATTCTTAATATTTAATTACTTTAAAATTTAACCAAGCCTAAACATGCAAGTAGTATTTTTTTACAATTATAATCACATAATTTAAAATTATTTAAATAGCGATGACAGATTTTTAAAATTTAATTAAAAAAAATTTTTAACATTTACTAAAAATATGTTATTTGGATAAGAGTTTGTTAAAAAATTTAATTTTTAGCAGAGTGTCCCTGAAAGCTTTTTATTAAAAGTTATGTTCATGCGTTTTACCTTTAGGCTGGAGACTAAAATTTAAAAAAACAACATAAAATTTTTATTTCTTAAAAATATTTTAAAAACAATGTTTTTAGCTTTTCAATTTTAGATTACTTATTGAAAACTTTTAAATTTAATTAAGATTTGTTTTCAAGTTTAAAAATAGAAAAAAGATTAAAAAAATAATCAGCAATTAAAAATGCAATTAATTTTTTAAATATATTGTTTTTTTTGATCTAAATTAATTAAATTTTTGTTATAAAATTTTTTTTTAAAAATTGATATAATTCCTAACAAAATAAGTTAATTTAAAAGATTTACCTTGCAAACTTACCTCAAAAAGGGTTATGCTGATTTTTAGACTTTATTATTATTAATTTGTTTTGTAACAAAAACATTTTCAAACTTATTTTTTAATACAAACCGAAAATTAAAGAGAAAAAAGAGCTGTTTTATTTTTCCTATTTTAACTCACAATTGAAATAATTTCAATAGTTTTAAATTTTTTAGTAAAAAATAGTAATTTTAAAAATTCATTCTTAATTCTTTGTTCAAAATAAAGGGTCTTCTATTAAGCTTTAAAAGCATGTTTAAAAACGTGATCGAAAAATACTAAAATTAGCTTTTTTTATTATGACATAAAATTGTTACTACGTTTTGAATTAATTTTGTTTTTATAGAGCCTACTAAAAAAAATAAATATAATAAAAAAAGTATTTAATTTTGACACAAAATCTAAACAAAATTAAATCAAAAAAAGAATTAATAATAAAAAATTTGAACAACACTAACAACATTTAAAAATAAATAAAAAAGAAACAATATTTAAATAAAGGCCGCATTTTATAGCGTCATTTATTTGATTAAAAGTCATTAGAAACAAAATTTTTAATTTAAATAAAATAAATTTACAAATTGCAAAAAATAAATTCCAATTTCAATTTTCATAGAAAAATGTCAATTTAATGTTTTAATCGATATATAAAAGTTTTTATTAATATTACATAGAACCAAAAAGTATTAAAGGATATTTTTTTTATTTAAATAGATTTTATAACTTTTATTTGTCAATAAGAATAATTAACTGGAATAAATTTTAATTAATTTAATGATGAAAAATGTCAAAAAAATTTTTCATCAACATCCATTTATGAAATATAAGAAGAGTTAGCTAACTAAAAATGCAGTCACTAAAACTAGAAAAGTAAAAAATAAATAAATTTTTTATTTCGAAAATTATTTATATTTTTAATTTTTTAATTTTTTTTTCTTGACTTTATTCGATGCATCAAATGACTCTGAAGCCTCTCTTAAAAAAAAACTTGATAAGTTTTTTATTTATTCATTTTATTTATTTTTTTATTTATTATAGTTGTTTTATCAGTTTTTCTTAGATAATATATATATATATTTTATATAAATTTTCTTTTCTAATAATTTTCAATAAGATACCAGGAAAGAAAGTTTTATAAAATTAGTAGATTTGATAATTGGAATTTACTTTTTTTACTTAAATTTACGAAAAATTACAAAAGAATATTAAAATATTAAAAGCACCAAGAAAAAAAACTTTTTTAAGACTTTTTTTCTCTACTAAAAACTACTTTTTATATATTTTAAATATAGCTTACTTTTTTGAATATTTGAAATAATAAAAAGGTAAAATAAAAAGTTAAGTAAAATGGAAATGAAATAAAAATCAGACTTGTGCGTGAATCATAAAGTCAAAGTCAAGTCACGGACTTAACTTAATATTTTTTTTAAAAATTAAATTCATTTATTTTACTTTCATTAATTTCAAATTTAACTAAAAATATATTCAGAAAGAACTTCATTTTAAACTTAATTGAAGTTAATACTGATGATTTATTAAGCTCTTCTCGCCTATCTTATAATAAATTTCTACACTTTAATAAGAAAATTTCTTGAATCTTAAGAAAACAAGTTTCCTTTGA
Organism: Brachionus paranguensis; assembly: GCA_016802215.1. Lineage (NCBI taxonomy): Eukaryota > Metazoa > Rotifera > Eurotatoria > Ploima > Brachionidae > Brachionus > Brachionus paranguensis. Next base: position 738,299 of record JAESIX010000007.1, read on the forward strand.
TTATAGTATATTACTGACACGCATTATTTTTCGGTAGAACTATGACTGTGAATTACTTAACTTTAATTTTATTTTTCTTTTACAAAAAAAGAAATTGAATTAAAGTACAGAATTAGGAAAAAAAAGATTTTTTTTTAATACCGATCTTAGCTTCGAACATCGTTTTGCAAGAAGAGTATTCTATTTTGATTTTAGCATTTTTTTAGTTCGATTTCTATCTAGCTGTAGAAGAAAGTGAGTGAAAGTAGAAAATTAAAAAGAAATTATAAAAATCATTTCAATTTAAAATATTATGCTTTGATGAAAATTTTTTTTATTTTGTAATCATTTTAGATTTGGACTTAAAAATTTAAACATCCATAATTAAATCTCAAATTGAATTATTCTAATTGATCAAATTTTTAATTTAAATTTAATTTGAATTTATGCTCAAATTTAAAGTATATTTAATTATGGAAATTTAATATTTTAATAGGAAAATACAAGAACTGTAAAGAATCGACTGATTATTTTTTATTTTTTTATTTTTAAAAATTTTTAAAATGACAAAGGAAAATCTTATGAAAAAAATTATTTTTTAATCAACTAGTCGAATTTTCAATTACACTTACTCTATTTAATAGTTAGTTAAAATTAATTCTGTATTCAACTAAAAATTAAATTCATTTTTATTATTATTTTATTTTTTTTCGAATATTATCCTAAACCGAGTACGATTAAATTGTTTATTATTTAGTTTGGAACAATTTTTTCAACAGAAGGACACCATGCATTCGAAATAACCCCAATTGTAGATAAACGCTTTAAGCGAGGCCATTTCTACGACTCCAAAAATAACTTCCACAAAATATCTCGCCGATTCATAGCCGAAGATCTTTCCAAAATAGAGCTAATTCATCCCGAGGATGATATAATTGACTATGTCATACTTCCAGGCATTAAAGCTTTAGAACTTTTTTTTTTTAAATAAAATTTTTAAATAGATACACATCCGGAAGAGATAAAAAATTTTTTTGCCAAACAAAAACGCTCCGTGAATGGAAAACCATTTGAATTGAGCCTAGAGCTGCTGATTGTAACAGATTCAAGTGTTTTTAATACTCACCGTAACTTTATTGGCACCAGCAATACCGATGTGGTTTTTTTGCATATGAGACACTATTTTTCCCATTTGATCCACGGTGTCAACCAGCGCTACCAAAACTCGCTCAGCCAAGATCCTGACTTGCGCATCAACATTGTCTTGACTAATTTTTTATTTCTCACTGTGAGCAAATATAAATATAATTTTGATTTACTCATTTTAAAATTTAAAGGATCCGGCTGAACAGCAATGGCTCAACCCCCAATTAGTTGGAGAATTTTCTAATCCTTCTTTTAATGGACGAGAAGTGGTGCTAACAACTAAAACCTACAATGCATTTGCTGATTACATGAATAGGAAAAAATTCCCGTTTGAATTCGATCATGCCACGGCGCTTTTTAAGTAAGATTTTATTTTTATTTTTTTAGGTTATAATCAGCTTTCACACAGTTAATTTAACTCTCAAAAAATTTTTAAAATCAAAACTTGAGAATATTTTGATATTTTTTAAGTTTTTTTTTCAAATATTTTTTAAAGTAGAAAAATAAATTTCAAAATAATTTATAAAAAAAATTTCCTTATTTTAAACTTTAGCTCAGTCAAAATTTTAAGAAAAAAATTTTAATTTGCTGAAGGTTTATTTGAAATAGACTATTGAACAAAAATCCTTCATTTTTCGATTAATTAAAATTAAATTTAATAAAAAATATAAAAAAAATACTGCAACATAGTGCAACATACTTTGATGCACTTTTATTACCTAAAATAATTTTTCTCATGTAAAAAAAGATAAAAATAAAGAATCAATAAGATTTAAATTGATTATTGATTTGATTTAATAAAAAAAAAAGAAAATAAAAATTTTATTTTAGGCAAAAAAGGTGCAACAAAGTATGTTACACTATTTTGCAGTATTTTTTTTATATTTTTTATTAAATTTAATTTTAATTAATCAAAAATGAAGGATTTTTGTTCAATTTGTACTTGAAATTCACAACACCCTATAAGACATTTATGGGCAATTTTGTAATTCTTTCATTCGTCTAAAAAGAAAAAGAAAAATATTAAAAGATAAGTTTCTATTCTATTTATTTAATTATCAAATTAATGCCAACTTATATGTCTAGTTAAGAGAGTATTTGAAAAAAAATTAGTGTTTTGTTATTTTAGTTAATTCGTTGTTATCTAAAAAATAAAGGTATTTTTTTATTTCTATATATTTTTATTACAAAATTTAGGTTTTTAAATAGTCCTAAATTAGTTATCATTTTTTAATAAAAATTGTCAATAAGTTAATAATTAAACAATTTTATTTAATATTTGGAAAAAAAATTGGGTATTTATTCTAATTTTGTGGTACTCAAACTGAATTTCTCGAAATAAAATTGAGAGAAATTTTTCAGTTTTTTTTCCTCAATTTTTTTTATTTACTATGAATCAATAATGAAAGAAGTTTAATTACTAAGAAAGCTTTTAGAATTAAAAAATTTATTTTGTTCAGTAAGGATCTATGGTCTTCGGACATGACATCGACCAGATCGATGACTGTTGGATTCGCGTCTATAGGAACCATTTGCACTCAGAACAAGTATTCGCTGTCAGAAGAAATCGGAGGCTTTATCAATCTTTTGGTTGTAGCACATGAAATTGCTCATGGTTTAGGCGCATTTCATGACGGAATCATTGGCATAACTGACCAATGTCCTATAAACAACAGGGAAATCATGTCCCCTTCATTAGGAGGCACTAGTACTCACCGATTTTCACCTTGCTCAATTAGCATGTTCAAATCAACTCTTTTAAATAAGAACCTGAATTCAGTGGCATCAAATGCGGATTGTTTAACAAATAAAATAGCTCTTAGTGAAGAGATAGAGAGAATAGATGATACGGATGCGGGTAAATTTTATTCCCCGGATGACTTATGCCGCATGATCTTTGGATCCGGTGCAACTTATTGTCAAGTTAGTTCAAAAAAAAAAATTTTTTTTGAAAATTTTTTTTTTTTTTGTTAAGAATAAAATAGAAAGTATCTGCAGATCGTTGAATTGCAGAGCTAATTCGAGTTCAAGTTTTTGCACGCCAAATTATGCAGGTGCTCCTGACGGAACTCTATGTGCCAGTGGAAAAGTTTGCTTAAAGGGAGAATGTGTAACAAGTTCAAAGGCCAAAACAGGATCGTGTGTTTTTAAAGAAGATGTCATTACCAGAGAAGTGGATGGTGAAATTCAGCTACCGTCGCCTCAAATATCTTGCTTGCATTATTTTAACCTTCTAGAAATTCATGGTAAATCAATTGCCAGCTATTGTGCAAAAACTCAGATCAATAATATTTGCTGTCACAGTTGTAGAAGTAAGTAAAAAATAAGTTCATTAAATGAAACTTTTTTAATAGATTTTGAATTGAACGCGAAAATATTAATATTTAATAAATAATATGGTGAAATTTAATTAATTAAGATGACAAAAGTAATTACTGACACAACTTTTAAATGTTATCTTCAATCGGAAAGGCTGAGAATGAAATTATTGGGTGCTGGTCAAGATGCATCTTAATAGCGTTTTTATGCATTTTTTTTTGACTTCTCAGTTATCCCTAAATCACAGCCAAAGAGGCTTAATTATTAAAGAGAAAATTAATTTTTATTTTTGTGAGACTCTAAAATTGGGGAAAATCCACTTAATCAAGTAGATTCAAAAATACTCTAAAAGATTTTACCTAATGCATTCGAATAAATAATTTTTTAGACCATTTAAAGTAAATGAAAATAGCCATTTAAGTGATGAAAAACATATTACTGAAGGTATCCTTCAAGGCTCAGTAATTAGTTTTTTTTTTTATTTAGAATATTAATTGATGATAAAAACAAAAATAAAAATACTCTCTTCCTTTTGATGACAAGCTGGTTATTTTCTAAATTTTAAGAAGAAAGAAATCTCAAGAAGCAATAGTCGTTGTTCAGGAAATTGATGCGGATTTACCGAGAAAACGAGGAAGACCAAAACCTTAGAACAAATAAAGCATTTTTACAATTTCTTTAATTTTTTCTTTTTCTCTTTATCTTCATTTTATTCAGTCAAAAAAACATTTTTGTCATACTAATTTGTAATATGTAATTTAATTTATGAAATTCATTTTTAAATTTAATTTTGAATTTTTGAATGCTAGATTCAAATGCTTTTGAAATAAAAAAATTTAAAATAATTTCTACAAAAAATCAGTTTATAAATTTAAATTTTAAAAATTAATTTTATCAATGGGTTGAGAAAATATCTTTTTTTATTTTTTTTTTTTAAATCTACATAACATGTAAAGCATCTTGTATTAAAGTTCTTTAAATAAATTTAAAAATTAATTTTAATATCTAAAGATAAACTCTTTGAATTTAAATGATATTTTGAATCGATCAATTTCAAGATGCCATTTTTTTAGATTTATTGTCTACGAAAAATTACGAGTGATTATTATTCTGGAAGAAAATAGTAAATTTCTATGAATTATTGTATATTTTACTATATTTTATCTCTTTAAAAAAATTCTATGAAAATAATTTTATGAAATAATTTTTCTACGACAAAAAAATCCATGAACGTTAACCAAATTTTCTCAAGAAATTAATGAAAGATTTTTTAAATTAGACTAAAAATTATGCACTTTTTTTTAATTTTAAAATTTTTATTAAATTAAAAAGAATACAATGCATTAGTGTGCAAAGATATATATTCAAATTGCCCTAGCGACAGTGGATGCAATGACCAAATCAACATAGATGGTCAGCTTAGATTTATTTTCCAAGTATGTCCACGTACTTGCAATCGCTGTGAACCATTGAGTTGTGCAGATGCGCCGGACATTTGCGAAAATGGTGCCACATGCATCAATACTGGTTCATCCATGAATAAGCTCTTTGGTTTCCGTTGTGAATGCCGATCGGGCTTCACAGGTGAATACTGTGAATCTAAAATTTTGTCTAATCCTTGCAATTCAAACCCGTGTCTAAATGGTGGCACATGTTTTTCTTTTACACAAAACTTTTACATGTGTTTGTGCCAAAGCTCTTGTTCGGGATTAAATTGTGCCAACTGCTTGTTCAATCCGATGACAACGAGCCCTCCACTTCAACTCTTACAAAGCTCAACACAATCTGGAAATTGTGAGGACCAAAGTCAATTTTGTTCAATCTTTTATCAGTATTGTAATGATTTGGCTTTTTTTGAATTAAAAACAATCAGAGAAGTATGCCCTAAAACTTGCCAGGCATGCCCAGTGACTCCTTGTATTGATGCTCAATTAAACTGTGCTGGTTTTAAAATTTTATGTCAATATTTCGATGTAAACTATTTCGGTGGTAACTGGATCACTCATCCGTGTTACAAAACTTGTGGACATTGCTAGAATTTTAATTTAATCAACTAGATTAGTTTTTTAATAAATTTTTCTAATTTATTTTTTTTGTTTATCTTTATTGAATAGAATAAACTTGAATAAGCTTTACTTTTAAAAATATTTAGCAGATCATGATGACTAATTGAAGTTAACACTAGAAGGCCCGATAAGTTTTTTAGACTTCTTTTGACTATTTAAAATTAAATATAAGTAAACCAAATTATTTTCAAAAATATATTTTAATTTTGAAGAATTAATTTTATCACTAATAAAAAACCATAAAAAAATAAAGGTTTTCTAGTGTTAAAGATATTAAACAGAAAATGCAGTAGATTAAATTTTAAGATTTTTTTTTGACTCAATTAATTAATATGCCACAGGATTAAATTTTTTGTCACAATTGTTAAATTTTTGAATTTTAAATTAAATTTTTTAATTAATTACAATTTAAATTTAAAAACTTATTTACATCTAAACAATTAGTGTCACTTGCACTGGGTGCAACAGGTAAATAAGCACCGAACGACCGGCAATAATTTTCAGCATCAACCGAGCTCATTTGTATGTCAGCAGTTGCATAGTGTTTAATTTTAAATTGTTATCTAATAATTTTTTTTCAAAAAAAGTCCTTTATATATATACAAAATAATAAAAACGTAGAAAAATAAAATAAAGAATGTCGTATAAATAGTTTATTGAACAAATATGATAATAATAGTTGGAATTTTTTAATAAAAAAAATTAGAAAGGGCAATCAAATGTCAATTACTTTTTTTAGATGTAATTTTGTTTTTAATTTATAAATTTTAAAATCTATTAGTTATTAGTTAATTTTATAGCTATTTTTGAGAGTTAAATTAGGTTTTAAATCCAATATTTATTTAAAAAAATATTTATCCATTTATTTCAAATAAATCATACATTTAAAAATTTAAAAACTTATTTACAACAAAGAGACTACTTAATTTTTCTTAAAGGGGAAGCTTAAAGTCTTCATGAAAAATGATGAAATATTGTTTGAATAGAAAGTAAGTTTCTATTTATTTTTGCAAAATTGATTGAAATTATTATTATTTTTTTTTAAATATTATTATTTTTAGTTCTCTCTGACCATTTTGGCTTTGAATAATGGATTGGAAGTTTTATTCAGCATAATTTCGTTAGTCTCTTCCAGAGTTGTGCAAAGGTCAAAGTCAAGTCAGGCGACTTTGAACTTCTTAAGTCAAATTACTTGACTTTAAATAAAAAAATAAATGTCAAGTCGAAGTCATTTTAACTAAAAATTTTATACCCATAATAATAAAAATTTAAATATTTAAACCAAATGACTTTCATTTTCTATAATTCTAAACCAAATTAAATCAATTCACTTTTTCTGTTCCAGAGGAATTTACTTTCAATATATGTAACTATTTTTCTACTTTTTATTTTTATTTTTTATTTTTATTAACAAAATTTTTATACTTTCTCTTCTAATCTCTTCATAATTTTCAAGACGCATTTTTACGTAAAATGACTTTGTAAACTTTCGTAATTTTACGTAAAAAGGCGTCTTGAAAATTATGAAGAGACTAGACTTGTGCAAAAGTCAAAAAAAAAGTCAATTTTACGTAAAATTACGAAAGTTTACAAAGTCATTTTACGCAAAATATTGTTAATTAACGTCATTTTGCGTAAAAATGCGTAATTTTACGAAAATTAACGTAAAAACCTTAGATCAAATCATCACTGTACAATCAATTGATTTTTGAGCCAATGACAACATGAAAAAAATTCTTTGAAAGTCTAATAAATCTTAAAAGATTAATAAAAATTCATTTAAGATGAAGTTAAGACTTAAAGAATCTTCATTTTCCCTATGTACATGCTATGTCCAAAAATGCTTATTAACAAATTTTCATTAAATTGATTGAATAAAAATTCATATAAAAAAATAAAGTAAATATTAATCTAAATGATTTGTAAATAACAATACAAAAAACTTAATAAGCCATTAATTTTTCAAAATTTTGATTAGCAGATATGGGATATTTATGTCAAAAAAAGCTAAAAAAACACTAAATTCGATTGCATATCCATATTTTTAATAAAAAATTTTAAAATAAAATGATTTTCATTTCAATTTTATTAGTTAAGCCAAATATCATGGCAATACACTAAACAAAGAAAAATTTAAAAAATTTAAAAAAATTTAAATTTTAAATTAAATGACAAGCGACCAGACCCAGACTATTCACAGCATAATTGCCAATTACAACTCGGCCAATTATCAAAAAATAAATGTCTACGGAATTGTTACCTACATAGGCTCAAAAAGCGGTAATCAACTTGATTTAAAAATTTCAAAAATCTCAAATTTTTCCCAGACAAATGTACCTGTATGACCTTGGTCGATGACACATGCACTGAAACCGAGCGACTTAAGTGTCTTGTTTTCGACCGAAACCTGTCTCCAGCGACAAACTGTGAGTTGGGTGATGTGGTCAGACTCAATCGAATTAAGATTCAAGTCTTCAATGGACAACCACAGGCAGTTTGCAACAATTTGTTCAGCAGTTGGATCAGATTTAAGAGAAGCGACCCTCAATCTTACTCGGGTCAATCAAGCACAGTGAATCAAAATGACTTGGATCGGGTCAAGCATCTCCTCAATTGGCTTGATACCAGCCCAAAAAACCAGGCTCTCTATGAAGCTAGCCTCTCGGTGCCAAGAGAACCCAGCGCTGTCACCGACAGCGATATAGAGATGGCTGCGTCTGTGATGAACATGCAACACTTGGAAAAAATTAACCACGCGCCCAATAAATGCGAACTAACCAAATTTTCAAATGTAAAAAAAGACACCTATGTGAACATTGTGTGCCAAATTTGCGCCCTTTGTGACAATAAAGGAGTCAAGTTTGTGTTTGCGTGGGATGGTACCAAGTCGGACTTTGCCATAAATCAGGAAAAAGAATTCACCATTGAACAAACAAAGAACAAAGTTTTGTTTTCAAAAAAAATTACCGAATTTATTTTCACGGTTTATATATTTGATGAATTTGTGCAGCAATTACAAAATTTGGAAGTAATTATGAAAAAAATTTTTTTTATTTTTTATTAATCAAAAGTTAAGCCGGGAGATTTTGTGCTATTCAAAAACGCCCGAGTGTGCCCGGCACCAAACAATTCAGACGCTGATTTGTTAATTAAAATGCCCGGTGTTCAAAACAGTAATCAGTCAAGATATGGACGCTCTATTCAGAAGCTTTGCTCTTTTGAAAATGCTCCACAAATTTGTGATCATGGTCCCGAGATTAGTCAAATAATTGAGTAAGAATCAAAAAATTAAATAAAAATTTTTGGTGAGACATAAAGTTATAAATCATTCGTTAAGATGAAAAATTTATTTTCAATTTTTAAAATAAAAGTGAAGTTTCCCTTTTTTTAATTTAGAATTTTTTAGCGTAAAATTTAGTTTAAAAATACCAAATTTTTCATACAAAATTTTGAATCCAAAAAGAGAGAACTTTTTTTTTAAAAATTGAAAATAAATTTTTAAGAAATTAAAAAAGAAATCATCAATAATTCTAAAAATTAAAAAATAACCTAATTTTTCGTATAAATAATTGCTAATTTTTGCCTTTGAAAAATAATAAATTGTGAATTTTTAACAAAAATATAAAAAAAAATTAAAGAAATAAAAACTGTAGTAATTTTTTTAAACTTAAATGGAGGCTATCGGCATATAGACGAATTCTGAGGTTTTCCTTCAACTATTTATGAAATAAAACAATAAATATAAAAAATGTATTACCTTTTTTTCTAAAAATCTAAAAAAGGTTCTGTAAATTGTATCAGCTGATGAATTCAATGTATCACCTAAGTTCAGCTACTGCAAAAAATTTTAAAAAATGCACGCACATCAAAGTTCATAAAAAATACTTTGCTGAGTAGTTGCAGAAACTAGATATTAATGATACAATTTAGGTGATTTTAGGTTAAGTGCCCCATACCATAAACTGTAGTTTCAGACTTTCTGAAATTTTAATAATTTTAAATTTTTTAATTTTTTTTCTCTTTTTTAAAAACAATCAATTAAACAGGTGTTCAAAAAAGAATATTCAAAATTTTGACAAGTAAAAAAGATGTGTTTCTATTGACCGAATTTAACCAAATTTTAGTACAAATATTTAATAGACTTTAATAATTAAGGAAATTAAAAAATCTAGTTGTCTCATAATTAACTAAAAGAAAAAGGCCACCTAGAACAAATTTAGCTGTAAATCATGCTTGTACTCTAATTTTTATCAAGAAAATAAATATGCTTAATACCTTATATTAAATAGCAATAGAAAAATAAAAATAAAATTTAGAGTCCCTAGGTTAAGGTTATTTTTGTCAAAATTCAAACAGTGAAAAAATCAACACCCGAAACTAATTCATCTAGATTTAAATTGAGATTTTTCTGTAGATTCTTATTAGAATTTGAGTATTTTTTTAATCACAGATTATTATTCGAAGAAAAATTATATGATTATTTAAAATCTTTAAAATCTTATTTAATTTTTATCAATTAAAGAAAAAAATTAAAAAAGAAGCCAAAAAACTAAGAAAGTAACCTAAAAGTAACTCATTGAACAAAATAAGTTTCACTAAATTAAAAAAAAATATAAATTTATGCCTAAATTACCTGTTCTTTATTTAGAAATCTTTTTTTTGCAATTTCCTAATTATTTAAATTTATTCACCAATTAATTAAATAATCCTGAATTTAATGGTTTTAATTAAAAAAAATATAATTTAAATACTATTAACTCAAAATTAAAAATTGAAAAAATTTAATTAGTAAAAAATCAATTTATTTAAAAATTTTTTTAACACCGGATTAAAAATTTAAACTTTGTGTTGGAATGTTTTTATGAAAATTCACTTCATTTCAAAATTCCTTTTTTTCTGGAAATTCTGGTACTTTTTATTTAGCTTAATAGATTTATATGACATTATTATTTTTACGATATTTTAATTATTTAGCCTATTAAAATTCAAATTATTGATTACTTGTTATATTTTTGACTTACAAATATTTTTTTTCAAAAAATTAGAATTTTTTTAAATTTTTTATTTCTGAAAAAAGCAGCCACTAGTTTAATAATCTCACATAAAAATGCGAAAGTGGGGGAAGGACAATATATTATAAATAGTATTTACCTTATATCCTTACAAATTACGCCGGGATCTGGTGAATAAATAGTCATAAGCCTAGTACCTAGTATTACAATTCCGTTTTTTTTTTCATTTTCAATTTAACCTCTGGGGTTATTTAGAAAATTATAGACATACTTTAAAATTATCAAATAAAATTTCCACTTTGACATAAATTTACTTTTTTTTCTAATTTTAGATTATTTTTTAATTTTTGAAAAAACTTTAGAAATTAATATAAAAAAAGCCTAGTCCAAAATTACCAATTTTTTTATAAATTCACTAAATAAAATAAAAATTTTGATAATTTAAAAAAAATGAAAAAATATTTTTTAACTTATTATCCGTCCATTTTACACGTGGTAGTTTGCCAAGATTTACGGTTTATTTAAGTCCATACATTAACTTAATTTTATCTCAAAACCAGGTGTCAAACTTTTAATTTAATTTAAAAAAAATATTTTCTTTAAGAAATATTCAGAAAAAATCCGAAGATTATGATTTAAAATTTGTTCCTGAAGAACAATTTAGATGCGAAATAAGTGCCGAGTTATTCAATGACACATTTGCCGAATTGGTTGAGAAAAATTCCAAGCCGACCAATAAGCCAACAATACTGTCTCTAGTGAACGAGATGATGAACGAAGACACCCAGATGTACTACAGTGAGGAAGAAGCTGAGCCAAAGGACACACAAACCATGGCTGAAAATCAAAACCTGCTCAATCAAGAGCCCATGATCGAAGACCATGTTAGTCCGCAGATGAGCAAAAAAATTGATCCTCTGGCCATTAGTCAAGACATTTTCATGCTCAAAAAATTGGTCAACTTAACCCATATTTGTCCCTATTTGAGCGCATCTAGCCTTGGCATTTCGACTCAAATGTACCAGCAACAATATCCATTTTATACAAATATCAAGAATTTAGTTGAGGATTCAGAGTCCAAGCTCTACTTGAAATGCAAAGTTATAGCCAAATTGTACAACTTCTCTGCTTCATCAAGTCCGCCAATTTGCATGGTTTTTCTTAAATGCAAAAAGTGCCACTATCTGAACTTTACACCAATTCATCTGGCATGCGCCTACCAATCTGCCCATTTAAACAATTTGCTTAATATTTCAGAAGTAAAAAGCTCAAGTCAGATACCGGGAACGGCGCACCAAAATGCCACATTCGCGCCTTTCCAAACACAAGAAAATTGCCAACCAGGCGAACAAAATGGTCTAAATTTTAGTCTAGATTGGCTGGAGACAGCCACACCGTCCAATTTTGACCCTATCGCATGCAGCCAAGAGCAAAGCGCTGGTTCCATGATCAACTATGGCTATTTGTGCCCGAGGTGCGCGCTAAACCAGGACGAGTCACAGGATGAGCAGATACTGGACTATGTGTATAGACTGTGGTTGGTAATGCGTGACGCGGATGCCAAACTCGATCCGTGCCTGATTGAGGAAGACGTGGCTGTGCAGTTTCTGGACGGCATTGAGCCCATCAAGTTTTACACCAACCAGTCAAAGGGACACCAAGTGTTCAAGACTATACAAAAAAATTTTCACAAAAAGTTTTTGTTCACTATTGAAATGTTCAATTTGAAGTTGATTAGAAATAGAAATGAACAAGAGGAAAATGTTGGTGCTCAGTCGACCAAGCGGTTGGATTATGTCTATAAAATTGTACAATTTGAAGAATTGGTGTCCAGCTAGATTTTTTTTTGCTTGTCTTTTGGGATGTAATTTTTTGAGCATTCATTATTTTATTTTAAAAAATTCATTAGCAACTAAACAAAAAATTAATATTTTTGCCAAATATTTTTTTACGTTAAGGACCAAAGGAGTAAAGAAAAACACTTTAATTACAATATATTTTTGGATAAAATAAATTACATTATTTATTTTAAATTTAATTTATTAATTAAGGTACGCAAAAGTAAATCTCTTTTATGATTCTTGCTGATTTGGCTAAATAAAAATTAAATTAATATGATAGAAATTTTTTTTTTTTTAATTCTCAGTCCTGATCCTAGTTGCTTAGTGAATGCTTAGCGCAAATATTTCCATTAGCATGGAACAGTGCTTCTACAAAAAGCCCAGAATTGTTAAAATTACAATATTAATATTCAATATTCAATATTAATATTTGTTTGGGTTATAATTTCTTTTTGTACTTATTGTATTTTTTTTTTCATCAAAAAAAATTTTTGTTTCCAAAATATATATACATGCATAAAAAAATTTTAAACATATGATATATTAGAAATATTCTTAGATATAAAAAGTCACCTATGCTCCAATAAACATTTATAAAATGATTGAATTCGAAAGTGATAAATAATTTTAAATTTGATTTTGATCAATTTAATGTACTCAATAGATGTGTAAAGAGGGTAAAGTTAAATAAAGCTGAATGACAAATAATTAAAAAAATTATTTAATAACCCTCTGAATGTAAAAATTTCATAAGAGTAAAAATTATTTGGAAAATTCTGCAAATACATTGTAGCTGTCCGCATTTAAGACTTAACTGATCCAAATCTTTTATAGCTTTAAAAATATTGGTGAAATAAAGCGTGGTAGGAAAAAAAAAGCAAAAGACTGGTACTTAAAGAATATAAATAAATTAGAATTAAAAAAAAATATTTTGTACATTAACAGATATATTAAACTGATAAATTGAACTTAATTAATAGATGATTTCTTATAAGACATAAATATTTGTTGTAAAATGGGATATTTTTTGATTAAAGAAAAATAATTTCCCATTTTTTCAGCATAAGCTGCCCTAAATGATAAACCCTAGTTAAGAAATTAGCCAGACAATTTTTTCTTTAAAATAGTGTACCTAATTAATTTTTTTACATCGATTTTAAAAAAAAATAAAAATCAGATTTGAGGTAATGATTTCCTGGTTCTGGCTTTCCCCAAAATTTAATCTGGAAAGTATTTTTTGTAGAGGTACGAAATAATATTAAAAATGTTTTAATTATTTATCTGAAAGATAGATTCCATGAGTTTACTTAGGAAAAAAAAATCAGGTTCTGGTTTTTTCTTTAAGAAGATATTTAACTTCAAATATTGGTCGAATTGGATAAAATTACAACTTTAGAGCCTAAAATCTCGATGGAATTAGTTTTTCTTCCCCTTATTACTTTATTATACTAATATTCCTTGGGAACTAGGATTTAATTTTTTTTTATTTGATTTTTTTACCAAAAACACCATTTTTTGGACCGTACTTAATTAAATGTATAATAATGTAATTTTTCGTAAAATTACGTATCCTTACTGAATAGTATTCACTTTAGATTAAGCTAACTAAAAATTATTCAATATAACTTTATTGGATTTAAGTATTAAATTAACTACGTATTATTAGTATCTGCAGTGTAGATATTTCTATCTACATCAAATTTTATAAATGAAAAATTAATCAAAAAATATATTTAAACCTAGTTAAATTCCATTTTATCAGAGAATGATTGTTAAAAATCGTAAAAAAAATAAAAATATCAAATTTGAACCTTTTTTTGTAAGACAATTTAAAAAAAATTTTTTTTTATTTTAAGGATTTTTTTTTTATATTCAGATTGCCAGTAGAGAAAAAAAGATGATGTATCTATTCATGGGAAATTGAAAAAATAAGTCAAGACTGAACGAAATATATATTATTAGAAGAATATCGATTAATAAATAATCGTAGAATTTTACTCAGGAATTTTGTGATAGCTTTTGAAACAAATATTTCAAAAAAATACGAAGTCAATTATATTTTCTTAATTTAAATTTGTTTTTATTTTAGAACAAATTTTAACTTTATTTGCAAGAATAATAATTAAAAATTTTAATAAAACAAAATAAGTTAGAAATTAATTTTTATCAATTACAATTTTTATTTTAAGTAGATTTTTGGAAATTGTTAAATATTTTGTTAATTTATTAACTATTAAATATTACAAGAGATTATACTTCGAAAAAATTCTATGATAACTCAAAACATTTCCTTTATAACTTACAAACTGAATTCAATAAATAAGTTATCATGAATATAATTTAATTTTTCTTTAGCATGTTGGTGTATTTAGAAAAAAAAATTTTTGTTGTTTATTTTTTTGTATCCAAAAAAAAAATATTTTTATCTTTTATTTAATTTTTGGAAATTTAAAAAATTAGTTTAATTAAATTATTAAAAGTCAAAATCTGTTCAGAAAATTAAAAAATTAAAAAAAAGTCCGTAAAAAATTAGCATGCCAAACAAGTCTTTTTACATGGGTTGTTTTCTAGCTGGTTTAGTATGGAACAAAAATTTTTCCATAGTGAGCAACTATCCGCAAACTCATCGAAACAATTTGAACCACACGATACCGGACATGCTTCTTTTATGGTCAAGGATCCAATAAACGCGTTCTTGTCGCATAAATCTTGAAGTCTGAAAAATTCACAAGCTTGTTTATTAAAATCTGCTACCTGCGGTGCAGTGGTACTAGTTGTCTCAGAATTACAGCTTAGTGGACAAGCTTCTTTAATGGGCTTTGAACCAATAAAGGCATTTTCTTCGCACAAGTTTATAGACTTGTAATAATCGCATGCTGCAGTGTTAAAATCTGTCACTGTTGGCAAATTTGATGTCATAGTGGTTGCTGATGTACTTGATAGTGAACATTGTGCACAATTTGTCCCTGTGCAACCAGAAGTGCATGTACAAGAAAAACTCATACCAACTATTTGACATGTACCACCATTTAGACACGGATTAGAACTACAAGGATTAATAAAAACCGTAGTGGTAGTTGTAGTGGTAGCTGTAGTAGAAGTAGTGGTAGTGGTAATGGTAGCCGTAGTGGCAGTAGTAGCTGTAGTAGTGGTTGTGGTAGTGGTAGAAGGAGTTGTCAAAATATTTGTGATTCCCGAACAACTATTACAATTATAGCCTTGGCAGTTATTGGGACAAATGCAGATGTATCCTGAACTTCCAAAGTTTTGACAGGTTCCACCATTAAGACAAGGATTTGGTAAGCAATCATTTGAAATTTTGGTTTCGCACAATTCTCCTGTATACTGTGATGTACAAGCACATCGAAAGCCAAATAATGAATTATTAGGTACATTAGTATTTATGCAAGTTCCGCCATTGCCACAAATGTTGGTTGCTTGTTGACAAGTTAGTGGAGTTGGTGTGCACTGTCCACAGCTTCTTGGACAAACATCTCGCACCCACTGAGAGCCTCCGTTAACAAATACTTGTTTTATGTTACAGAATGGTGCATCGTTCAAACAATTCCAGTACGAATCTTTACATATCAAAGCATTGTACTCTAAAATAAAATTTGATAATTTTATTTTGAATAAAAATATTTTTTTTTTTACTTTTACAGCTTTGACAACAAAAACTTCCTATCAAATCATCCGAACAATATCCACTGATCGACTGACCAGCTTGTTGAACCAAATTAAAAAAATTAGGACAGCTCATTTGGGGGGTTGTTAAGGTTAGGCCAGTTATTTCTTGTGTTATAACATCGTCACCAAAAAGACAACTTCCAGTTGGAGCATTTGCCTTCTCGCTGCAAACGCCTAATTGGCAAACTTTACCCGAGTCACACACAGTTCCATCAGCTGCACCAGTTGTTCCCTCACAAGTCGATGTAGTCGAATCTTTTCTACAAAAGAGAATTTGACATATTGACGGAGCATTAAACTAAAAAACAGAATAAATATTTTTTTGTTCAAATAGATCAAATTAAATCATACTCTACAAAATGTGGCGGTAGGGCCATGGATCATTTTGCACTGTTCATCTGGCGTAAGAAACTCGCCTGGAAGTTTGTCTTGGGTTAATTGATTTTCAGGCACTGACACAGGCGTGTTTAGCAGACATTGACCTGTTGGTGTCACAGAACTAAAATTAATATTTAATAATTTTTAATTAAAATTTATTAATAATTTAAATAATAATTTTTTTTTAATTAAAATTTTGTTTTTATTCTTACGTCAAAGATGGATTTAAAAGTAAACTTTTGAATTGTTCAATGGAACAAGATGAGAATCTATTAAGATTTCCTCCAGATGTAGATGCGGCCATTATGTATCTCTGGGTTTGAGTTGGAAAACATTGAGGATAAAAGTCGTCGTGAGCAGCTCCTAAGTTGTGACCGATCTCGTGAGCGATTGTCTTAAGAGAAATATTAAAAATTAATCTAATTATTAAAGATTTAAAAGAAAATTAAAAAAAAAATTACTTAAAATAATTTATAATAAGATTTTTTAATTGTAAAATTTAAATCTGTAGAGCTTATTGAATATATGGTTTAAGATACTGCAGCTTTGGATGCAGAATTTTTTATATAGAAATTTGTTTCTATGTTTTTTAAATAAGCCTAATTTTATTTTCCTATAAAAATTAAACTAATAAAATATTAAAAATATTAAATAACAAATATTATGTTACCAAGAACATTTTATTATATATTAGATAGCATTGTGCAATAATCACTTTTTTCTCACTTGATAACAAAACCAGGAATGGTAAATTTTAAAGGTAGACTCAAATTGCCTGTATTTTTAAAATATATTATTTTTGTCTAATTTTCTGTATTCAGAAAAAAACTAACATTTACTAAATGGTTTAATTTGAAAGGAAATTTTTCAAAGCTTTTAGTTGTCAATTAGATAATTTAAAATTTGAACTCTTTTTAAATCTTTTTCTACACTGATTTTTATGATACTTAAATATTAAAAAACTTGACCATTTGATTTTTAAGTATTTTAAGATTTTATTTTTTTTCATTTTACTTTAGTTTTACTTTTTGATTTTTCGATTTTTTTTCCTATCTGGTACTGATAATTTTTTTTTAATTTGGATCAATTAATAAAATATTTAATTTATTAATTAATTTAATTAATTGTTATAAATTTAAAAAAAATTGTATTTTGTAATAATGAAATTTAGTACAAAGCAAATTTAATAGTTAACAATCAATGATTAACTTAGATTTTTTTAACTGAAAAACTGTGCATTCATTTTGAAAATTAACAGCAATGGGTGACACCTAATTATCACGACTTAAAAAAAAATATGTCTTTGGATTAAATACTTTTGAAAAAGAATCAAAATCTTTTAAATTCAAATTTTATCCTTCATTCAAACTATGTGGTGAGGAATTTTTGAAATATTTTTTTAGTTAAAAAATTTACAATCATAAAAAAGTGACTGTTTTAAAAAAAAATTCATAATTAAATTACCAATAAGTTGGAGAATCCTCCAAAATCTTCATTTATTGAGAACTTTAGATCAGAACATATGACGCCCGGACAATAGCCTGCTGTCCCTGCTCTGGCTGATATTGGCCGTGAAACATCATTCGAAAGAAGTTCCTTACTAAAAAAAGTTTAATTTAAATTTTAAAAAAATTTTAATTACTTGAAAACTGCTGCAGCATGGTCAAACTCGAAAGAAAACTGCTTCGAATTGATATAATTAGCAAAATTTTGAAGTGTTTTATCAGTGACTAATGTTTGTCTGCCATTGTAAGTTGGAAA
The DNA here is from genome assembly GCA_016802215.1 of Brachionus paranguensis. Classification (NCBI taxonomy): domain Eukaryota; kingdom Metazoa; phylum Rotifera; class Eurotatoria; order Ploima; family Brachionidae; genus Brachionus; species Brachionus paranguensis. The sequence goes on from JAESIX010000007.1 coordinate 756,488, forward strand.
GTTTAAATCCCCACTTGCTTGTGTACTTAACCATTGTTCCTCTTGAGGATCCTGAGAAATTTAAATTTTAAATTATTTTTTTTTAATTTAAAATCTTACTGAAATAATTAGAAAATTTGATAAAACAATATTTATTCTGAGATCTGGATCGTTTTTGAGTGATTCTTTGTATCGCTGATCTACACCATTGATCATGTGAGAATAATAATGTCGCATCAATGCGAACACTTTTTGATTGTCTGTGGTAGCTGCCAGAGATTGAAAATTTTGCAGAACAGTTGTGTCCGTAACCAGCAGCAATTCAACATATAATTCAATCGGCTGTCCATTGACAGCTCGTTTGTCTCTGGGCCTGAAACTAAAATTTCTGGTCACATTCAATTCATCAAAAATAGATGGCATGTTCATTTCTCTTTTTTGAATCACATGTCGAATGCTCAAATGCTCATTCAATTCGCGTTTCTTGCGTTCATGGACTAAAATGTCCGGCAGTATATCAAAAACCGCATCGCCTTGGGAATGAATTGAAGCAATCTTAGATTAGAAATTTTGAGCCTTTTAGTATGTTTAAAAATTCTTTCAGAAAATTAATTTTTTTATGGAAAAATGAAAAAAAATTGAATTAAATTATTTAAATGTTTTTAATTAACTCATAATAATTAATATTAAATTGATCGAATTTTTGGAAAAAAAAATTTAATTTCTAAATGTTTTTAGACTAAGTCTTTGAAAATTAACTGAAAAATTTTTAAAAATATGAAAATCTGCACAGACCCCTGCAATGTGAAAACTAAGCACAAAAATTACAATTCAAAAATAAAAAACTGAAATATACGTTCTCACAAAATATATATGGAATTTTTTTTGTATTTTGATGTAAAAAAGAATTTATCAATCTGATAAGATAGAAAATATCTAATTTATTTTAACCACTTTTCGATTTAAATATTGAATTTCTTAAATAAATATACTTAGTTTTCATATTGCACAGATTCCAGTATTTTTAAGTCCATGAAATAAGTAAATTTTAAAATGACAATTTTTAAGAAATTTTTTGAATAATCAAAGAAATTATTTTTAAAATGGCCTTTTTTCAAGGCCATAATTTTTTACAATGAATTTACCAAAATTTTGTGAAAAAAAAATAAGACAAAAAATCCAAATTTTTAAAAAAATAACGAATATTTTAGAAAAATTTGAGGGACAAAAAGCTAAAAAATTGAAAAAAAATTAAAAGAATTAAATTGGACCTTTTAATGGAATGAGAAAAATATCATTCGCTTGCGCATAGTATTCAGGAAGCCAAGAAAAAAAGTTATTGCAGCTCTTAGAATAACAGAAAAAAATATTCAAAGAAAAGGTAAAAATTCTCTTGATTAAGGTAAACATATTTTGTTTAAACACAAAAGATTTTAAATCTTTAGTCTTTTTTATTTTTGTTACATAAATCATTTAAAATTAAATTAAACGAATATATTTTTAATTTTGTTTAACATTTTGATTAAATTTAAATTTGATTACTTGGAAGTAGAAATCGTAATTTAGAAAAATTGAAATTTATTAGTTTAAATCAATAAAATGTTTAAAAAATATTTTTTTTCAATCATCACTCTAAATTAATTTTCATTTATTATTTAAAAAAATAATATTTATTAATAAAATAATTATAGAATTATTTAATTTTTTATTAATATATTAATTCTCAGAGATGTGTTCTTACTATAAATTTGAACTTACCACTCGGTAGGGATGTTGGTCATCTTGAGTGCGTATCAGTCTAGCATAGCTTATTCCATCTTCCATTTCATAGTCCTCACCATCCTTTAAAATTAATATTTAATTTATAAAAATAAAATTATTATTATATACCTTATTCAACCCATTATACTTGACTGGCTGAGAAGAGTTTGAATCAATGACATAAATGTCTGGTGAAGTCTTTAGATTAATTCGTCTTCTAGTAAATTTCCTTATTCCAGATAATTCTTGATACTTAAACGACAAGTTGAACCAGCTTGGAAATTGACCACTTTCTTTAGGAATAATTATTTGAAAATTTTCCAATAATGAATGGTCTGATTGCGTAAGATCTAATAAAATTTTACAAAATAATCCGAAAAATAAATGCTAGTATTACTTTGATTTAAGTTCTTTGACAAAATTGCTTTCGAATTCAAAAAAATAAAGTAAAATAAAATTATTAAATTCATTTTGATTTTTAATATTTTTTAACAATAAAATAAGAAAAACGATTGAATTTATACGCAACAAGGACTTACATTTCGTGATGTTTTCTAAATTGTTTTTAGCTAATAAAATTAGCTGAATGAAATTATTTAGAATTACTTAATAAAAAAAGTTAAAAATTTTTACTGTCAATCATTCCAAAGAGTCGAAATTCTCAAAAATTTCGGTTTTTCAAAACACTTTTAGGGTTTTATTTTTAAATGTAAACACAAAATTCCTTCAAAATATATTTAATAAATTAAATGAATGTTTTTGATTATTAATGGACGGTGATTTATTTTGTTTAATTCGAAGAGGCTTGGAGCTATGCAATTCAGAAGCATTCTAATTAGTACGAAATTTGCTTTTAAGTGTTTCCTTTATTGCGATTAAAATTTAACAATTTAAAATTTTTTTCTAAATGAATCCAAGTGCTTTGATCATGATTTTGAAAAAGCATTTATTTTTTTAAAACATTCTTGATTTAGGTATCTAAGGAGTAAACAAAAAATTCCTTTTGATAAAAAATAAAATTTGATTGCTGAAATTTTATTGAAATAGAGAAAATAAAGTAATTTAAAATTTCCTGAAGCAACAATATCAAGTTTTCTCAAAAATAAATCCCCTTTGCGCCATTTCTTTTACTATTTTGGCAATGTTTCTGCAATCATCAATTCCACTGTGGTGTCGACCTTCCAAATTTAAATCTTATGAAAAATAAAAAGAATTAACTGACAAAATTTAGCTAAATTTCGCGGTTACTCAGCATCTGTAGCATGGTAGGCATCCCTTTTGGAAAGTGACCTGTCAGTTCTGCAAACGATTTTTTAATATTAATCCAAGTTGTAAAGTAATTTGGGTATTTAATGTTGAAGAATTTACACTGGGATGGTAGCATAGTTTTCAAGTCCCAATCTCCACATGTTAAAAATATGAAATTTATTGGGTTACTCTCCGAATCAAGTCTTAGATCTTTGTTTGATTTAATCCATTTATCTACCATCTAATTTTAAAGATTATGAAGATAGATTTCTTCTTTTTTCTGTAAACTTCTTACATGTAAACATTCGGTTATGCTTGGTTTTCCATCAATCATCTCTTGTCTTATTCCAGTTAACTAAATTTGAAAAAACATTTTTAAATCTTAATTTCATTTTTGTCACTTATCTCTATTTGATTTTTTTTTGCAATAGAATTGGCATAATTCGAATTCCGACTAATTGATTTAAAAAAAATTCTTGTCATTAATTTATCCTTTATAATTAGTTAAAATTATTTAAAATAAGACATTTTGTTTGTTGATATAAACTAATCAGTATTCTTTTATTATCTGTGTTCGAGGTCAATCAAGTTTTATATTACAAAGTTTTGTCATCGCAAATTATCAAAATTTTTAAAATTTATATTTATTAAATGCTAAAGAAATTTTTATCATTCAAAAAAATTTAAAATAATCAGTCGATTTTAGGTTTAAGGCCATCTCTAAAATAACTTACTTTTTACTCAATGGAACAATTTTTTTAATTTTTGAACAAATAAATTAAGAAATTATATCAAAAATATATATTTGAAGCTTGACTGTACTATAAATCTTTATTATTTCTCAGAATTTTAACAAAAATCAGAATCAAATGAAAGGAAAATATTTTTCAATAAAATATATAATGAAAAAATAAATAAATACACTCAAAAGATCAATCATATCTTGATAATTTGAAAGCGAATAAAAAATAAAAAAACTTTGAAAATTAAATATGAAATTACATTTCTGAAAAAATCTACCAAGAAGAATCAATCTTGTTTGGACATTTTTCAATTAAAAAATAATTTGATACTATTTTTGTGAATTTTCTGAGTTTTAATTTTTTTGAAAATTTATTTTAGCAAAAAAATAGCAAAATTAATTTGAAAAACTATGAATTTCTATAGGTGATAGGTGTCATTTGAAGGAAAATTGTTTCAGAAGGCCTTTTTCTGTAAATAAACCTTTGAGCAACTAGATTTTTTAATTTTATAAATGATCATATTCTATTAAATATTTGCGCAAACTTTGCTTAAATTCAGTGACTAGAAAAATTTTTTTTGACAACTTTTTGAATATGATTGATTGTAATCTAATACTAAACCATTTTAAAATATGAATTAAGAACTAAAAGAATTTAATACAATGAAATTTTAATAGTATTCGAATAAAATATTTTTTTTTCTTAAAATTAGATTTTTTTTTAGGAAAAAAAAACTTGCTGAAATTCAATTCAACATACAGAGTAAAAATAAAATATTAATTAATAAAATAATCATCAAAATTGTGATTTCTTAAGCTTTCCAAATATCTCTATGCATATTATTGGTCTCCTCGATTAGAATTTGACCAAGAAGGGTCTTTGTTTAATAGTACGATTTGAAAAAAGCAAATTGAAAGTTTCTTATTACAACTTCAAACTATTTTTTTTAAATCTTAATTGATTCGAATTTATTAACTTTGTCTTAATTAAAAAAAAATTTAAATTATAAAAGAATTACAGTGCTGATTTGACCCTATTAATTTTACGATTTTTAAAGTAAAATTTCAAAAAATTGTGTTAAAACAAAACGTCTAATAAATGCCAATTTCTACTTTTTACAGTAAATTGAAAAAATTAAAGAAAAATTGAAAAAAAAAAATTAACCTATTTTTACATAAATTTACTCTAAATTTTGAAACGGTAAAATTCAGTAAAATTTTGGGTGGAAATGAGTAAAAATTTGGAAGAAAAGTTTGTAATCTGTATAAAAGGTGATAATAATATTTAAAATTCATAAAATTATAAGCTATTTTATTTATTGAATAAAAACTAGTGTTAATTTTATTTAAAAAATAAATTATCGTCTTAATTCTAATTATTTGACTTATAAAATTTGTTTATTACATTTCTAATTGAATTTATTTCTAAAACTTAAATATTTATCCTTATAAATTTAGAGAAAAATTCCCAGATAAATTGAATGAGACCATAAAAAAATGAGAATTAAATAAAGACATAAACAGAAAAACAAATTTTAATTTCTCTTTTATTTATATATAAATTTACGTAGATTTTTTTTTTTAATTTGTTAAATTTACTGTAAAAAGTTAAAAGTGTTCTAAAAAATTGTATTTTTTTGGCTTTTTTGTTTTTACAAAATTTTTCGTAGATCAATTTTTTTTACATATGTTATTTTACGAAAATTTACGAAAAAAAATCCTAAAAACACTAGTACCATCAAATCATTTATCAGTCATTTTAGTCATTTATCTTTAAAAATTAGCTTTTAATTATAGAATTTAAAATGTTAAACAATTATATCTTTTTTTCTAATTAAATTAAATTAAATTTAATTTTATAAAAAGTAAAAAATTTTTATTTTTGGCTTTGTGTATAAACTTAATTAGTTTAGTATTTAATTCGAAAATAAGCATTAAGTATAAATTTCTTATCTAAGAATTTAGTATTAGATTCCTTTGTACTAAAATCAGGAAAAAATACAATAAACAAAAACAAAATTATAAAATTCCAAACCTTAAATTCTAATAATTTTCTGTGAATTTTAGCAACATCCCCTGTAAATAGATCTACAAATATTTTAATGTCTCAAATTCACAAATGGATTGAATTTTTTAGAAATGGTATATTGGTGGCACAGAAAATGTTTTAATTTCTTCAATTTACAGAACATGTTTTGGTCTGTCAAGATTTAAGCTTAGGCATTTTTGATGGCGATTTATTTAATTTTTTGGTTCGGTATTTTTAGTGATGCAATCAGAAATCAAAAATTTCTTATTCAAACTCAAGAAAAATAAATATATAATCCTGAACAAGATAATGCGATAGCAATCAAGATGAAGAGGCTTAGTAAATTTGTTTAACTAAAATAAATGTATTTTTCTAAGCATTTAAATGTTTTGTAAAATCTAATTAAAATTTCACTATTCTTTAAATTCAGTTAAATTATTTGTTTTGGTCAAAAGCCTAAACCAAATAAGAAAAAAGCCTTTTTATATTCTTTTTTAAACACATTTTTAATAAAGAGAATTTAGCTAAATCTGAAATTTTGGCGTTAATTAACAATGTTAAATAGAATATGACACTTTAACATGTTATTTATAAATATAATATTATTAAGTAAATTAGTGATAAAATCGGTTATGTGAAATTCAGTACAAAATGATAAAAAGAACAGAAAAAAATGTAAAATAATTGAATTATTTTTTTTCCTAAAGTTTAAAATTATTTCCGTGATTGCGACATGGTGCAATATTCAAAGTTGCATCAAATATCAAGGTCTGCCAAATTTGCACAGTTTAGCAGAAATCGAATTTAAATATATTCGAGCGTAGTGCATTTTGCAGAGATTTTGCACATCATTAGCAGACTTTGACAGTTGGTGCAACTTTGAATGTTGCACCATGTCACAATCACGGAACTCATTTTAAACTTTTAGAAAAAAAATTATTCAAATTTTTATCATTTTGTTCTATTCTTTTGTACCGAACTTCACAAAACTATAAAATCAAAAATTAGATTTATTAAAAATTAACACGCCATTTTAAATATTTTGGTATTTTGACATTCTGGCGAAATCAACAACTCAGGTGAAAAAACCAAGAAAAAATTTATTTTTTCATTTTTATTTTTTTATATTTTATCTAAATTTATTTTTTTGTTAGGCAATTAATTCATTTTTTCATTTAAATAAATATTTTTGTCACTTAAATTAGTTTATTTTGTCTGTGCAAAATTATTAAAAAGTCATCTCAACAAATATATTTGTCAACCGTTTAATTTTTTTGTCAGAACAATTAGTTTTTTATAGTCAGCTAAAATATATTAAATTAGTCACCACTTTTAGTTATTTTTGTCATCTTATAAACATTAAATTTGTCACCCCCAAAAAATTTAAGCCTTTTGGCATTATGAAATTTAATACAAAATTTTATAACTTTTATTCTAATGATCTTAAATTTGTCTGGAGATGAAACAAAGTGAAACAACTTTTGTTTTACCTACCACGGAAGTCTGCAAAATTATATTTGCTATAAAAAAATAAATAAAATTTATAACTTTTGTTCTAATGGTCTAAAATTTGTTCTACAAATGAAACAAAATGTAAAAACTTGTGTATTACCTACTGCAGAAGTCTGCAAAATCTGTGCGAATTCTACAGAATTGCACCTTATTTAAAAGTATTAAAAATAAAACACAATTAAATCGTACAGATTTGGCAAACTTGCGCAGTAGGTAATGCAAAAGTTTTTTCACTTTGTTTCATTTGCAGAACAAGTTTTTGCCATTCTTTTTTGAATTGACTAGTTTCAGGCCCTGTTGCCAAAAGAAGATGGAAATTTAGAATTCTTAAGTCTTGATATTCTAAAGTAGTGTTGGCAGTAGCATTTGAATATTATATTAGTTAAAAAAATAAAATTTCAAAGTTCAATTTTCAGGTCTAGAATGGACATCTTGAAGTTGATGATCAATTCAAAAAGTTTATCTTTAGATATTAAAATAAATCTTTAATTTAATTTAAATAATTTTAAGGTAACATGATAAACATGTAATGAAGATATAAAAACCAAAAAAATTTTGAAAAAATATTTTCTCAATCCATTGTTAAAAACAATTTTTAAATTTAAATGTTTTAACTGATTTTTTGTAAAGTTTATTTAAATTTTTTTATTTCAAAAGTATTTGTATCTAGCATTCAAGATTAAATTTAAAAAAGAAATTCAAATAATAAATTACAAATAAGTAAAAAAATGAATATAAACTTTACAAAAAATTAGTTAAATTAATTAAAAAACGATTTTATCTATGGATTGAGAAAATATTTTTTCAAAATTTTTTTGTTATTTAAATCTACATAACATGTTAATCATGTTACATTAAAATTATTTAAATTAAATCAAATATTTATTTTAATATCTAAAGATAAACTTTTTGAATTGAAATGATATTTTTAATTGATCATTAACTTCAAGATACCCAAGAATGCCCTTAATTTAAGTTTAAATTTTACTTTTTATTTTTTTTCATTTTTATTTTAATTTTTCACTTTTTGATTTTTGTTTTTTAATCTGATGTAGCTTTAGCTCGGTACAGTTAAACAAAAAAAGAAAGACCGCTGAATACCTTTAAAATTCACTTCTCCTGATTCAAAAAAATTTTTTTTTTTGCTGTCAAAACAATCAACTTACATCAGTGCAAAATTGAGTCAAATTTTTATGGACTGTCGGCTCAACATATTGATGAAAAATGCTATCAACTTCAAAATTCCTAGTATTCACCTTTAGAATGGGAAACTCGATAATTTCCTTAACAAAAATTTTATTCAAATTTGTACAAAAATAAAGAAAGAAAAAAAAAAACGATTTTAAATGTTATCAAGAGAATGGACTTTGGGTTTTTTGATGCGCCTAAATTTAGATCTCATAAAAATGCCCAGATTTTTCTTGAACGAACCACTCATTTTGGACTCGTTTTCACTCGAAGTGGACAGTGACGATGTTTCAGTCTTTGTCTTTTTCATGCGCCTGCGCAGCGCTGCCGACACCCGGTACTCTCTCCGGTACCTAGTCGCCTTTTCACCATTGAAACAAAATTTTTTCACACAACAAATAAGAAAGAGCACACAAAAACTAGTGGCAATTAAAAGAATAAAAAAGCTATTGTGGTCGTCCAAGTGCTCGCTGTCCAGATTGCCAGTGAGCTCAAAGGCGCTTGGCACAGGAAACATTAGCTCGTAAAAGTTACGGATGAGGGCCGTGAGGCGACGCGCCTCGTTCCACAGCTTGTAATCAATGTTGTCATTGAGGCAAATGAATTTTCTGGGCGAGCGAACAAGATTGTTCAGCTTGACTTCTAGATCATGAGCACTGCCGCCAACCATTATAAATTTAGTCTCCTCGTCTCCCACTGTTTCGAACTTGTGCTTGAAGCGCTTCGGCTTCTCGTCACTAGGGAGTCCGGGCCAAAATTTGTCAGCCAAATAGTCCGCCAGGTCGACACAAGTGAGAAATTTTTCTTTCGAAATCAACTCGCTTTTGTTGGCACACTGGCTCAGCTCTGTGTCAAATTCAGCTCTTAGTCTGTCCATATCGAAGTCGTTGGCATCAAAACTCCTCGGACTAAGTCTTAAATTTAGAAGCTTTATCTCCATCGGGTCCAACAAGCCATTTCCATTCAAGTCTAATTCATCGAACAAAACACTACTGTCCACCGGTTCTGACTCTCCCATTACATAATAATAGTACGAGAAAGCGTACTGCATATCGCTCTCATGTCTAAACTTGTGCGAACTAGTCTCGGTGAATTTTTGCTGAAATTTTTGTTTAAGCTGACTCATGAGTTTAGTGTCGATCAAGTGGGGCATGTGTGCAGGAACCTTGCGCACTGCAAACCCATACACTTGATTGTACAACTTGTTAACATTTTTCAACGAGTCGGCAAAAGTGTCCAACAACTTTCGCTTGTGGAACACTTTGATCACATTGTTGTCCTGTAGCTGTTCACTATTGACATACTCTCTGATCATTTGTTTGTCTGTGAATTGATCGCCGAATATAAACGAGTAGACATGGTTGATGGGGTCGGGCTCACTCTTGTACTCGGCGATCAATTCAGACATTCTCCTGTTGAAAAAAGCTATTTTATAAAGACGACCCTGCTCGGTCAACAGTTCATTGTTGACTGACCAGTTCAAAAATTCCATGTAATTTCTGTTCAAGTCGTCAAAAAGCTGAATATTGTAGGTTCTATTGACAGAAAAATCGGTCAGCATTTGTAGTTGAATTTTGGCCGGCTCAATGTTTGTCAGGTTGAGATTTTGCTTTGGCACTGGAGTGGTGGTTTCTTGTTTGAGGGCAAAAGCGCCCGTTTTGATCCAAATCTTTGACTTGTGGCTCTGATTTTTGCTGCTGTACTCAATGGACAGTTCAAACTCAGCCGTCTCGGCTACCAAAAGCACAACTAGACACTTGAACTTGTTCACTGCAGACACTGCTCTAACGGCAGTGTTCTCTGAATATTGGGCCTTGATAAACCGAAAATTGTCCAGAGTAAAATTTAGAAAAAAGGCTTTGACGCCTTTAGGGCTGTGAATGACTGATTGATCGCCTAAGCTATCAATTTTAATCGAGTAGAGATTTTTTAGGTTCTCCAATCCACAGTCTCCCATGTCATAGGCACACGCTGGGTTATTGCATGGATAGTCACAGTATTTGTCGGCCAGCCAGCTGTTTGAACAGCCCGAGGAACAGTAGAAGTCGGATGTTATCAGATGGCTTTGATTGAGGAATGACTGTTTGCCTGATTTGTCCAAATTTGATGACAAACAGTCGCCACCGTCGTATTCACACTCTGTAGTGTTGCAGGCTTTGTCGCAGTAGCCGTCTTTAATCCATGAGTTGGGACAATTTGAATTGCAGCCTGGTAGTTGCCATGCCAAGTGAAAACGGTAGCCACGTGACTCGGTGTAAAAGTCGTCCAAGTAAATGGCACGACCCAGAAACACGTCGTCATTAAAATATAAAAACTTGTCGGATAGACCTTTGATGCGGTGCAAATGAGATTCGATGGCATTCGAACTGAAAGTAGGCAGATGAGACTTGTTCTCGAAAATGTCCGAATGATTGACTAATTTGACACGAGGATGACTAGTATTGAGCCAGTTGGGCACTTGGCCATTGGTCACAATGAAGACATTGCGTATCCACGGAGCAAATTTTTCCACCGATCGCAACGAATACTTCAATTCGTTGTTGTCTTCGAAACGATTTGGCAAAAAATCATCCATCAACCAATTGCCAAGATCCCAAACCAGATACAGAGGAAAAAAATCCAAGTCAAGATCACCACTCACCAACTTGGTCTTATTCCGAACAAAATTTTCGGCCTCCTTAGACCTAACTTTGAATATTTTCAAGCGCATGGAACTCTTTTTGCCAACTTTATTTTTTATCTCCACACTAGGGTCAAACACCAACTCAGGTTCATGGTCATATTCGTTGTCAAAAATTGTGTTTTCTTTCAAATAAGGCGGCAAGTCGAGCTTTGACTGCGGCAAAGTGTTGAAGGACAAGTGGTCTCTGGACACAGCTTGTTCGCGGAATCTCTTGGCCATGAATGTGCGATTTAGGCGCACACAGTTAGGCGACAAATCGCAATCTATAGTGTAGTAGCCCACATAAAATTTGTACGGCTTGTTCAACAAAGTTATCTTGAACAACTCACTAAGCTGATTGATTAAACTTTTGTTTTTGATAAAATCGTAGTTATTCAGGTGGATCAGACTTATGTTATGTACAAAGTGGTCTTGGGTGAACCAGTCTTGGTTGTGAGATACTCCGGTGTAGGAATCGATGGTGATGTTGGAGTAAAGAGCGGGGTGGAGCAGGGTTTTTGACTTGAGCAAAAAGTGCTGTTTGTCGACACTGGTCAGTTTGGGACTTGTGACTATGAGGTTGTTTGGAGCGATGCAAAATTTGTAGTGGCAATAACTGGTGTTAAATGAACCAATTTTGTCTATCTCGACCTGGCTTACATTAAATTTTATTTCCTTTAGTTTGTATTGTTTGACAAGTTGCTGGTGGTCCGGGTCCGATCCGTTCACCCATGTGTATACCAAATCTATTTTAGGCGATTGAGGTGGACATTTGGGCTCAAAAAAATGGTACTCAAGAATGGTCTCGGACAGCTGCAGAGTGAATATGACTACTAGGAGAATTGAAATGCATAATAGAGTAAGGCCTTGTCTAGTTTGGATGAAATCAAGAAGTTTGCGTTGAATATTTTTTAAAATTTTATTCATTTTGTTGTTAATTTTTGTTTAATTTTTTTAATTTATAAAAATAAACTTAAGTTAGTCTAAATTTGAAATTTTTGCTAAAATTAAGACACCTTTGGATTGTTCAGGGTAAAATCGTTTTTTTTTTCCAAATTTTTAGGTGAACTTACTTGGGGATGAAGCTTGGTGTTTTTTTCACACGTTGCTTCGAAGTCAAGTACCAGTATAAAGTCGTATGGTTGTCTGCGTTCCATTTTTGAGTTGAAAAATTTTTTAATTATTAAATTTTGTCTCAATTTATAAATAAAAGTAAAATTTCGCAATAACATTTTTTTTGAAATTAAAATAATCATAGCTTAGCTTATTATTCATACTTTTTAGAAAAAATTTTTTTAATTTGTTTCATTCTATAATTTGAATTTGAATTAAGATTTGAATAATGGATTGAAAAGTTTAACTTTTATAAATCAATAAAAAAGATAAGTTTATATTTTATTTATTTGAGAATTTTTTTTTAAAGTCTGTATTTTCATTTTTTATAATTTTTACAAAAGTATGATAAAATTTAATAAAAAAAAATTTAATTTAATTTTTTATCTGAATTTTTTGAATAAAAATTAAGTTTAAATTTATGCATTACTAACTACACAAAACATCACCTACAAATTTTTAATTTTACTACTATCAATCAGTTTTGTCGCTCTTTTTTGTACTTTTTCAAGAATTTTAATGTCTGTTTTTAAATACGGTCTCCAGGTTCCTACTGCATACTCCAGATGAGGTCTTACTAGTGATTTATAGAGAAGTCTTAACGATTCTCGGCTAAGATCCTTAAAAGAATTTCTTATCAAACCCAGTATTGGGCTAGCTTTCATGGCTGATACTGTACATTATTTATTCCATTTTAAATCATTTGTAATAATAACACCCAAATATTTTGCTTCTGTTATCTCCTCTAGGAAATGAGATATATTTTTATTTGAAATTCTTCCCTAGGTACAAAGCTTGCATTTGTTCAGCTTTAGATTTTTTGACCCATTATCTTTCCATTCCATAGCGTTAATTAAAAAAATTTTAAAAATGTTTGTCAAGATAATAATAATACAGTTTTCAACAAGCTTCACTGAAGACATTAACATTTTTATTAAAAAAATATCATATTTTTAATATAAATTTTAATGTAATCAACTTAGAAATTATTTGTAATGAATTTTAAATGAATATTTCTAAATACCTTTATTTTAACCGAATTTTACGTATGTATTCACTTGAAAATGGTAATTTTAGTACAGTGACTTTATAAAAGGTTTACAATGGGCTAAATTATGCTATTTTACATCATTTTACATTATTTTTAGTAAGATTACGTAATCATTGATTAATTTAAAAATGAAAAAATGCAAAATTCAAGCAATCTCAAAAAGACATAAAATCAAAAAAATTTTTAAGCGAAAAATTTTATTAATTAAAATATCAGTTATCTTTAATTGATGAAGAACAGGAAATTATTGATAAATATATATACATATAAATTTAAAAGTATGTTCATCAAAATTAAATTTATCTTTTATTTTAGTTTTTTAGCAAAGAGATTTCACAAATATATTTAGATAAAAAATAATAATAGGCTAAAAAAGCAAGTTTATTCAATTTGAGTATTTAAATTATTTAAATTAATTTAAATTAAAGGTAATGGATATTGTAGTAAAAAACTGTGGTGGTTTGTCAAATAAATTAAAACTGATCTTTTCTTTACATAGAGTGATCAGTAGAAAAAAAAGTACTATTTTTAAAAATATTTATTAATTAAGTTTAAATTCATGTCACATTTGCCATGTTACATTTGAATCTTCAGTTCTTTCCTTGTCATACAGTTTCAATCATTCATTCAAACCTGATTTTTTTTCCAGACTTTTCTGTAATATCATATAATCTTCCAGAGAACTGTTAATGCCTTCACCAATGGTTGGAAAAGCCGAATGAGCTGCATCACCCAGCAACACTCCACACTTTGGTCTATAAACTTGTCAAAGTCAAACTTTGAATTTTGACCAACTCTGGTGGTTTTTTTTTAGACAAAATATTTTAAAAATTATCCACAAAATTAACCAAAATTTTGTAAAATAAAAGATGGAATGGAATGGGAAAAATATCATTCGCTTGCGCAAAAGCTTTCTGTTTTTTATGAAAAAATGCAAATCAGAGAATAAAATCTTATTTACATATAAGAATTTATTTGGCCAACTATTTTTTTTTTCATCAAATATCTTTTTTATCAAAAAATATCCCATTGAACAAAAAACATTTATTTCTCATAAAAAATCATATGTTTATTAATTTCGATTTATCATTTTTATATATCTGTTAATGGACAAAATATTGTTTTTTAATTCTAATTTATTTATATTCTTTACGTACCAGTATTTTGCTTTTTTTTCTACCACGCTTTTTTTCACCAATATTTTTAAAGCTAATACAGATTTGTATCAGTTAGGTCTTAATTGCGGACAGCTACAATATATTTGCAGAATTTTCCAAATAATTTTTACTTTTATCGAATTATTAAATTCAGAGGGTTTTTAAATTTTTAAATTTTTAAATTATTAAATAATTTTTACATGTACAGGTGCTAAATTTCTATTTAGCTTTATTTAACTTTACCCTCTTTACACATCTATTGAGTACATTAAATTGATCAAAATCAAATTTAAAATTATTTATCACTTTGGAATTCACTCATTTTATAAATGTTTATGGAGCATAGGTGACTTTTTTAGAATATTTCTAGTATATCGTATGTTTAACAATTTTTTTTGTATGCAAATATATTTTAAAAAGATATATTTAGTGAAAAAAAAATACAATAGTTAGGAAAGAAATTATTCCCAATTTATTTTATTTAAAAAAATGTATAATCATCAAAGTTAATTAAAGTTGGCGATCTATTATTTTTATCTAAAATTCCTGAAATTTTGAATAGAATTATTAAAAAAATTTATTTTCCTTAATTTGCATAACTGATATCATTCTTATTAATTTTTCTAAATAGTATCAAAATTATAAAATAAACATAATTTTAGTTAAAAAAAATAAAAATCAGCAGATAGACGTTTAAGTTGATTTTGAGCAATTTTTTGAACCAGAGAAGGATTTTTTGTACAATTAGATTTTTTTTAATTAGAACAATATTTGGATAATTTAGAATGGTATGAATTTTGCTGAAAAATGTGAGTTCTGTAAACTGGTTTCTAATTTAGATCTTAATTATTTCTTGTTTATTTATTACAATTCGGTACATATAGTTTTTAATTTCTCTAAACCTGTTTATTTTATTTTTTGTTTTTTTTTCTTTTTAACATCGCCTTAAAGGCGTTCATTGAAATAAATAATAATAATAATAATAATAATAATAGTGACAAAGGATAAACAAATATTTTTTAAATTTTTCTTCTTCAATTTTATTTACGTGTGCTAATTCATTAACTAATTCATTATTCTAATTAATAAATTACTAATTTTTCACCAATTTTCTTAGATGAATTTAAAAATGACTTTCTTTTCATAAAATTACTTAATTAATTTAAAAATTTAAAAAAAAAAAATTTTTCAATTTAATTAAATACTGGAAAAGCTAGCATCAAACTTGATTTCTAAAATAAGTTCATATTTTTAAATTAATTAAATAATTTTATGAAAAGAAAGTCATTTTTATATTCATCTAGGAAAATTGGTAAAAAATTAGTAATTTTAGTTAATGAATTAGCACATGCCATTAAACTTGATGAAGAAAGATGACTGATCAAAATGTAAAGGCTTAAAAAAATAAGTTGACTTTTTTTAATTTTATTCTCCTAAATTTTTATTTTACTTCATTCAAGAAAAAGAAAAAAATTTAAAACTAAAATCTAAAGCTCTTGTTTAGCATCTGGATCGGACACTTTGATAATAATCTTCCCAATATTTGCATTTGACTCCATGTGCTTGTGCGCTTCGCCAATTTGTTCCAATTCAAACTCTTTGTCTATCAATACCTCGAGACCGTATTCATTAAATTTGTTTAACACCTTACTTTCAAAGTCCTTGATGAGTCCATATTTGTAATCAATAGACCTTGTTTTGAGAGTTGTTGCTTTCAAGTGAATCCTTTTTCTTAAAATATTGGAAAAAAAATCTCCCTCCACTCTTACACCACCCATAGCACCGTAAAAAATCCATTCACCATCAACTGCCAAACAATCGGCGTTCTTTTGCCAAAAAGAGGCTCCAACACAATCAAAAACCACGTCAACCCCTCTGTCACCAGTCGCATTCATGACCAACTCGTTAAAATTGTCCTCAACCTTATAATTAAAAGCTCTGCTAACACCAAGTGACTCTTCTAGATACTTTTTCTTGTAATCACTGCCGCAAGTGGCAAAAACATTTTTTGCTCCTAAAACTTTTTTTAGTATTTGAATAAGCGAGGTTCCAACGCCACTGGCTCCTGCATGTACCAAAAAAGTACTTTCCTCCACTGGTTTGCGTCCCAACTCGTGTCTGGTCACGCTGGAGATCCAGAACAGAAGTTGAAAAGCGGTTAGCCAAGCTTCAGTAATCGCAGCCGCATTTCTAAAGCTCATCCAGTCCGGAACTCTAATTAAATTTTTTTCATTCACTGCTACATATTCAGCATTACCACCACCAGGAACAAGGGCCATTACACGCGCCTTCTCCTGCCACATAGAAGACTTTGTCTGACTCACATAGCCGACAGCTTCGAGGCCAAGGATGTCCGACTCTCCAACTGGAGCCGGATATAAACCTTTACGTTGCATTATATCAGCTCGGTTTATTGCTGAATAAACAACCTTTACCAAGCATTCATTTTGCTTGATAGATGGTATTTGCCGTTGATTTATGTACAAAGATTCTGGTTGAAGACCTGGTGGTCTGATTGCTACAGCTCGCATAAAATTATTCATCGCTTTGAATAAAAAAAAATATTTTGTCAGAAAATTATCTTTTTTTTTATTTTGCTAAAAATGGGAAAAAAATGCTTACTGGTCATTTTCAAGGGAAGTTTATCTAATTAAAGCAATTTAAAAAAAATTCAGCACCTTGATTACTTATATAAAAAATTGAGCTTTTTAAAATAAATTTGTTTAATCAAAAACATAAATAACTTAACTTTCACAGCTATTTTTCAATTTATTTTGAAGATTTTTGGGGACAATTCTAGTTTTGGTGTTTTGTGAACATTTAGTTCATACCATATTAAAACAGTTGTCCACAAGGGTCGGTAATTAGTCCACTTCTTTTTTGCATTTTCATAAATGAGAACAATTCAATTTTTTATTTTTTAATCAATTTTTTATTTTTAATCAATTTTTTAGCATACCATACAGAAACAAAACAAACTGCCAAAACTACCTTTTTTTTCAGATGATTTGGCTGCTATTTTTATTTTAAAAAAATGGCATTATGAAATTTCATACAAAACTTCAAATAAAAAAATGAAAAATTTTTCCAACTTTTGTTCTAAATGTCAAAAACTTGTTCTGTAAATGAAACAAAGTGACACAACTGTTGTTTCACCTTCTGTGAAAGTCTGCAAAATATGGGTGAATTCTGCAAAATTGCCCCTTATTTAAAAGAATTAAAAATAAAACGCAATTAATTTGCACGGATTTTGCAGACTTTCACAGAAGGTGAAACGACAGTTGTTTCACTTTGTTTCATTTACAGAACAAGTTTTTGACATTTAGAACAAAAGTTAGAAAAATTTTTCATTTTTGTATTGGAAGTTTTGTATGAAATTTCACAATGCCTCAAAAAATAGAAAATCTTAAAAGCGTGATTAATAAGTACCTTAAAAGAAGTTGAAAAATGGCAATTTCAAATCGAATTCAAGGCTTAATGTAATTAAATATCTCCCAAATAGGGGTCTAAAACCAAAAACATTAGGTAATCTTTACAAATCTTTGATAGTAACAATCTTGGATTATTCTTTTTCTTGTTTAAATTCATTCTCAGAAACTAACATAAAAAAAATACAAGTTATTCAAAATTTAGCAGTTCGATTTATTTTGAAGCTGAAGTATGATACCCCCTCCAATATAATGCTCCAAGAGGCCTTCAATAAACTTAAACTACTAACAGATTCCAATCGACTTTTTGAGTTGAGTGAGGGATATGTCAGTGCAAGATTGAGTCATTCTGTGCCACTGGTCGTCAAACTGGTAGAAGAATATAGAGAAGGTTTCGAATCATGATATATCGAATATCCAACTCCATTGTGTAATTGGAACCTAGCAATTATTCTTTTTTTCCTGAACTATCAAATATTTAAACATGTCTAACCTCTAGCTATTTCAACATATCATTTTTAAATTTCTTCTTTTTACTTAGACTTATTTATCCTTTTTTCAATTTTTTTATTTATTTTAATTTTTTTTTAAATAATTTTATTCTGAAGGAGCACTAGCTCGGTACAGATAAACAAATAAGTAATTTCTCTTGTTATTTATTTGCTTCATTAAGTTTCTCCAGCAAAAATATGCTGAATCAGATAAACAAGTATTGTGGACGCGTGTTTATTTTGTTGAAAGCACGTCTAACATACAACTATAAAGTGAACTGAAAGTTCTCATATTTTTTTGGTGACATTTATTTGATAACTGCTTAGTTTCTTTTTATTAGTGAAATTATTATTCGCATATAATATATTTTAATAACTAAAATATGTAATCAAAAAACTAAAATACTGAATTTGTAACAAAATAAAAACAATTAATAATTAAACCATAGATTATTTGAAAAGTTTTTTTTTTTTTAAATGGGACTTTGTGTGACTGAACGAGAGAATTTTCGAAAAGCAGTCAAAAATATGATTTCACAAATGTAAAAATCTGATCTTGTCGCGCACTTTTCAAAGCAAAGAATTGCTCGAAGTACAATATAAAATTCGATCAAGCGTATTAAAAATGGAGGGCCGACAAATGACAATAAGAGAACGGGTCGACCAACCACCTGGACAACTGCAGCGAAGAAAAAACTGAAAAGATTGACCAAAATCCGAACTCGAGTTTACTTATGCCTCAACCATTTAACTTATTTTGTTGCAATTATATTTAATTTTATTATTAAGTTTAAATTAACAAATCAATATTTAAAATATTTATTGAAAATAAGTTATCATTTAAGACTGTTCTATCGCTTCCATTCATTGATCTTAAATATTATTCATCTAATCAATTTTTTTTGATTCAATATTTAAATCCTATTTTGAACGTCATGTAAATTCCACGCATATTTATTTGTATCTAAGTAACTTCACATAATAACGGGTGATGCATAAGTAAATGGACAAAAATTAAAAGCGAATATCTCAAAAAATAAAAATGATATTAAGTTCTGTTTTTTTTTTCTGATGTAAAGAATTTATTTTTCAATAGAATTATGATTTTTAAATAATGAAAAAACTCCATCGTGACCGATTTTTTTGAGCTTTGCTTTGACCCCCGTCATAAGGGATTTCACAAAATTTAAGTCAAATTCCTTCAACTTTAATTTAATGCGGTTAATCAGCTGTTGCTCTGTTGAGGCTTGCCAACCTCCCTCGTATACTTTTTCACTCAAACAACCCCAATAATTTTCGATTAGGCGCGATTGCGCGCGCCAAACTAGCCCGGGGCAGACCAACTAGAGCTGGAAGTGAAGCGAAAAAGGCAATTCCGGAGAAAGAGCGCAAAGCATACGAGGAGTTTAGAGCAGCAGACCAAAGTATCCGGAAGTCAAATCGTTTGAAGCCCTAGAAGTCAGTCTTGCAAAGAACGGGGTAGATGTAGTGTAGCAGAACTAACCACTTCTATGTTGTGCTAAGTATAAGTGTGCGGGTAGACTTTGGTGTACTTATCAAATTACATATAAGTTGGCACCCTAACTTATTCAGCATCCTCAAACTTTATTTATTTTTTAAGAATTATGTTTGGGCTCAGTGAAGCCATTTATTTGTTTATTTATGAATTGATTTTTTTATATTTTGTCTGGTCAGACGGCCGTTTTATACTTAGATTTTTAATAAACAATTACCACAGTTAAAATCTATTTAACACTTTGTTAACTGTTTTTTTAAAGACTAGCATTTTAATTTAATTTGACTTTGTGGAAATCAAAAATCATTTAAACCACTTCTAGCTTATTTTAAAAATATATTCTTTACTAATTTCAAACAATTTCAATTCGGCTTAGTTCTGGAGACTTCGGTGGAGAGTTTATTTAAAATTTACCTTTGCTTCAATTAAAATAAAAATAAACCCTTTAAATAACAAAATTCAAGGTTCACTTAAACAGCTATAAAATTACTCGTTTTAACTTGATAAAAAAATAAAAATTAGCATTAAACTGTGTGGCGTTTTTAAGAGAAACCAGTTTAAATTTCAATTTTTCATTGAATTTAGAGCTTAATGCCTAAATAAATTTATTGGGTACAATCAACATAGCATATCAATTCAATGTTCTTTAAAAAAATTAAATTTTTTTAATTTCAAGTTTACCTTTGAATTAAAATTTTAATTTCCTAAATTTTAGTGAAGATACGAATCACTAGAAAATCAGAATTTCAAACTTAATGCAGAATTGAATTAAATTGCAGAATATCCTGTGCAGAGAAAACTTGAAAAGCCACAGATTAAATAAAAACTACTAATTATTATGACTTTTAAGTGTGTATTTTTCTTTTTAAATAAAATCTTTGATATTTTCATTAAATTTCATATTTAATATTTTTCAGTCTTCCGATCAATAAGAACCAATATAAATATAAATTAAAAACATTAAAAAATTGTTTTTCTCTTCAAATGATCGTAATAAACAACTCAATGTTAGTTTCAAATAATTAAAGTACTATGATAATTAGTTATGGCAGCTTAAATTAGCTAAAAGCTGTAAAATTTTTTTCAAAAAAAAAGGAAACAGAATATTCACATAATTAAAATCGGAAAAATTTAAACAAATAAATCCACTTTAAAAAATTAAAAGTCTGAATATTCTTAAGTAGGTAGATTAAAGCATAATTTGATTTACCAGAATATAGATAAGTGGATCGATATTTAAAATTTTAAAAGAAAAAAGTTTTCCGAAAAATTTGCTTATTAATCGTTAGAAATTTTGTCATTGAGTAAAAATAATGTTATAATAAAATTGTTTTAAAAAGTCAAATTTGGATTTATTTAATTTAAAAAAATTTTTTAAAAGCCTTTTCAAAAAAAAAAGAAATGAAAGATGAAAAAAAAAAAAAATTTTGACATATTCAAACAATGGACCGAGTCAATGACAATGCATGGATTTCCAAACATTTTTCGAACCAAGTTCGTGGCTATTAAAATAATGTGGATTATTTTATTTTTGGCTTCTACTTCTGGTTGTTTTTTTTTAATTATAACAAATTTAATAAACTTTTTCAACTTTGATGTTGTGACCAAAATAAGAGTTATAGATAAAGACTCGATCACTTTTCCAGCGGTAACCATTTGCAACATTAATCCATTTGTGAGCCCAACAAGGTTTAGAATATGTTCAATCTATTTTAAAGAAAGCAACATCACTAGTTTTACTGATGCTATACTAGACCCAATTTTTCAAGAAGAATTTTCTAAATTAAATTTCAATTACAATATATTTAGGTATTCTTTGACTACATTTTCAAAATCAATTTCAAATGAACAAAAAAAAAATTTATCTTTACCATTTGATAAAATGTTCATTAGCTGTCTTTACAATTTAAGACCATGTAATCAAAGTCAATGGACATGGTATTATAATTCAGAGTTTGGAAATTGTTTCCGTTTCAATTCTGATCAAAATTCCCAAGAAAAACAAAAAACCTATCAAGCAGGAAAGTATAATGGATTAATGATTGAATTATATGTTGGCATACCTGAAGACCAAAATACTTTAAGTCAAACAACTGGCGCTCATGTTTACATAGATGACAATTCTATTCAACCATTATTCGGACAAGGTGTAGATGTTGCTCCTGGATTTGGAACAAATCTGGTTTTGCAGCGAATTCAAAGAAAACAAATGCCAAAACCCTATAGCAGCTGCATTGAAAATTTAGTCACAATTGATTCATTTGATTCAGAATATTACAGAAAAGTATTTAGATCGAATTTAACTTATCGTCAAGATGATTGCTTTTGGGCCTTTATTCAGTCTGAAATTTATAAAAATTGCGAATGTGATGAAATGGGTTCAAATCTCATTTCGGAAAACAATAATCCTTGTGATGATTTTGAAAAACAAAATTGTGTACTGGCAGAATTTCAAAGACTAACGCAATCAAGTTATAAGAAAAGTATTGAATCACTTTGTCCTTTGGAATGTGAATCTATCGCTTATGGAGTTACAAAATCAACAAGTCGATATCCATCTGTGTCCTATGGTAACGATTTGGTAAAGACCAAACAAATAAAAGCCTTGTTTGGAAACCGAACCAACATTAGCATTGAGGAATTGAGGGAAAATATTTTGTCATTAAATATTTATTATGAATATTTAAAGCAAACTGAAATTACAGAAAACAAAAGCATTAGCTGGGATGGATTATTTGGAAGCATCGGTGGAACCTTTGGCCTTTTTTTGGGAATAAGTTTCCTCAGCTTTGTGGAAATAATTGATTTAATTTTACAATTAGTTTTTTCTAAATTTAAAAAAAATTCGACCAAAGTTTTTTTCATTAAAAAAGAACTTGAAAATTGAATAAAATTTTAAAATTTAATTTTTTAATTCTTAATTTATTTTAAAAAAAGTTATTAATTTTGACATACAAAAAGACATTGATTATTTATTTTCGCAATACAGGTAATTGACAGCTAGTAGAACTACAACTTAAACTGTGATCAAGTTCAACTAGAGCCCTGTAGGGCTGTAGAAGTCTGTTCAACAAAATGTGCCTTCGTCAAGACTTCCAACTTTGTCTTTAAGCTATTCAAACTCCAAAAGCTTGTTCCAAATGATCGTGACTCTGTTATATAATTAAATATTGTTTGAAGATATTTCATAATATTTGAGTAAATATTTCAGTCTCTTCACAGTCATCGCCTTCATCATCATCGTGTAGAACAGGATACTCGTCTATTTTTGCATCATCAAACAATTACTCGCAGCAAAACTTAAATGTCTACCCACTACCAACTTATGTAGGTGGTATCAGCTTTTGGTACACCAATGCTACTAGTCTAAACAACAAAATGCACTTGTTTGAGTCAATAGCAGCTATTTCGACGCCTGGCATTATCGGAATAACGGAGACCTGGTTTGACGAGAGCTCAGTTGTAGAGTTGGACGGCTATCATATATCAGGAAGGACCGAATTGGTGGAAATAAATGCTGAGGGGTTTGCTTATATATTAAGTCAGACATCGAAGCCTTTAGTACTTCTAAGGTAAGTTTTCTTGGCCCAAAATGTGAGCAGTTATGGGTGACAATCAAAATCGAGAATGAGAAACCACTACTGGTGGGCTGCATTTACAGACCGCCTTCACAAAACACCATAAGCTATCCGAGCGATTCGAATATCGCCATTGCGAAATCAATTGAATACACGACTAATTTATCAGGAAATGGAAAGTATTCGAGCATTATACTCATGGGCGACTTTAATTTACCGCAGATCCAGTGGAACCAGTACGGCGCACCCCTGCTACAGAATGTATCATCTACTAGCAACTATGTTGTCATAGCCATCAGCAACTCGAGCCTTGTGCAAATTTTTAATGAAGATACGTTCTTTTTTAACGAGCAGCCGACCAGTCAGCTAGACCTAGTGCTTGTGAGTGACCCAAACCGCGTTTCGGTTATTAAGATTGGTCAGCTTCTAGACGGAAATGCTTCGAAATACCATTTTAGCTTGATCTTCCAGCTACATTTAAGAGCTTCGCAGTTTCAAAGCTTCGACAGTAGGTCACTCAATAGGCGTACTGGTGACTTCTTCGCTTTGAATGAATACTTTAAAAGTAATATTTTTCGTAAAGTAACAAACAAAGCCCAAGACTTTTATTTCGATTTTCTCTACGCTTTCGGTGAGGCAGCCATGTTTTTCGTCAAAATACGGAGAATTAGGCCACCAAACTCGAAGCCACAATGGTGGAATTCCGAAATTGCTTCACTCGTACGTCAAAAAAGACGAGTTTTTTATCCGCAGTCGTTTATACAGTAGTGAACAGTCGAGTAAGTTTAGATACTTATGCAAGTTGGTCAAGCACGTGGTGAAAAGGAGCATTATCGAATACGAGTTGAAGCTAGTGCAGTCGGTGAAGAGAAATCCAAAGCTAATTTATTCTTATATGAATCGGCAATACTCGTCAAGGGAAAGTATTGCAGCTTTGACGGACTTGGATAACCATATCGTGACGGATAGAGTGATTATCTGGGAAAGATTAAATGCTTTTTTTTCACAGTGTTCGAGATACCGACTTTGAGAGAAGCTGTCATTACAACGAAAGCTAATTTCAATGTAAAAGCTAGACCTGATCCAAGTTTTTCAGTTGAGGACGTAGTGACTACGGACAAGGTATTGGCGAAACTAAAAAAGTTGAACAGCGACAAGTCATCCGGAGTTGACCAAGTTAGCACACATGCTCTAAAGATGTGTGCTGAGTCGATGGCAGGGCCCCTCTCGTTCCTCTTCAGCCAGTCCTTGATCATGTCGTATGTTCCTGCCGAATGGAAAGTAGCTAATGTGTCGCCAATTCATAAAAAGAGGAGCAGAACGATGGTAATAAAATACCACCCGGTCTCCCAGACCTCTGTTTCCATGCAACAGCCCGGCAGGGAACACAAGAACTTGCCATAAGGCGATCGAGCAACAGTTGATTCGCAATTGTGGAGTTTAATAAAACATTTTTACAAACCGTACAGCGGGTAATTTGAACACTCTGAACGAAGAGACTATAAGTATTACTAATACGAACATTTTTAAAAAAAGAACTGACATCTTACTTTATTTTATATAAAACTCTTTCTTTGATTCCAGTTAAATAGAAATTGTTCTAGAATATTCAGAAATATTTTAAAAAAAAATAAAAATAAGCTAATTAAAAAAATGAAACAATAAATTTTGAAAAATAGCTTATTTAATAATTGTCCGCAGGCTGTTATAGTGGTGCGTCTACGGATGCGACTACTTAGAGACTTGAGTCTCACACAGCATAGATATTACAACTACAGTCAATCCTCGATATAACGAGCAAGTTGGGCGGAAATTTCGTTGCTCGTTATATCGAAACTCGTTATATCGAAATTGCATTGAAAAAGATGGGCAAAAAATTTTTTTTTTTCAAAATGTTTATTGGTAAAAAAATAAATAAAAAAGGAAAAAAAATACAAAATTATTGTTTTTTTACAAAATCTTTAATAGATGTTTGTTTGGTATTACATTTTTCAATCACAACATTTTCAATATTAAACAAAAAATCAACTATTTTTGAGAAATCTTGGTTTTTATTCAAAAAAAAATCTTTTAAATCATTAATTTGATTCTTTTTTTTTTCTGGACCGCACAAGTTCTTCTCAAAGTGCTCTAAAATTTTTTCTTTAGACGAGAGAATTGTCGAAATGGTCGATGTGTTGACGCTATACTCTTTTGCGAAAATTGAAGTAGCGATTTTTTGTTCGCAATGTTTTTTTATAATTTCAACTTTTGTTTCAAGTGAAATACACTTTCTTTTTTTTGATTAAGATTGGACATTTTTTATAAACAATTAAATAGGAAATGTTTTCTGGTGATTTATAGTTATTCATGAAGATAAGTTAATTGTTTTATTTTTATTTTTTTTTATATAAAAAGTGTGAAAAAATTTCTTTTGTTCAAGCTCGTTATAGGAAGTTTTTATTCTTAAGAAAATGATTAAGCGGTATTTCATTATAAGCTCGTTATATCAAGTTTTCGTTATATCGAATTAATTTTTATATCTTTTTCTATAGCTCGTAATCGGTTCTAGCCAAGTTGCTCGTTATAAAGGGTTTCTCGTTATATAGGGTCTCGTTATACGGAAGATTGACTGTATTAAAATATCATTCAATAATCAATTTTTTGAAATCCTATCTTGAAAGTCATTTTAATTCCACGCATATTTATTTGTATCTATGTAATTTCACATAATCAATCAAACATGCTTTAAATCTAATAAGAAATTTTTTTTAAATGTTTTATAATAATAGTTTTCTAATTTCATTTTTCGAAAATAAATCTCATTTCTTTTTCAAAGTGGAATTCCGAAAAATTTTGTACAAAATAAACATTTTAGAAATTTCTCATGGTATAGAATATTTATTTTCGGACAAGCATTTTATTATCAGAGTTATTAAATATTTCAAAAAATAAAAATATTTGTTTCCTGTTTTTTTAAAGACTAGCATTTTAATTTAATTTGACTTTTTGGAAATCAAAAATCATTTAAACCACTTCTAGCTTTTTTTCAAAATATGTTCTTTACTAATTTCAAACAATTTCAATTCGGCTTAGTTCTGGAGACTTCGGTGGAGAGTTTATTTAAAATTTACCTTTGCTTCAATTAAAATAAAAGTTAACCCTTTAAATAACAAAATTCAAGGTTCACTTAAACAGCTATAAAAATACTCGTTTTAACTTGATAAAAAAATCAAAATTAGCATTAAACTGTGTGGCGTTTTTAAGAGAAACCAGTTTAAACTTCAATTTTTAATTAAATTTAGAGCTAAATGCCTAAATAAATTTATTAGGTATAATCAACATAGCGCATCAATTCAATGTTTTTTTAAAAAATTAAATTTTTTTTAATTTTAAGTTTAACTTTGAATTTATATTTTAATTTCCTAAATTTTAGTGAAGATACGAGTCACTAGAAAATCAGAATTTCAAACTTAATGTAGAATTGAATAAAATTGCAGAATGTCCTGTGCAGAGAAAACTTGAAAAGCCACAGATTAAATAAAAACTACTAATTATTATGAATTTTTAGTGTGTATTTTTCTTTTTAAATAAAATCTTTGATATTTTCATTAAATTTCATATTTAATATTTTTCAGTCTTCCGATCAATAAGAACCAATATAAATATAAATTAAAAACATTAAAAAATTGTTTTTCTCTTCAAATGATCGTAATAAACAACTCAATGTTAGTTTCAAATAATTAAAGTACTATGATAATTAGTTATGGCAGCTTAAATTAGCTAAAAGCTGTAAAATTTTTTTCAAAAAAAAAGGAAACAGAATATTCACATAATTAAAATCGGAAAAATTTAAACAAATAAATCCACTTTAAAAAATTAAAAGTCTGAATATTCTTAAGTAGGTAGATTAAAGCATAATTTGATTTACCAGAATAAAGAAAAGTGGATCGATATTTAAAATTTAAAAAGAAAAAAGTTTTCCGAAAAATTTGCTTATTAATCGTTAGAAATTTTGTCATTGAGTAAAAATAATGTTATAATAAAATTGTTTTAAAAAGTCAAATTTGGATTTATTTAATTTAAAAAAATTTTTTAAAAGCCTTTTCAAAAAAAAAAGAAATGAAAGATGACAAAAAAAAAACTTTTGACATATTCAAACAATGGACCGAGTCAATGACAATGCATGGATTTCCAAACATTTTTCGAACCAAGTTCGTGGCTATTAAAATAATGTGGATTATTTATTATTTTGGCTTCTACTTCTGGTTGTTTTTTTTTAATTATAACAAATTTAATAAACTTTTTCAACTTTGATGTTGTGACCAAAATAAGAGTTATAGATAAAGACTCGATCACTTTTCCAGCGGTAACCATTTGCAACATTAATCCATTTGTGAGCCAACAAGGTTTAGAATATGTTCAATCTATTTTAAAAGAAAGCAACATCACTAGTTTTACTGATGCTATACTAGACCCAATTTTTCAAGAAGAATTTTCTAAATTAAATTTCAATTACAATATATTTAGGTATTCTTTGACTACATTTTCAAAATCAATTTCAAATGAACAAAAAAAAAATTTATCTTTACCATTTGATAAAATGTTCATTAGCTGTCTTTACAATTTAAGACCATGTAATCAAAGTCAATGGACATGGTATTATAATTCAGAGTTTGGAAATTGTTTCCGTTTCAATTCTGATCAAAATTCCCAAGAAAAACAAAAAAACCTATCAAGCAGGAAAGTATAATGGATTAATGATTGAATTATATGTTGGCATACCTGAAGACCAAAATACTTTAAGTCAAACAACTGGCGCTCATGTTTACATAGATGACAATTCTATTCAACCATTATTCGGACAAGGTGTAGATGTTGCTCCTGGATTTGGAACAAATCTGGTTTTGCAGCGAATTCAAAGAAAACAAATGCCAAAACCCTATAGCAGCTGCATTGAAAATTTAGTCACAATTGATTCATTTGATTCAGAATATTACAGAAAAGTATTTAGATCGAATTTAACTTATCGTCAAGATGATTGCTTTTGGGCCTTTATTCAGTCTGAAATTTATAAAAATTGCGAATGTGATGAAATGGGTTCAAATCTCATTTCGGAAAACAATAATCCTTGTGATGATTTTGAAAAACAAAATTGTGTACTGGCAGAATTTCAAAGACTAACGCAATCAAGTTATAAGAAAAGTATTGAATCACTTTGTCCTTTGGAATGTGAATCTATCGCTTATGGAGTTACAAAATCAACAAGTCGATATCCATCTGTGTCCTATGGTAACGATTTGGTAAAGACCAAACAAATAAAAGCCTTGTTTGGAAACCGAACCAACATTAGCATTGAGGAATTGAGGGAAAATATTTTGTCATTAAATATTTATTATGAATATTTAAAGCAAACTGAAATTACAGAAAACAAAAGCATTAGCTGGGATGGATTATTTGGAAGCATCGGTGGAACCTTTGGCCTTTTTTTGGGAATAAGTTTCCTCAGCTTTGTGGAAATAATTGATTTAATTTTACAATTAGTTTTTTCTAAATTTAAAAAAAATTCGACCAAAGTTTTTTTCATTAAAAAAGAACTTGAAAATTGAATAAAATTTTAAAATTTAATTTTTTAATTCTTAATTTATTTTAAAAAAAGTTATTAATTTTGACATACAAAAAGACATTGATTATTTATTTTCGCAATACAGGTAATTGACAGCTAGTAGAACTACAACTTAAACTGTGATCAAGTTCAACTAGAGCCCTGTAGGGCTGTAGAAGTCTGTTCAACAAAATGTGCCTTCGTCAAGACTTCCAACTTTGTCTTTAAGCTATTCAAACTCCAAAAGCTTGTTCCAAATGATCGTGACTCTGTTATATAATTAAATATTGTTTGAAGATATTTCATAATATTTGAGTAAATATTTCAGTCTCTTCACAGTCATCGCCTTCATCATCATCGTGTAGAACAGGATACTCGTCTATTTTTGCATCATCAAACAATTACTCGCAGCAAAACTTAAATGTCTACCCACTACCAACTTATGTAGGTGGTATCAGCTTTTGGTACACCAATGCTACTAGTCTAAACAACAAAATGCACTTGTTTGAGTCAATAGCAGCTATTTCGACGCCTGGCATTATCGGAATAACGGAGACCTGGTTTGACGAGAGCTCAGTTGTAGAGTTGGACGGCTATCATATATCAGGAAGGACCGAATTGGTGGAAATAAATGCTGAGGGGTTTGCTTATATATTAAGTCAGACATCGAAGCCTTTAGTACTTCTAAGGTAAGTTTTCTTGGCCCAAAATGTGAGCAGTTATGGGTGACAATCAAAATCGAGAATGAGAAACCACTACTGGTGGGCTGCATTTACAGACCGCCTTCACAAAACACCATAAGCTATCCGAGCGATTCGAATATCGCCATTGCGAAATCAATTGAATACACGACTAATTTATCAGGAAATGGAAAGTATTCGAGCATTATACTCATGGGCGACTTTAATTTACCGCAGATCCAGTGGAACCAGTACGGCGCACCCCTGCTACAGAATGTATCATCTACTAGCAACTATGTTGTCATAGCCATCAGCAACTCGAGCCTTGTGCAAATTTTTAATGAAGATACGTTCTTTTTTAACGAGCAGCCGACCAGTCAGCTAGACCTAGTGCTTGTGAGTGACCCAAACCGCGTTTCGGTTATTAAGATTGGTCAGCCTCTAGACGGAAATGCTTCGAAATACCATTTTAGCTTGATCTTCCAGCTACATTTAAGAGCTTCGCAGTTTCAAAGCTTCGACAGTAGGTCACTCAATAGGCGTACTGGTGACTTCTTCGCTTTGAATGAATACTTTAAAAGTAATATTTTTCGTAAAGTAACAAACAAAGCCCAAGACTTTTATTTCGATTTTCTCTACGCTTTCGGTGAGGCAGCCATGTTTTTCGTCAAAATACGGAGAATTAGGCCACCAAACTCGAAGCCACAATGGTGGAATTCCGAAATTGCTTCACTCGTACGTCAAAAAAGACGAGTTTTTTATCCGCAGTCGTTTATACAGTAGTGAACAGTCGAGTAAGTTTAGATACTTATGCAAGTTGGTCAAGCACGTGGTGAAAAGGAGCATTATCGAATACGAGTTGAAGCTAGTGCAGTCGGTGAAGAGAAATCCAAAGCTAATTTATTCTTATATGAATCGGCAATACTCGTCAAGGGAAAGTATTGCAGCTTTGACGGACTTGGATAACCATATCGTGACGGATAGAGTGATTATCTGGGAAAGATTAAATGCTTTTTTTTCACAGTGTTCGAGATACCGACTTTGAGAGAAGCTGTCATTACAACGAAAGCTAATTTCAATGTAAAAGCTAGACCTGATCCAAGTTTTTCAGTTGAGGACGTAGTGACTACGGACAAGGTATTGGCGAAACTAAAAAAGTTGAACAGCGACAAGTCATCCGGAGTTGACCAAGTTAGCACACATGCTCTAAAGATGTGTGCTGAGTCGATGGCAGGGCCCCTCTCGTTCCTCTTCAGCCAGTCCTTGATCATGTCGTATGTTCCTGCCGAATGGAAAGTAGCTAATGTGTCGCCAATTCATAAAAAGAGGAGCAGAACGATGGTAATAAAATACCACCCGGTCTCCCAGACCTCTGTTTCCATGCAACAGCCCGGCAGGGAACACAAGAACTTGCCATAAGGCGATCGAGCAACAGTTGATTCGCAATTGTGGAGTTTAATAAAACATTTTTACAAACCGTACAGCGGGTAATTTGAACACTCTGAACGAAGAGACTATAAGTATTACTAATACGAACATTTTTAAAAAAAGAACTGACATCTTACTTTATTTTATATAAAACTCTTTCTTTGATTCCAGTTAAATAGAAATTGTTCTAGAATATTCAGAAATATTTTTAAAAAAAATAAAAATAAGCTAATTAAAAAAATGAAACAATAAATTTTGAAAAATAGCTTATTTAATAATTGTCCGCAGGCTGTTATAGTGGTGCGTCTACGGATGCGACTACTTAGAGACTTGAGTCTCACACAGCATAGATATTACAACTACAGTCAATCCTCGATATAACGAGCAAGTTGGGCGGAAATTTCGTTGCTCGTTATATCGAAACTCGTTATATCGAAATTGCATTGAAAAAGATGGGCAAAAAATTTTTTTTTTCAAAATGTTTATTGGTAAAAAAATAAATAAAAAAGGAAAAAAAATACAAAATTATTGTTTTTTTACAAAATCTTTAATAGATGTTTGTTTGGTATTACATTTTTCAATCACAACATTTTCAATATTAAACAAAAAATCAACTATTTTTGAGAAATCTTGGTTTTTATTCAAAAAAAATCTTTTAAATCATT
Organism: Brachionus paranguensis; assembly: GCA_016802215.1. Classification (NCBI taxonomy): domain Eukaryota; kingdom Metazoa; phylum Rotifera; class Eurotatoria; order Ploima; family Brachionidae; genus Brachionus; species Brachionus paranguensis. The sequence continues at coordinate 788,300 of JAESIX010000007.1, forward strand.
AATTTGATTCTTTTTTTTTTCTGGACCGCACAAGTTCTTCTCAAAGTGCTCTAAAATTTTTTCTTTAGACGAGAGAATTGTCGAAATGGTCGATGTGTTGACGCTATACTCTTTTGCGAAAATTGAAGTAGCGATTTTTTGTTCGCAATGTTTTTTTATAATTTCAACTTTTGTTTCAAGTGAAATACACTTTCTTTTTTTTGATTAAGATTGGACATTTTTTATAAACAATTAAATAGGAAATGTTTTCTGGTGATTTATAGTTATTCATGAAGATAAGTTAATTGTTTTATTTTTATTTTTTTTTATATAAAAAGTGTGAAAAAATTTCTTTTGTTCAAGCTCGTTATAGGAAGTTTTTATTCTTAAGAAAATGATTAAGCGGTATTTCATTATAAGCTCGTTATATCAAGTTTTCGTTATATCGAATTAATTTTTATATCTTTTTCTATAGCTCGTAATCGGTTCTAGCCAAGTTGCTCGTTATAAAGGGTTTCTCGTTATATAGGGTCTCGTTATACGGAAGATTGACTGTATTAAAATATCATTCAATAATCAATTTTTTGAAATCCTATCTTGAAAGTCATTTTAATTCCACGCATATTTATTTGTATCTATGTAATTTCACATAATCAATCAAACATGCTTTAAATCTAATAAGAAATTTTTTTTAAATGTTTTATAATAATAGTTTTCTAATTTCATTTTTCGAAAATAAATCTCATTTCTTTTTCAAAGTGGAATTCCGAAAAATTTTGTACAAAATAAACATTTTAGAAATTTCTCATGGTATAGAATATTTATTTTCGGACAAGCATTTTATTATCAGAGTTATTAAATATTTCAAAAAATAAAAATATTTGTTTCCTGTTTTTTTAAAGACTAGCATTTTAATTTAATTTGACTTTTTGGAAATCAAAAATCATTTAAACCACTTCTAGCTTTTTTTCAAAATATGTTCTTTACTAATTTCAAACAATTTCAATTCGGCTTAGTTCTGGAGACTTCGGTGGAGAGTTTATTTAAAATTTACCTTTGCTTCAATTAAAATAAAAGTTAACCCTTTAAATAACAAAATTCAAGGTTCACTTAAACAGCTATAAAAATACTCGTTTTAACTTGATAAAAAAATCAAAATTAGCATTAAACTGTGTGGCGTTTTTAAGAGAAACCAGTTTAAACTTCAATTTTTAATTAAATTTAGAGCTAAATGCCTAAATAAATTTATTAGGTATAATCAACATAGCGCATCAATTCAATGTTTTTTTAAAAAATTAAATTTTTTTTAATTTTAAGTTTAACTTTGAATTTATATTTTAATTTCCTAAATTTTAGTGAAGATACGAGTCACTAGAAAATCAGAATTTCAAACTTAATGTAGAATTGAATAAAATTGCAGAATGTCCTGTGCAGAGAAAACTTGAAAAGCCACAGATTAAATAAAAACTACTAATTATTATGAATTTTTAGTGTGTATTTTTCTTTTTAAATAAAATCTTTGATATTTTCATTAAATTTCATATTTAATATTTTTCAGTCTTCCGATCAATAAGAACCAATATAAATATAAATTAAAAACATTAAAAAATTGTTTTTCTCTTCAAATGATCGTAATAAACAACTCAATGTTAGTTTCAAATAATTAAAGTACTATGATAATTAGTTATGGCAGCTTAAATTAGCTAAAAGCTGTAAAATTTTTTTCAAAAAAAAAGGAAACAGAATATTCACATAATTAAAATCGGAAAAATTTAAACAAATAAATCCACTTTAAAAAATTAAAAGTCTGAATATTCTTAAGTAGGTAGATTAAAGCATAATTTGATTTACCAGAATAAAGAAAAGTGGATCGATATTTAAAATTTAAAAAGAAAAAAGTTTTCCGAAAAATTTGCTTATTAATCGTTAGAAATTTTGTCATTGAGTAAAAATAATGTTATAATAAAATTGTTTTAAAAAGTCAAATTTGGATTTATTTAATTTAAAAAAATTTTTTAAAAGCCTTTTCAAAAAAAAAAGAAATGAAAGATGACAAAAAAAAAACTTTTGACATATTCAAACAATGGACCGAGTCAATGACAATGCATGGATTTCCAAACATTTTTCGAACCAAGTTCGTGGCTATTAAAATAATGTGGATTATTTTATTTTTGGCTTCTACTTCTGGTTGTTTTTTTTTAATTATAACAAATTTAATAAACTTTTTCAACTTTGATGTTGTGACCAAAATAAGAGTTATAGATAAAGACTCGATCACTTTTCCAGCGGTAACCATTTGCAACATTAATCCATTTGTGAGCCAACAAGGTTTAGAATATGTTCAATCTATTTTAAAAGAAAGCAACATCACTAGTTTTACTGATGCTATACTAGACCCAATTTTTCAAGAAGAATTTTCTAAATTAAATTTCAATTACAATATATTTAGGTATTCTTTGACTACATTTTCAAAATCAATTTCAAATGAACAAAAAAAAAATTTATCTTTACCATTTGATAAAATGTTCATTAGCTGTCTTTACAATTTAAGACCATGTAATCAAAGTCAATGGACATGGTATTATAATTCAGAGTTTGGAAATTGTTTCCGTTTCAATTCTGATCAAAATTCCCAAGAAAAACAAAAAACCTATCAAGCAGGAAAGTATAATGGATTAATGATTGAATTATATGTTGGCATACCTGAAGACCAAAATACTTTAAGTCAAACAACTGGCGCTCATGTTTACATAGATGACAATTCTATTCAACCATTATTCGGACAAGGTGTAGATGTTGCTCCTGGATTTGGAACAAATCTGGTTTTGCAGCGAATTCAAAGAAAACAAATGCCAAAACCCTATAGCAGCTGCATTGAAAATTTAGTCACAATTGATTCATTTGATTCAGAATATTACAGAAAAGTATTTAGATCGAATTTAACTTATCGTCAAGATGATTGCTTTTGGGCCTTTATTCAGTCTGAAATTTATAAAAATTGCGAATGTGATGAAATGGGTTCAAATCTCATTTCGGAAAACAATAATCCTTGTGATGATTTTGAAAAACAAAATTGTGTACTGGCAGAATTTCAAAGACTAACGCAATCAAGTTATAAGAAAAGTATTGAATCACTTTGTCCTTTGGAATGTGAATCTATCGCTTATGGAGTTACAAAATCAACAAGTCGATATCCATCTGTGTCCTATGGTAACGATTTGGTAAAGACCAAACAAATAAAAGCCTTGTTTGGAAACCGAACCAACATTAGCATTGAGGAATTGAGGGAAAATATTTTGTCATTAAATATTTATTATGAATATTTAAAGCAAACTGAAATTACAGAAAACAAAAGCATTAGCTGGGATGGATTATTTGGAAGCATCGGTGGAACCTTTGGCCTTTTTTTGGGAATAAGTTTCCTCAGCTTTGTGGAAATAATTGATTTAATTTTACAATTAGTTTTTTCTAAATTTAAAAAAAATTCGACCAAAGTTTTTTTCATTAAAAAAGAACTTGAAAATTGAATAAAATTTTAAAATTTAATTTTTTAATTCTTAATTTATTTTAAAAAAAGTTATTAATTTTGACATACAAAAAGACATTGATTATTTATTTTCGCAATACAGGTAATTGACAGCTAGTAGAACTACAACTTAAACTGTGATCAAGTTCAACTAGAGCCCTGTAGGGCTGTAGAAGTCTGTTCAACAAAATGTGCCTTCGTCAAGACTTCCAACTTTGTCTTTAAGCTATTCAAACTCCAAAAGCTTGTTCCAAATGATCGTGACTCTGTTATATAATTAAATATTGTTTGAAGATATTTCATAATATTTGAGTAAATATTTCAGTCTCTTCACAGTCATCGCCTTCATCATCATCGTGTAGAACAGGATACTCGTCTATTTTTGCATCATCAAACAATTACTCGCAGCAAAACTTAAATGTCTACCCACTACCAACTTATGTAGGTGGTATCAGCTTTTGGTACACCAATGCTACTAGTCTAAACAACAAAATGCACTTGTTTGAGTCAATAGCAGCTATTTCGACGCCTGGCATTATCGGAATAACGGAGACCTGGTTTGACGAGAGCTCAGTTGTAGAGTTGGACGGCTATCATATATCAGGAAGGACCGAATTGGTGGAAATAAATGCTGAGGGGTTTGCTTATATATTAAGTCAGACATCGAAGCCTTTAGTACTTCTAAGGTAAGTTTTCTTGGCCCAAAATGTGAGCAGTTATGGGTGACAATCAAAATCGAGAATGAGAAACCACTACTGGTGGGCTGCATTTACAGACCGCCTTCACAAAACACCATAAGCTATCCGAGCGATTCGAATATCGCCATTGCGAAATCAATTGAATACACGACTAATTTATCAGGAAATGGAAAGTATTCGAGCATTATACTCATGGGCGACTTTAATTTACCGCAGATCCAGTGGAACCAGTACGGCGCACCCCTGCTACAGAATGTATCATCTACTAGCAACTATGTTGTCATAGCCATCAGCAACTCGAGCCTTGTGCAAATTTTTAATGAAGATACGTTCTTTTTTAACGAGCAGCCGACCAGTCAGCTAGACCTAGTGCTTGTGAGTGACCCAAACCGCGTTTCGGTTATTAAGATTGGTCAGCCTCTAGACGGAAATGCTTCGAAATACCATTTTAGCTTGATCTTCCAGCTACATTTAAGAGCTTCGCAGTTTCAAAGCTTCGACAGTAGGTCACTCAATAGGCGTACTGGTGACTTCTTCGCTTTGAATGAATACTTTAAAAGTAATATTTTTCGTAAAGTAACAAACAAAGCCCAAGACTTTTATTTCGATTTTCTCTACGCTTTCGGTGAGGCAGCCATGTTTTTCGTCAAAATACGGAGAATTAGGCCACCAAACTCGAAGCCACAATGGTGGAATTCCGAAATTGCTTCACTCGTACGTCAAAAAAGACGAGTTTTTTATCCGCAGTCGTTTATACAGTAGTGAACAGTCGAGTAAGTTTAGATACTTATGCAAGTTGGTCAAGCACGTGGTGAAAAGGAGCATTATCGAATACGAGTTGAAGCTAGTGCAGTCGGTGAAGAGAAATCCAAAGCTAATTTATTCTTATATGAATCGGCAATACTCGTCAAGGGAAAGTATTGCAGCTTTGACGGACTTGGATAACCATATCGTGACGGATAGAGTGATTATCTGGGAAAGATTAAATGCTTTTTTTTCACAGTGTTCGAGATACCGACTTTGAGAGAAGCTGTCATTACAACGAAAGCTAATTTCAATGTAAAAGCTAGACCTGATCCAAGTTTTTCAGTTGAGGACGTAGTGACTACGGACAAGGTATTGGCGAAACTAAAAAAGTTGAACAGCGACAAGTCATCCGGAGTTGACCAAGTTAGCACACATGCTCTAAAGATGTGTGCTGAGTCGATGGCAGGGCCCCTCTCGTTCCTCTTCAGCCAGTCCTTGATCATGTCGTATGTTCCTGCCGAATGGAAAGTAGCTAATGTGTCGCCAATTCATAAAAAGAGGAGCAGAACGATGGTAATAAAATACCACCCGGTCTCCCAGACCTCTGTTTCCATGCAACAGCCCGGCAGGGAACACAAGAACTTGCCATAAGGCGATCGAGCAACAGTTGATTCGCAATTGTGGAGTTTAATAAAACATTTTTACAAACCGTACAGCGGGTAATTTGAACACTCTGAACGAAGAGACTATAAGTATTACTAATACGAACATTTTTAAAAAAAGAACTGACATCTTACTTTATTTTATATAAAACTCTTTCTTTGATTCCAGTTAAATAGAAATTGTTCTAGAATATTCAGAAATATTTAAAAAAAAAATAAAAATAAGCTAATTAAAAAAATGAAACAATAAATTTTGAAAAATAGCTTATTTAATAATTGTCCGCAGGCTGTTATAGTGGTGCGTCTACGGATGCGACTACTTAGAGACTTGAGTCTCACACAGCATAGATATTACAACTACAGTCAATCCTCGATATAACGAGCAAGTTGGGCGGAAATTTCGTTGCTCGTTATATCGAAACTCGTTATATCGAAATTGCATTGAAAAAGATGGGCAAAAAATTTTTTTTTTTCAAAATGTTTATTGGTAAAAAAATAAATAAAAAAGGAAAAAAAATACAAAATTATTGTTTTTTTACAAAATCTTTAATAGATGTTTGTTTGGTATTACATTTTTCAATCACAACATTTTCAATATTAAACAAAAAATCAACTATTTTTGAGAAATCTTGGTTTTTATTCAAAAAAAAATCTTTTAAATCATTAATTTGATTCTTTTTTTTTTCTGGACCGCACAAGTTCTTCTCAAAGTGCTCTAAAATTTTTTCTTTAGACGAGAGAATTGTCGAAATGGTCGATGTGTTGACGCTATACTCTTTTGCGAAAATTGAAGTAGCGATTTTTTGTTCGCAATGTTTTTTTATAATTTCAACTTTTGTTTCAAGTGAAATACACTTTCTTTTTTTTGATTAAGATTGGACATTTTTTATAAACAATTAAATAGGAAATGTTTTCTGGTGATTTATAGTTATTCATGAAGATAAGTTAATTGTTTTATTTTTATTTTTTTTTATATAAAAAGTGTGAAAAAATTTCTTTTGTTCAAGCTCGTTATAGGAAGTTTTTATTCTTAAGAAAATGATTAAGCGGTATTTCATTATAAGCTCGTTATATCAAGTTTTCGTTATATCGAATTAATTTTTATATCTTTTTCTATAGCTCGTAATCGGTTCTAGCCAAGTTGCTCGTTATAAAGGGTTTCTCGTTATATAGGGTCTCGTTATACGGAAGATTGACTGTATTAAAATATCATTCAATAATCAATTTTTTGAAATCCTATCTTGAAAGTCATTTTAATTCCACGCATATTTATTTGTATCTATGTAATTTCACATAATCAATCAAACATGCTTTAAATCTAATAAGAAATTTTTTTTAAATGTTTTATAATAATAGTTTTCTAATTTCATTTTTCGAAAATAAATCTCATTTCTTTTTCAAAGTGGAATTCCGAAAAATTTTGTACAAAATAAACATTTTAGAAATTTCTCATGGTATAGAATATTTATTTTCGGACAAGCATTTTATTATCAGAGTTATTAAATATTTCAAAAAATAAAAATATTTGTTTCCTGTTTTTTTAAAGACTAGCATTTTAATTTAATTTGACTTTTTGGAAATCAAAAATCATTTAAACCACTTCTAGCTTTTTTTCAAAATATGTTCTTTACTAATTTCAAACAATTTCAATTCGGCTTAGTTCTGGAGACTTCGGTGGAGAGTTTATTTAAAATTTACCTTTGCTTCAATTAAAATAAAAGTTAACCCTTTAAATAACAAAATTCAAGGTTCACTTAAACAGCTATAAAAATACTCGTTTTAACTTGATAAAAAAATCAAAATTAGCATTAAACTGTGTGGCGTTTTTAAGAGAAACCAGTTTAAACTTCAATTTTTAATTAAATTTAGAGCTAAATGCCTAAATAAATTTATTAGGTATAATCAACATAGCGCATCAATTCAATGTTTTTTTAAAAAATTAAATTTTTTTTAATTTTAAGTTTAACTTTGAATTTATATTTTAATTTCCTAAATTTTAGTGAAGATACGAGTCACTAGAAAATCAGAATTTCAAACTTAATGTAGAATTGAATAAAATTGCAGAATGTCCTGTGCAGAGAAAACTTGAAAAGCCACAGATTAAATAAAAACTACTAATTATTATGAATTTTTAGTGTGTATTTTTCTTTTTAAATAAAATCTTTGATATTTTCATTAAATTTCATATTTAATATTTTTCAGTCTTCCGATCAATAAGAACCAATATAAATATAAATTAAAAACATTAAAAAATTGTTTTTCTCTTCAAATGATCGTAATAAACAACTCAATGTTAGTTTCAAATAATTAAAGTACTATGATAATTAGTTATGGCAGCTTAAATTAGCTAAAAGCTGTAAAATTTTTTTCAAAAAAAAAGGAAACAGAATATTCACATAATTAAAATCGGAAAAATTTAAACAAATAAATCCACTTTAAAAGATTAAAAGTCTGAATATTCTTAAGTAGGTAGATTAAAGCATAATTTGATTTACCAGAATAAAGAAAAGTGGATCGATATTTAAAATTTAAAAAGAAAAAAGTTTTCCGAAAAATTTGCTTATTAATCGTTAGAAATTTTGAAAAACCGATAAAAATATCAACCCCAAAAATACCGCTAAAAATATCAACCTAATCCAACAAAACTTCTCCTTGAACAACTCGTTGCATTCTATTTCTCAAGAAACGTTTGTAATCTTTTAAAAGATTCATATCCTTCCAGTTACATGAACAGTTCCTGTATCTAAGATTCCTCTTATTTCTTATTAAGATCTTGAGATCATCTTTAATCCAAGGTTTTGAGACACTTTTCTTTTTAGAGCCATCCGCTACTTAAATGAATCGCTTACTAGTTTCGCTGACTTAGAAAATTAACTCATCGTACATTTCTTGAATAAATAAATTCTCAATCAAGTGCACCCAATTAATATTTGATAGAAAATGAGAAATTTTTACAAAGTCAGCTTTATTATAAATAAATTTTTTAAAGTTATATGATTTCTTACTAACCTTGTTTTTGAGAATAAAATTGAAAAAGATAAACAGATGTCCTTTATTTATTTTTTTATTTCCAAATAATTTAAGTACTATTGTAATTAGTTATGGAAGTTAAGAATTAGTTAAAAGCTGTAAAATTTAAAAAAAAAAAAAAGGAAACGGAATATCATATAATTAAAATAAATCGAAAAATTAAAAGCAAATAAATTCTCTGTTATAGATTAAAAGTCTGAATATTCTTAAGGAGGTAGATTAAAGCATAATTTGATTTTGTTTGATTTACCGGAACAAAGAAAAGTGGATCGATATTTAAAATTTAAAAAGAAAAAAGTTTTCCGAAAAATTTGCTTATTAATCGTTAGAAATTTTGTCATTAAATAAAAATAATGTCATAATAAAATTGTTTTAAAAAGTCAAATTTAGTTTTATTTCATTTAAAAAATTTTTCAGAAAACCTTTTCAAAAAGAAAAGAAATGAAAGAAGACAAAACAAAAACTTTTGACATATTCAAACAATGGACCGAGTCAATGACAATGCATGGATTTCCAAACATTTTTCGAACCAAGTTCGTGGCTATTAAAATAATGTGGATTATTTTATTTTTGGCTTCTACTTCTGGTTGTTTTTTTTTAATTATAACAAATTTAATAAACTTTTTCAACTTTGATGTTGTGACCAAAATAAGAGTTATAGATAAGGACTCGATCACTTTTCCAGCGGTAACCATTTGCAACATTAATCCATTTGTGACCCAACAAGGCATAGAATATGTTCAATCTATTTTAGAAGAAAATAACATCACTAGTTTTACTGATGTTACACTAGACCCAACTTTTCAAGGCGAATTTTCTAAATTAAATTTCAATTACATTTTAATTAGGTATTTTTTGACAACTTTTTCAAAATCAATTTCAAATGAACAAAAAAAAAATTTATCTTTACCATTTGATAAAATGTTCATTAGCTGTCTTTACAATTTAAGACCATGTAATCAAAGTCAATGGACATGGTTCTATAATTCAGCGTCTGGAAATTGTTTCCGTTTCAATTCTGATCAAAGTTCACAAGAAAAACAAAAAACCTATCAAGCAGGAAAGTATAATGGATTAATGATTGAATTATATGTTGGCATACCTGAAGACCAAAATACTTTAAGTCAAACAACTGGCGCTCATGTTTACATAGATGACAATTCTATTCAACCATTATTCGGACAAGGTGTAGATGTTGCTCCTGGATTTGGAACAAATCTGGTTTTGCAGCGAATTCAAAGAAAACAAATGCCAAAACCTTACAGCAGCTGCATTGAAAATTTAGTCACAATTGATTCATTTGATTCAGAATACTTCAGAAAAGTATTTAGATCAAATTTAACTTATCGTCAGGATGATTGTTTTTTTGCCTTTATTCAATCTGAAATTTATAAAAAATGCGAATGTGATGAAATGGGTTCAAATCTCATTTCGGAAAATAATAATCCTTGTGATGATTTTGAAAAACAAAATTGTGTACTGGCAGAATTTCAAAGACTAACACAATCAAGTTATAAGAAAAGTATTGAATCACTTTGTCCTTTGGAATGTGAATCTATCACTTATGGAGTTACAAAATCAATAAGTCGATATCCATCTGTGTCCTATGGTAACGATTTGGTAAAGACCAAACAAATAAAAGCCTTGTTTGGAAACAGAACAAACATTAGCATTGAAGAATTGAGGGAAAATATTTTGTCATTAAATATTTATTATGAATATTTAAAGCAAACTGAAATTACAGAAAACAAAAGCATTAGCTGGGATGGATTATTTGGAAGCATCGGTGGAACCTTGGGCCTATTTTTGGGAATTAGTTTTCTCAGTTTTGTGGAAATAATTGATTTAATTTTACAATTAGTTTTTTTTAAATGTAAAAAAAATACCAGCAAAGTTTTTTTCATCAAAAAAGAACTAAAGAATTGAATAAAATTTTAAAATTTAATTTTTTTTATTCATAATCTTTTTGAAAAAAAAGTTATTGATTTTTACAAATAAATAGATATTAATTTTTCATTTTCTCTTTGTAAACAGTTTTATTGTTTTATTCGGGTTAAATTTTCTGTATTTTGCGTTCAGATAAGAGTCTTTCAATAGATTGACCATCACTAGTTTATTGACAATTTTTAACATTTGGTCACCCTTCTTCCACCTTATTTGATGATAAGTCAGATCCATTTTGTTGAACCTTTCAACATAATGAAATCTTCTCATCTCCGGCACCAGTCTTACTGCTCATCTTTGAACCTTTTCAAATTTTTTTACATCTTTTACACAAAATGGATACCATGAGCTAATCGCGTACTCTAGATGCTGTCCATATCATTTTGAAGCTTAAAATTGGGGTCTCGCCTGTTATGTGACCATTTGGTGGCAAATTATGTGACCAGTAATAAAGAATTTTAGAAATAAAAATTTTTTTTTTCATGATTTTATTATTTTCGTGTTCATTTATAAAATTTATTCTACCATTATGGAAAATACTTTATTTCAACAAAAAACAAAAACTACTACTTTGGAATGTGTTGCTTGACACTACCTTCATTTTTCATTAATCTACCGCATTCTGGACAAGTTATTGGGTTTTGTTTGCTCAGGGCTCTTTTCACAGCAAATTGGTTCTCTTCAGAAACAGTTGGAACTTTTGATGCAATTTTTGAATGCTTCTCTAACTTATTCTTTGTTGGATTTATTTTAAATTTATTAATGGATTCATTAATTTTACTATATTTGTCGTAAAATGACGTAAAAATACTTTTGTAAAATTACGATATTTATCGATAAATTACTTTTTTTTACGGAATATAAAGTTAAAATAACAGATTTTAAAAATGCCAAAAAAGGCCAGAAATTAGCTATTTTTGATTAGTCCATCGTTCTTAATCACAGTAAAATAAATTATCACATATAAAATTTCTATGAATTTCTTTAAATATTTATTAACTTAATTTAATTGTTTCAAGTTATCTTATAATTTTTTGGTCAACATTCAAAAGATAGAATTTTTTTATAGAAGTATTAAATGATAGAAAAAAAATATAGAATATTGATTAATATAGAATATAAAAAATTAAAAAAAAAAATTAATTTATTAAAATGTTTTTTTTTTAATTGAATAATTATTCTTTTACTTTATCGTCCGATAAATTAAAGATACCATTTCAAAAAAATTCTAATTTAACACATTGCTTTATAATTCTTGTTCGATTTTAATTTAGCTATTAGAGGCGAATAATTGTGTGTATTTAAAATAATATTAATAGCTTAATTTTAACTGTCTTTTATTTTAAATTTTAACTTACTTTACTTTTATCTTGTTTTTTGTTAACATTTTTATTTTATTTTATTTTTTATTGATTTTTTATTTTTTTTTATTTTAATCTAAAGGAGCTTTAGCTCGATAATACAAATAAAAAAATAAAAAATAATTAATTTATTTCTAAAATATAAAATTTGACACTTAATTATAATTGTTAAATAAAGCACTCAAAAAATTTTTTTCTATTTTTTTTAATCTAATAAAATTATTAAGATTTATTTTTTAATTTAAAAAAAAAAATAAAAATAATAAAAAATTTTTATTAATTAGTTGATCTCTAATTATCCTTTTTAGTTTTTACCAGTCTATCATTATTAAATCGCGTATAATATATAAAATAACAAAAATCATTATTTGAAAAACAAAAATACTGAAGTTAGGATTATTTTTAATTGTCAATTACAAAATTAATAAAAAGTGTCAGTTATACTTAAAACATATTCATTTTTTATTCATCGGAAACAAATTAACTTAATTGCCTTATTAAATTTCTTAAAAGAAGAATTTTGTTTCAATTTTTAATTATAATAATATATAAATAAATGATATAATATATTATATATAAATAAATGATATAATATATTATATATAAATAAATGATGAAAGTTTTAAAAAAAATTCTTTAACGTCACTTCAAATGTACATTAGTAAATCTTTAGATTATCTTCAAAAATTAACATCATTGTATTTTATCATCATATCTTGATCAAATATACATCACAAAATCAAATTAACTTTAATGAAAATCAGATGCAACTCAAAGTTACCTCAAATTTATGATAATTGGGCAGCAGTCTGACCAACCGCTCTCTTTTTATTATTATCTTTATAGTATTTTTTTATTAAATATTAATTATTATGTTAATATTCGTAAATTTACGTAATATTCCGACATTTATTGTAAAATTACCTTTTTTTACCTAAAATAACGCCAAATCGTCGTACTTAATTAAAACTGTAAACAATAAACAGAAGTGAATCGAAGACAGAGCTTCGAGGAATACAACTAAGACTGAAAGTCATAGCGAGTTAATGGCCCTTTGTCGAATAAAATCTTGATGGCATGAAGCGGTGTTGAGCCTTCAAGCTAAAACAGAAAATAAGTAGTTTATAAATATTATTTTTAATGTTAGAAAATTTATAAAATAATTATTTTGAAAATCAAATGGTTTTTAATGTTGAATGGTTACTAAAAATATTTGAAATTTATTTTATTTCTTTGCTAATAAATTTGATAATATTTGAAAAATAAAATTCTTTTTACAGTTTTCTCAATAAGACTATGGTTGGCGTAAACCCGAAAAATTTATCTAAAATTTTTTTTTCAATAAATTAGTTAAAATTAGTTGAAAAATAAGTTGAAAAAATTAAAAAAATTAAAAAAATTGAACACTTTTTTCATTCATATATGTATATTTTTTGATCGAGTATGATCTGATGTTTTATCAATTATTTAATTATTTAAGCCAAATTCAGATTATATTTTTTAATTGAATTTAACTTAAAGACTTATTTTCAATATATTATTAGCTAACTTATAATTGTTTAGCTAAAATAGCAGCGCTTTAGACTAAGTTAACAAAGGAAAATTTTGATTTTTTTATTATTTAGCTAAATTTAAGTTTTTTGGGAAAAATCTTTTGACAACCAAAAATAAGATTATCCCAACTAAAAAATAGATATTCACACACAAAAAAAATCCTGATCAAAACTACTCAAATTTTTTTATTTAAATAAAAAAATACATCACACAAAATTTTTCTCATTGCACATAAAAAAATCTAGACTAAATATTTACATTTTTTTTAATTTTTTAGACGGTCTACCTCTCTTTGGAATCCTTTTGACTTCTCCTGAATATTTTCTTCAACAACTAAAGCCTTTGCAACTTTACGAGACCGTTCTCGCTTCCTTTTTATTGAATGTTGGGTCCACCATTATCAACTAACGCATTATAAACTTCGTTAGTAACAATTTCATCTTCAGATTCGGATTGATGCCTACGAATTTAAAATTTTTCTTCATTAGGACATTCATTCAGCTCAATATTGTCCTTTAAACATACAGCTATAACATGTTTACACATCCCTTTATCCATAAATCTAAAACACGTACAGTTTTTCTTAGTCACGATGTTTTAAGAAAATACATAGTTTAGTTCGAAATTCACATTGTTCTACATCATGACATTCTTTGTTGCAACAAAAACCATATTTCTGTCGCATCTTGTGCTTCGAACGGTTTGGATACATTGCGTACAATTTACCACATTTGATTTAGGATAATGAATTGGGTGTTTATTCTGACAGAATCGATTAAATTCCTCGAAATTTTCAAAAATAGATTCAAGTTCGAAAGATAGACTTTTTGGCATTTTTTTTTATTTACAATTTAAATTTATTTTTAAAAATTTTGGCTAAAATATACTATGAAAAAGATATCTAGCAGAATAAGATTAACACACACAAAATAAAGATTCTGACAACCAAAAAAAAAAAATTTGGTGATTGTGTGTGAAAATCTTTTTTTGGTTGTCGAGACACTGCATCCAAGTTTTTTTATGCAATTTAGCTCAAAGAATTTGTTTAGCTTATTGTCCATGACTTATATATATGTTTTTACATTTCCAAAATATTTAGATTATGACACCCTTTGTCAATTTATTTCTTTGATAATATCAAAATTTTGGTGCCTGTTTCTTTTCCGATTATTTTGTGAGCTGATATCTTGAATTTTTGATCAATTTTTTTATCTAAATCAAATTATTATTTTGTTTTTTTTTTATTCAAATCTTTAAATCAATTAAATTTTTTGTTCAAATTCAAATAAAAAATTTTTTTGGCATTGTGAAATTTCATACAAAACTTCCAATGCAAAAATAAAAAAATTTTATAACTTTTGTTCTAAATGTCAAAAACTTGTTCTGAAAATGAAACAAAGTGAAACAACTGTTGTTTCATCTTCTGCGAAACTCTGCAAAATTGCACCCTATTTAAAATTATTAAAAATAAAACGCAATTAATTTGCACAGATTTTGCAGACTTTCACAGAAGGTGAAACAACATTTGTTTCACTTTGTTTCATTTTCAGAACAAGTTTTTGACATTTAGAACAAAAGTTATAAAATTATTTTATTTTTGTATTGGAAGTTTTGTATGATATTTCACAATGTCAATTTTTTTATTCGAATAAATATTCAATTATCTTAAATCTTTAAACATTTTTCACAAATATTATTATATTTTAATTAGAAAATATTTAAATACTAAATCAAATACAATATTCGATTTTCAAAACTAAATTTTTTTACTATCAATCATTTTTGACATTGGTTCAATCACATTCTCACCATTCCTTAAATTAAATTTTCGATTCTTCGAGTCATAATTTCATTGTCAAATATTCAGGAGGATTATGGAAAAATAATGTTCCATATGCAAAAGATAACATTCTATCGATAGTTTTATGCTGAAAAGCATAAAAGCCATATTTTCTAGAAAGCATTTAATGTGATTGAAGTTATTAATTTCAAATTTAAATTTAAATTTAAAATTAATAAAATATATTTTAATAAAATATAAAATTTCTTATTTACAGCTAATGAGATGCTACCAGTAGGCTTTGAAAAATTAAGATTTCTATCAATCTTACAACCCAAGAGACTTATTTCATTTACCATTTGTATATAATTTCCACAAATGCTGACCATATTAGGAAATTTAATATTTTTATTAGAAAAAATCAGAGTTGTTTTTAAGTCAACTCATAACTTTGACTTAAATTTTTGTGACTTAGACTTAAAACTGTGACTTAAAATCAAGTCTGGAAAAGATCATGCAAAATATTTTGGACCAACTAATATCTATTTTGTAGCAAAAACACCAATTGATTTGACTTCTGGTATTTGAAAATTTTATTAAAACATTATCCAAGTCTTTATCTGAATGACTAATCGTTGTTTAATCAGCAAACATTTTTATATTTTATTTTCTTAAAAGATAAGGAAAATTATTTATAAGAATAAGAAAAAGAAGAGGACAGCTATTTTGAGTGGAGTAGGCTTAGATTTTTTATTATTTAGACGAACTATTTGTTATCTTTTGCTAAAATACAGTCATTCCTCGATTATCGGAAATTTCGTAAATCCGATTAAATTTCAAATTCCATTTACTTGAATAACACTTAGCTAATTGCCCGTTCTAAATATTTTTGAACATTTTTTTATCATACCAAAATAACTTTAGAATAAAAAAAAATATATTTTATTTACTAAAACTATTTCAAATAACTAAATAAATTTAATAAATAGTGTTTAATTATCTTTTTTCGTTTCACCTTGATCTTGGTACTCGAGTTGTTCCAATTTTCTGGTCAATTTAGAGTGTTCACCGCTCAAATTGTCATATTCCTTGGCTAAATTTTCTGATTGCCGTTTCATGGTCTCCAGATCAAGTTTGGCATCTTTCAACTCCTTGCTAAGACGCTTAATTTCGTCTTGCTTGTTCGTTAATTCTAATTTAATCTCTGAATTGTCTTTTTTTGATTTTTCCTCGTCCTTTTTCGAAGCGTCCATCAAATCCTGGGCAGTTTTACTAGCCGACTCGGCTTGCTGAAAAATAGCCTTTTTCTCAGCTTCCAACAGAGCCAATCTTTGAATAAGCACAATCAAACGCTTGAGCACACTTTAAAAAAATTTAAAAATTTTTAATTAAAAATTAGATTTAAAATTATTAAAATTAAAAAGTAAGAAAAAACTGTCTCAGTATAAATCTCGTTCTCTTCTAGTCCATTGCCGAATCCGAGTTTTCCCGGATCAGGACTTAAAATAGACCTCAAACCTTTTACTAATCATCATTGACAGTGGCAGAGTGGAATACTTACAACCACAAGATTAGAGCCGTTCCAGATATGTAAAAATTACGCTGGGCTCTGAATTCTTTGATTTGTTCCATGTTCATTATGCTGTGGTCCTGGCCACTTTTTGTCTTGTGTCGGGTTATATCTCTAATGGCATCGATCAGCAGGAAAACAAGACCAATTAGAATGCAATTGAAGTAGAGCCGTGCGTAAGAAGTTAGGCCTGTGACCAAGGGTGATTTGAAAATCGACTGCCATCTTGGAAAATAATTAATTGAGCTTGGTTTAGGAAAGCAAATCTTACCGAGTCGGAGATATGATGGGCAAGAGAAGAAGAATAATAAATGAAATTTCAATGTACAAAAAAGAAGCGACCAAGGTCCATTGGAGAGACATTTTTCTAAGAAAAGTAAAATAATTCAAAGTGTTTTTACAATGAATCAGTGATGAATGGCTTTAAAAAAATTAAAATTTTTTATTTAGTATAGATTGGAGTTGGTGCAAATGAATTTTTATGGCTTAATGTATATTCAAGAAAATGCGTGCAAGTAAATGTTCATCAAAACAAGTATAAATGCAAAGAAAAAAATTTTTTAAAATAAATTACTAAACAATTGTTGTGCCATCAATTTGCTTAATTTAAGAAAATTTTTTCTTTTAAGGTATTTTTTTGGTTTTTAGATTGAAAATGTTTGAAAGCGAAAAAGTGGTATTGGTTTATCTTTGAGCTTATTTCGATCTTTAAAAGTAATGTTGATATTTAAAAGGCTCGAAAATTTCGTATTTTCCTATTAGGGTTAATAAATTACCTACAAAAAAAATTAAAAAGCGACTTAATTTAAAGAAACTTTTAGATAAAATTGACTAAAATGAAAATAATTGACAATATTTGAAAAATAAAATACAATTATTGGAAAAAAAGTTCAATAAAATGTTATTGACCACATTTTTAAATTTGCTACAGACTAAATTAGTTTTAATCATTTTTAAATTTGAAAATTTTTTTTCTTTAAAAATTAAACCCAAAATCAACCAAAAAAATAATCAAACATGTTCAATTAATGATTATGTAATTCGGTCAATAAAAAAAGTTGGTGTTATTGTACCAAAAAAAAATAAATTTACCTAAAAATTTCTTAAAAGACATAATTCATTTTTTTATCATAGTCTTGGACAATGTAGGATTCGCAAAGCATATAAAAATTGCAAACAAAACTATGATACCTAAAAAGTTTTCCAAAAAACAAGATCCATCTAATTATAGAATTATTAGTTTGAAAATCTGTCTTGGAAAGCTGCTTGAATGCATTATCTATCTTAGGCTATAGAGTTTTTTGGAACATAATTTTTTACTGATTCAAGAGTTTTAGGAAACACGGACGAACCTTTTTTTCCAGAAAATTGTTGAATTGTATTTGAATTATTAAATAGAAAAAAAAGTCAACGCTTTGTTCTTTGACATTTCGAAAACTTTTTACGAAAATAAAAAATCTCTCTTACGAAAACAGATGCGTTCGCCTAGGGTTCACTACCTTGTCTGAGAGAAGAACAAGAGGTGACTTAATTCAAAAATTTAAAATAGACAATGGCATCGAAAACATAAACTGGCACGTTTCACCAATATGTCTAGAGTCTCGAGGAGGACATAGAGGATATTTCAGGCGCGAAATAGTGAGATGTTGCAATCAACGGCACAAATTATTCAACAACAGAGTCGCTAACCACTGGAACGCACTGCCTAATACGGTCACAGAAGCTAAATCTGTCAACAACTTCAAAAACAGACTGGACAAACACGTTGGAAACTGCCATAGGGCGTCAATCTCACGGTTGACGCGCTCCGTGTGATTTGTCACGCAGCAGTTTTAAATTACTACTACTACTACTAGGGTCTGGCATGACGTTTTAATATGAGCTCATTAATTTTTGGTACTTTTATATGAAGTATGGAAACTATAATCGAAATATGGTATAAAAAATCTTTTTATATTCTTATATTTGTTCAAAGTAAAAAAAATTATAATACTAATTCTATTTTTATTATATAATTATTTATTATATATAATTATTATATAATAATATCATTGTTCACTTATATCAACTCTAAACAGAAGCTAAAGTACAATATTGGAACAAAAGTAAAGAACAATGGCGAAGTTTTAACCAACCGACAGGAAATTCTCTGAATGACCAATTCAGTTCAGTTTTTGTAGCTGAAAAGTCTAGTGACACACTCCCCTTTCTGATAGAAGAGCTGAATTATCCCAGGATCTTGAGAACAAGAGATATCTATGGAAGATGTTCTATCAAAGCTAAAAAATTTAAACGAACTCCACCCAAAAGCGCTAAATAAATGCACATATGGATTCACAATTCCTCTTCACTTCATTTTCAAAAAATCAATGGCAACTGGACAAGTACCAGAACTATGGAAAAAAGCAAACGTCACCCCTATTTATAAAAAGGGTAGCAGAGTCTCAACCGGCAACTACAGACCGGTATCATTAACTTCTGTACCATGCAAGATAATGGAAGGAATAGTCAGGAATGGCATAGTCGAACATTTAGTTAAAAACAACAACACGGATTTGTCCAAAATCGAAGCTTTTTGACTAACCTATTAGAAACAATGGATTTGGCAACCCATACAATAGCTAATAAAAACAGTATGGACATTGTGTTTATGGATTTTGCCAAAGCTTTTGATAAAGTACCCTACATTCGACTGTTACATAAACTAAAAGCGTATGGAATCACTAAAAAACCACTTGACTGGATAGCTGCCTTTTTAACAGAAGGAAACAACGTGTGGTACTAGGTGATCATTGTTCAGAATGTAATGAGGTGAGCAGTGGTGTCCCACAAGGATCAGTGCTAGGCCCGACTTTTTTCGTTTTTTATATAAATGACGGATGGAGTAGAAAAACACATATAAAAAGATAAACACTAAAAATAGCACATATATTTTTTTTTTCAAAAATTATTTTCTAAAAAGAGAAAAAAAACATAAAGTTTTGCATCTAAATTTCAAAAGGTAGAAAAAAACATAAAACTATAACTTTCGTTTCATTTTCAGAGAAAAAAACATATATATTTTTTTTCATTGCAAAAAAGAGAATAAACATAAAATATTTGTTAAAAAAACAAAGTCAAAAAAGACAAAAGCTGGCAGATGGGCCGAATTGGATTAGATTTTATGTGTTTCTCTTTTTTTTTATTTTAATTTTTATGTTTTTTTTCTCTTTTTTATGCAATTAAAATGACAAATTTTTTGGACATTACTTTTATGTGTTTTTCTCTTTTTATAATTGAATAAAAAATTTTTGATAAAACGTTTTATGTTTTATTCTCAGTTTGAAAAAAAAAATTTATGTGTTGATTCACATTTTAATAAAAAAATATAGTATTTATGTTTTGTCTCTTTTTATATGTTTTTTTTTTACCTTTTATATGTGTTTTTCTACTCCATCCATAAATGACCTAACTGGAAAAATCAAGAAAATTTGTAAGTTGGGTGCGGATGATTGCAAAATCATGGCTTTAATGCCTTCCTGGAGATATGAAGAGGATGCTCTAATTCTACAGAAAGATATCGACGAGTTGTCAAAGTGGTTTTGAAAAGCGGCTAATGACACTTAACGAGGAAAAATGTAAAGTGATGCATGTTGGCAAATGTAATAAAAATCACAGCTACTCACTTTCATCTAACCATCAGTTGACAAAAACTTAGCTTGAAAAAGACCTTAGAATATACATAAGTAAGAATCTAAGCACAAAAGCACAAACAGACAAAGCGATTGCCAAAGGTAATTTCATGTTGGGTCTGTTAACGAGAAAATTTGTGACAAGAGAAGTAAATTTATGGAAAAAGCTGTACACTTGGTACGTGAGACCACATCTGGAGTTTGCAATTCAAGCATGGAGGCCTAACTTAAAATGCGAAATCAAAGCTTTAGAGTCTGTGCAACATAGAGCAATAAAGGTAAGCAGAGAATTATCTGGGCTAACTACGAGTCAAGATGTGCCAACTTGGAAATGACTTCCTTGGAAGTTATACGAAAACGTGGAGACTTAATTCAGATGTACAAAATTGCGAATGGTATAGATAGAATTGAATGGACGGCTTAGCTATCAGTCAGATTGGCAAGAGGAGGCTATAGAAACTACTTAATACAAGAATTGGTCAGAAACAATGACCGAAGAAGAAACTACTTCATTAATAGAACAGCTAAACCCTGAAACTTTCTACCGGACTACGTCATTCATGCACAATCTATGAATTCTTTCAAAGCCCAAATAGATAAACTGTCCAGGCTGTAAAAGAGAGACATCAGTCATCTCTTGTATACATACATTATACATAAACAGCCACATCACTACTTCTACTACCACTACTACTAATATTATAAAATATGGTTTTTCTATTAAATTTGTGGTAAAATTTACTATTTTTATGGTATAATAATATTATGGCTCCCTCTCACACTACCTCATTCACTGTATAAATTATTTTCTTTACTCCAGGAAATTCAAAGTAAACGTAAATGGTCATATTGGTGAGGAACAAAAACCGCAGGTGAGCCTCAGGGCTCAGTTATTAGTCCATTATTTTTTTTGTTTATTTTTTAACGATATCCCTTAAAGAAATAATACAAATAATGAATACTTCTTTCTTTTTGTTGAGGACTTGGTCACATTTTTAAGAAAAAAGGAAATCTCTAAAATAAATATAAAATTGGCCAAATTTTTTATTTTTGTTCCTCCAATATTAGATAAAATTCCCCAATAATTAAGATTATACAATAAATGATTAACACTAAATTAAATAGGAATCCAATATTTAAACTTATTGAGACTTTTTATTTTAAAAATGAAAACTAATACAAAACAAAGTACCTAAATTTTATAATAAAATAAATAAACAATAGATAAAAATAAAAAATAAATTGTTCTTTTATTGACAACAAATAAACTAAAATGACAATAAATAAAACACTAATTTTTTCAAATACTTACTGAACTCGAAATTTTAAAAACTTCATTAATATTTATTTTTGTTTCGAGCTAATGCTCCTTTAGATTAAATAAAAATGAAGTAAATTAAATTATCTAAAATTAAAAAAGATAAATTGAAATAATTAATGACAGGTTCTACATCTTCAAATATTGATAAGTTCTGAAAATTAAGACAAAATGATAAGTCTCAAATTATAACATTACATACATTTTATAATTTTTAAGTCAATTAAAAAGGGTCAATAAGTTAAAAATATTGGATTCCTTTTAAGTTTTAATTAATTTTTTTTGGGGAGAAAAAAAATTCGGCTATTTTAATCAATATCGATTTTAATAGTCCATAAATTAAAAAAAAAATCTAGATCAAAATATTTTGAAAATTTTAATTATATCTTCTTTCTTGTCCGTTTTCATTTTTTCTGAAGTAGAATTTGCTTGTCTTCGCTTTTTTTTGTTAATTTTTTTGTTCAACCCTTGTTCCACCAAATTTTTGTTCAGATGTATTTGGCTACTAGGCTAATTTGGTATTCAGAAAAAAATGTTCAATAAAAAATTAAAAATATCAGAGGATAATACCACAATCAAATCTCACTCATTTCTTGTTAAAAAAAGCCTAAAAAATGTCTAAGTGTTAAAGGTTTGCATAAGAAATTTCTTAAAAATATCATAAAAAATTTTTAAATATAAAATTTAAAAGGTAAATGATCAGTATTTTTGAAACACTATGCGACAATCAAGTCAGCATTTTTTTTTAAGAGAAAAAATGTTTTAATTCCAGTCATTAGACTTGAATTTTTTCACCAAGTCATCACTTGGACTTATAAATTTCTCAATTTTAAATTGTTCCTCATTAGTTTTAAGTATAGAAAATAAAGTTTTAAGTAATTAGAAAAATTAAATTTTTTTTTAAATTTTATTTATTTTATTTAAAAAAAAAAACAATTACAAATTTTATAGTCTAATTTTACAATTTTTCTGTATTTTCTTCAACTTTTTCGGTCAAATCAATTTCTTCTTCTTCAGTGTTGGTATCTTGTGTAAGTTGGTTATTATTGTCGACTTTTTTAAACTTTGACTTGAGTTTTTCTTTTGCTTTCATGCGCTTGGCTCTTTTTTTGGCAGTTCTTTTTTCAGCCTCTGACATATTTTTATGTCGAATTTCTTCGAATTCTTTTTGGGCTTTTTCTCGCTCTGCTTGTTGCTTAATGAACTCTTGTCTAAGTCGCTCTCGGTTGCGACAACCACGGTATATGTCGAATTCACCACTACCAGCACCAGCACTGGCGCCCATTACATTTCGAACATACTCGTGCGGATTCAAAGCACGCTTTATATCAATCGGAACATCTTGTTCGGTTTCATTCGGTCCTGATAGAAAAACCTCTTGGTTCTGGAAGAAATTATTCAAAAAAAATATTTTTATTTGTCAAAATATTACAGGATCTTTCATAAGCTTTTCAATAGTTTCCCTTTGAATATCAGTTACTGTTTTTGGACCTTTTTTCGGTTGGATATTGTTTTCATCATCACTAGACAAATCGCTCATTTTTCAAATTAATATTTTAAATTCTAAATAAATTTATTAATAAATAAATTAAAATTTGCAAATGTATTTTAACTAATTCACAGATTAATTTTGATTAGAATCTTTTGGAAAATTTAATCTGAAAAAAAATTGCTAAAATTATCAGAGCAACACTACTCATTCTTTTCTGCAGAATACTTCACTTATTTTTATTTGAAAAATAATTTGGTAAAAAATTTAAAAATATGATTTGGAAAATTTAATTTTAGCTTTTTTGTTAAGTTTGATTCTGTTTAAAATTGGTTGGTTTAAAATTCATCTGGAACTGGCATTGGCAAAGTTATTTAAGATTCTAAATTTAAAATAATAATTAATTTAGATTTTTATTGCTTGAAAAAAATATAAATACCTGATCGTCGAATATTTTGTAGTTTGTTAAAAAATGCTAAAAAATAAAATAAAATTTCATTTTCTCTAAAAAATTAATTCAAATAATCTTATCGTAAATCCTTGAAAAGAGTACTAAAGCCCAGTTTTAATGAATCATTAAGTGATGAATTTTTGATATTTAACGCGGCTTAAATTTCCGAAAAATCTAAGTTATGACAGCTTAATTTGAAAAATAAAAAATCCTTCACCAGAGCTGCGTTAAAAATTAAAATTTTATTTAAAAAAAATTTAAGATTTAAAATTGATTTTTAATTTAATTTCTTTGCAATCTTTTAAAGAATTTATTATTGACGATATTCTTTTTTTAACTTTGTTCTCTTCTTTTTTTTTCTTCTTATATCTCCTTTGTCAATTTATGTATCCAAACTTTCTTTTCTATTATGCTTTGAAATGATGTAATTTTATCTTTAAATGGTTTGTTTAAAGTAGATGAATTTGATGCTTCTTGTGAATCAGATGAAATTATTGTAGCAGCTAAATTTTTTAAAATATTTTCATCATACAAGTCAAATGCATCGATATTATCACTCTCTCCAACATATTTTATTAAAATAGCTTCAAATTTTATAACAATTAAAAAAATTGCAGGATAAATTAATTCTATTAATAAATTTAAAAAAATTGAACCTTAAGCCTTAATACTCTTAAGCCGCACTAGTAAATCAGAATTTTAATTTTTTTTAATAAAAAATTTATGTTCACTCAAAGCTGAAATTTAGTAGAAGTTCTACTAAACTCTTCGCAAAAGTTAAGGGTAATAGTTGGGAACAAAAAGACAACTCACTCACTTCAGAAATTTTAGTGATTTCAGCTCATTTCTAAAAAATTTTTCGATCTTTAATTTCCCCAATATTTGAATCAATTTTTTATTTAAGAATTCTTTTTTAGTAGAAAATTTTTAAAAATGTTATTATTTTCCATAGATTTCTGAACCCGCATAGGCTATTTAACCAGACTTGTTTTTAAGTCACAAGTCTTAAGTCAAGTCAAGTCAATGACCTAAAATTTTTTTTAAATGAAATGAATTTAATAAATAGTATTTTATTCTCTATTCATACCAATAAAGTAGTTGCTTCCAAATTCCTGGCTGTTAATCTTAACCTATGTGGTCTGTTAATGTAACCAGATTTAGAAAAAAGTCTTTCAACTGGTCCTGATGAAGCAGGTATTGATAAAAATTTTTGTGACTTAGACTTAAAACTGTTACTTATAAAAAAGTCTGTATTTAACTTAATTTTTTTTCAATACCATTTACCATTTACCCAATATTCTGGCACAACAAGTAATTATCTGCATTCTCAGGGACTGCATCTAAAACTCAGTTCACATATCAAGGTAATATAGAAAATCTTTCTGAAAGTAATTTAAATTAGTAAAATTAAAAAAAAAACTTATAATATATAATTAATCTAAACTAAGTCACTGAAATTACTCTATTATTTTAAGTTTCATGGAATTGACAGTCTTTTAATTTCCATTAAGATTATCAAATAAAAAGAAACTATTTTTTAATTTTATTTATTTACTAAAAAATCATAATTAATGACAATGTTTCAATTATTATTCATTATTCTAGTTCTTTTTTAATGAAAAAAACTTTGGTCGTATTTTTTTTACATTTAAAAAAAACTATTTGTAAAAGTAAATCAATTATTTCCACAAAACTGAGGAAACTTATTCCCAAAAATAGGCCCAAGGTTCCACCGATGCTTCCAACTAGTCCATCCCAGCTAATGCTTCTGTTTTCTGTAATTTCAGTTTGCTTTAAATATTCATAATAAATATTTAATGACAAAATATTTTCCCTCAATTCTTCAATGCTAATGTTTGTTCTGTTTCCAAACAAGGCTTTTATTTGTTTGGTCTTTACCAAATCGTTACCATAGGACACAGATGGATATCGACTTGTTGATTTTGCTACTCCATAAGTGATAGATTCACATTCCAAAGGACAAAGTGATTCAATACTTTTCTTATAACTTGATTGTGTTAGTCTTTGAAATTCTGCCATGGCACAATTTTGTTTTTCAAAATTATCACAAGGATTATTATTTTCTGGAATGATGTTTGAACCTATTTCATCACATTTGCATTTTTTATAAATTTCAGACTGGATAAAGGCCCAGAAGCAATCATCTTGACGATAAGTTAAATTCGATCTAAATACTTTTCTGTAATATTCTGAATCAAATGAATCAATTGTGTCTAAATTTTCAATGCAGCTGCTATAGGGTTTTGGCATTTGTTTTCTTTTAATTCGCTGCAAAACCAGATTTGTATCAAATCCAGGAGAAACATCTACACCTTGTCCTAATAATGGTTGAATAGAATTGTCATCTATGTAAACATGAGCGCCAGTAGTTCGACTTAAAGTTTTTTGGTCTTCAGGTATGCCAACATATAATTCAATCATTAATCCAATATACTTTCCAGCTTCATAGGTGTTTTGTATTTCTTGGGAATTTTGATCAGAATTGAAACGATAGCAATTTCCAAACTCTGAATTATAGAACCATGTCCATTGACTTTGATTACATGGTCTTAAATTGTAAAGACAGCTAATGAACATTTTATCAAATGGTAAAGATAAATTTTTTTTTTGTTCATTTGAAATTGCTTTTGAAAATGTTGTCAAAAAATACCTAATTAAAATGTAATTAAAATTTAATTTTGAAAATTCGCCTTGAAAAGTTGGGTCTAGTGTAACATCAGTAAAACTAGTGATGTTGTTTTCTTCTAAAATAGATTGAACATATTCTATGCCTTGTTGGGTCACAAATGGATTAATGTTGCAAATGGTTACCGCTGGGAAAGTGATCGAGTCCTTATCTATAACTCTTATTTTGGTCACAACATCAAAGTTGAAAAAGTTTATTAAATTTGTAATTATTAAAAAAAAACAAGCAGAAGTAGAAGCCAAAAATAAAATAATCCACATTATTTTAATAGCCACGAACTTGGTTCGAAAAATGTTTGGAAATCCATGCATTGTCATTGACTCGGTCCATTGTTTGAATATGTCAACAGTTTTTGTTTTGTCTTCGTTCATTTCTTTTCTTTTTTAAAAGGCTTTTAAAAAAATTTTTTAAATGAAATAAAACTAAATTTGACTTTTTAAAACAATTTTATTATAACATTATTTTTATTTAATGACAAAATTTCTAACGATTAATAAGCAAATTTTACGGAAAACTTTTTTCTTTTTAAATTTTAAGTATCGATCCATTTTGCTTGGTTCCGGTATTTGTTGAATTAGAAATGGCTTGATCTTATTTACTTTAGAAAATTAGAACTTTCTTTATTAAATTTAATATATGGTTTTAAAAAACTTTTAAGAATTTGTATTGAGAAATGTTCCATTTTTTAAATATATATTTCTTTTTAAAAAATTTCAATATACTGAAAATTTGAATTCTTAAATTATTCAAACTTATTTTATTAATAATATTTTATTGATTAAAGCCTCAAAGACATCCAAAAAGTTTTATTTAACAAATAATTTTAATTATTTGAATTTCGAATTTGAAAAAAATTTTTATTTTCAAATACCTTCAAAAACAAAATACTAAATTTTTTAGTCATTTTTGTATTTTCATAGAAACCTTCCAAAAACTAAAAAAATAAAATTCTTTTCCACTAATTTAATTTGAAAAAATTGAGCTTTTTAAAATTTGATAATGAAACAAATTATGTTTTATTAATTTCATAAAATAAAATTTGATTTTAATAAAAACAGTAAATATTAATGATAAAATTAAATATAAATATTTTGAGATATATTTTTTATGGTCTCTTTTCTAATAAGAATTTTTTTTTAAATTGAAATTTATTTTATTTAAATGTTAAAATTAACTTTAAATTAGGCGGTTATAGTTGTAAAGAAATACAACTTACATGTTTAGGCTGGTTTATTTTTAAAGTATTTGAAGATTAAGGGAAGCAAAAAATTTAATTTTCAATTCTATATTAACTTTCAATTTGATTAAAAATAATCAGTTAATTGGCGAATATTTCTTTAAATTTTTTCTTTAAACTGGACTGTAAAATGAGACATTTTTTGTTTCACATTTTAAAACTTACAGAAAATCAGTAGTACAAATTCCATATTTTTATTAAGAATTTTAATTTGTATTCGAATTTTTGAATGAAAGCTCACAATGCCAAATTTTATTTGACTTAAGCTTAAAATTTCATTATCAAGGTTAATCAACAGGCTAATTATTTTATCATTATGTTTCGATTTGACCATTAGTTTACTTAATTATCTTATTTTAAAATTAGTTACATTTTTATTTACAGATTTAATTTTTTGAATTTATTGTAAAAATTCAGAACAAAAACGAAATTTATTCTTTAATGATTAATTCTTTAAAGATTTTTTAAATGAAATAATTTTATTTATTAACCAATACTAAATTTGAAATTTAAAAATTTATTTTGGCAAAGGTACATTTTGTCCCTTTTTTTTAGTTCCCAAAGTTTTGTATCCAAAAAAGCTCAAGATTGCTCTTGATGCGGAAAACACAGTTTTCTCGACATCTTGATCACTGGTTTTGAGCAATGGATTTACTTCGACCATGTCCAAAGCACGTAGTTTCCCTGTCTCGTGTATTTTATTGCCAATGTACATCAATTCAGACAAAGTCAGCCCACCAAGTACAGGTGTTCCAGTTGAAGGTGCGAACCATGGATCCAAAGAATCAATGTCTACACTCACATGTAGCGGTAGCAATTCTCCATCAATTGTCAAATGATCAATAGTTTCTTTTAGCACTTGCTTTATGCCCAATCTTTGAATATCTGACATCGAAAAAGCTTTTATTTTGTATTTTTCAACCAGAATTCTAAAAATAAATTTTTTTATTGTCAAAATAATCTAAGTTTAAATTTTTTTTTGGTCAGCATCATTCTATTGACTTATTTTTTTACAGCTAATAAAAAAATTTCAAAACTGCCTACGTTTCTTCAGGATCTAAATCTCTAAGACCAATGTATACCATGTTTCTGGCCGATAGACAAGGTTTAACCCAGTTGAATGCCTCCATTTTTGGCAAATATTTGTCCAGTTCATAGAGCAAAAATGAAACTGGTTGACCATGCAAATTTCCAGATACAGAAGTCAATGGAGTGTTTATGTCTGCATGAGCATCTACCCAAATCAGTCCAATATGAGATCCAAGAGCATTTGCGGTACCATGCACACTGCCAATAGCCAAGCTATGATCGCCACCAAGCAACACTGGTATATGATCATGTTTTATCGCTTCCTGCACCGAGTCAGACAATTTTTTATTTATTTGTGAAATACTACGCAAATTTCTGTTGTGCAAAAATTGGACTTCCTCGTGACTTGGAACGTCTTCTTCAAGCTCCACAAAATCGATAGGCGTATAATCTTAATAAATTTTTAATATTAAAATAAATAAATGAACAAAAAAAAATGTTTATTTTACTTAGATTCTCTAGATTTGATAGAAGAAATTTATTTTTTAGATAAACTGAACCAAATTCAGTGCCCGGTTTTCCCTTTTTGGAATAAAGAATAAAAAATTTAAATTTAAATTTAGTTTTACCTGTCCACGGCTAAATTTTGCATCAATTAAGGCAATTTTTTTATTGTTTGATTGTTGCATACTGGGATCAGATAATCTTTAGTGAAGTTAATTCAAAATTGAGGCTTTATTTATAGACACAAAACATTGATAAATGATACAACTCTTATCAGTATTTACAAATAATTGTATACCTTTAATAAGAAACTTGAGAAGCTTTTTAAATAAAAGCTGAATAGCTTATTTCTTTTTTGCTAACTGTTAGAATTTCTAATGTCATAGCAGTTACACGTGTTTCATTAGATATTTAGTATCAGGGAGAAAATTAATTTTAATTGAAAAAAAATTAATATTTTTTGTAAATTTTATTTTATTTTATTCATTATAAAAATTAAAAATGAATAATTAATTTACTGATGAAACAGTATCAAAAATCTTCATAAAATGAAAAAGGAAAATTTAACTTCTAATTGACTTCTAAGAGATCCTTTGCTGAGTGCAATTTAATTACATAATTTCACCAAAATTTTTATTTCTATTTACAATCAATTTTAATTATTTCTGTTTCCTTTTCTTTCTCTTATATCAAGTTTTCAAATGTAAATGTAGTCACAATTGCCGACACTGACACATTGATTGAACAAATATTAAAACGTAAGTTCTCAAGTTTTATTTTATTTTCCTGCTTTTAACTTTTATTTTCATTACCAAATACATTAAAAATAAATAAAATTTACTGAAACGAAATAATTAGGCTGAAATCTTCTATGTATTTTTCTTTCAAAAATGGAGTAAAATTTAAGGCTTGTAAACTTTTTGGGAAGATACCAACTTTGTGAAAAATAGCGTAAAACATTAATAATAAAACATTAAAAGATCAAAAAAAAAATTTACTAATTATTTTAAAATAATCGATTTTTTCATTCTTTTTTAAATAAAAAATTATTACCTAAATCATTTATTTAAATTTTCTGCCATTTATAATAAATTCTAGTCAATTAAAAAAATTATAAAAAAAATTGAAAATAATGGATTTAAATTTAATTTAAAAAAAAACAAATCCATTTAAATGCGTTTTAAATTGTACAAAAGTTAAAAAAAAATAAATCAAAGCCTAAAATTTGGGGATGAATTATCAAAGGTGCTTCTGATTTTACGATTAAATAATAATTTTTTTTTGATTATTATTAAAAAGGTATTTCTATTGATCACTTAGATGTTTAAAAAAATTATCATTTAGGTATGTTTTTATTGTTTAATTTATTATAAAAGAAATTAAATAGAGGTAAAGACAATGAGAATATTAATAAGAAAAAACCTTTTTTTTTAAATTTTAATAACTTAAGGTAATTTTAATTAAGTTGACCCTGCTCCTTTTAATACTTTAAATAATTTTTGTACTTAATGAGGATTTTTATTATTTTTGCTATGTTTCTTTTTTATACTTTTTGATAATTAAATTAAAGATTTTAATTTTTAATATTTTAATTATTAATTTTGATTTAAAAAGAAAATGGTTTTTGAATAGTTAAATCACATTAATCATTTCAATTCAAAAATCTTTAAGCTTAAAAAATATTTGTGTATATATTTCTTCAATAGTTTTATGTTACATTAAATTTTTTTTTAAAAAATCAAATTAAAATGAATTTCTTAAAATAAAGATGTTTGAATTGAAATGATTTTTTGAATTGCTGTTAAAATTAATTACTTTTCGTTGGAAAATAAAAATTTTATTTTCGGCAAAAAAATTAACTTAACATGTTGAAATTAATTAATTTTTGTTTATTTTTATTTATTCTTGTTGAAAATAATTTAATTTATTCAGAGGTTTTTTTTGCCAAAATAAATTGGAAATAGTATTATTTTAGAAATGTTTGATTTATTTATGGAAATTTATCGATTGCTTAAGCAGTATTTATACTTATAGTTTTTTTAAGAATTATTATTGCTCTCATATAATTTCTTTAGCTGTAAATCAGCACATTTTAACAATGACACTGAAGTATATTCAGACAGCAATTGCTCCAAAAGTAAAAGCTGGCAGACGAGAAAAAGCATATCCAGCAAGACTTTGAATTAAATTTGTTTTTATTTGTTAATATGGATTTTTGACTTAAAATAAATATTTTCGGCACTTGAAGTTCATGATCGTGATCACATGATCAAATCTTAATTAATTAAAATCTCAATAAATATGATGAATTATGCTTTTTGTATTTATTTTTAAATTAAACATTAAAAGTTTGAAATTTTAAATAAAAAAAAACAAATTTTAAATCCACCATAAGTTATCCAAATTATGGCTCAAACAAACGCTTTAAAAGGTGTTTGAATATTAATTGAAAAATACTAAAGCGAAACAACAATATTTGTATTACAAAATTTAAAAATTTTGATTATTATTTAAATTTTACTTTAGACAAAAACAAATTTTAATTTTTTCTAGTTAAAGATTAAACAAATTATGTTTAATAAAGTTGAGTTTTTTATTATTATAAAATTGTTATAAAACCTTTTTTTTAATTCTAAATAACCAAAAATTGTGATCTGAAATTTACATCTGATCATGAACTTCAACTTAACTAATAAACTAATTATTTAATTTTTTTTCAAATAATAACTTTTCTTTTTTGTGCAATCTTTTTTATACAACTCGCTGGCTAGCCAGCTACAGTCGAAACTACTACTACTACTACAATTGCCTATTAATTATAAAAATAATAAAAAGAAAATTTTTTTATTTAATTTATTGTTTAAAAATTTTTTATAAGGAAAAATTTGATCAAGTTTGTTGTAGTGTAGTTTTCTTCATTGAATTCATTGTATCAAAAAGAAATTGGATTGATTTAAATATCTTTATTCTCAAACAAAACAGAAAATAATCACATAAAACTTAAAATATATTTCCTTTAAATACTTTATCTAATTCGTCTCGAAGCCATTAATTAGAGTTGCCCAGTTTACCAATTAATATAATATATTAATTAACCGCAATTAATATATTATATTAAACAAGTAGAGTAATGCTTAGCAACTGATCTAACTAAGTAAATCAGCCCTATAACAAGTTTATTTTCAAGTCCAGATTTTTTTTTTTTTAATTTGTTTTCTGTACCGAGCTAGCGCTCTTTCAGATTAAAAGTAAAAATTAAAATTATAATCAAAATAAAGTTAAATAAAATAAAATAAAAATAAAATACAGTAAAAATAGTTTTTTAAAAAAAAAGAGGAAAATATTAAAAATAGATATAATGAAAATAGAGAGTTATGGGATATATTACAAATGTTTAATTATCTGATGGCTCAGGTAAAAAAGAAGAAATAGTGAGGAAGCAATTACACAAAGGAGTATGATATCCAATATATCTTGATTTGAAACCTTTCTTATATTCTTCCACCAGTCTGACAACCAATGAAACAGAATGACTCAATCCTGCCCCAACATATCTCTCACTCAACTCAAAAAGTCGATTTGAGACTGTTAGTAGTTTAAGTTTGTTAAAGGCCTCGTGATTCATTATGTTGGAGGGGGCATCATATTTTAGATTCAAAATAGATCGTACTGCAGAATTTTGGATTAGTTGTACTTTTTTAATGTTGGTTTCTGAAATTGAGTTTAAACAAGGAAAAGAATAATCTAATATTGACCCTATCAAGGATTTGTATAGGTATCCTAATGTTTTTGGTTTTAGACCCCATTTCCTATTTGATAGATATTTCATTATGTTAAGTCTTGAATTACAGCGTTTTTTTAAGTCATCTACCATTGGACTAAATGTAAGTTTTGAGTCCGGCGTAATTCCTAGGAACTTAACTTTTTCCTTACGATTTAAATTGTTACCGTAAATTTTAAGGTCTAAATTTATTTTGGATTTAGTTCTTTTTTCAAAGATCATGTAACATGACTTTTGAACAGAAACTTTCATTTGCCATTTGGAAAGCCATTGCTCAATTTATTTCAGATAGTTATTAATCATATTTTCGAGATTTCCTTCCTTCTAAAAAATAAAAAAAGTAGCCAAATCATCTGCAAAAAAGAAGAGAATATTGGCAATTTGTTTTATCTCTTTTTGGTTTTTCATTTATGAAAATGCTAGTTGAAGTGGGTTAATTACTGATCCTTGTGGGATCCCTGCTTTTATTGGATATTGACCACTTAGATGGCCATTTACATTTACATTTACAGGAATGAAGAAATGATTTTATCCAGAAAATAAGATAAGGAGGAAGTTTTATTTTAATTAATTTACAAATGAGTCCCTCATGCCAAACTCTGTCGAAAGCTTTAGAAATGTCAAAATAAAGACAACATACCTTTTTCTTTCTATTAAAAGATTCAACTACCTATTGTCTGTCGTTCGCCTATGTTTTCTAAATCCTGACTGCTCATTAATTAGTTAGTTATTTTCATCAAGAAAATTATAGATTCTTGAGGAAACAATACGTTCAAGTAATTTCCCGAGACAACTGGTCATACTAATAGGACGGTCAACTGGTCATACGATAGTTGGAAGGGTCCTGGGTTGGAGAAGATTTCTTCGGTATCATAGTTATGCTTGCTATTTTCCAAGATTTTGGGACTTGGTCCTTGTTCCAAACTCATATTAAAAAGCTGACTTTTTTCAACTAAAACCTCATTTGGTAGATTTTATAACATAATGTTGTGAATAAGACCTGGTCCTGTCATCTCTTTTAGCTTTTTTAAAGAGTCCATAATTTCTAAAGGAGTTATTGGATCTTTTAGATTGATACATATCTTTTTTTTTAATTTTTTAATCATTCTCAGATACAACAGAATCTTGATGTGGACTAAAAGTTTTTGCTAAAAAATTTCCAAAGCATTGTCCTTTATCTTTATCTGTAGTGAATTCTTTGCCATCTTTAATTAGCATGGGAATTCGCCTAGAACATTTTTTTGATCTAAATTTATTTATTTTTCTCCAAAAAGGCCTACTCGAGAGTGGGTTTTTTTCTATTTTATTTATAAATTCAAGCCAGTTTTGGTTACAGAACTCCTTTAAACTTAGACACAAATCAGATGTTAGCTTATTAAAGGCTATTTTTAAAGAAGGGCATTTTGTTTTCTGGAACCTACGTTTCTTTGTAAGTAATGCAATTTCCTTCGGTAAACTTGATTTGAAAAATTTCTGAGAACGGAGAGGGATACTTTTTTGGGCAGCATTAATAATTTTAAAAGAAATACGCTCATTTAGATCATCAACATTTGTAAGAGAAGTTGTGTTTTGGTGTGAGGTTCTAAGTAATTCCTGGCAATATCCCCAATTGGCTTTTTTAAAATCAAAATTTATACCAGGTGACTCTATCAATTTCGATCAATTTTTCAAATTATAACACAAAAATAAACAAGTAAAAAGAAAAAAAAGCATTGGCGTTATTTTTCTATTGTTTATTATTTGCTATTTAAATTAATTTAAATAAACTATTAGATTGTCAAGGTTTAGTTAATTGAAAAACAAAGATTATCGACAAGGTAAAAATCTCGGAAGCCATTAAGTACTTAATTCAATGTTAAATATTTTGTTCATCAACACAAAACAATAAGATTAAGCCTAACAATGAGAAGAAGAAGAAGAAGAAAAAGCAAAGTGAATCAACTCAAGCATTCAAAAAGCAAACAAACCGGTCAGAGAAAATTAGGTAAATCCGGCAAAGTTTAATGTGTCCAAGTCAAACATCTTCTTTTTTTTATCTTTTTAAAAATATTTTCTTTTATTTGCTCGACATATTTGCACTATTTTCATCATCTGCACGTCTATTTCCTAACACCGGTCTTATTCAACTCCATTTCCTTACATAATCAAAGTCAATTAAAAATTTTAAAATTTATTTAAAATATAACTTAAAAAAAATATTTGGTAAATAAAAAAAAAGAAAAGAAAAATAAAAGAGAAATAAAAAACTCGCGCATCCGGTCTTTGTACATTTAGGCCCACTTGGGCGACGGTGTGCACGAAGTGGCCAGATCAGTTTTGTCCATGCAAACCTTGGGCGAGTCGAACCCACTATCACTGGGCAAAGAGGACTGCTGCACCGAACTGTCAACATCACTAGTGTTCGGCGACAGCTTGACATAATCATTTTCGTAGTAATTTGAATAGGAATAGTTCATTTTCGGATAGCCATTGTTGACTGCTGCCAAGGCAAGTGCGTAGTTAGCGTAGTTGTTTCCCTGGTTGTAGTAGCCGTTGGACTGCCAGTACATGTTGGGCGAGCTGGCGTAGCCCAATTGATTGTGGTAGGCGAAGTTCTGGTTCTGGAACTGGTTTGGCGATGTTTGGTTCATCAAACTGTGCATTGCTTGATTCGACTGGTTCCAGTCGAACTCATTTGACAACATCAATGATTGATTTACTAGAAAAAAAATAAATAAATTATTTTTATTCATCAAATATCTGAGTGATGTTAATAAAATTTTTTTCAATGTTTTCCTCTTTTTTTTGACAAAGAAACAGAACTTCAAAGGAATATTAAAAAAAAGAAATGTAATCAAATATTTAAATGGACTTGATTTTTATTAATCAAAGCTAATTAGCAATTAAATTAAATTTTTTTAAGTAAAGTTTTTAAAAAAATTTAAAAGTTTTAGATGCCAAATTTAGGGTTAAACATCATCAAATATTTCTGCTTAAAATCACAATCAACATTATTATTAAAATTTTGAAAGCTGAAAACTAAAAATATTGAAAATTTTAAATATTAATTTTAAGAAATTTTCTAATTTTTATTTTTTGAATATTTGTCCAAAATTAATAAAGTTGAATAAAATAGTTCTAATAATTTTTCTGTTTTGCTGTTTTTTTATTTTAAAACAATCAGTCATTAGTTTAGATTAATACTAGTGGAATAAAAATAAGATTTGATAGCTAAAAATTTTCTTATTAATTTTTTTCTGATTCACTCTATTGACCTTTGCTAAATTTAAAAAATTAAATAAATAAATTCAAATTTTAAAAAAAAGTTCTATGATGACCGAAAAGAAACCTTGTGAATATATTTAAAAAATTTAATTCTGAATTTTAACATGATTAAATTTATAAAATACTATAGATTAAAGAAAAACTACTATATTCACCAAAGAGTGGCTAAAATTATTTTTTTTTAAATTTTTTGGAATAACGAATTTAATTTTTCCTTCTATTATCCTCCATAAGGCCTTTAATTTAATTCTGAAATAAAAAAAAACAAAATTATTTTTTTTATAAACAATATTCTTAATTATTAATTTAATTTAAAATTAATAATTAAGAATATTGTTTATATGAAAAAAATTTTAATTTTTCCTTCTTTCTTTATCCAAAGGTCTTTTCTAAATAAAAATAAATTTTTTAAAAAGAAATTCTGAATAATTAATTTAATTTGAAATTTTTTCTTCTATCATCGTTCAAGGGTCTTTTCAGAAATAAAAAAATAAAAATATATTTTTTTCCAAAAAATAAAAATATATTTTTTTCCATAAAAAACCAAAATTATTATTTTTTTAAAGAAATTGAATTTTTAAAAAAGAAATTCTAAACAATTAATTTAATTTAATTTTTTTTTAATTTTTTCTTCCAACATCATTTAAAAGGTCTTTTCTGAAATAAAAAAAAAAAACAAAATTTTTTTTTTAAAAATAGAAATTCCTAAAAATTAATTTAATTCTAAAAAAAATTTAACTTTTCTTTTTATCATCATCCAAGATGTTCTTTGTGAAAAAAAAAAAAGAAAAAATCTTTTCAAGAGGGCAATTGGTGGTAAAATGAGCCAAAACAATTCAAAAAAAAACTTTTAATAATTAATTTAATAAAAAAAGAGAACAGCCAAAAAAATCTTACTTGTTGGACTTGTAAATTGGTTGAAAGAGCTCGAGGAAGCCGAAGAGCTGGACGACAAAGGAGACGAAGAGTTGAGCGGCCTGCTCTTGGTCTCATCGAACTGCTTGACATACTGCTGATGATAGGAATGCGAGGCCGAGTACGGACTGCTTCTGTGCACAGACCGGACCCGTTCGGGGCCACCGCCTGCGCTCTGCTTGGCATAATAGGCCCAATTGGGCTCGACGGCCGCTTGGCCGGCGGTCTGCTGCTGCTGCGGCGCCATCGACTGCTGCACATTGAACTCAAAGTGGTCGTTGTCAGTGGCGTCTCTGTCGGGCCGTTCGCGCACGTCCAAAAAGGCCTTGGCAAACGGGTTGAACCTGATCTTGAGGCTGGTGATCTCCTCGTTCTGGTAGGCAGTGACAGCGATGAACTGGGTCTCGCTGAAGCTGGCCTCGGCTATTTTCTCGCGCATATTCGAGTTCAGCTTGTACACTATGATCCTGGGCTCGTACTTGTGCAACGAGTTGAGCTGAATTTGTCCCTTGTTGGGCGGCTTGTTGGTCAGCTTTATTTTGTTAAAAGCCACCGAGTCTTTCATCCAGTGGGAGCCGAAGTTGGGCGAGTCCGGATGCTTGTACTCGCACTTGAGCTGCACTGGGTCGGGCTTGGTGCCCTGCTGCCACTCGCCATTTATGTACTTCCACTTGTGGTTGTCGATCTGGATGAAGTCGACCACTACTTCGTAGATGGCCGTGGGCTCGAGGTGCGCAAAGCTGGTCTTGAGCACCGGGAACATGTTGCGGCCCGACCGCGTCACGATCATCTCGTTGGTCTTGCCGTAGAAGCGCATCCACAGGTCGCGGTCCTCCAGCCCAATTTGGATGCCGTTGTTCATTGTCTTGAGTGCATATGATGACGATGTCTCGTTTTTGCTCATTACCATTCTAGATCAAAAGTGAACTTCTAAAATAGGCAAAAAGGGGCTTTAAGTGGTTTAAATATGACCAGCGCATACAAACTAGATTAAACAAATTAAATGTTTAGCGTGCAAATGATAGATTTGATTTATCTATGCCCAAAGTTATTTAACTTTTAAATTAGAGTGATCGTATTAGTAGAATAGGATTTTATTCTTCTTTTTTTTTCTGTATTTTTTTTCTCTTTTTTTATATAGGCTTTTGGTGCATGGCTTAAGCGACCAATTGAATGCGATTAGAATAGATAAGATATGGAGAGAGAAAGAGAGAGCCAATTGAGTTTATTTCTTTTGTATTTTTGTTGGCTAATTTTATATTTTCATATATTGACACTGAATGGCCTATGATTTTTGTTCTTGATTAATTGACTAATTGATTAACCTGTTGGCTTGTGATGTTGGCTTTTGACGCCTCGCAATATTTCGCTCCGAGTATTCAAAAACACTTTTCTCTCTTTCTCTCTCTTTTTTTTTCTTCTCTTCTATTTCGGTGATCTATTCCAAATTCCACATCCACTTGCTATCCTCTCCTTTCTCACCTTTATCCGTCTTAATTCTTTCCTGCTTTCTTCTTCTCATTTTATTTTTGCACACAATCAACAAAATTATTCAAAGATTTTAGGGTCTCTAGGCCGTTTTAGAAATCAGCAATGCATCTTTTGATCATAGTCTTTCAGAGAAATAAAAAACAGCACCAAAAGAGGCGGCTGAAGCAAAAATTTGACAAAAGTTCGAAAATTATTTTATTAATTTATAATTATTAATTTTATTCTAATTACCTCTTTTTCAATAAAATTAAAAAAAAATGTTCTTTTTTTAATAAATTTTCTTTTTTGTTTCAGTCCAAACGCCATTTGGTCGAAACGCGTCGCAACAAATTTTCTTTTTATTCAAAAATTAAATTTTTAATCTTAAATTTTCTAATTTATATTATCTTAAATTATTTTTTTGTATATTAAATAACAGACATTAGCAAGGGGCTGAAAAGAAGGCTTTTGCCATTCAAAAATTAGTCCCGAAAAATTCCTAAATTTATTTTTCAAATAAAAAAATAAAATATTCGAAAATTAAATTTTTAATCTTAAATTTTCTAATTTATATTATCTTAAATTATTTTTTTGTATATTAAATAACAGACATTAGCAAGGGGACTGAAAAGAAGGCTCTTGCAACTTGGGTAAGTCCCGAAAAATTCCTAAATTTATTTTTCAAATAAAAAAATAAAATATTCGAAATTTAAAAAAAAAACGTTATTTTTAATTATTAGACAAGTGACTTTAATAATACAAGAAGATGGTGCAAAGCAGGCCAAAAAGTCTAATATTACCACTTCTACAATTAACCAAACAGAAACAGATGCCGGAAGAAACGCCACATCTATTACCATTTTTAAAATAAAATAATTCTTAATAAAAGTAAATATTTAATTTTATTACCTTAATAAATATTGAAAAAAAAAATTTTCATACTACCCAACTGTC
This sequence comes from Brachionus paranguensis, assembly GCA_016802215.1. Lineage (NCBI taxonomy): Eukaryota > Metazoa > Rotifera > Eurotatoria > Ploima > Brachionidae > Brachionus > Brachionus paranguensis. The sequence continues at coordinate 827,941 of JAESIX010000007.1, forward strand.
CAAGTGTATCACTAGTTACAAAAAAATCAAAAAATCAGAGAGAATCTCAAGAAAGTATAAACTCGAGTTAAAAACGAAAGTAAAGACTCCATGCTCCACGAAGAACGAACAAGAAAAATAAAAACCAAAACCATATTTTTTTCCTTGATCCAAATTAGTTTGTGAGGGTGCCTCTGATCAGCGAGCTTACTTCATTAAACCGGATCTTTGCAGAGAATTGTCAGAAAAAAAGTGAAAGTAAAATTATAAATTATGATGGTAAAAAATCCCGACAATTAGCCCATTGGAAATTATTTTTAAACCTAATTAAATTTTTTATTTTATTTAAATATGTAATCTAGACACCTGAATATTGAAAAATCAATGAATTCATAAATATAGCATTAAGCGTGTCTCAATGTCCTTGATGAATACCAAAATTGAGATAGAAAAAAGTTGAGTGTAATTAACTTTATCCACTTGATGATTATCATCTAAAACAAAGTTATAGAATTTAGCACCAATTTACAACAATTGGTACAAGATGCTAACAATATTTTGATTAAATCTCTTTTAATAATGAAGAATATGGGAAAAAAAGATGCTCAAAAATATCCAAATTTTTATTATCAGTTAAAAAATAAAATTTTATTTAGATAAATCGATATTTAAATTTTTAAATTTTAAATTTTAATTTTTCCGACTAGCTTATTCGACACTTTTTTTTCGTAATCAATTGTTCTGTTTCGTGATCTAATAAAATGTTTAAACATTCTATTGTGGCTCATTTAAAACCTCAAACCTCAGTAATTGTCAAAGTACTTCCAATTGTAGTCCCTTTAAGTGAGCAGCATCCCAGAGGAAAGATGACAAATTATTAATAAAAAAATCCAGAAAATTTTCACTATTTCTTATTTTATTTTTAGGACGAAAAAAATATATTTATAAAAAATTTTATTTTCAAAATAAAGGTAATATTGTGATCCAGTCACAACCATGCTCACTTTCTCTAATTTTTGTTCTCTCTAGTCCTTAATGTTAGCTTTTCTATCACTTTAAAAAAAAACTTTTTATTTTTTTAAACCCCGGACTCTTTTAAATCACCCAAGGGCTTTTTTTCTCAATAAATAAATAAAATAAAAAAATTAAGGTGAGAAAAAATTAATTTAATTAGTGCAAATTTAGAGAGACTGGCTGAAGAAATTAGCAATGGGTCTAGAATGGACAGTGCTACGGTTTAAATATGTATCTATGTGGCGAGAGAAAGAGAGCGTATGGTTTCAATTTTGAGAAAGGCTGTAAAAGTTATGTAAAGTGGCTTTTGAAAGAAAAGAGCCAGCGACATTTGATTTGTATTTAGAAGCGGTCGGCTACAAAGCCTGCATTTATGGCCACTAAATTGGTTCCGTACAAACTGGCTGCTTTTAATCTCAAGAGAAGTCAATAATTTTTTATGACTTGGACAATTAACTGTTCTTTTTTGTTTAAAGGCTAAATGAGTTTTGTTTTATTGCTGTGCACCAATAAACGAAAACGCCTTTTAATGCAGGCAAATATTTACATTTGGTTTTTTTGTTTCGCATTGTGTTTTAGGTCCTATTTGTCCGGAATAGCTTGCGAAATTAGAGAGATACAAAATTACCTGTGTGACTGTTGACTTAATTGCTTAGTCCTATTTAATCTTGTGTGTTAATAGTTTATCTCATTTGGCAAATAAATCGGATCTTTGTACTAGACTTGAAGTCATTCAGCCTATTACCTAAAGCCGTTCATTTGCCATGAGAATTTCTAGACCTAGTTTTTTCTTCTTCTTTTTTTTTTTCTTGCTTTGTTTCTCAACTCGCCTCCATTGACCATGTTGCTCAAACATTTGCTTTTCACTTGCAGAAATTGGCCACCGACAAAATTTGAATTTTTTAAAAATTTCCCAACCATTGGTATCTGTCAGGTTGGTCTGAAAACATTTTTTTTTTAAATAAATTAAAAATTTTATTTTTTCACGATATTTGAATTATTTTTATAATTTATTCATTCTATTTGTATTTTTTCCAATTAATTAATAAATGGAGAGTTAACCAGTTAGAAAAAAATTTAGCCTCAACTTGAAATTAAATAAAAAAAATTAGCAAAAATTATTTTTATTATTTTTTATTAAATGAAAAATTTGTTTAAAATAAAAAAAATAAAAAAACTTAAACTCATCCTTCGTCGTATTGGTATTATCATTAAATTGTTGGGCCCAAACTAAATTGATCTACAGAGGAAAATTAATTTGCTGTGTCGTTGATTAACTTAGTGACTTCGCCCATTCTATATTGGTGTTTATCGAATGCTAAAGATTAGCGATAAAAACCTCTATAATATTTTAAATTTAAATAAAAAATATTAAAAAAAAATTTTTTAAATTTTTTGTCATCGATAAGGTTGGTCTGAAAATTTTATTTTTAATAAATTAAAAAATTTCATTTCCTATATTTGAATAAATTTTTTAATTTTCATGTAATTTGTAATTTTTTTCAACTAATTAACAAATTGACAGTTATCCAGTCTTAAATAAAACAGGGTTTCTTGTTTATTTATTAATCTGATATTCAAAAGGAAAATATTAGAAAAATTTATTATTAGTCTTTTTTTAAATTTTTATCAAACACAAAATATAAAAAATTTAAATCTCATGATTATCTGATACTGTATTCTTTTTTGTATAGGTATTATCATTAAATTTTTTTAATAAATAAAAACTTAATTTTTTTCCTATATTTAAAAATCTTTTTTGATTTTTAAAAATATATTTTATCATAATTTTAGTTTAGGAAATACCCTAGAAGAGTTGAATGGATTTAGAAAAAAAGGGGTTGTGAAGTTCGTTTCAATTCGATCTTTTCAATTCAGAAAGACTTGAATATTTTTTTTACTTAAAATATATAAATTAGTTCTGTAAAATGCTTAATGTTTAAGCAACTTTGCTTAATCCGAAAACATATGTCTGCAAAAACTCTGCAATGCAATTGCACAGTTGATTAGAATACTTTTTAATGGCGTGCAAAATGCAGAAAATTGCAGAGTACTTTGCGGACTTATTTTACTGCATTAATCAAATTTGCTCATAATTAAGCATTTTACAGAATTAAATTATCTATTTTAGTAAAAAAATTATTCAAATTTTTCTGAATTGAAACGAACTTCTGAACTTAAATTTTAATTTAAGTAATTCTTGAAATTATAAATAGTCTAGTCATTTTTAAAAGATAATTGAAAATAATTTGAGGTCATTTTTCTTAAATTTTTGCAAAATTTAAAAAAAATTAGATTTAAATTTTAAATTGCTTTATCATTGATTTTTACCTCAAGTCTATTATTTTTTTGATTTTTTTTAAATTAATAAATGAATGCAATTGATTTCTTAAAAGACTGTACTAGTCTTTCCGATTAAATTGAAAAATATATTTTATATTTTAAAAAAAAAATTTGTCTGTTCCCTTTTTTTAAATTTCAACCACCTTTAAAGTATTTTTTTTTTAAATTTTTTTTGGTTTTAATTAAATTTATTAAAATTTAAAAAAATGATGATTAAAGAAATTATCAAGTTTTAAAATTTAAATTATGTTTAAGATTTTATAAATATATTTATTGTATTTTGCTAGTAAAAAATTCACAATACTGTTTAAATTATTATTTAGCATTTAAATGTGAAAAAACTATTTAAATTAAATTTTATTATTTAATTGCTGTTTTAAAAAAAATGTTATTTTTTTTTTAAATGGAAAGTTCCCTTGGAAGTTCCGATTTGATAAGGCTGTGTTGCCAAGAACTTTTTTGTCACCAAATTGGAAAGAAATTCAAGCCATGTACCATGTTATAAATTCAATAAATTTAATGGATTTTTAATCAAAAATAAAATAAAATTATATAGCCAAAATTTACAAAATTTTTTAATCATAATTATTTAATTAATATTAAAATTTAAATATTTCTTTTGTCACTCTAGCTTCCATAAATTTCGCTGAAGAAATCTTTTAGCTTGGATGAAGTGCCAGACCATAATAAAAAATGCTGTTCAATTGATATTTAGCAATAAAAAAGCTTTCTAATTTTAATGTGAAAAAGCAATTAAATATACAAACAATAATAGAGTTATAAAAAAGAAGCTTTAGAATTTTTGGCGATGAGCATAATTGGAACATGAAATTAGAAAATAAATAAATGCTAACCAAATATATTCATTTATTCAAATATTTAAATAAAATTGAGAAAATATCCAAGAAAAAATTATTTTAAAATTTAAATTTTAAATTTTCAGTTTCTAAAAATGAATTAAATTCAATTTTGATGTCTAAATGATCTTTTGTACATTATAATCGAGCCAGTTTATCTTTGCATGCTCAACGAATTCGGTAATTTGTTGACCAGTTCATTTACTATGGACAGTAATGAAAAGTTTGCCGGGTCTAAAATAAAATATTAGCCTCTAGATTAAATAATTTTTTCTTCAAATCTACCTTTTTGTTTAGATTCGGTTACTAAACGATTTATTTCCTTATCATAATCAAAATACATTTGATAGTTTGCTTCATTTATTGGTTTTAAAACTTCATAGTGAAAACTGTTCGTGTTAGGCTCAAAGCTTATCATCAGCAACAGTGATCCTACCGAGTTTACATCTCGTTGCTGGTTGAATAAATACAACTAGAGATAGAAAATTTTTTTAAAAATTACTTACAACCAAAATAGATTATTACCAGAAAATATAATTTATCTTTTTTTTGAAATCCGACCTGGGATGTTTGGTAAAATGATTGAAACAAATTTTGTTGATGATTCGAAAGTTGATAACCACTTGGTATTGTCCATGCAAATTTGATGCGCCAATTTTTGAGCATTACGAGATTCTTGGATAGAAAATTATTAAGTATTAGCTTGGAAAGCTTCTTGGCGAAAAACGTGCACCAAGTTTCGCGCCAAAAATTTAAATCTTATCGTGACAAAATTTTTTGTCTTGGTCAAAAATTTTTGAAAATTTACCATCTCGTAATCTAAGAGTGTGCTAAAATCACGTAGCGTTTTGGCATTACTGAGCGACACCATATTGAAAAAAGCAACAGCCCATGCTGGTCTAAAAGGTGGCACTACTATTCGTTGGTTGAAATAATTTTGAATCGATTCGACTGAAATTTCTGCACTTGTAGGAAAAAATTGGATCGAAAACGCAGTGTAAATAGATGAAATTTCATTGATTATCTGAAATTCCATCAAATAGGTTTTGTACAAATTGCTGTCTTGATTTTTCAGCGAAAACTTTGAAAATGGAAAATTTGATATAAAATTTAGTTATTTTAATGATAAGAAAAAATTAAAAAATTTTTCTCTAAAAGTCTAAAACCAGGATCGCTAGAGTTTGGTCTTTTTATTTTTCAAATATTTTGATGGTTTTCGATTTTGGAATTTTTCTTAGAGATTGGAAAAAAATAGTTTGGTATTTTATCACAACTAAATGTGTTATGACAAAAAAACTTTTGATAAGTGTTTGTTCTGGAAATTTTTAATAATAGTTATTTTTTTATAATATTTGATATTTTTGTTTACATCCATCTTAAGTTTATAATAATATTAAAAATTAAAATTTTAATAAAATAAAATAACTTCAATTTTGCTTTATAATCTTTTTCACTTTTTTTCTTGGAAATTTATTATTTAAAATTTTTAAAAAAATTTAATATCAAATTAAATTAAACTAAATTTATTTTTATTTCAGTCATAAACTTAAAGAAGGGCATTTGGTTGAAATTTTTTAAAAATTAATCAAAATTATTTGTTATTTTATTTCTAAATGACATTTTTTAATTTAAAGTATTAAATAAAAAAATTATTTTTAAATTATTACTTTGATTAAAAATCGAATGCTTTAAATGAAAAAAATTAAATACACTTTGAAAATTGTCTAGTTATTATTTTTACAATTAAACTTATGTAAAAAATTAAATGAAGCGGATCATATATTTATGAAAAAATTTTATCTTATTGAAATGATAAAAATTCAAGTAAGGGTAAATGAAATAAAAAATAAATCAAATCTGATGTAATTTTTGTGAAGAAAATAAAAAACATGTTGATTTTGGAAAAAAATTAAAGATTTAGTTCCATATTCTGCTGAGTTTGGATACTTTTCAAAAAAGTATTGTCACAACTTGTGACTCACAAGTTAAAGTTCTAAAGCGAAAAAAAAGTAACTGATGCTTGGAAACAGAAGTGTCGATTATTCTAAAATATATATAATCGACCAGAAAAAATAATTTATCTTTTTTTTGAAATCCGACCTGAAACAATTTGCCTAGATTTTTGTTAGTAGATAAATATTTTTGTATGCAGATAATTTTATTTTTTAATTATCTATTAAAAAATTAATAATTTTAATTATTATTAAGAAATTGATTATCTTCCATTAAAAAACTTTTATCTATTATTATGGAAAAAATTTTCTTTAAAAATATTAATCTACTGACAAAAATGGATGCTACTTTAAATTATTTGATAAGCTTAAAATTTGAAATTTTTATCAAAAAGTCCAATTCGTTTTTTTAGTAAAATCGATTCATCTTTTCTTAGATACAAAAAAAACAAACTTGAAATTAATTATTTAAAAATATTTAAATTATTTTTTTTTAATTAAAAAAATAATTTTTCCAATATTGATGATATTTTAATTAAAAGAAGATTATTTAAAAAAAAATTAATTATAAAATTATTTTTAAAATAAAAAAAATTATTGGAAAAAAATCTCTGACCAATTCTTTTTGGAAGATTGACTGCGAAAATTTTAATTCATTAATTGTTAAAAATAATATTCGTGAAAAAAAATTCTTACATAAAAAATTCTTAGATGGATTTTATAGACCTAAAATTTTTGAACTGAACCCCATTATTAGAGAAAAAAAAATAAAAAAAAAATAAATTACCGAAGAGTGGTCATTATTTAAAGCTTTTATCAAAACCTTTTTCATGTGACCAGAGGCAAGAAAAATCTCAAGCGGACAATAGCTAGTTTCTGGATTTACAGTGAGCATCTTGAGAAATCCATCTTCGGATAAATAATTTGGAATAGAAGCCGAATGGCACTTTTTAAACTGGTGCGACGAGGTTTGCACACCAAAGCCCGGATTGACCATTTGCTGAAAGCCTGGCACACTCTTCGGATTTTGAATTTTGTGCTCATCCAAATCTTTACTGTAGCCAAAACTGGAGGGGATGGAAGGAATGTTGGTGGTGGGCGAAGGTCCAACAAACGGCGACTTGATCGCCATGGGGCTCTGCAGCGACAGCTCGGAAAAAGTCGCCGGTGAATTGTTGGCAAAATTGGGCTGGGAATTGGACATGAAATTGGAGGGCGACTGAATGGGCATGGACGCCTGGCCAAGCATCTGAGTGCTGGGCGAGCTGTGCTGAAGGGCCGGCGAGCCAAAGTTGGCAAAGCCGGGCGACTGCGGAACAGCCGGGTTCGAAGTGGGCGCCGAGTTGCCCGGCGATGGCCCGTAGTAATCTGGCGATGGCGCCGCAATGTTCTGGCTGTTAAGCCTGGGCATGGCTGGTGATGTGGGCGGCAAAAACACATGATTTTTGTGACTTGGCTGAAAAACAGTTGGCGAGCCAGGATTGTCATCTTCGACCAAGGACGACCGTCTTCGCAACAACTCTTCCACACTCTTGTCCAAAAACAACTTCAAAAAGCCCTTAAAATTAAAAAGAAATCTTTAACAAAAAGTTAATCCATAAATCAGCTGGGTTTTACAAACACTCAAAAATTGTATGGGATGAATGTCCTCGTTTCCCGAGTTTATGTCGGTCAGTCCGAATGAATCATCGCGAATGGACAGCAGACCATTGGGCTTTATGTGCACATCCAGCGCGTACTTGGAATAGTAGACAAGCTTGAAGTGGTTCAGCGAGTAAATGTTGAGCATGAAGCCGCAATTGGGCGTTATTGGCTTGTTGGACACTTGGCAAAAGAACTTGGGCACATTGGCCAGCTTGGCAAGTGCAAATGTGCTCACACATGTGTTGTTAAGGCTCTGGACTAGGTTGACAGCTGATTTTGTCGAGTTGAAGTACTTTTTTATCTCGTTAATGAACAAGTAGTGATAGTTGATCAGAGGCTGGTCCACTGAGCCTCTGGCACTGTGCTCCCTTTCGACATCCAGAAAAATTTCAAAGTTGTTCGCCTCCTTGGTCCACTGAAACTTGATTACATAGTTCCAATTGGGACCATAATTCAAAACCAGAGATTTCAAGTCAGCTTTTTTGATCCTGATGTGTTTGCTCAAGAAAGCATGCTTTGCCAAAGCGGTGTGACATTCAGTGATTAGGCTGTATACGCGGCATATGGACACCCATTCGCTTTTGACCATTTGGTACAGCTGATCCAGCGAGTTCACCTCGATGCAAGTGCAGAATACTTGCATTTTTTTGTCCGATTCATTGATTAGAATTTTGTTGTTGAATGTGAGCTCGATGATGAATTGAAATTTGCTCAGACTTGGATGCGATGCCTTGACCATGGTGCTGAGATTTTGCAGTGGCAGGCCTGAGTTCAAGTAGTCCTTGAATTGACGCTGTCTAATTGTGAACGAGGCCAGCGAGTTCCACAGGTTTTTGCTCACAGAATCCATTTTTTTGAAGTCCTTGAAATCGGCGGACGAGAATGATGGCACACTGAGCAAATTAAGACACAGGATTGAGCACAGACTGGCACTTTTTTGGATATTCTGGGTCAGAATGTTGTGTTTATTGAACATTTTCATCAGACTCAGATATGGTAGAAAGTTTTCGATGTAGTTGATCATTGTGATGAAGTCGATGAGACAATTGTCTTGGTGGACCGGTGTGCTCTCTGTTTGATCATCGTATGTCAAACGAAGGATTTTTTTCTGAAAAAAAATTTTAATTTTAAATTAATTTTATTTTTTATTTTATTAAAATGATTTTTGGCATTGTGAAATTTCATACAAAACTTCCAATACAAAAATAAAAAAATTTTATAACTTTTGTTCTAAATGTCAAAAACTTGTTCTGTTAATTAAACAAAGTATAAAAACTGTTGTTTTACCTTTTGTGAAAGTCTGCAAAATCCGTGCAAATTAATTGCGTTTTATTTTTAATACTTTTAAATAGGGTGCAATTTTGCAAGCTTCCGCGAAAGGTGAAACAACAGTTGTTTCACTTTGTTTCATTTACAGAACAAGTTTTTGACATTTAGAACAAAAGTTATAAAATTTTTTTATTTTTGCATTGAAAGCTTTGTACGAAATTTCACAATGCCATGATTTTTCAAATAAAATTGTTAACGATTCCAACAAAAAGGAATGCACAATTAGAGTTGCCTTTTTACCTTTTTTACCAAAAAATGTATTTGCATTAAAAATGTTTAAAAAGTGTCCTTCAGGAAATTACAACACTTTGGCTTTTGAAATATTTATTTTATTTTATTTTATTTATTTCAAAAAATTGCGCCAGTTTCGGCGATCTTAAAAATTAAAAAGATTGTAATATAAGTTTTAGACAAAAGAATTTGTAGTTTTTTTAGAGTTAAGCAGAGTATATACATTAGATTTTAAAAAATTAAATTTACACATTTTTACATAATTTGTATAAAAAGTTAAAAATTCAGTATATTTAGTAAATATATTTTTTATTTTATGCAAATTAAAAAACAAGGGAATAATTTCTTTTTCTAACCATTGTATTTTTTTTCACCAAAAAAAATTTATGTTTAATTATTGTTTAGATATAAATTATATAAAAATTTGATAAAAGTAGAAATTATTTGGAAACTTTTTCAAATGCTGTCTGCAGTTAAAACCAGCAGATTCTGCACCCAAATTTTAGGTGTATTTGTAAGGTGTACTGTATACCTACATCATACACCTACACCTAAAATTTGGGTGCAGAATCTGAATACTATAATATTTATTTAATTCAATTGAGTCAACACTAAGATTAATTAATGTTCTTAATGAATTATTAATTTGGAAAATTTTTATTTTTATACAAACATTTGATTTATTTTTACCTCAATCAAATATATAACTATTTAATTATTTTATTTTACACTAAATAAATATTTTGAATTCTCAACTTTTTTTTTTAAATAGCCAAATTGAATTTTCAAATTAATACCCATCTAATTAATTGTTTTTGATTTATATATTTTTTAAATTTAATTAAATAAAATAATGAAATTATTATTTTTAATGATTTTTGACATGTGACTTAAGATAATCGCTGCCACAAGTCTAAATTAAAAGTGAATTTTTTAGACTTTTTTGAAAAATATTCTCAATACTTGTTGAATTTTTTTTCTTTAAATTTTTGCTCAAGTCTATCTAACTTAAAAAACATCTGAAAAATTATCTCAGGAATTAACTACGCTTTATCTTACAAATAATGATTTTTTTAAAATACCACTTATATTTTTCTAAAAAATTTTCTAAAGAATTTTCATTTTCACACTAAGATTCTTATGTAGAGCAAGATTCTAATATTTTATTTTTTTAAGCTTTATGTTGTTTTCAAGGTTTACTTCAAAAAAGATCGACAAAGAACTTTTCGACAGTGAATCAGCAATAATTTTTTTTTTTTATAAAATTAAAATTCCAACTAGGCCAAAAAAAATTGAACCAAAAGAATTCTGCTGCATAAACTTAGATTTCTTTTGATATTTTAATTCCTTGGTCAATTTGTCATTAAAATATTTTAAATTTTGGTGAAAATTATTACAGCTGATCATTAAATTAATAGCTGCCTAAAATGTATTTTTTTTTATTTTTTTTAGAATGATAGATTTTTTTGTGAAAGAAAGTAAGCTTTTTAAAAACCTTATGAAGTGTTTTTTTTTTCTAGTTTAAAATGTTCAAAATCTGCTTCAAAATTAAAAAAAAATTTTAATTTAGAAAAAAAAAATAGATGGTAAACTAAATTTTTGACAAAGTATTTACGTGCTGGTGAAGTGTGGATTCTTGAGGAGAACGTTTGAAATGGGATAATGAAAGCAGTTTCAAGAAAGGCTTTGTATTGTCCAATTCGCCGTTGTATTTGCATTTACCAATACTTAAAATGTAATAATTAAAAGCTAAATTGTTCTCGTCTTCCAGCAACTCGAGATTGTTTTGCCAGTTAAGCTGGTCTTTTGAATTGCCAAGTTCTTCTTTAGACCTGATTGTAACCATCTATTAAAATAAAAGATAAAATTTTCTCTTTTTTTCTTTTAAAAAAATACGATAAATATTCTCTCCTGTTTTTTTAGCTCGACAAATATTCGATTTTTTTCCAATCTGTTATACAAATTCATTATATCTGTGTCAATAAACGAAGTTATGTGAACTTCTTCGTGACACTTAAAACCATAACTTCTAATTATGGTCTGACATCTTTTCAATAGAAGCCAAATTCTAAAAAAAAAATTCTTAAAAATAATTTACGCGGAAATCCGCGTAATTACAAGAAAAATAATACCTCAAGTTCAAGAGAAAAGAGTTCAATTTTTTACAATCAGAATTGAGACACTCTTCAATAATTAACTTAAGTTTTAAATCTAAAAATAAAAAATTTAAAATATAATTTTTTTTTTAGATTTTATTTAAACTATACTCAGAGCCGAATGAGGAAAAACAACTTGAAAATGTCCTTTGTAGTAGTCCACAATGACCCAGAGAGTTTCTGTCTGAAAATTGGAAATTTTGAACTGTACCTTGATGGCAGGTTTGTCCTCGATGAGGGTCGATTTGCAATAGGAATACTGCTCGAAAAGACTTTTTATTTCTACTAGACGTTTTTTGGAGCGAAATTTTATAATTTGGTGAACAATTTTCTCAATCAACAATTCACCACTTCGAAATGTGAGATCAATATTTTTGTGATCTCGCCAATGCAGAGCGGGTCCATGAATGGTCTGCAAAAAGTCACTATTCTCGCCCACACATATTGTGAATGTAAAACCTTAAGAAAATTAAATTAAAAAAAATTTATTTTTTCAAATATTTATTAATACTCTTGTTGGGATATTCGAGCCAGTACTCTACAGTGAACATTTTGCACTTTTCATATTTTACTATTCTGTAAAAGCGGCTCAAGCTGACCAAAATGCTCATTTGCTCATACAGAACTTCTAGTTGTAGTGATTGAACAAAAAAGTGAAGAGACTTGTAGATTTCCACAAATGGCCGGTCATTTTCGTTGAGCTTTTCCTGTAGATATTGATGGATTTGATTCACCTGAAAATTATTGATCAACATTTTATCTTAATACAACTTTTTTAATAAATGAGATCATTATTGGTCAAAATTTAAAATTTTCTAAATTACTCGGGTCTCGGGCATCTTTGACCAAAAAGTTTATTTTTAGTAGGCGCCATGGCAAATTGAAATTGTCGCTAACCAGAGTAAGCTTGATTTCGAACTCGTTTCGAACTTCAAAATCGACAAAACCATTTTCAATGTGGAAATTTTTAAATTGACTTGGAAGCTCGGACAATGCCAAACGACACTGAATTATTCGATTTAGTGTTTTTACTGTCTTTTCTTTTTCATCTTCTGTTATTTTTTCGCTCGGCAAAATTCGATCCTAATTTTAAAAAAAAAAAATGTATTTTTAAGCAATCAATTTTCATTTGTGTTAAAAAAATTTATTAATTAAGAATATTTTTTTAAATTTAATTAAAAATATTTTTAAATAACCTTTCGTCAAAAGAATAAAGCTGATGACATTTTCAGCCAAAATACATTAACTATTTTTATATATGTGTCCAACTATAGCTACTTCAAAATTAAAATTCAATAGTTAATTTAAAATAATTGAAATTTAAAAGCTTAGAAAGAAAAAAATAGAGATAAAGAATTTAAAGATTATATATTTATTTATTTAATTAAATATTATTCGAAATGAGACTAATAATTTTTATAAAAGTATATTATTTTTATAAATTTTATAAAGCTTTATATCTATATATTTATCTTAATATATGGTATATGTAAATTTTTAATTTTTTTACTAAAAAATACTTATTAATTTTGACAGTACTTTTGAAATTCATCAAAAAACATGTTATTCTTTTATTAATGATTGTATATCTTAAATTTTTAAATTATTTTATTAATAAATTTTGTTTATTTTTATCTTTTTATCTTAAGTCTCGAATATTCATGAGTGTTTATTTTTAAAGACTTAAATATATTTAAGATCAGGAATTACTTGTTGCTAGGCTATTGTGAATTCAGATAGAATATAGAAAAAAAGGTAATGTGAAATTTTAGTACAAAAATTACGGTACAAAACGTAAAAACTTTATATTTTTTTTCTAATTGTGAAAAATGGTTCTTTAAAGAATACAATATTGAACAAATTTGTACAAAAGAATTTTTGGCTCTGCAAAAACTGTGCAATTTTCTGTAAAATGCACATCATAAAAATATACTTGATTAACCTATGCAATAAATTGCAGAGTTTTTGCAGAGCCAAAAATTCTTTTGTACAAATTTGTTCAATATTGTATTCTTTAAAGAACCATTTTTCACAATTAGAAAAAAAATATAAAGTTTTTACGTTTTGTACCGTAATTTTTGTGCTAAAATTTCATATTGCCGAAAAAAATTATTTTCGAAAACACCAATTTTTTACCAAAAATCGGTTTATTTTAGGCATTTTTAGATTTTCGCATTTTTACGCATTAGAACGTAAATTTGCGAAATGCTGCGTAAAATTAAGCATTATTTCGAGAAATTAGTGAGCTAAAAATCGTAATATTACGTAAAATTACCAAGAAAAGTTAGATTATAGCACCACTGTATTTTTAAAAGAATTAAATTAGTTCAATAAATTTTTTAAGTTGCATTCTATATATCGAACCTAAAACAAGCTTAGTATGACATTATTTACTTTTTTTTCTTTTTGAAAAAAACTCATAAATATTTTTTTTAATTTATGATCATTAACTTGCAAAACAATGGTTCGAAGATACTTAAGAAAAAAGTAAACACTTTGTCAAATGGATCAAAAGCCAAATAAAACAGCTAATTAAAGGTCTACATCAATTCAAAATACAAAGACCTGATAGAACAAAAAAGAACCTTATAACCTTTTTAAAGAACTTTTTTTATAGAATTTTCAAAATTAAACTTAATTCTTATTTTTAAAGATAAAATTTGTGAACAATCTGTAATTTTGTAATGTTTACTTAAATTTGGTAATTTTTTAGAAATTTTGGTGAATTGATTGCAATAAGCCAGACTTAAATCAGGACTCCCAGATTCTAGTATTTAACAAGTGATAAAATAAAAAAAAATTCAAATTTTTAAAGGTTCATAATTCTATATTTAGATTTAACAAATTTTTTTACTATTTAAAAAAAATTAAACATTCTTTAAAATTAATTTTCTTATCATATGTTCTCTTATTTTTTTTAAATTATCTTTTTCAAACAGCACAGTCATTTTCCAAAATTATTTACTATTTTTTTGGATAAATTAAAATATTTAAATGGCAACTTAAAAATTCAATTACCTTGATACATGACGGCAGTCTAGGGTATGTTCCTAGAGTGAGAACGTCAACTGAAGATAAAATGGAAAAACTGGGCAAACGAGCATTGACAAGTTTTACATTTGCCAAGTGATACAAATAGTCTGCTGTGTTGACAAAAATGAAAGATTGTTGGTCCAAAAATGACAAAATATTCTGTGATTAAAAAATAAATTAAAAATGGCATAAAATTTTATTTTCCAAAACTTACCGATACGTTTATATGAGCCGTCTTAATGAACTTAACCAACGCGTATATTCTCATAAACAGTTGTCGAGTCCTGCAAGCATAGGCTAAAATCTTTATCTTTTTCTCAGTGTTGGACATGTGCGGAAACGTTTCCATCATTATCATCAATTGATGATAAGTACGCTGAATTGCAGTCTGCAGAATAGAAGCCAATGATTCATATTGCTCCTGATTTGGATTAAAAAAAGGACTTGCAACTGCACCAGCATCGGTTTCAAAACTTGTCATTTCTAAACAAAAAAATTATCTCTTGCCATTAAATAAATATAAAACTATGACCATAGGTTTTCAACAACCAAGGCATATAATTTTTTGAATAAAATAAAATTTAAATTTTTTATTCTTCGAAATTTAATTTTAAAATTAAAATTTATAGTTTAACTCTATTACATTTGGGAATCGTATTTTTTTAATTAAAAAAAATTAAATTAAATTTATTTCGCTTAGACATTTAATATTTTTATTTTAAAAAAAAATTAAATTAAATTTATTTCGCCTAGACATTTAATATTTTGTATTTAAAAAAATATTAAATTAAATTTATTTCTCTTAGACATTTAATATTTTGTATTTAAGAAAAAAATAAATTAAATTTATTTCTCTTAGACATTTAATATTTTGTATATAAAAAAATTAATTAAATTTATTTCGCTTAGACATTTAATATTTTGTATTTAAAAAAAAAATTAAATTTAAATTTATTTCGCTTAGACATTTAATATTTTGTATTTAAAAAAAAAATTAAATTAAATTTATTTCGCTTAGTCATTAAATTTTTTTATAATTAAAATTTGTTAATTAAGTCTATTAAAGTTTGGCGTCTAATTTTTTTAATTAAAAAAAAGATGTTTAAGTTTATTACAACTTAATCAATTTTTAAGATTAATAAAATTGTACCACATTTTATTTTAATTATACAAGCAAAAAAAAATAGATAAAACGAAAATAACATTTGTCTTTATATACAATTACTTAGATGGCTAGAGTATAGTATTTAAAACTGTTGATCATCCAGAAAGGTCTCGTGCCACAAAAGCGGCCTCGTCATAAGTCTCAGCCTTGACAATGCGTCCGGCAAAATAGCGCCCATTCAAGGCGACAACTGCACCTTCTGCTGATCTTGCATTGCTGAACTCGACAAATATTTTGACTAGAATTTCGGCATCTTCATCCTCAGTCTGTTTTTCTTGGTAAATGACCACTCGCTCCACTTCGCCATACTTTTCACATTCCTCAGTTATTTCAACTTCAAGCTCTTCGTCCACGTCCTCAGGACCGACCATGTTTCTTAGAATAACTATCCTAGAATCAGCCCTGCGCTTCATTAACTTCTGCATCAAAAGCATTCGTTGCTCCTTGCCCTTGACCATTAGCTCACTTTGCTGTTCCAGAGTGGTTATGGCATCATCAGTTGTACTTGACAATCCAAGCAGCTTGCGTTGATTAACAGTAAGTTCAATGTTTCCCAAAGGAGCTTCTACCTGAGACGGAGAGGCCGGGCTTGCAGGCGACACTTTCGGGCCTTTGACTTGCTCCTGAACAGGAGTCATAGGACTTGAGACTTTTTCTGTGGACAAAGAGTTTTGTACACTCGATGCTTGAAGGTTGTTCGATGAGGTTTTGGAGGAAAGAAAACTTGATGGAGCAGAATTTACTTAAAAAATAAAATAAATTTTTTGTTAATAATTTTTAATGAATTTACAAAGATTGGCAGCGCTTGAATTGCAAACACCCTTGGAATGTGATTAATTTGGAAATTTTTCAGATTAAAAGTTAGACTTATTTACCATGTCTTGCATTTGGGCGGCTAAATTGGCTGTGACTTCTGCGCTAGCTGATAGCTGGGCCGGAGTTGGATTAGCTTGGCTTGAGACAATATCGGGAGGTGTGATGGCTTTGCCAACTCTTAGCAAATTTCCTCCCAAGTCAAATTGATTCATGGATGAAATGGCGTCCAGTGCTGATTGAAGATTATCGAATTCAATAAATCCATAACCCCTAATTTGCTCAAAATTAAATTTAATTTCAATTTTTTTTTCTTTAATTGAAATTTTTTTTTGTTTGGAAGAATTTCAAAAAATAAATTCATGTAATTTAAGCCTTAACTTTAAGTTATTTTAATTTAGAATATTGAGAATTTAAATGTCTTTTAAAATTAACATCCTTATTGTTTTTATTTAGTTAGTTTTTGATTGACAATTTTGATCTAAATTTAAATTTTTTTTTCTATTTTTTTGATTATAAGTTGAAGAAAGCTAGAGTTAGTGTATCTTGTCAAAAAGAATAGCAAGAATAATTAACAACTGGTAAAAAAGAAAAATTGGTGTTCACCAAATTTACCTGAACTTTATGCCCATTTAAAAATAAAAAATATTTGATTGAGAGGTTAAATCTGATTTTTTTAGTAAATTAAAATTTATATTTATTAAAAAAAATTAATTATTTAATTTTTTGTTTTCCAATGAAAAATAACCCTAATTTCAATTGTATTATGCTTTTTTCAAATTTAATTTTTTATCTGATGGAAGCTTAGCTCGAAAAACAAATAAATAATAATAATTCACTTAAATCATTTTCGAACAATATTTTAACACTAAAAAAATTTACTTTATTTCAGATTTAAAAGATTATTTAATTTCTCATTTGAAATTATTAATTGGTAAATTTTCAAATTCAAATTTTAAATATAAAATGTAAATAACTTTTTTTTTCATCCAAAATAAATTTTAATTATTTAAAATACTAGATCTGTTTAAAAAAAAAACTTTTTTAATTAAAAGGCCCTTTTTGGCATAAGAATAATTTCTTAAATTAAAATTTTTTACAAATTCTAAAATCCTTGATTTGCAAAGTGGACCCGATTGTATTTTAGTTGAAAGAATAGACACTCAAGAAATTGCTCTAGAGTTAGATAAAGAGTTGGATAAAGATAAAGATCAAAAAGATGCCGAGTAAAATGGAATTTAAAAGGCAGTTTCAAAAATTATGATGAGGCTATTGAGAGCTAAAATAAAAAATTTAAATCAAAATATTTTTTTTTACATTATTTACCCATTTAGAATACAAAATATTTTTATTAAAAAAAAATTCTCACGAAAAAGGAAAAAAATAGAATATAGAAATGTTTTGATAAATTTATATTGTATTCGAGGATACTTAATGTATTCGGAGTTGATTAAAAGATATGTTAGGACAAGACTGAGTCATTCTGTTCCATTGGTTGCCAGACTGGATGAATAGGAAAAGCAGGCTTTGAATCAAGATACATCGATCACAAGACTCATTTGTATAAGTGTTACCTTACAATTTCTTCTTTCTATGTGAATACTTCAATATTCAAAACTTAAACATGTAGCACCTCTCACTGCTAAAATTTACTTTTATTTATTATGATTTTATTTTTGCCATTTTTTTCTTTAAGTTATTTTATTTTTAAACTTTTTGATCTTTATTTTTTATCTGGGTTCAGCGGTATTGTGAATTTCGAATACAAATTGAACAAAAATTCTTATTTTTTGATAAATTAAAATTAAAGTTAATAAAAAATATTAGAAAAAATACTGCAACATAGTGCAGCATGCTTTGTTGCACTTTTTTGGCCTAAAACAAAATTTTTGTTTTCATTTTTTTAGTAAATCAAATCAAACAATCTATTTAAATCTTATTGATTCTTTATTTTTTGTCTTTTTTTACATGAGAAAAATTTTTTTAAGTAAAAGAGGTGCAAAAAAGTACGTTGCACTATGTTGCAGTATTTTTTCTAATATTTTTTATTAACTTTAATTTTAATTTACCAAAAAATAAGAATTTTTGTTCAATTTGTATTTGAATTTCACAATATCGGTTCAGCTAGGTAAAGTTAAACAAAAAAATTAATTAAAATTTCAAAAAAAAATTAAAAATTTTGCTTTAATCTAATTAAATTAATTTAATGATTTTAAACAAAGCGTCATTAATTAAAAAATATCATTAATTAAAAAAAATTATAAATTATTATTAATTAAGAAATAAATTATACAAATAATTTTTTTCAATACAAAAAATTAATTAATTTTTTCTTTACTAATTTTTTTTACTTGTTTTTTTGTTAGCTTAATCCTCATATATTTAGTAAATGGATGTCGCATGCTTCAGCTGGAAACCGATGGAACAATTCATGACTATATGACTTTTCACTCTTTGAAAAATGATGAAAATTTTTTCTTACATTTAAATTTTTCAAGATACAATTAATTAAACTCATCCCGGTTAATTATTCTTATTGAGAATTAATCGTTTTAACTAACTAATCAGTTAACCTTTAATCCTTTTAAGTTCTATGTAATATTAATAGCTAACACTTTTAGATGATGATTAATACATTTAATTGACAATTTTTTATTAGATTTTTATCCAAATAAATGAAAGCCAAAATAAAATTGACATTGAATAAAATTGTATTAATTTATAAAAAATCAAGTCAATCAAATATTTAAACATGTCTAACCTCTAGCTATTTCAACATATCGCTTTTAATTTTCTTTTTATTACTTAGACTTATTTTCCTTTTATTTCTTTTTTTTTATCTTATTTAACTTTATTTTGTTTTATTTTTTTTTATATATATTTTTATTCTGAAGGAGCATTAGCTCTGTACAGATAAACAAATAAATAAATAAATAGACAATGACTTGACTTGGCTAAATATTAATTGATAAAAAATTTTTGAAAAAATGTCAAAATGTTAAAATATTAAAGAATTTTAAAATAAATTAACGGCAGCAGAAAAAAAAATGGCACAAAAGTTAAGTTTAATTTTCTATAAAAGTGGACAAGACCTTTCCCAATTTTTTTCAAAATTTAAAATCAGAGTGATTCTAGCTTTAAAATAAAAAAAATTATTTCAAAAAGTTGAATTTTCGATAAGTTGTTAGTAAAAAATGTACGAAACCATCTAAAAAGATTTGTACAACTTTGTAAAAAGTAACCAAAATTTGCCAAAAGCTGAAGTTGTTAGGCCATTCACTGGTCTTGGATACAGAAAACGTTCTGTTTATCGTTGGCTAGATATTATAGAAAAAGATAAAACTTTCAAGAGAAAAAAAAGGAAGTGGTAGACCTGCTAAAATAGCGACGAAACTTATGGTGGCCAAACTTAGAGCCTATTTCAATCATAAATCGGGTCGTTCGCAAAGAAAGATGGCTAGAAAATTTTATTGCCACTATACCTATATCGGAAAGATTTTATCAGGATGGCAATTATGTATTTTGGCCTGACTTAGCATCATCTCATTATGCCAATATGTTACAGAATTATATGTTAGATAAAAATATAAGGTATGTTGCTAAAGAAGTGAATCCAGCAAACGTACCAAAAGCACGACCAATTGAAGATTTTTGGGGAAATTTGAAAGCTAAAGTTTATGAGGGTGATTGGAAGGCAAAAAATCTTAGGCAACTCGAAAACAAAATTTGCGCTTGCCTGAGCAATATCGACCCAAAGGTTGTACAAGACCATGTCAAGAGTGTTCGCTCTAGGTTCGATATCATACGTCGTCATGGAGTTCAATAACTTAAGTGATATTATTTTTTCAAAATAGGAGGGTTCAGTTATAATTTAAAAAAAAATTTAAAGTCTTAGTTAAATAAAAAAATTTTTATGATAAAATTTGTGCCATTTTTTATTCTACACCCGTTATTTTAACAAATAAAATTTTAACTTTAACTTTTGCACATTTTTTATTAAATTTTCGACTTTTGATCAACTTTGACTTGACTTGAGACTTGTGACTTAAAAACATCTCTGTTTATCTATCTAAAAATAGCCCTTGGTACTCGAATCAAAAAATGGTACAAAAAATTTAACTCTTTTTCAATAAGCTTTTTGTGGGCTTTTTTTCTTCTAAAATTCTAAATCAGGCATGCCATCAAAAAACTTCACTTACTTGTGCTTTCCAGTTTGTATATCCCTGACCAAATTGCAGTATCTAATAGTTCCAAATGCTTCAAAGACACTCTGCACGTCTTGCTCGCTCAACTCAGGATGAATAGAGGCCACATAGATTCTGTGATGGTGCTTGGAGTCTTCGGTCATTTGATCAATGATAGGCTGAGCCTGTGGCATGTTGCTGGGCCGGCCGACTTTGATATTGCGGCCGCCCAGCAGAGCGCCGTTCATTTGCTCATAAGCGAGCTGTGCGGCCTCGGGAGTCTCGAACTCAATGAAAGCAAATCCCTTGTGTTTATTAGTGGCCGCATCCCATGACATGGTAATGGCCCTGATCGGACCAAACGCTCCAAATGAATTTTTCACCTGCTCCTCATTTACCTCATAGAATATGCTGCCTATGTAGATGCGACACATTAGCAGCAGAGCCTGTTGTCTCTTCAACAAGTCCATTTGTTGCCTTTGCTGCTGTTGTTGCTGTTTGGCGAGAGCCGAGCGCACACTCTGGTCCATTGCATACTTTCTGGCCTTTTTCACCGACTCTTCCAAGTCCGATGACCTTATCTTGAGCAGCTTTTCATTGGCATCGCGTTTGGCACCCGGTCCTAGCAGCAAGTGGCCCGATTGCTCGAGTTCTCTTGGCATTGGTGAGTGAGCTCTCTGGGCACGCAGGTCCCGCGATGATATCTTTGGTATTTCAACTCTGAAAGTTCTCTTGCCATTAGCTACCTGATCGTCTGTTTTTCCACTTGGCTGATTTGTTGATTTTAGGTTTTGGTTGTCTGTGTTCAAAGTCTACAAGAGAAGAAAATTAAATGGTTGGTTTTTTCTGGTCAGGGTTAAGACCATAAGCACGTACTACTAAGGCTGCCATTTGTTCAAAAAGAGACTAGTTATTATTTCTAAAAATGCTTCCTGGATATTAGTAAAAGTGGTAACAGAGAGATTAGTTGTGTAAGTTTTAAATGCTTTGGTGTTTTTTTTATTTTATTTTATTTTTTTTAATTTTAAAATGAAAAACTCAATTACGTGCATTTCGAGAGTTTTTTGGCATCACAATTATCCTAACATTTTGTCTCCTAAAAAAAATACAATCAGAAGAATTGCAGTCGATTTTTGTCCCGGTAGTGATCATGGTTTCATTTTTGGACCTTTTTTAAGATGCCTATTTTATCTTGAAAGATCATTTGATGTTTCATCAGGACTCCATATTTTGACAGTTTTTACCAGATTTAGACCAAGAACATTGTTAAGGATCTTATCACCAACATAAATTAACCAAAACGTCTAGATTCATTGAAGATCTTGTGAAAAATTTTTCTTAATAAATTTTTTTCAAGCAATTTTTTTAAATCAAAAATTTGGTCTATAATAAAATTTTAAAATTGCTCTGAGACAATAATTTGTGGACATCGCAAGGACTAAGACACGGATTTTTTGGATGGTTTAAAAAAAAGATTTACATTTTACATTATTGAAAATTAAGGAAATTTATTTATAATAAATAAATTATTTTTTTATTAAATGATAAAATTTTTTGTTTGAATAAAAGGTCCGGAATGGGCTAAATTACGTAATATTTTATTATTTTTAGTAAGCTTACGTAATCTTACGTGAATATTTGTGGGTAAGGATATGTAATTTCCGTAAAATTACCTAAGCTTACATTTAAAGATGTAACTTTTAGTTAGATCGTTCCTGAATGCTTATGGCCAAAAAAATAAGGATTTTGGTAAGAAAAATGTAAAATTGGCTTCTTTTCCAAAATATTTAATTAATTTTATTATGAAAAATTTAAAAAATTCAATATTCCTCACCGTTTCTCACTAAATTTTACGTAAAATTACACAATTTTTGATAAAATTATTAAAACTGGTAAAGCTTTTTTTAATTACCGATGGTTCTGTGATTAAGAAAAGATCATTTTTAAATTATTTTACCTACCACCACCGTTTTTTACTACAATATCCATTACCTTTAAATAAATATTGGTGGTAAAATAATTTAAACTGATCTTTTCATTTTTAAATTATTCGATGATTTATATTTTCATTACAAAATTTTTCCAAATTTTACCAAAAATTGTGTAATTTTACGTAAAATTTAGTGAGTAACGGTGAGGAATATTGAAATTTATTTTTAATTTTTCATAATAAAATTATATAAATATTTTGGAAAAGAAGCCAATTTTACAATTTTACTAAAAGTTACATTTTTAAATGTAAGCTTACGTAATTTTACGTAAAATTACATATCCTTACCGACAAATATTCACGTAAGATTACGTAAGCTTACATTAAAGAATGAAACTTTTTTTCAAATATATAGTCAATTAAAATCAAATATATAGATAATGTTTTTAAAGATAATTTTATTTTAAATATAATTAATTTAAATGTTTATGTTTTTATTCCAAATGGACCTTTAATCCACGTTAACTTTATTTTTTAAAACTAAAAATTTTCAAGTTTCTTTGGCTGCAAAATGATATCTTTTTTGATTTTTATTTATTTACAAGAAAATTTTAAGTGGGATACTTTTTTCTTAAGAAATAGGAAATACTATTATTTATAAAAATAAATTAAAAATTAAAATACAAATTTCCAGGTTTGTAGTTTTTATATATCTCTTTATTGTTAGCTCATTTTAAAGCAAGGTAGTACAGATATTATTCACCAATGTATGTTGGGTCGAAATTCTAGTTCAACCATTCATTTCTTTAAATTTTGCTTAAATTTTTATCTCTTAGAAATAATATAACTTTTGATGGCTAGAACAGATTCCAAAGCTCTAAAAGTTGTTTAATAATTTATTGCAATAATATAATATTAATATAATGTAATTTAATATAATGTCTTTAAAAAGATTGTGTTCGTTTCTTATATATAGCATTGACATCTGTATCTCATTAGAGATGATGGATCTTCTAGAATAGAATTCCATTCTGATTTTAGAAGTTTTGCGAGGCGTGCTAACTAATAATATAGTCCCGTATTCTATATATATGATTTGAACACGAGTTGATCATCAAGTAAGTGAGTGCTTAAGTGTGGGTAACAAATTTGCCTAAATTATCGCTTTTTTACAAAAATTTTGGCAAACAAAAATAAAACTACGCATTTTTGCCTTAAGATACTTTTTTAAATTTTATTTTTATTTTGATAATTTGAAATTTTTCAAAAGATTCAAAAAGATTCAAAAAGAAACGAAGGAATCTGTAAATTATGGTAAAAAATAATAAAATAACGACAACAAATGCAAATTTTAGAATTTCATTTGATTTTTTTCCAATCATTTTTATCAATCAATCTTTTAAAAAATTTTAGGCTTTTGAACCGAAAATTAATAGTGTTAATATTGGTATAGATTGGATTACGCGATGCGAGTATTATGAAAAGTTTTGATACAATTGAGATCTGAAGCCAGTTTAATTTGCATTAATTTTAAAATAATTATTATTAATATTATTATTTATTTCAATGAACGCCTTTTAGACGATGTTAAGAAAAAAATGAAATAAACAGGTTTAAAGAAATTAAAAGACTTAATATTACCTATACTGTTAAAATACTTAGTATCTCGAACAAAAAAAAACGTAAATTACTTAGTTTACGTATAAAATATTTTTTTCTTGAACAAAATTCTTATAAAAATAAAAGACGTAACAATTACTTAAAATATTGTTTATTTTATTTAATTATCTTGTACAAAAAAAATCAAAAAGAGAAAAAATACAAAACAAAAATTACTTAATTTGTAACAAAAATTACTTAATTTTTAACAAAAATTACTTAATTTGTAACAAAAATTACTTAGTTTCTAACCTAAATTACTTTGTGTTTACAAAAAATATATTTTATTGCTTGACTAAACAAGGCCTAGCTTTTTCTTTTCTACCTGATTTCACTTTTGGTTCAATAGAAATTTTAATATATTTTGTAGGTATATCCAATTTTCCTAAATTAACTGCAAGGCTTAATAAATGAAAACAATGGTAGTTTTTATAAAAAATAGAGCAGCTACATTGCATTTATTTTGAAGATCAATTATTTTCCAACTAGAGTTATACATTCTAAAAATAAGTTAAACGGTAAATTAAGTAATTTGTACGGATTTGACAGAAAAAATACAGGAAAAAAATAATTAGCAAATTTTTTTAGTATTATGTGTGTTTTATTTAGTATAAAAAAAAAATATTTATTTATTTATTTCAGTTAACGCCTAGAAGGCGATGTAAAAAAAAAAATATTTAAAAAAAAAAAAAAAGAATATGTATAAGACAATTTTAAGTATTATCCAAAAAACTAAAAAAAATAACAATAATTTTAATGCTAATTTTTCTTTTCTATTTTAATTTTACTAATTTTTCTTCATTTTCTTCTCTTTTTTTTTCTTTTTTATTGAATTATCCTCGAACGATTAAAAAAAATATTACTGCACAACTAATTCAACTTTTATTTTGTACATAATTAAAATATTTTATGCAATATTCTAAGTATTTTAACAGTATGGGTAATGAACGTCCAAATTAAAGACAAATGTTTGAATCCATTCTAAATAAATTTTGTAAAAAAATGTTAATTAAATTTTTTTTTCTAGTTTAGTTTAATATTATCAAAATAATGTTGGCAAATTTTATTTTAATTTTTTGATTTGATTTGATTATTTGATTTTTTTTCTATTTTATCAGCGGAATATTAATTGAAATAAAAATTAAAAAAATTGATACCTCTTTATTTGTTTTGATACCAAAAAAATACATACAAAAAATTAAAGTTTATTAAGAGCCTTTATAGAAATTTTTTAAGAGAAATTTAGTTCGATTAGCACAAAATTTCAATAAAATGCGTCAAATTTTTTATTTTTTCCCTTGATATTAAATAAATTCCCCAATTATTAAAATCATGCATAAAAAAATCAATTAGCACTAAATTAAATAGAAATCCAATATTTTAAACTTATTTACACTTTTTTTATTTAAAAATGATAACTCGTTTTAGAAAAAGTACCTAAATTATTGGAAGAGAGTGTTTGTTTTGAAAAAGATAACATTCTATCGAAAGTTTTATGCTGAAAATCATATAAGCCATATTTTTCTAGAAAGTTGTTAATGTCATTGAAGTTTTAGCTTCAAATTTAAATTTAAATAATTTAAAAATCGAAAAATGATAATTTTTAGCAAGTTTGATTATTGTATCTTTCGATAAATAACATACAAGAGTAAATTATCGCAATTTGTCAATTAATAATTTGTATAAGTAAATTTATAAATCGTGCATATTTATAATTTGGATAGAACATATATAGCATTGACATCTGTATCTCGTTAGAGATGATGGATCTTTTAGAATAGAATTCCATTCTTCTTAAGTAAGTTTTGAAAAATTAAGAATATAAAATTGAGAAAAAGAAGATAATTTAACATTGAACCATTGATTAAGAGGGTTTAGATTTTACATTCCCTAGACGAAGCATTTGTGATGCATTGTTAAAATAATTAAATAGAAGACCTGTGAAATTATTGTATTAAAACATAAATTAATTAATTTTGAGCATTTACGTAAATTGTTGTAAAAACAAAAATGTCCAAATAACTTGAGAGCTTTGGCGTCTTTTTTATTTTTTTAGTGGTTTAGGAACTTGATTTTTTTTAAATTAATTTTTAGTCAATTTTTTTATAATTTACAAAGATCTTAATCATAAAATAGATCAAAACGAATCCATTAAATTTTCATTTTATAATTAAAAATTATTTAATTAACTCACTCAAAAGACGCCAAAGCTTTCAAATTATTTTGACATTTTTGCTTCTACAACAACTTGCGTAAATGTTAAAAATTATCTTAATTTAACTTAAAATTTGGTAATCTTTTGATTTTTTACTTTTGTAAATTTACTATTCAGATTTTTCTCTTCAGACATTTAAAAGTTTATTATTAATAGTTATTTTTTATCTGTTTTGAGATAATTCTACTTAAGATTAAAAGATTTTAGTCTTAAAATCTGTTAAAGTTTTAATCTTTAACTTTTGTAAATTTACGTAAATTTAATTTATATTAATTTTTGGAAAAAACAAAAAGCGGAACTTAACTTTATATTGATTAGAAAATTTAGGTAATTTTTCTTAAACTAGTTACCATTTTTTAATATAAAGTGCTATTTTTTAAAAAAAGTTAAAAAATATTGGATTTCTATTCAATCTAGTGTTAATTAATTTTTTTATGTATAATTTTAATAATTGGGGAATTTATTTAATATTTAAGGAAATAAATAAAAAATTTGGAATATTTTATTTAAAATTTTGGGGAATAGATTTTTACGGTCCATTTTTTTTCTAGAATTTCTTAAAAAAAAAATTTACCAAGAATAATAAAGTTACGATTGGGACTGATAAATTCACGCGCTGTTTTTTGAAAGTATGCCAGGTTGGTGTGAATTACTTCACAGAAAGTTTCATACAATTTAGAGTACTAAAACTTTTTAAATTTCAAAAAATAAATTAAAAAATCTATGTAATTAAATTTTAATTTTTAGTTCTTTAAAATGCCTATCGGTGAAAGAATTTTATTAACTTAGAATAAATAAATAAATATATAGAATATACAGTACATAAAGGAAAGTCGCAGAATCGGTAAAATTACATTATTTTACGTAATTTTACATTAAATTATGTAAGATTACATAATCTTACATCATATGTAGTAGGTAAGAAAATGTAAGTTTACATAAAATGATGTAAAATTACGTAAAATTACATTAGATTCTGTAATAATGCTGTAAAACGCTTACGGCCAAAAAAAAGGCCATTTTTGAGAAAAAAACAGAAATTTTAAATTTTTTTCAAAAAACAGCATTAATTTTTTGAAAATAAAAATCTTACAAAATATTACCTTTTCTTACATTTTCTTTTGTAATTTTACACAATATATTATTTTTACAAATTTTAATATCCGAAGTTAATATAATGTCTTGTTACTATGAAAAAATGGAACTTTTTTTATTAACTTACATTTAATAACAAAATATTACCAAAAATGTTATATTCTTACATTATATTGTGTAAAATTACAAAAGAAAATGTAAGAAAAGGTAATATTTTGTAAGATTTTTATTTTCAAAAAATTAATGTTGTTTTTTGAAAAAAATTTAAAATTTCTGTTTTTTTCTCAAAAATTGCCTTTTTTATGTAATCTTACATAATTTAATGTAAAATTACGTAAAATAATGTAATTTTACCGATTCTGCGACTTTCCTTTATGTACTGTATCTCAAAAATAAAAAAGAACACATATTATTTTTAAATGTTTGATCAATCTGGCAACCCGATTGCGTCAAATCTTTAAACAGATTTCATTTTTATTAACCTGTTCTGTTATTTTAGAAATGATTTATTTATAAAATAACGAAGGAAAAAACTGGATCTTAAATATAAATATTTTTTTCAAAAAATATTTGCTCATAAAAAATTTTTCATTTTATGGAGCTTTTTTTAGCATCAAATTATATAATTAATCTCCTGAAAACAAAATTTTACAAAATAACAACAGAAATCATCAATTAAAGCAAAAATTTTTTAAAAATTTAATTTTCTATTTAACATAGATAAGACTGACTGACTGACTTACAATTCATTTATTAAAATTCATAACAAAAATATTTAATTTTTAAAAAATTGAAAAACAAAAATTTTTGGTGATTAAAAAGTTATTTGAAAAAATTAAAAAAATTAAAAGATAATAGTTAAAAAATTTATATATCGCTTCAAAATTTAATAAAAATTATCTTTGTTAGTCTTAAAATGAAGTATTCAGCAAACCTTTACAAAATTTTTCTATTAGGCTTGCTCTTAAGTCAATTTGCATTATTTTTTTTATTTTGAATTAAATTATTATAAAACAAACATTTAAAAGAAAGAAATAATTCTCTCTTATTTTTACCATTTATATTGATTCGTTTACTTCTTTTATAACAACTTTTTTATTTAAATAATTTCAATAAATTATAACTAATATCAAAACTCTTTGCTAATACTGTGGTTTTCAAAATAAAATCAAGTTCAACTAATTAACTTCTCAAAGAAAAATTGTTCGAATATTTAAATATGAAATGATTCAATTCAATTAATCTTTAATTTCCACGTATTTTAATCGACAAAACTTAATTTAACTAAAATTTATGCCAAAATTTTTTAAATAAATTTGTACCTTTATTTTTTAATATACGACGGATTTTTTTAATATTTATACTTTTAAATTTTTGCATAGATTTACGTAAAATTAGTCAATTTTTTTTTTTATTAAAATGAATTAATTTTTTTTAATTTTTTAAAATTTAAACGTGTGAATCGTTTGATGAGTCTTAATAAATCAATTTTATTAAGATTATTTTATTAAGACAAATTAATTTATACAGAAAAAAAAAAAACAAAAAAAAAATATTATTTAATTACATTACAAAAATGCAAGCGAGGTTACCGAAAGCAATCTTGCCATGTGCCATAGAGTGATATCTTCTTTTATCACTATCGGTTCCTGTTGTAGTTATTATTGATATTATTCTATTAATTATTTAGAAAAATTATTGTATCTACAACTTTTTAATTAGTCAATGTAAATTTTATAATTAGTCAAATTTAATTTTCAATCTTAAATTTTCAAACACTTCTAATTTATATTATTTTAATTTTTGTTTATATATTAAATAACAAACATTAACAAGGGGGCTGAAAAGAAGGCTTTTGCCGTTCGGGTAAGTCCCGGGAAATTCCCAAATTTATTTTTCAAATAACAAATAAATACAAATTTTTAAATAAAGGTATGAATTTTTTTTAGTCTAATAAATAAAAAAAGCAACATGTTACTTAAAGCCACGGTAACTCGATCAACATAGAATTTTGAAATTGGATACCTTTATTTTATTAGTATAAATTGCTATCATATGACTCCATAAAGAAAAACTTTCTTTTTGAAAAAATTGAGTCTTCTAAAATAATCATTTAGAATATTTTTAAATTAATGTTTTTTTGGAAAATCTGATAATTATTTTTAATTTTTTTTTAAATTAAGTTTATGAATGCACAAAGCTAGAATATATTTGCAGTCAGAAAATAAATTTGCAAAACGTTTGGTAATTAATTCAGCCATGAAAATTGCACCGTGTTGTATTCACACAACCAATTTTCAACTAAAAAATAGTTTTTTTGCGCTGAATTTCACCAAATCTGGTCTTTTAAAATTATAATTTTTTAAATAGAATCAATTTAAATATTTTTTTCTAATTCTTGAAATTAAAATAATATTTATGAAAATAGAAAAATGAAAAAAAAATTTGAGCAAATTTCAATTCAGACTATAAAGAATTCATTGTGGACTTTTTGTACATTGTTTTGAATACCGTTTTCTCGGTATATTTTATTTTTAACGTAGTGATTATATTCATATTTTGCTTAAATTAATTGCCGAGTTTTTCAGTTGTGATTGGAGCTGGTTTTGTTTTTTGTCACGTTTTTCAAATCCAAAAAAATCTCGTGGCAACAAAGAATATTTTTTGTTTTAATTTTTTTAAATTTTAATTACTTTGGCCGAAATAAGTGCTCAAAGTTAGGTTAAAAAAAAATAATATTTTATTTAGAAAAAATTTATTCAGTGAATCTGGTATTGAGAACAACTTTAACTGTCTCTAATCCGAAAGAGCTAATATATATAAAAGATAAATGAATGGTAAAATGGTGTATATGTTTTTGTTTTTATTTTTTTAAAGGTATCAATAAGTTATTTTTAAATCAGGCTATGGGATAACATGAGCATCGAATGAAAATTTAACAGGTATTTTCGAAAGAAAAAAATGCTTATTTTTAAAGATGGAAATCCAACTTCCTAAAATATTTTTAATCGATTTTAAAACATAAATAAAAATATTTTTTCTGGATTTATTTATTTAAAGCGTCAGCTAAAATGAATCAATGGGAGTTAAAAAAAAAAAAGATTTAAGAGCTTTTCCGAGAGTTTTTCTTATTTTAAAAGTAAGAGTTTATTTTTGCTAATTGTTTGTTCTATTCTTCAAGGAAATTATACTTTATTAAACTAATATAAATGTATTATTCAAAAAATTAATTCTGATTTCAAAATAATTAATGAAATTAAAAAATTTCATCGAGTTTTTAGTTTAAATTTGAACTTTTAAGGTTACACTCAAAACCAGATTTGAGTAAAAATATTCAAGTTTTAAAGCTAAGTCTTACTTTTAATTGGAATTGGATGAATTGAATACAAACGAGAGAACAAAAGCTGATTATCAATTCCGTTATAGTAGAAAAAAAAGGCTTTTTTGGGGCTGCATTTCTTTTTAAAAGGCTTTTTTCCACTTTGTACAAATACAGAATGTGCTTTGAGCAGTTATTTTAATCAAAATTTTAGAAAGGTAAAAAAAATTTTTGAACTCTTAATGGATTTATTTAAAAATTTATTGAGCTAAAAATAAATTCTTTTTTATAGACAGTTGTGATTATTAATTAGTTTTTATTTGTTTCGATTAGCTACATGGCATTAATAATCTTTTCGATTAAAAACACTCAGTTGTTAATCGATGCTGAATTTTGTACCAATAATTTCCCACGCGAGTTTTGTAAATTTACAGACACAATTTATGTTTTTTGCTGTTTTAATATTTTTCAGCCTTAAATTGAAAAAATAAAAAATCTTCTTAAGGTAGAAAAATAAAGTAAAATTAAATGCCATTTCATTTTATCGCTTCAAAAGATAAATTCTTTTTTTTTCAGAAAGATTGTTCTGTTTTTTTTAAAGTGTTTGTTGCTTTAATTCTAATCTTGTTATTAAATTTAGCAAAATTTTTTAATATTTAGATTTTTGAAATCGATTTTTATGAAGGCTAAAACAAAATTGTGTTTCCAAATGGTGATTCAACTTTTTGGACAACACAAAATTTTTATTAAAACAAAATTAAAATTAAGTAGAAAAAACGGGACTCATATAATTTCTATTTGAATGAAAAAAATATTTAACAATTAATTTTCTTGTAAAGAAGTAAATTTTCATTAAAAATCAAAATGTGAAAAATCTGTCTGAAATACGTTTTTTAATTTGGCTTGAGTTTATTTTGATGAGAAAACTTTGTACCATATTGATGCTTTTTTTAATTAAATATACAAGTTCATTAAATTTAAATAGATTTTATTTGAACTTTTGGTCAGTTTTTTCTTTAAAGAAAGGATATCTTTTAAATTTCAGACTAATCAGAAAAGTTCCAAATCATTAAATGTAAGCCAGCTAAGAAAATATGTGACTAAATTTTACCAATTTTAGGTAAAAAATACTAATTTGACAGAAAAAAAATAGGTTCGCTTCATTCGTAAAAAATCTTTTTTATTAATTTTTTTAAAGCATAAATTAAATGAAGAGCACAAATAATATTTTACCACAAAACCAGTAAAAATCTCCACTAATTCAGTAAAAAAAAAAACAAAATCAAAAAACAATTAACTAATTCAGATTTTATTATTTATTTCAGAAAAATATCACAAACAGTAAAAATATATATCAAAAAAGCAAGAAATAGCACTAATTCAATTAAATCATAACTTTATTTTAATTTTGTTCACTAATTAAGTAAAATCTTATTACATAAAAAAAATACACAAATTAACTACTTTTTTTGTACACCCATCTGAACAATAAAAACCCCTTTTTTTTAACATTTCCGCGTTACACTTCTCACAAATTTTCTACCTCTTCGTTTAGTGTATCGTCAACTGGATCAAGCAATACACTCTCTTTTGATTTTGCCTCAGAAGACATTCAGATTTTATTCAAAATTTATTTACAATTATATTTAAGAAATTAAATTATTTGTAAAAAAAAAAGAAGAAAATTAATTTTTAACATTATCGCTATATTTGATATTTTTAATTTTTTGAAAAATATTGAAAAGTAATTAATTTGTCAATTGAGTACTGTTTTTGTTATATTTTTATCTAATTAGTGAAATTATAAATGAATTATTGACATTTTCGCTGTATTAGATATTTTTTAACAATTTTGTGAAAAAAAACTGAATCAGTTATTGTTTAATGTGATTTATTTACTGAATTTGTGATATTTTTTTTTAATTTGTGGTGAGGTTTACTGACGTCCTTAAATGAATTCAAAAATTATTTAAGGCTAACATTTTAACATGTTTCCAGTAAAAATTACCGATTATGAAACTTTTAGAAAGATTTGAAAATTTGGGAAAATGTTAATTTCATAGAATGCTAATATAGAAAGAAAAGTTCAATTTCATAGAAAACACGCTTTATTAAATTCATTAAATAGAAAAAATATATAGAAAAAATAAAAGTGCTAATTGACAACGAGTTAATTAATACTCTAATTTTTCAGCGCATGAATTAATTTATCAAAAAATAATTGAAAATTTTTTCTTTCATACAACTTGTATAATTCTACAATTGCACTACCTCTATCCATTTCTCGCTGAAAACGACTTCGATAGAGAGGAACTCATAGTTCTCAATATTCAAAATTGAAAATAAAGTAAAAAAAAATTATTTTTAAGTTAGATTATGTGATTATTAAGCAAAATTTGATAGATTAAACTTTGAAAATTTTCTAGATAAATTTTCAATGAAAAGAACATTTCTATATGAAAATTCTATCAAAAAAAAATTCTATTAAACAACACTATGCAGAAAATTTTTATAATTATCTTTTTTTTCATTAATAATCTTTCATTTATTTTAGGCATTGTTTACATGTTTTTTAAATTCGATATTAAAAATTAATATTTTTTTTATAATCTATTCTGTTTCAAAGTCATTATGTAATTTTTAAAGTTTTTTTCATTAACTTTCTTTAATATATAAAGATGGTTTTTCCATCTTTACAATTATGTCTAATTAACTACGAATAGTGGGTGCATTTTTAAAATTTAGTGACAAACAAACACTTAGAATTATATTTATAATGCATTTAAAAGTTCTTTCATGATTTGCGCAGGAGTAAAAATAATTTTTGTTCGCAATTCTAAAATAAACATTTAACTTTTATGTAAATAATATTTATTTTCTTTTATTAAGTAATTAAAATGATCTCTTTAACTAAATTATGTAATAAATCAAAAAAATTGATTTAAATTGGTATTTTTCCAGAATTTTAGCATACTTCTTTTGATTTGCATTATCTTTTAATAAATTTATTAATCAAAAAATAACTAGTTAAGAAAGAGAACAAGTGGTTTTGTTTTTTAGGCAACGAATTACCAGCAAAATTCATTAAATTTCTAAATTTTCTAGAAAATTTTACAACTTTGATATCAATTTTACTTTTTTTTTTCAATAAATGGGCTTAATAATTGATCTTTTATTGAGTTCTGGAATTAATTGAGTAAGAGAATAACTAGCTATTGTTGTTTTTTTGAAGAATAGAATTAACAGTATGTTTTAAATTTCTAAATTTTGTAAAATGTATTTTTATTTTGATATTAATTTTAAATAAAATTTTTTTTTTCATAAATAGCCTGAATTTTTTTTATTTAATACAAGAACTAGTTATTATTTTTTCAAGAAAATAATTACATTGATATAAATTTTTACCAAATTTTTGAAATGTTTCACAACTTTGATGCCAATTTTACTTTTTATTTCAATAAATGGGTTGAATGATTCATCTTTGACTGAGTAACATTTTGTAAGCAAAAAAAGCAGCATGTTTAAAATTTTAAAGATTAGTAAAATATTTTGAAACTTTTATAAAATTTAAAAACAATTTTTTTTATGCAAACTGAAGTATGAGATCCAGATCAAAAGATAAAAATATAAAATGTAACATTTTTTTTAATAATAGAGGAAAATAATTTTGTTACCTGAGCAATTAATGTCGAGTTTATTTTCCTTTACAAAATTTTAAAATATTCCTTTTTTTAATTGAACTTAAATATGTTTAAATTTTTTGATTTATTTTAATAAAAAAATTTTAAAGACAAAAAATTAAATGTTTTAAAATTTATTAACATTGCAAGCATTTTAAATTATTTAAATTATTGATTGTTTTTTTTAAATAAATTAGAAAGAAATTGTTTTCATGTTAATTTGATAATGAACCATTATTAAACACAACATGTCTAGTAATATTTAATATTTATTTCTTAAGGTATTGTGAATTTCAAAAACAAATTGAACAAAAATTCTCATTTTTGATAAATTATAATTAAAACAAATTCAAAAATATAAGAAAAAATACCGCAACATAGTGCAACATACTTTGTTGCACCTTTTTTAAAAAATAAAGCATCAATAAGATTTAAATCGGTTATTTATTTGATTTAGTAAAATAAGAAAATAAAAATTTTATTTTAGGTTTAAAAGGTGTAACAAAGTATGTTGTACTTTGTTGCTGTATTTTTTCTAGTATTTTTATTTAAGTAAAATTTTAATTTATCAAAAAATGAAGAAATTTTGCTCAATTTGTATGTGGAATTCACAATACCAAATTTTAAATTTTTATATTTAAATTCAGAGTGGTTTTAAGTCCCAAATTAAAGTCCAAGTCCGGATTTAAAAAAGTAAAAATTTAAGTCTTTGACTTGGACTTGACACTTTTTATTTTAACAACTCATTTGATCAAAACATTTATCTTGCAATTAATAATATTTAATTAATAATATTTAATAAAATAAAATGAAAAAATTAGTTTAACATTAATATTTAATCAATATATTCTAATGATTATGGATCGAAGTTACATCATTTTCAATTGTGATGTCACTTTGAAGTGTTGGGACAATTTCTCATCAATGTACATCACTCTTTGTCATCAAATTGACTTGGACATCCCTTCAAAATTTTTCTAATTGAGATGATAGTAGGAGGAACTATCAAAAATGAACATATGGTCGAGCAAATTTCATTTGAAAATCTGATTCTACTAGTTAAATGAGCTCAACTATTTTAATGGAAAACGTTAATTGCTGCAACAATTGACAATGCTATTAGTAATTGTCTGGAAAGCTTTTTGCTCATGCACAAGATCTAAAGGAAAATTTAGAAGCCAAATTTTGATTAAAAACAGAATAGTTGTTGTTGTTTTGGGATAAATGGTCTTGGAAATTAGATTGAAGAGTGGTGGCGATCAATTTCTGGCAAGGCTTTTAACTTAAAATTTTTTGTTGCTTTAAAAAGGTTTATAGATAGAAGATGAATTATGATTCATTATTTAGGTAGACAAGAAGTCATTAGACCGGCAATATCAAGTTTGGTCCCATCACAGAATCAGATATTTCATTTTAAATCTAAAACAAATAACTAGTTCGATTAGTAGCAAATTTCTAAAATATTTTCTGCCTAGTTGTTGCCTTCTCTACACACAATCAATAAATCAATTTATTCATTTCAAATTTTACTTTAATATTTTCATTCATCTGACAACAAAAAAAAACTATTTGTTCATAAATGTAAGCAGCAGAAAGACTTCAATTATCCGAAGCCTCAATTCAATCAAATTAAAACTAAATCTAATTTTGTCGAAATTAAAGGCTGTTTAAATTTTGTCTGTGGCCCATTTTCTGGATAAAATCATTTCTTCATTCCAGATATTTTATTGTAAACATAAATGGCCATCTAGGTGATCAATATCCACTACGGGGTCCCACAAGGATCAGTAATTAGCCCACTTCTGTTTAGCATTTTCATAAATGACATGCCAAAAAGAGATAAAACAAATTGCCAATACTCTCTTCGTTTTGCAGACGATTTGGCAACATTTTTATTTTTAAGAAGGAAGGAAATCTCGAACATATGATTAGTAAGTACCTTAAAGAAGTTGAGCAGTGGCTTTTCAGATGGAAAATGAAAATTTCGGTAGAAAAGTCATGTTACATGATCTTTGAGAAAAAAACAAAAGTTAAAATCAATCTTGACCTTAAAATTAATGGTAACAATTTAAATAATGAAGAAAAAGTCAAATTCTTAGGAATCAAATTAGAGTCAAAACTTACATTTAGTCCAATGGTGCATGAATTTAAAGAGATCTGTAATTCAAGGTTTAATAAAATAAAATATCTCTCAAATAGAAAATGGGGTCTAAAACCAAAAGCATTAGGTAATCTTTACAAATCTTTGATAGGATCAATCTTGGATTATTCTTTTCCTTGTTTAAATTCATTTTCAGAAACTAACATCAAAAAAAGATCTGGTCAACTCATTTAGGGTCTGGCCTGTAATGTGACCAAGTGGGTCATGTAATATGAGTGACCTGATGACTCATGACCGAAGATTTTTTTTCGGGTCACATAAGTTTGGCTCACTCATTATGTAACCAAAAATACTTTTTTTTAATATAATTTTTAACCAATTTTTGATTGAAAATTTTTGAGACTCATTTTTAAAATTAAAAAATTTTCAGAATTAATGTTAATTGAATTAATTTTTTTTAATGTTAGCTAAAGTTTTCAAAGAAAGAGAAATATTTCTAAATTGTTTTAATTAGTACATTTTGGACACCCTAAAATGTGCTTATTTATTTATTGATTGAATTAACCTCCACTAAGAGAAGTAAAAGTATAAAAATTTTAATTATACAAAAAAAAAAATTAATAAAATAAAATTTACATATTTATTTTTTTTATTAGAATTTTAATCAAGCTATGGGCTAACTTTAATGAGATTTATTAAGATTATTCTATAATTACTTAGGTTATAGTTATGTAAACATTGTTTTATTGAATCAACAATTCCATCTTTGGGGTTTAAAGTGCCTCTTAGTTTTTCTTTGTTAAACTTTGTTTTCTTTGAAATTTCTTCTATTTTCTTTCCAAAATAGGATTCTAATAAATTGATGTCTTGTTAAAAACTTTTTATTTTACAAGTAGAACTAGTCGATCTGTAGCAGATATATTTAAAAATTTTAGAAGCTAGGAAGTTATTTTTTAATGATTCAATAAAAGATAATTTCATGCTGGTATAATATTGATCGAAATCGCCCTAAAAAATTTCAAATTATTTGATTTGTGTGTTGGCTTAAGGCTCACTTCAACGCCAGTACTGTGTAATTTGATGCAGCTGTGGCTTTGCTGGCATTTTGAGAACATAGAGAAAGTTTTTCTTTTACAGTATTAATTTGAATGGCTTCAAATTCAGAACAAACATTGTTATTACTATCTCATGGCTTCAACTAATGCAATATCACCACTTAGTTTATCTGAACTTATTTCAGATTCAGGTCCATACTGAGAACCATTATTTTGGCATTAGAAGAGAAATTTAAAATTTTTGCCTTGAAAATTTTTGATAAAAATATGTGACTTGGAAGATTTTTAATCATAATAAACCTTTGAAAGAATCAATCTTGGATTATTCTTTTCCTTATTTAAATCCATTTTCAGAAACTAACATCATTAAGATACAAGCTATTCAAAATTCATCAGTTCGATCTATTTTGAAGCCAAAATATGATACCCCCTCCAATATTATGCTCCTAGAGGCCTTTAATAAACTTAAACTATTAACAGTCTCAAATTGACTTTTCTAACTTCTAGCTATTTCAACATATCATTTTTAAGTTTCTTTTTATTATTTTTTTTTATTTTATTTTATCTTATTTAACTTTATTTTTAATTTTTTTCATAATTTTATTCTGAAGGAGCATTAGCTCGGTACAGATAAACAAATAAATAAAATTTCTAAAAGCTTTAGATAATTCTACTAAATGCTCCTAATTTAAGTCTTAATTTAGATAGCTAAGCTTGAAGCCTTCCAGTCATGACTGATGTTTGTCTGCCAAAGTGGACAAGACCGAAGCTTTAAAGCAGCTTTTTTGACAGAGAAAAATGATCAAAATTGGTCTCTTAGGAAACATTCAAATTTATGTTATTACGCAAAATATATAAATTAGTAGTAATTTATTTTTCAGCATATTGAGTAATATCAAGTTAGATAGAAAAAAAAGAGGCGGATTGTGTAATTAATTTTTGTTCAAATGTCATATGGATGAGTTTTATTAGGCACGAGTTGCATTGTCATGAGCACCGGTTAAAACGCATCATGTGACTCGCACTGAATCTTGTGCGTCCCATAGCCGGATTGAATGATTGAAAACATTGTTTGCTTTCCACCCCCGATGACTTACAAGTGTAATCAAAGTAAATTGATAATATGATTGCTTTAGATCATTATTTTTTGTAGTTTTATATGAAGAAAAAATTTTCAATTTAGATGTGAAAATTTGCTTTTGTTTGAAAAGGAATTTTTGCCAGCCTAGTAGTCTTGAGACTTTTAAAGGTGCGATTTTTTTGTCCGATTAGGCACGTAAGTTAACTTATCCAGTGATATTGGCAAAGATGCAGTAACAAATATCTGAGCGAAATTAGGCAATTACATAAAATAAAAATATGATACCTTTTTTTGTTAGATTTTTGTTCAATAGATTAGATTCAAATTTGTGTTATTACTAATATGAACTTTGGGTAAATATAGTTTGTTCAGCTACGTCATTTAAAATCATGGCATCATTTTTGTTTCTATTTAGTAGACCAAGTGGGAGTCTTTCAACTCAAATATCAGCTATTTAAATTAGTTTAGACTTTTGTTCAATGACAGATACGAATATATTTTTCAATTCGGTAAATAAAATTTACCAATTTTTTAGATAAAAGCTCTGTTTTTTTTCTCTTAGAGAGAGAGACTGAAATTTACTAATTTCTAGCTTCAAAATTCAGTATGGTCTAAAGCCTTCTTTTCACGATGTCATTACAGATATCCGAATTCTTTAGCATATCAAAAGTTAAAATCAATATTGACCTTGTTATTTTTTTTGGGAACAGTTTAAATGGGCTCATAATTATTTTGGACTCAATAGTTAATTAATTATGGGATATATAATTACTACTTTGGACTCATTTATTAATTATTTTTGGCCTCTAAAATTACTAAATAAGAGTTACGAAATTTCTTAAACGATAACAATTTTCATTTTAATATTTATTTATTTTTAAATTAATTTTATTAAGCAAGTAAAGAATTATTTGAGTAAAATAAAAAAATTCATATTTTGAAAAAAGTAAAATAATAAAGAAATTTTAAACAAAGTAAAAATAAATTTTTGAGTAAAATTGGGAAGATATTGAAATAACTATATAGCAGTTTTCGTTTCATCATGTACTTACAATATTTCATCAACAGAATAGAGCATAATAAATTTAGAATTAATGATTTTTTTTTAAAGAGATTTGTTGTTCTGAAAATCCAGGTTACATGTCTAAACATGTCAAAGGGTGTCCAGTATTTGTATGATGGGCTCGGTGTGTTTTCTGGAATCGTTTGGAGGTCAAACTTTTGGTGAATCTGCTGTATTTTGGCAAGTTAATTTCGACAAATATAATTTAGACTTGTTAGTTTTCGACACAATTAATTTCTTTTTTCAAAATGGATGAATTAACTGGCTTAATGCAAAATATAAATAGGACTTCAATCTACAATTAAATCTCATCCACATCTTCTTATAAACAGCCTTAAGCTAAGGCGGTCTAATGTTGAAAATAGTTATGTAAAATTATCTACTGGTCAAATTAACAAGCATGTTTTTTCTTAATAATTAATTTTACTTTAACAAATTAAATAAAATTAAGGTATTAATAATTATTTGTTGATCTGTGCGAGTTATACGAGTTGAGAATATTAAATAACAAGAATTCTTTTGGTATTTTTAGGCAATTTGGTTTTTTTTTACTCCTTTTTTTGGAAATTTTTTTATTCCATAAAATTACATGTTACCTACTCTAAAAGTCCTCTCATGGTTTTAATTTCTTTTTATAAATTTTATATTTATTAAATCTTTTTTTTGATAATTTTGTCTAATGGTGGAAGAAGTTTAGTTAATATTTAAAAAAAATTGTGGATTTTTTTTATCTTTCAAAAAAGGAACTATTTTTTATTCAATTTTTTTTGAAATTCAAATACCTCTTCTTAACTCAGTCACATAATAAAAAGGACTTGATCACGAAAATTTTTAATTTGTCCCAAGCATAATTTTTACTCAAATAAATTTTAACTCTTTTTAAGAAAAATTTTTAAGTAATTTTTCAGTTCAGAATTTATTGCAGAAACATATTTTCAGAAAAAATATTCATAATATCTGAAAATCTCAGAGAAATTTTAACTCATACACAATTATACATAATACTTAGGTATGGATTATCTTGATAAATTGAAGTTTCAGGTCAAATTTAAGATCAAAACGATTATATAAAATTTTAAAATTTAAATCTAATGATTTCGATAATTTAAAAATAATAATTATTAAATATTGCTAGTCATGTTATTTTTAATAATGGTCGATTATTACATTAACATCAAAATAATTGACCCCTAATTTATTTAACAAAAACAATCAATATTTCAAATAATAAAATATTGATTGATATTTTATTAATAATATTCTATAAATAATATTAATTTATAATATTTTATTTATAATATTATTATTATCAAATAATAATATTCTTTCATTCAAACTAGAAATTTTTTATTAATACACTTAAACAATATTGTTTTTTAAAAACATTTAATTTTTTGTCTCATTTTGTCTTTAATAAAATCAATTAAAAATTTAAACCCATTTAATGTAACTTAAAAAAAGGAATATTTTAAAATTTTTTAAAGGATGAATAAATAAATATTATAATTTATATTTTGATTCTATAAACTTGATCTAAAACTTCAATTTGCCTTTTAAATGACATCTGGCAGGTAATATTTGTTTCTAGATATAAAAAAGGTGAAAAATATATGTACAAAGAAGTTATAAAAATGAATAATTGAAATAAAATTCATTTGTTCCTACAAAATAAGCAAAATTATTCAAAAATATTGTTATTTAAATTAAATATTTAAATTATTTTTTTTAATTTTAATAAACAGTCTTCTAATCTACAGCATACCCGAATCCTTAAACCGGAGCTCTGCCCCAAAATTTTAATCAAAAAATTAAGTATAAAAAAATTTAATCCGGCTTTAATAGATACCTTTTTATAATCCTAACAACAAAATTCGTTTAAGTTAGAATCCTTAATAGAGAAAAAGATTTTTCATTATTCAATTTGCCAATATTTTGAGTTTGTTTTTGTTC
This sequence comes from Brachionus paranguensis, assembly GCA_016802215.1. Classification (NCBI taxonomy): domain Eukaryota; kingdom Metazoa; phylum Rotifera; class Eurotatoria; order Ploima; family Brachionidae; genus Brachionus; species Brachionus paranguensis. Next base: position 869,789 of record JAESIX010000007.1, read on the forward strand.
TTAGTTTTTTTTAATTATTCAGATATCAGATTTTTTTTGATTGAAAATTTAACTCTAAATTTTTGTTCATACTTTTTTCTTAAAAAAAGCTTTTTCCAAGTTAATTATCTAAGAGAATATTGAACACATTAAAATGTATTATTAATAATTTTTTGTTTAAGTTTGATTCTAACTATTCACAGACTGTAGAGAAGAATTAGAATATTTCCAAGCGACTTTTCTTTGTCATTTTTAAGATTTTTTATTCGGAACTGTCTTGAAAATAAAAATTTTCAAATATAAAAAATAGAAAATATGTAATAAAATTGCTATCTAGATCTGATCTTATTACTGTTTATTATTTATTTGATTTATCTGTGCCGAGCTAAAACTCCTTTAGATTAAAAAAAATTAAAAATAAACAAAAAATAAGATATAAGTAAATTAAGTTAAAATATAAAATAAAAGACAATTAAAATAGACAAATTGTAAGTAATGACAGGTGCAAAATGTTTAAGTATTGAACAGTCCAGGAAAGACAGAAGAAATAGTAAGATATCAATTACACAATGAAGTCTGGTATTCGACACATCTTGATTCAGAACCCGCTTTCACGGGTGAGGCAATTAAAAATGAAGTTATGGTTTTTTGTATAGGGTAAAGAATTTAATTTTTAATAGAAGATTTTTAAATAAAGAAAAAACTCCATCGTGACCGATTTCTCTGAGCTTTGCTTTCACCCCCTTCATTAGTGATTTCACAAAATTTAAGTCAATTCCTTCAACTTCAACCCAATACGGCTAATCAGCTGCTGCTCAGTTGAGGCTTGCCAACCTCCCTCGTATACTTTCTGGCTTAAACAACACCAAAAATTTTCAATTGAACGCGATCGAGGAACATTTGGCGCGTTGATGTCTTTGGTCACATAATTTACGTTTTCGTTTATCCATGTAGTGCAGTCGATTGAATAGTGGGGAGATACTAAGTCAGGTCAAAAAAAATAGTCAAAGTCTCGATTATACTTATGTATGAATGGAAGAAGTCGTTTATTCAAGCATTCGTCGATTTAGATATCGGAATTGATGGCAACTGACTTTCTAAAAAGTGGCTCGGACATTCCTCGATATGGCAATCCAAACAAACACCTTCTATGGAAACTTCTCTTTTCCAGCAAACCGAACACTGTCCGGACTAGTAGACCTGTCATTTGTGTAATATCCAGCATTTCCCGGCATGTTGTCGCCCGCCAAAGTAAAGTACTTTTCGTCGTCCAAAATAAGCGAACATGGTGAACGATATAGCATATTTGAAAGTTTTCATTAACCAGCTTGACAACCAATGGAGCAGAATGACGCAATCCTCCCGCTACATATCTTTAGCTCAATTCAAAAAGTCGATTCGAGATAGTTAAGAGTTTAAGTTTATTAAGGGCCTCATGATGCAGAATGTTGGAAGGAGTATCATATTTTAGTTTAAGTGTTAAACGAACTGCTGAGTTTTGTAAGGCTTGAATTTTTTTAATGTTTGTCTCTGAAAATGAATTCAGACACGGAGAAGAGTAATCAATTATAGATTCGATTAAAGATTTATATAGGTTTCCTAGTGTGTAATAGTTAAGACCCCATTTTTTGTTTGACAATATTTTTATTAAGTTTAACCGTGAACTACAACACTGTTTTATTTCATCAACCATTGGGCTAAAGGTTAATATTGAATCAAATTTTATACCTAAGAACTTGATTTCATTTTGACTCTCAATTTTATTTTCATATATCTATTAGTTTAAGTCAATGACAATAAACACTAAACCAATATCATGTATTGTCTTATCTTGAACACCATTGCAGTATTTGAGTAATTATTGTTAGCTGATTTTGTTAATATCTTTTGAACTTATATTAACAAATAGGGCAAGTTTACGATAAATTAATTAGATCTCTACTTAGTTACATTATCGTATTTTGAGTATCGATAATGAAAAAAAAGTTCTCTTTACTATCGCTTAGTGATATTGCCTAGAAACTAAGTAACATAAAGCCTTCTATCTTCCTCTTTTTTTGTCACTTTAGATTTTTCTGATTCTCATATTTTTTTTTATTCATTCAATTTCCCAGCTCATTTTTTTTCCTAACCTAACAATTCTTTAATTATAATTTTTGTTGCTCATCTTATGACTTACTCAAAATCTAAAATATTTTAAAACTGGCATCTTGAAATTTAGGATAAAAAAATCAGATCAAATAGTGTTTTCTTTATGACTTTTGAATGATATTTGATTAACTCTCTCTGCAAAATGTTAAATGTTAGACTCGGCTAAAACTCTGAAATTTTGCAGTAAAATGCACGTCATTAAAAAGTATTTCATTCAACTACGGAATTTAATTGCAGAGTTCTTGCAGGGCCTCGTCTAACATTTAGCACTTTGCAGAAGGATTTAATCAAATACCATTCAAAAGTTATAATGAAAACACTATTTGGTCTGATTATTTTGATCCTTAACTTTAAGATGCCTTAAAACTGTATTAATTATTCTATTTTACTATTTTTTTTCTATCTGAAGGAACTTATGTTCGAGCAGAAAACAAATAAAATAAATAATGCTAAGAACAGTGAGGATTGATCAATTAATTTTTAACTTGAAATCAAAAATAATACAGTCAATTAGATTTACCACTTTTATCTTTATTTATGCACTCTCTTTTCTCTTTTAAAAATCAAATAAAATTTAGTTTTAATAATGTTTCAATTCACACATTAATTAATTATAATGAATTAAGGCTTAGAATTTTTCCATAACATAAAATCATCATTTCTCTAAAATTTCTCATTGTTTTTTTAAAAAAACTCTTGTGATAATAAAATACTTTTATTTTTCCAAAAAAAAATTAAGAAAAATTGAAATGCTTTTTTTAATAACGAAAAAACTTTATTTAAATTAAAATTAAGTCCAATAGAAAAATGTTGTCCATTTGATTCTCAATTTCAATGCCTAACTCATTAGCAGATAAACTTTTATCTTCGACCGATAATTTTTTTTATAATTGTCTATTGCAAGTAATTTTGTTTCAAAAAAGTTTTTTATATAAGTGAGATTTTTTGGTGATAAAAGATACTTGAGCGTATAATCTACTCAAGACTCTACAATTTTATAGAACAAAATTCATCACATATCCAGGGGGCTAGATTAAAATAGAATCGATTATAATAAATTGATTAAATAGCAAAGGTTAAAAAAAACAAACCGATTAAAAGAGCAACATTATTTTAGCAAAATACCTTTATTAATTAAATAAAAATGACAAGTTCAAAAAAGCAAGTTTTTTTAAAAAAATTATCTTAAAAAAAAAGAAAAAAGTGTTTAATATTCTAAAATGAACGAAAGATTTTCATAAAGTGACTTGAAGCTTTCTAATGAATAATCCTTGATAATTTCTTTAATTCTTTTATCTAATAATTCATAAGTCCACTTACGTTTACAAACAATAGCCGATTTTAAATGAATCTCATGAGCGGGTGGATATTGCGGTAATGCTTTTTGACCCGATTAATCACTTGTCGATCGTCTGAATAGGAGGGCTGAACAACAATAACTTATTGTTCGGAAATTTCGTCTACAAAATTAGCTAAAATTTGCCTCGGTCTGACATTTGGCACAATTTTCGCACAAATTTTTCTTCTTTTTTCTTTCAATTCAAATTTAGCAATTTTTGGAGCATGATTCGGATGCTCTTCATCTTCTGGATTCTTAAGTTAATTTCATAATCAGAACCAAGTTGTTTGTCCAAAGTATATCATTTGGCAACACAATTTTTCTCCACACAACGTTAGTTGACTTTACCATCACTTTCGCTATAGCTTCGAAAAAAATAGCCACTAAAAGATGGAGCTTTTCTGATGCTGTCACTTTTCCTTTATTCAATGTTATTAGCGATCAAATTGTTGTAGTGTTGTTTTCTTCATTGTATTCATTGTATCAAGATAAGATTGGATTGATTTAAATATCTTTATTCTCAAACAAAACAGAAATAATCCCCTAAATCTTGACTGACTGACTGATTATATGGTTTTGTAATGGTGAGGGCTGATTAGCATAATCTTCATTTAAATACTTTCTCTAATTCGTCTCGAAGTCATTAATTAGAGTTGCCTAGTTTACCAATTAATATAATATATTAATTAACCACAATTAATATATATATCAAACAAGTAAAGTAATGCTTAGCAACTGATCTAACTAAGTAAATCAGCCCTACAACAAAATTATCAATTTCATTTTCCATTTTTCTTTCTTAATTCAATTTTGCTCTTTTAATTTTATTTCGATTATTGATTGTTTATTTCCTGGCGCTTTTTATTTGTATTATTTAATTATTTCCTTTTAATGTTGCCATTTTAAACTGTTTATTTTATTTTCTGCTGAAATAATATAGAGTCCTAATCCAGGATCAATCTGGATTAAGGAAACACCGGCGAACTTCCGATAATCTTTACTTTTTGAATGAGAAAAATGTAAAAGTCATTTAATTGAAAAAAAAAGAGTTTGTTAACTTTTATTTGATTTCTAAAGCCTTAGATAGGGTTTGGCATGAAGACTTTATTGTGCTGTGACGAGCTTAATAAGCAGATGCGGCGTGTCTAAGAAAATCACTAAGTACAGTGATAAAAAACTTGAGATAAACACGCATCAAAAAATTATAATCCCATACAAAATTTCATTTTTACGAAAAATATTATAATTAATGAAAATTGCTTTATTAAGTTAACAAACATTATCTTTTTTTCCTTTGAAATTTAGATTAAAAAATAAATAACGTCTCGTTAATCGCATATGCTTCTCTATCTTTAATAAATTGATTAAAATGAATCCACCACACTACTAAATTAACTGGATCAGATGCTTCTTAGACTCAAGGACATTTAAGGTAAATGTGAATGGCCACTTGAGCAATAAATACCAAATAACTGCAGGTGATCGTCAAGGCTCAGTTATTAGTCCTCTTTTTATTTAGTAAATATATTAATGACATCCCTAAAAGAAACGAAACAAATAATGAATGCTCTCTACTTTTTGCTGATGATCTAGTTCCTTTTTTATTTACACCAAAAAGGAGAACATTGAAAACAAGATATAAAAATATACCAACGAACAAGAACAATGACTAGTTAGGTGGAAAATGAAGAAATCAGTTGAAAAAGTAGTCTTCTTAAAGTACAGGAAAGAAAGTGATAATCTTAGCCTAAAAATTAATGGAAATAGAATAGAAAGCCAAAAAGAAATTAAGTTTCTAGGTATCAAATTTGATTCTAAATTAAATTTTAATATTTATTTATTTATCAATTGAATTAACCTCCTTTTTAGGATGAGTAAATTTTTAAGTTTCAAAAAAATAAAAAATTAAATAAAAAAGAAAGACAAAAAATTCAAGTATCAAGTGAGAATAAAAAAAAATATAAAAAAGCATCCTTAAAATAATACGATAAAAAAACATATTTATTTTCATATTTTATTAAAGAACGTTGCAATACAAGGTTAAATCTAATTAAGATACTGTCAAACAAAAATGGGGTCTTAATCAAAAAACGTTATTAAATCTTTAGTCGGATCAATTCTAGACTATTCTTTTCCTTGCTTGAATTCATTTTCAGAAAAAAATATCAAAAAACTCCAAGCAATTCAGAATAAAGCAGTCAGATCTTTACTCAGATTAAAATATGATATTGCCTCCAACATCATGCAACACGAGGCTTTTAAAGAACTTAAATTACTAGCAGTTTCCAATCGACTTTTTGAGTTGAGTGAGAGATATGTCAGGGACAGGATTGAGTCATTTAGTTCCATTGGTTTTCAGACTGGTGCAGGAATACAAAGCGGCTTTCGAATCAACATTCATCTTACTATTTCTTCTTTTTTTCCTGATCTCTCAGATATTTAAATAAAAAAAAATTTTTCCCCAAATGGAAGTCTTCATCGCTGACGGTCTGCTCATCTAGACTACTAGTTCGATTTGAGTTGGCCAAAAGCGGGGTAAAAAAAATACATCAAAATTACATAAAAAGCAAAAAAAATGAATTTTAATTATCGTAATTAAAAGAAAAAAAAATTCAGTTTATTTTACCCTATTTTACTTTATTTTTAATTTTTTATTTTATAAAAATAAATATCAAAAAAAGCAAGTCCAAAAGAAAAATTAAAGGCCTTAATTTAGAAACAATTTTGTGTCGTTTTGTACATGACTTCGACTCGATATGCTCTGTGCTACTTGAACGCACACCCTATCCCCTTTTCGGTTGCCAAGACGCTCTAAAAGCAACTCGAGCCAAATGGCCGGAGGCGAGTGACCGCACTTAACCCACATTTAGCTATTTGGCAGCCAGCAATCGCTCTAATTGAATCGCGCATAGGCTCGGCCACTCTTCAACATGCTAATTAGCGCGCATTATGATCCAAAAAATGCTTGAACTAGAAATTTCAAAATTCATAAATAATATTGTAAACATTTTTTTCTTCTTTTTTTTTTTTTTTTCTATTTCTACTAGTTGGATTAGATCCAAAATTTATAGTATTTGATTTGAGCGAACAGCACACTCACACAGAGAGAGAGAGAGAGAGAGAATTTCAATTTAAATCTAAAGGCATGTTTTGAACCCTCACACAACACACACACACACACTCTCTTTTGTTGTTGTTGTGTTCAAGACATTTTTCTTTCATTCATGCCAACTAAAATTCCTAAACAAAAAAACGCAATTACACCTTGAATTACGTGTTTTTATTTTGACATTGCATGTGATCGTTTAGATAAATCGTTATGTAATTAGAGAGAAAAAAGAAACAAATTGATTGACTAGCAAACAATGGCCTCAATATTGGACAGATACTCGAGCAGGCAGTATGAGACAAAGACAAGCGGAGAGCACATGCCCAAGTACGGCAAGCCGTTCAAAGAGAACCAGATGCGCGGCCTAGCGAAGACCACGCGGCCCATGAGCCTGAAGAAGGCGAGCGGCGCGGCCGACCGCCTGCGGCTCCGCTTGCTCGTCTTTGTGGAGGGCTCGGACGGCTCCCGCTCCAGCATATTCGACTCGGAGCGGCTGAGGGCGCCCAAGCTGAGCCGCTCGGTGCCCAGCGGCGCCCAGCCCGCCTCCAAACTCGACAACGAAATGCGCATGGTCTTCGGCAGCTTTCCCATGAAGATATCCAACAACACGGCCATCAAAGTCCACAGTCTGAAGAACTCCAACAAAGCCATGATCAGCAACGTGTTCACCTACTACGACAACTCTCGCCTAGAGACTTGTCTGTGCGCCAACGACGACGACAAGTCCGGCACCGGCTCGCCCGTCTCCCTCTCGCTCGCCTCCAGCACCATAGCCATCAAAAAGCCGTCGCTGGCCTCCTCGTCCATCCAGTCGTGTTCGTTCAACACCACCAACAGCAACGGCCGCTCCCAGGTCCACTCGCTGTCCAGCAGTGTGCCCACCGGCATGTTCTACGGCTCCTATGCCGGCATGTACAAGCGTTTGATGCGCTCCGTAAGCAACAGTTTGATCAGCGACTCGACCACTGTTCAAAATAGCAGCATTGTCGAGTCCAACGAGGACTTGAACTTTGAGTTTGGCGCGGGCGCCCATTTCGACGCCAAAAACGACCCCAACGAGGCCGAGCGAAGGTCGTTGTCCGCCTACAGCAACAATGGAAGTGTGTGTATGCATCAGTCGCTGTGTGAAAAATGCGTAAGTTGATTTTGGCTTTGTTTTGTTCGTGGGCCACTCGGTTGCCATGGCAACCATTGGTCAATTAATTTTTTTTCAATAAATAATTTTTTTTTATATGTTAAAAGCCAAAAATTGAGTTAGAATTTTAAAAAATGAAAAAAAAAATTTTTTCTGATATTTTTAAGATTTAAATTAATAAAATATAAGAATATGAAGGTTAAAAAAACGCAAAAATAAAGATAAAAAAGCATCTAAAAATTAAGAGTACGTTTGACGATTTTAATTGATGAGATGTGTTTAGATGAATCTACACTGTAAGCGATTGAGGTACAGAGCAATGTTCAAAACTATGATAACAACTTAAATGTACTAAAATTGAGACTTAATTTTTTTGAAAAAAAATTTACATTGGAATTTTAAAGTAGATTTGTATTGATTTTTAAATATTTCCTCTTGTAAAAAAGGAAATAAGTAAAATGTAACAAATTTGATACTTTTTTGATTGAAAACATTATGCTATTTTGATGTACAATTGAATTCAAGAAAAAATTTAGAAAAAAAAGACTTGCTTATTTTATCCATTTAATTAAAAAATTAACAATTTTTTTTTTAATTAAAATTTTAATATAACTTTTTAAAACAATGGTTATTTTGATATGACTATTTTAAATTTTTCATTCGTCTCATCATAATAAAGGTCAATAGAAAATAAATCACCTCAAAAGTTGTAAAATTTTTAAAAATAAATAAAATATCTTCTTTTAATGTAACCATCGATTTACTTTGACTAAATGGCCCCTTTTTTAAATGTGGTCTTCTTCAAATCGTACTTTTTTTATTTAGTTTTAAATTTGTTCAATCATAGAAATAAGATACAGATTATTCTCTTTTTATTTTCATTCACCGTAAGCGATTTAGGTACAATTTTTTGTAGGTTATAGAAAAATAAATTTATTTTGAATTTTTTCTGTTACTAAAATGTGTTATTTTTTATGGACATACAGTGGTGTTACGATAACTGTTTTTTACGTAAATTTACCAAATTTTACAAAATATTTTTTTGTCATCGTTACCACAAAAAAAACATTTTTGAAAAAAATTAAGCTTTTTTTTAATCAGGTTGTTTATTTAAATATTTTTTTTAAAGATTTCTTGTATTTTAAGAGTTTATGACTACTTTACTAGATTTTTTTATTTCTAAATATGTAATGAGATTCAGGCTAAATTTTAAGTCAAAATTAACAATGCCTAGAACACAAATATTGACAAATAAAATAATTGCCAATGTGACTTAAGAATTAAATAAAATTAAATAATGGTAATAATAATATTATAAAATGGAATCAAATTTCATTTCAAGTAATTAATTTTATATAATTTCATCAGACATAAAATTTAACAGATGAATATGAATATTTTTAATTCTTTTTAAAAATATATAAATTCAGATTATTTTTAATTAAATAGACTTTCAAAAAAAATTTTAACTGAAAATTCTCAAATGAATTTGAACAAATAAATTCGGTTGATTATTAAATTAAAAAATTTAAAAATTTTTTTTTGAAAAAAAATCAAGCTAACTATTATAAATTAATAAGATAATAAATTTTTTAATTCTTTTATAAAATGAATATAAATTAGTAGTAGTAGTAGTAGTTCTTGCTGCGACACCTAATATTTCGATGTCTGAGCCCATTACCTCCGATTGGCCATGTAGAGCTGTAGCAGCCGATTCCATTGAGCTTATCCAAAGCCATTTTAAAATTAGCGGTTGACTTAGATTTCAACACATTTTCTGGCAACTTATTCCAATGCGTAACTACTATTCACATCCCTTTTCATACTTGGACTCCAAACCTGCACTGCGTAATCTAAATGGGGTCTCACCATGGATATATACAATCTTACCCACAGTCTTTCCTCTCTACTTGTTAACGTTCGCTTTAGCATTCCAAGTACCCTACTCGCTTTTGCACAAGCACTTTTCACTTGGCGGGTCAACTTTAAATCTGATGAAACCATCACTCCAAGATCTCTCTCACACTCTGTGGTCGCTAGTATAACATTTGAGTTTCTTTTTTGTGTATATTTATGCCTTGCATTTAGTCTGCCGAAATGCATTACTTTACATTTGTTAGCACACAGTCATACAATTCCATTCTATTTGAAACGCAGTCAGGTAGGTCATTTATGTACAGAACAATAAGCAGGAGTCCAAGTATAGACCCTTGCGGAACTCCACTCAGTACCTTTGACTATCTAGAAACTACATCGCCAAGTACAACTCGCTGCATACTCAAAATGTCTTCGATCCACCTTACTATTTTCTCACCTAACCCATAACCACTTAGTTTATGAAGAAGTCGTTGATGCGGTACAGTATCAAAAGCCTTTGAGAAGTCTAATAGTATTTTATTCACACTGTTACCTTATACCAGCTCAGTCGTGGTCATATCAAGCGTTTCAAGTAAGTTCGTGACACATCCTTTCTTTGGAACAAATCCATGTTGACTTCCAGTTATAAGATTATTCTCTTGAAGGTAAAACATTAGTCGGTCCCTGACAATACCTTACAGAACTTTACATCCAACTGGCGTTAGTGAAATGGGTCGATAATTAACAGGCTCTAATTTACTTCCTTTTTTGTAGATCGGCGACACATTTGCTCTTTTTCACTCTTTTGGGATCTTTCCTGTCTCTAATGATTTTGCATAAATTATCTTCAATGGCACTGACATCGTTTTTGCGCAGTTTTTCAGTATCAGTGGATGTACTTCATCAGTGCCCATCGATTTGTTGTCATCTAATTTCTCTAGTCTCTGTTCAATCAGATCCTCGTTGAGCTCCCGCATGACATTCTCAATATCGAAAGTAGAGGAAGTACGTAATGGAAAAAAAGGCATAGTATCATTAGGTTCTTTATTAAAGACGGAATGAAACTGATTATTCAGCAACTCAGCAATCAGTTTTTTGTCACTCGTTACTTCACCTTCTTTTGTTGTTAACATTCTTATTTCTTCCTTTACTCCCATAAGCATAAATTAGTTTCGGATCACTTTGCTTTTTTGCCAGCTATTAATTAAATAGACTTTAGAAAAAAAAATTTTTGACTTAAAAATATCAACAAATGAATTTTAACTAACTTTATAAAAAATTAAAAGAAAAAATTATTTTATTTTTTTATTAATTGAATAAAATTACAATAATTGTCATTAATTACCTGAAATTCGTGAATATTTCCTTAGGATATTACGATAATATATGTGATTTATCTCATAACTTTAGGAAATTCAAGAAATATAACATAAAATTTGGTAAAATTTAAAACAAAATATCTAACCTTAACTAAAACTAGACTAATATTTTAATTAAAAAAAAACAAGGGTATAAAAGTACATTTTTGACTTGAAAATTTCAACAAATGAATTTAAACAAATAAACTCGGTTAATTGTTAAATTAAAAGATTTAAAGAAAATTTTTTTTTGAATAAAAATCAACCTAACTATTAATTTAATAAGATTATAAATTTTTCTTAATTATTTAATAAAATGAATATTCAGTCAAAAATTAATTAATTAAATTAATTAAAAAGACTTTAAAAAAAAAAAAAATTGACTCAAAAATATCAACAAATGAATTTTATCTATCTAAATAATAAATTTAGAAGAAAAAATTATTTTATTTTATTATTAATTTAATAAAATTAAAACTTCCCTAATTCTTTTTTAAAAAAGCAATTTTTATTAATTTTCTTCTTCCAACAGATCGAAAACAACCAATACCCAAAATACAAAATCGGCGTGGCAATTTTGTACTGTTTGCCAAGCTCGAACCGTAAGCGCAACGCCTCATTGTCAACGAGCAGTGGCTGCGGGCACTCGGGCCTCCTAAGCCCGGGGGCGTCCTCGCCCCAAAAAAACCCTTGCCAATCGCCGACCATCTCATCACCACTCGCCCATTCCAACTCAATAAACATCGACCAGTCCAGAGCCAAAAAGTCGTTCGACCACCAAATAGACGCGTTCCCGAGCACCGAAACGCCGTCCTCAAGCACGTCCTCCTCTCCCAGCATGCACACGCCGCCCTCCTCCACCACCGCCTCTCTGGCCACGCTCATCCGCGACAACGACCACTTCTACGAGTTCCTCTTCTCCCACCTGCCGCTCATCGAGCACCAATTCAAGCACCTGGTGGACAAGGTCGCGTCGAGCCTGCCGGCCCACTTCGGCCCGCTCAGACACACCAAGCGAGCGTCCATGGCCAAGGGCTGCGCCGGCCCCGCGGCCTCTTCTTTCGGCCAGCGCCTCATCGGCCAATTCGACGAGTACGAGCGCAAGTTCAACTTGCTGTACTCGTCGCCGCGACTCGCCAGCCCTGCCTGGCTCAGCCTGGTCAAAACCAAGTCCGCGCCGAGGCACCAACGGGACCAGCAGTCCGCCTCGTCCCTCAGCAACACTCTCATCAGCCACTTTGTCCACTTGTCCACTTTGCACCACAGACCCGCCGCTTCCTCGTCCACCCAGTTCATTCTCTTGAACAAATTTGAGTTCAGAAAAAATTTTCTTCCCAAAAACGAAACAGCCTTGAGCCAAAAAAAAGAGCGCCTCTTTTTCAAAATTTTCCTCTCCACTCTGCTCAGGCACCATCTGAGCTGGGTGCACACAGTGCTGCCCGCTGCCAGCGAGCTGCTCGTCGCCGACCCGAGCTGTCTGCGCAAGCAGCAGGCCAACTGGACCCGGCTGCTCCAGAAGACCAACCCGTACAACCCGCTGTGGGCCCAGTTGAGCGACCTGCACGGCGCGGTCAACCAGCCGCTCAGGCTGGTCAGGTGCGTGGTGCTGGGCAAGAATAGGCCGCTGGTGGAAAAGATTTTGTTTGTGTGCAGCTATTTCATGCGCTGCGGCAGCTCTAGCTACTTTGACGTGCAGGCCGAGAGCTTTGACTTTGAGAATTTGAGGGCGGACGAGTCGTCGGTGCGGATCAACTTGCGGCAAATGTGCGAGGTCAAGTTTGACCCGGTTGCGCATCTGAGCAGTGTGCTGAACTCGTCGACGGTGTCGTCGTCGTCGTCGTCCATGGGCTCGGTGTCCGTGTCGCCCTTTGGCCACAATTTGTCGCCGGTGAACAAGGGCGACGCGGCGAGCAGTGCTCACGAGCTGCCGCTCATCGGCTCCAAGCTCAAGCACAACGCGTCCAGGTCCACCCGCATCCAGGACAATTTCGGCTATTCGCTGCTGGCCGCCTTTTGTGAGGAGTTCGTGTTCGAGTTTGTGCTGCACGGCACTTCCGACCACTCCTTTTTGGACACGCTGCACCAAAAACTTGTCTTTAGCAAAACGAACTCGATCTTGGACTGCCCGCTTACCGAATCTGTGTACATAGTCATCGATGCTGATCAATTGTAAGTGGAAGTTTTTTTCTTTTCACACTGCTGGCAAATAAATTGGCTGGCATTATTGGAACTTTTTTTTTCTAAGACAATCATCAATTAATAAAATTTTTTTTTATAAATTTGGTAATTTGACTTAAGGATCCATGGTAAATTTACGAAAATTTACGTTAAATTACGTAAATTAACGTAAAATTACGTAAATTAACGTAAAATTACGTAAATTAACGGAAAATTACGTAAATACCAAAAATTACGTAAAATGACTTTTGTAAAAAATATTAAATTTACGAAAAATTACATTTATCTACGTAATATTACGTAATAGCCTGCAAAATCTGTGCAAATTCTGCAAAATTGTACCCTATCTAAAAGTATTAAATTTGCACAGATTTTGCAGACTTTCGCGGTAGGTGAAACAAAAGTTTTTGTTACATTTGGTGAAACTTTGTTACATTTGCAGAACATTTGGAAAATAAATTAGAAAAATTTTTCATTTTTGTATTGGAAGTTTTGTATGAAATTTCACAATGGCCAAAAAAGTTTGAATAAATGCAATATTTTAGTAAAATTTTCAATTTTTTTAAATTTTGCTTTTGAAAAGATTCAAAAATTAACATTTTAAAAATTTACTTATTTACGTAAATTTACGTAAATTCAATTTTAATATAGGTAAAAATAGGTAAAAATAGTAAAATAACGTAAAAAATACTAAATTTTAGGAAAATTTATTAAATTTAATTAAGCATTTTTTTCTCATGTTATACTTATGATTTGACCACTCTCCATTTTTAGCTATTACAATAGGAATAACCTTTTTTAAGTGGTAAATCTCTTACATTTTTCTGGACTCAAAGTCTTTTCAAATTCCCGGATTAGCAAACTTACCCTGAAATAATGTTAGAGATAAAAAGTTAATTTAAAAAAAAAAGTATTCTACTTTTAAAGAAGCTTGGAATAGAGCACAAAATTGTCTTAAGATGGACAAACAAAACAACCAAAATAAACAAAATAACAAAATAAGATGATAAAAATTATAAAATTTGATAAATTTTCCAAAAATTTAGCATCTTTTACGTTATTTTACTATTTTTTCTAAAATTTTACCATTTTTTACCTATTATTACCTATATTAAAATTGAATTATAAGTAAATTTACGTAAAAAAAGTAAAATTTTAAAATGTTAATTTTTGAATCTTTGAATTAAAACATTGAAAATTTAACTAAAAATTGCATTTATTCAATTTTTTTTGGCCTTTTTTGGTTTTACAATTATTTCCAATAATTAAGTAAATTAATGTAAATTTTCGTAAATTTAATTTTTTTTACAAAAGTTATTTTACGTAAAATTTAATAAAATCGATGCGTATCACCACGGCTGGCAACATTGGAATTTTTTTTTTCTAAGACAATCATCAATTAATAAAATTTTTTTTATAAATTTGACTTAAGGATCCATGGTAAATTTACGAAAATTTACGTTAAATTACGTAAATTAACGGAAAATTACGTAAATTAACGTAAAAATTGGTAGAATTCAAAATTTTCTGGTAAATTTAGGCAAAAAATGGTTAAAAAAATGGTAAAAAAATAAAAAGTTAAAATCATGATTTTAAAAAAAAAAATTATTTTTTAAATTAAAAAAAAACTTGTTGGTTCTTTATTTTTAGAAACAGATTTCTTAAAAATTTTATTATTTTTCTTAAAATTTTTTAAATCAAGCTTTTTTTTCAAGGACCCCAATTAATCTGTCACATATTTTTATTGATTTAATCACATAATGTTTAATAAGTCTTATAAATATATTAAGAATGCAATAAAAATATAACTAGACCTAAAAACATATTATCAGTGATAAAAATTATAAATTATCATTTAATTTATTTATTAGATTCAAAATGTTTAAACTTACTATAAAATAAGCACTTTTTGAAAATAAAATCTAAAAAAAAAGTGTGTGACATTTGGCTTTTCTATGAGACTTATAATTTATTTTTGTGACAATTTAATATATTTCCATTTTTTATTCGAAGACCTGGTAAGTTGTTTATTTTTTTTTTGAAAAAAAATTTCAATGATTTTTCTTGACTCGAAAATAATTTCTAGTCATTTACATTAAAAAAAGAATTTAGGTGCAGGTTTTTATTAAATGCAGACTTGATTTGAACAAGAGATATTTTGGCTTTGGGGACCCTGGTCAAAAAGTACAGTAGTACTGCTAGTGCGAACCTTGCCTCAAAATTTTAATTATTTATTTAAATAAAATAATTAAAGTTATGACTTGACTTAAATTTTTATGACTTAGACTTAAAACTGTGACTTTAAAACAAGTCTGATTAAATGGAACATCAGTTCAATTTTAATTGTTAGCAATTATTTTAAAAAAAATTAATATTTATCATTTTTAAACTTAATTTGTTAAACGTTAACAAAAGCACAAAACTAAATAAATCACTTAATTAAGGTTGGATCGGATATTGATAGGAAAAGGACTAATTGTCAAGTTTTCTGACTTTTGTGATTTTTATGCTAAAATATTTCAAAATTATCATACTTTTTTAGTTTTAAATATTATTAAAAACAAAATTTAATTAACTTAATTTTTTTTTATTTTAGTCAATAACTTGATTCAAAAAAAAATTAATTCATTTTCCTTATTTGAAACAGAAAATTTTTATTTAAATTAAAAAACCGGGAAGTTGATTAAAATTATTTAGGTTTGATTTTTAGCTTTATTTAATTAAAAAATTTAAAAAAAAAGCGTCAAATTAAATTGAAAAAAATTTTCTTTTTATAATGAATTACAATTCAATATTTCACAATCGACCTTTTTCGTTAAATTCGTGTCAAAATAAAAATTTTAAAAAATTCCTAAATAATTGCCAGTTTTATCTCAACAAAAAAATTAAATTATTTTTTTTTAATTTATTAATTTTTTAAATTAATTTAAAGTGAAGTCAAAGTGTACTCGAGCGAGTCGTCAAAACCTGTTTTAGTAGAAAAGCCGATTGGTTTAGTTGATTCATTAGTTCAGTCAGTCCTGAACATGGCAGACCTATTCCAAAATAGCGAATTTGTAAGCAAAAAAAAAATATTCAAACATTAAATAATCAATCGAATGTTTAAGGTATTGCTTTATTTGGAGGACAAGCTTCAAGAGCTGTACACAAAATCAGAGACCATGAACCAGGTGAAATCTCAAAGCAAAGAAATAAGTGACGAAAAGCTCATGCAACTAATAGAGTAAGACAATTTTCTTTTCATGTTTACCAAAATCTAACAATGCTTTTTCTCCAAAAGCATTAAGGATGCGGATGATTTGGATTTTTTGAAACAAATCCAGTCGGCAATTACCATACCTAGCATGTTTTATCCGAACCACTGATGCAAAACCTCTTGTTTGAATTTATGTGTCAATTTTTGATTATTTTTTGTACAAAATCCGGTGATAATTCTATTTTATTGTCCTCACGTTTCACTTAACAAATAAATCTTCAATCAGGTTTAATGTTTTTTCACTTTTTTTCTTTTTTTTTGCTCAATCCGATTTTTTTGTAAGACTGCCTCAAAGAGGGACTCGTTTTATAAACGAATGTTTTATGTTTGAGAATATTTACCTTTTTTCCTTTCAGGCTATGCTTCTCCTACCATTTCGTTTTGTCTCGATTAATTATTTATGTTGAATATGATTGTTTTGTGTCAGGAGACATTGCTCAAGCAAGCTGTTAACTTGTCTTTAAATATCCGCCAAATGTTCTCACAGGGATAATTAATTTCAAGAATTAATTAGTACTTTCATTTTTTTTTCAACACAATAAAAATAAATTTATTAAACAATTTTATTATATTTTTTATATTTAATAAAGGATGTTATTTAAAAAATTTTTTAAATTGAAACTTTTTCTTTAGAAATGTGTGCCATTATTTGCATTTTAAATGAAAGAATTGTCTCTTAAATTATTGATAAAATATATCAAATTAATTTTAGTGACTTTGACTTATCCGCCACAATTGGTGCTTGGAACGGTGAGAAGATCATTTGGCCGTGATCATGACTGCATGGGACGGAATAAACTTGGCATCTTGAAGTTGATGATCAATTTAAAATATCATTTCAATTCAGAAAGTTTATCTTTAGATATTAAAATAAATCTTTGATTAGTTTATGCGTTAATTTTAACATTTAAACTAAATTAATACTTTATGACAATTTTGGCTAGCTTAATTAGTGTAATCTAATTTTTTATTTTTGTTATTGATGATTTAGTTTGGTTCTCGCACTTTAGATTTTTCATGCCACCTATTGCTAACGTGAAATACAGCTACCATAGAGGTTTCCTTTGCAAGACATCTCCACAAACGTTGCTTGTAGTAGCTTTCCTCTTATTATTATTATTTAATTGAAATAATTTTAATGTAACATGATTAACATGTTATGTAGATTTGAAAAATAAAAAAAAAATTTAAAAAATATTTTCTCAATCCATTGATAAAATCGATTTTTAATTAATTTTGTACTAATTTTGTAAAGCTTTTTTCATATTTTTACTTATTTGTAATTTATTATTTGAATTACTTTTTAAAATTTAATTTTGAATGCTAGATACAAATACTTTTGAAATAAAAAAATTCAAATAAACTTTACAGAAAATCAGTTAATACATTTAAATATAAAAATCATTTTTAACAATGGATTGAGAAAATATTTAAATATTTTAAATCTACATAACATGTTAATCATGTTACATTAAAATTATTTAAATTAAATCAAAAATTTATTTTAATATCTAAAGATAAACTTTTTGAATTGAAATGATATTTTGAATTGATCACCAAATTCAAGATGCCACAAACTTCAATTTTTTAGAAAAAAAATTTAATTATTTGCTTTAAAATTTTTTCGAATCAAGCTGTTTTTTAGAACACCAATTAAGACTACTAATTAAACGGTCAGTTAATAAATATAAATTATAAGTATTTTTAATATTTTGTCAGTATAAAATTCTAAAATAGTCAGTAAAAAAACTGTTTTTTGTCAGTAAAAATTAATTCATTAAAAAAAGATAATTAGTTTGATAATTGATATTTGCTGATATTATTAAAATCTTTTTCTCTCAATTTCTCTAAAATGACCTCAGGTCTGAAATTAAGATCGAATAAGTTTTTAATTTCTTGTTTTAATTCATTTGTAAATCGAGCTCTTGGTTGATGATTATCGTGATGATGGGTTTCTTAGGCTCTGTACAGAATAGCCTCTTCAGTATGGTTTGGAAGATGAAGATATATACCAGCTGGACATTGATCTGCTAACTTCTTTGCATTATTACATCTATAATAGATTTTTGGACCACCTTGTGTTTGATTAGTGTAGTGATAACTCCATGTATCTTCAGCATTCATAGTAAACATAATTTTTGTTTAAATATAATAATTTTTTTTTTATAATAGTAAAAAAAATTTTTTTATGAGTGTGACATTTAGCTTTTTTATGAGACTTATTATATATTATTGTGACAATTTAATATATTTCCATTTTTATTCGAAGACCTGGTAAGTTGTCTATTTATTTTTTAGAAAAAAAATTTTTATAATTTTACTTGACTTGAAAATTATTTCTAGTCATTTAAATTTAAAAAAGAAATTTAAAAAAGAATTTAGGCGCTGCAGTGAAGTTATTATTTAAAACAGCTAGACAAAACACTTAAAGGTTAGAATAAACTTAAAATACGACTAAATTTTAGTGAATTAGACTGAAACAACTCTGAAAATAAATATATAATTTGAAGTTTTGTATTTATTTATTTGGTTGCTGTACCGGGCTTAAGCCCCTTCAGAATAAAATAAAATAAAATCAAAAAATAAAAAAAATAAGTAAAATAGGGGAAAATAAACTGAAATTAAAAAGAGATACTGAAATATAATGTAGCGTGCTACATACTACACGTGTTTACATAGTCGAGGCTTCAGGAGAAATAGTAAGGTAGCAATTACATAATGGACTCGGGTTTTCGATATATCTTGATTCGAAACCTGCTTTGTATTCCTCTACCAGGTTATGTTGAAAAAAAGTTATCTCTTTGTTGGATTCTTCCTCGAAATTTCTTTGTGATATTTGAAGCAGCTTCTCTGGTTCTTTGGGACATCAAAATTGTTGCTTTTTTCAACCAATTTTATTCCATGCATGAACTTGTACTTATTTTTCCACATTAAATAAGGCATTCACCTAATTAAAAAATTTAGAGCCCTATGTTTCTAAATTGATTTTTTTTTTCAATATCAATTTTTTCGGATTTTTATTTTAAAAAAGAAGGGATATTAATTTAATGATATTTAAAATTGAAGTGTGTCAGGCTTGGTTTTGGTAAAATCTGGTTAACCAAAATTTATTAAATGAAATTTATTTATTCAGGACGATCTCATTTAATATTTTTTTTTTGATTATAAATTTTTTTGAAAATTTTTCATCATACACATTCTTTCTCATCCAATTTTTTTATTGTTTAGAAAAAAGGTTCATGTCCTTATTTAGAAAAAGCTAAAAAAAATTTTTCTGCAAACTCTTTAAAAATCATATTTATTAAAACTAATCGAATATTTCAATTATTATCATGTCTTTTATCATTAAATTCTTGATCACAATGCTATTTATAAGCCTGTGATGTAGTGACATCACGCGTTTAAGAAATTATAATATGAAGCATAATTTTATTTTTTATATTTAACCATAGGCTTGGCCAAGTTGTTTGAAACGAGCTGTTCCCAAACAACAACTTTAAATACTGTTTTTACAAATATATGAGAAAGCCTAAGCAAAGAGAATTACCATCGATTTAACTGAATTTAATTTATTTTGGCTTAGACGGCCGTTTCTATATTTTCATTTAGATTTAATAAAAGCCTTTTGGCAAACAAAACTTTATCTTTATTTAAAACACAGGGATATTACATCTGGGGACGAGGATTAAAGCCCCAGAAGACCAATAAACGTGCTTCTCGGTGGCAGTAATGTTTATAGTGCGTGCAACAGCTACCTGACGAGTGTTAGTTAGTACCTGGGTAAAATAATAGTCTATGACTGGTCCCGGTCATTTGGTGATCCAGCAGTGGTCACAATGGTCGACAGTTCCCTAGCATTCGCTTAATAAAAGCGAGGGAAGATGTGATATAGCGACATCTTTGTCGATATCACTGGAAAGTTAATTAACTTAACCATGAGCGTTTAAGTTAAAAAGGTGCATAAATACATGCTCCAATACGGAGGTACTAATGGAAACAAAGCCTTGTTCAAAAATTTTTAATTTAATTTTCCAGAATATTGGCCTAAAAAAATATTAAAAATAAAAGGTTCAAAAAAAGGTAAAAATTACAATTTTACTTATTTTTTATCAATCAAATATAAGGACTCATTGGGATCAAATTAGTTTCGTAAAACCCCAATAAAAAAATATTAATATTAATGGTTTTGAAACAAATTGGGTCCTCTAGGGTTAAAGCAAATTTACTGATTGATATAATTTTAAAAAAATTTCTATTTTCACTTGAGGCTCAGTTTATGTATTTTCAGTAAGTACAATTTTTTTAGAAAATTGATTTAAAATCTTTTGTTTGTTTTTTGGACCTGCATGTCTTTTTTTGCTTGTATTGCAACATGTTCGACATTTTCCTGGTTGTCAATTATCCTTCTGTAGGCTTTTCTGGTTCTTGGGCCTTCTCTTCTTCTTCCAATTCTTTTTTAAAAGATTCTTTTGGTTAATATGTTGATGCGTTTTGAGTAAGCAAATCTTCCTTTTTTCCAATTTAGAATCAGAAACCAATTTTTTTTATCACCATTAAAAATATTTTTATTAAAAATACCGGTATCGAAAAAATTTCACCTTAAAATAAAGCATTAATTAATCATAATTAATTAAAAACTTTTATTACTAAAAAAAAGAAGCTTTAAATTAAAAAAATCGATCTTAATAAAAAAATATTTCCCTAACTTGTTATAAATATAGAGTAAATATTTGGTCAGACATTACATTTTTAAGATGAAAAGCAAGCAGCTCTTTTTAAGCTGATAAATAAAAAATATCCTAAAATATTAAAAAAATTATTTCATAGAATCAAGTTTAATTTTAGTCTTTGTTTTATTCAAGACTTTTTAAAATTTTTTTGTGCTGAGACGAATTTTTAATGTGTTTTTTGTGATTGAGTCGGAAAGAAAGTCCTAAAATAATTCATTTATCACAGAAATTTTTATTTTGCCTGAAATCATTTGTTGGCAATTAATTGATTTTTGTTTTTTTTTTATTTAAATTGAAAAAAAAAATATTTTTTTGTTCTATTTTTATTGCTGCAAACTTCTGAGAATTTTCTTCAAAATTAAGGTTTTGATAAATAATAGATTAAAAAACAAATTTATCAGCTTATAAAAACAAAGCAATAAATGCTGTAAAGGCTAAAATCAAAAATCCTGCTTTTGTTTGCACTGAAACATTTGAACTATTGCAGCCGTCAGTTTGACAACATGTTGTTCCACCACCACTTCCAAAAAGTGATCCTGTATTAGTTGCAGTACAAGTAAGTGAGCAAGATTTTGTCACTGTTGTTGCTCCAAGAACCGAGACAAAAGCATTCTTTTTTAATAAAAAAATCAGCTAATTTAACTAGAAAATTAAAAATAAATACCATGCAATATGTATCTACTCCTGAAGTACAATTAGTAAGGGTTCCGATATTTGTACCACTACAAGCACTGCATACATAACATTGAAGAGCATCTGTTTGACTGAAGAAACAGCCTAGAAAGATAAAATTTAAAAAATTAACCATTATTATTAATATCTTACTTAAGATGACAGCTGAAATTGATAAAATAACTAAACATTTCATTTTTGAATTTTTTTTGTTAAAACTAATCAATTCCAGACTGCTATTTATATTACTTTTGTGTAATCATTGTTTCCAAGGACTTATTTTGTCAAGCAACTTTAATTTTTTAAAGGAAATTGAACAAATATTATTCATTTAATAAAACAGCTATAAATCTTATTTAATAATTTAAATGTTGTCATGAGTTTAAATTAAAGTGAATTATTGATTTTTAAATATGTCGTCAAGTTTTTGCTTTTCTGGAAAAGAATTCCAATAATGTGATCTAGGCAACCGGTCTTTCCAATAGCTAATAAATCAAAATTTTATTTTTTTGTTTTGGTTACACACCCTGGAATCGATTTTTTAAGATTATAAATACTTTTGATTTAAGGCAAATTAGGAATTTAAAAATCGTTTGGAAAAAAAGTCTGAAAAGAATGCTTTTCAGTTCAGCCTTTAAATAAAAGTCTTCCTTATTGTCGTTTTTAAATTTTTTTGAAAAGTGTTGATATAAAGTATTCTTTTTTTAAACACATTCATGACTTCTAAATAAAAATAATGAATATAAAAATAAAATCTGAAATTGATAATTAAAAATGTTGAATGTCTCTCAATTTGAATAAAAAAGTTAACTGTAATTGTAAATTTTAGAATTGACTTTTATTAAATTTAATTTTTTCAATTTTTCATCTATTGATTTTATTTAACTTGATTATCAAAAAAAACTTCAGAAAAATCTCGACAGATCTTTTTTTAATTATCAGAAAATCTAAATCTAACATTCCAAAGACTGTTTTTGACTGTAAAAAAAATTTGGTAAGAAATTATAATATAATACTTAAATAATGTGCAAAATCCTCAAGTGTGAAAATTTCTGGCGAACTCACGTTAGGTTGGAAAAAAGCAAATGTGACAAAAATTACACTAGACAGGGTACCATTTTATTTTGAATATAAATTAGCAAATGATCAATCAAGATTTTTGTTTTAGGTGAAATCTCCTCCTAATTCCCCAGACCTAAACCCAATCGAGATGGTTTGGAATGAAATGAAAACGTTTATAGTTAAAAATCTAATAAATACTGTTTTTATCTAAAAAATCTCTACCTAAACACGAATTATGCTTCGGATCGTTGTCTTGATGCAACTTAATCAAAAAACATTTTTTTGCTTTTTTTTACGATTTTTTACTTAAAAAAAATACAACTTTACGTAATTTTACGTAAATATGGTAATTTTTTTTTCATGTTTTAAAAAGTGAAAAATTTTTTTTGAAATTTTTTCAAAAATTTTATTAAAAAAAAGAAAAAAATACCCTTTTAGGTTTATCGAATTTTTACGTAAAATTTGGTAAATTTACGTTAATTTTCAAAAATTTATGTAATTTTACGTAATTTTCTAAAAGTAATTTTGCGTAAAATACGGTAAAGATTAATAAGAGTATAAGAGTTTTTTTGGCATTTTCTTGAAAATAATTGCAATTAACCACATGAGTATATGACTGACACTAAAACCCAGAGAAGAACTTGGTGAAAAATATTCATTAATTAATTAATTTATTGTTAATCATTTATTTTTTAATTTTTCAATAAAAACTGCGATAAACTAAATAATTTAAATTTATTTTATTTTTGAAATTAAAAAAATCAGTTTTTTATTATTCAATGGGAATATTAAATTCTATATTTAAAAAATTTTACCAATTTTTATGATTAAAAAAAATCAATTGTTGATCGAGATTTTAAGATGGTTCATTTTGACCATAAAATAATTTACCATCAAAAATAAATTAGTTAGATAACATGGCCAATGGGTCTTAAAATTTTCTAGTCCCGTTTAGTTTGCCACTCCTTCTAAATAGATAAAGTATTTTTCAGATATTGACATATTTTTTGTAAAAAATTCACATTTGTTTTGTGTTGTGTTATTTAAATAAATTATTTAAAATGTAATTTTAAAAATTGAAAAAATCTTAGCCAAAGTTATTTATTTTAAAAAAAGCTAAGTAAATAGTTTCAGACATTTTTGTTTAGCATCAGAGTTAACTCTTTTTTAATTTTAAAATTGGAAATTCTTTGTCTGAAAATAAATTCAAATATTGGAAAGCAAAAAATGACGTTGACACAATCGAAAAGTTGAAATTTTTACCAAAATTTACCATTTTGTCTAGACCAAAACCAGCTTATTATCGAACAAATAATTTAAATAAATTTTTAAAAAAATTAAATCTTGTTTTATTTTTGTCTTAGCATTAGCGAAAAATCCATTGGCAAAAAATTCATTTCTTATTGAATAAAATATCTAAAATTAAGCAAATTTAAATTTTAAATTTACAAAAAACTAATGCATATATTAGACTAATTTTGATTTTAAATAGAATATTCCCATTTAATTAGCACAATTTTTAGAAACCACTCCTTTTTGAAAATTTAAAATTTGAGAAAAATGCTTGTAATTTTTGAATGTAACTTTTTAAACCTTTACCAAAATTATATAAAATAAAGTATGAAATACTAGTGATGAATTAACCTTGAGCCAAAGTCACACGTGTGATCTTATCATTGACTATCAAATTTCAAAATCAACCAATTTCAAGGTCTGCATCTCTGGGCATGATTAGACAGCAGCAGGCTGAGCCTACTCTATCTAAATTGCATAAAATAATTAATTAATCAGACGTAATTCATATAAATTTTTGAATTGGTGAAAAAATTTGCAATTCAGCTCTATTGTGAACATTTTTCAATCAGCAAGTTTTAAATTTCAATATTTTAAACATTAGCATAGAAACTGCATCCACCTTACAACCCATCCGTAGACTGATAAAAAATGATATCAATTTTCAGAGTTGGCTCACATTGTTTGGCTCGTATAAATTCAGTCTCTGTTGCCACTACCAATTACTCCAAATCATTCAAATTCGCTTACTCCAAAATGAGTCAAAATACTGTGAAAAAAGTGGCTCTAATAAACGCCAAGTTTAGCCGCGGTCAAGTAACACCTGGTCAGCTAAACGCTTAAATTTTTCTAAATAATTTAAACTTAGGGCAAGCCTGGAACTGAATTGGGACCCAACTTTTTAAAAACTAAATTTCTTTTATCAAATCTAGAGAACTTAAGTAAAATAAAGCATTTTTTATGCATTTGCTTTATTTTTTTAATTAAAAATATTTTTAGATTATCCGCCCATCGAGTTTGTGGAGCTTGAGGAAGAGGTTCCAAGTCATGAGGAAGTCCAATTTTTGCACAACAGAAATCTGCGCAGCACCTCACAAATAAATAAAAAATTGTCTGACTCGGTGCAGGAAGCCATAAAACATGATCATATACCAGTGTTGCTTGGTGGCGATCATAGCTTGGCTATTGGCAGCGTGCATGGTACCGCAAATGCTCTTGGATCTCACATTGGACTGATTTGGGTAGATGCTCATGCGGACATAAACACTCCATTGACTTCTGCATCCGGAAATTTGCATGGCCAAGCTGTCTCATTTTTGCTCTATGAACTGGACAAATATTTGCCAAAAATGGAGGCCTTCAACTGGGTTAAACCTTGTCTATCGGCCAGAAACATGGTCTACATTGGTCTTAGAGATTTGGATCCTGAAGAAACGTAGGCAGTTTTGATATTTTTTTATTAGCTGTAAAAAAATAAGTCAATAGAGTGATGTTTACCAAAAAAAAATTTAAACTTAAATTTTTTTGACAATAAAAAAATTTATTTTTAGAATTTTGGTTGAAAAATACAAAATAAAAGCTTTTTCGATGTCAGATATTCAAAGATTGGGCATAAAGCAAGTGCTAAAAGAAACTATTGATCATTTGACAATTGATGGAGAATTGATGCCGCTTCATGTGAGTGTAGACATCGATTCATTGGATCCATGGTTCGCACCTTCAACTGGAACACCTGTACTTGGTGGGCTGACTTTGTCTGAATTGATGTACATTGGCAATAAAATACACGAGACAGGGAAACTACGTGCTTTGGACATGGTCGAAGTAAATCCACTGCTCAAAACCAGTGATCAAGATGTCGAGAAAACTGTGTTTTCCGCATCGAGAGCAATCTTGAGCTTTTTTGGATACAAAACCTTGGGAACAAAAAGAGATGGACATCAAGTTCCTTTAGCTTGAATTTAAAAAAAATTATCATATTTTTTAACTAATCATTTTTTTAAATCATACAAATTTTAATAAAAAATATGATTAATATAATGACGATTTTATAAATTTACCTAAATAATTAACCAAATACTCATCTTGAATATTGCAAAGAACTCTTGTGGTTTGAACTGGATTACGGATCCGGTTCGTCAGTTGAACAGGTATATTCACTATATTCATCTATGGAACCATATAATAATTAATTAATATATTCAAAAAAAGAATATCAAAATAAAATAAAATAAAAATTAGTCACTTAAGATGACGTTCATTGAAAATAAAACAAAAAATTAAATTTTTTAATATACAGTGCTTTTATATAAGGTCCAGAATGGGCTAAATTACGTAATTTCACTTTATTTTTAGTAAGCTTACGTATTCTTACGTGATTATTAGTCGGTAATGATATGTAATTTAGTTTTGAATTTTAACAATCAATAGATTAAGTTTTTGAATGCAATAAAAAATCTTGAAACTGCAACATAATTCTACATGTTATGTTGCCCTTTTTCACCTAAAATAAAATTTCTAATTCTTTTTTTTTTTTCTAAATCAATCAAATCAATAATCAAATTCAATCTAATTGATGTTTTAATTTTTATCTTTTAGGTGCATAAGAAAATGATTTTTGGTAAAAAAATGCAACATAGTATATTGCATTATGCTGTAGTATTTTTTACAACATTTTTTATTTTATTTTTTGTTTATTTTTTAAACTGTCAATAAAGGAAATATCTTTCTTCAATTTGTATTCAATTTCACAATGCCGATCAGATCTTCATTTATTCAAATTAATTTAAAATTACAATTATAATGATAGAAAAAAAAAATTCAAAATAAATGTAAAATAAAGATTTAAATTTTAAATAAATTTTTGATTATAATGTTTTTTGTTTTACCTTTATGTTCCTCTTTATTTTGACCATCAGACATCTTTTCTGTAGATGAATCAGATTAACCAAAAAGTGGATTGACAACATTTTTTTTGTTTGACATTTTATTAGATTTTTTTGTTTGGAAAGAATTAGAAAAACACTAAATAGTATAATATTTTTTTAAAAAAATTGCCAATTTTAAAAAGATTAATACCTAAACAAATTAAAAAATTTTTAAATTTTTAAATTTTGTTTTTGTTCTTTGTTGAAAAATTCTTAATGCCCTAAAAATTCCAAGGCTATCAAATTATAAAAATAGAGCAAAAAAATAAAATATTATTATAATCTTTTAAGTGGTTATTTACTTTTTTTGTTTAATTTTGTCCCAAAAAATTATTAATCTTTAAGAATTTTTTAGATGTGAGTTCTTTACATGAGGTAATTTTTGATATTATTTTTAAGACCAAAACCGGTATATTATTTTACGAATTTTTTGATTCTAAGATACCAAGATTTTTTTTAGGTCTAAGATTTTTTAGCTTTTCTTGAATTCTCAGCTTTTTTGAAAAAAAACTATTGTTTTAAAATTTATTAACTTTTGTGAATTTTTAGAATTCGTATGGCCTTTTTAGTCTAGCTCTATCTCTTTTTTTTCCTTCGAGGTTACCATTCTTTCCACTTTTAAAAATTTAAATTTTATCAGAAAATGTTTAAATTTAAAAAAATATGAGAATTTTTAAGCTTCTTATTTATTCTGATTCTGACAATCGACATACCTTTTTTCATTAGATAAAAAACAAACTAAATAATCATATTTTATAACAAACTTTTTGATTTATTTTTTTTGCTTGTTTAAATTGCATGATAAATAGAAATTTTTTTCGTTTTTTTTGAAATTTTATTTTTAAAACAACACAACATGCAGCAGATCACATAATTCTTAATTCCGCATAAAAATTAAGTTTTTTATGTTTAATGCAGCATTTAAGCTTGATTTTATGTAAGAAAATAAAGATATTTTTATCATTAATTAATACAAAAATCTCAAGCTTTAATGCTGCATTATACATAAAAAACTTAATTTTTATGCGGAATTAAGATTTCTCAAATCTGCACCATGTGGTGTTAGTTAAGAATGCTTTAACATGGACGAAAACGTGTTTATTGCATGCATTGAAGTTGTTTTTCGGTTTATGAGACTGAAATATCGAACAAGAAAATACGATATTTAGACTGATTTAAAGATTTTTGGAATTTCCCATATTGTAAAAATGTTGAAAGCAACAATTTTTTATTTAATAAAAAAAAAATAAAAAAATAAAAAAATTATTTTACAATTTTTTTACGAAATTTTACTTATAAAAGGCAAATTTCATTTTTTTTAAACTTTAAGATCCATCATTTTAGTAATTTAATTGAATTTTGTTACGATTTTTAAATTTTTACATTTTTAGATGAAAAAATAGCATTTTTAACATTATTTTCATTTAAAAATTGCATATACTTTTTTTAAATAATAAAAATATAATATATTAAAATGTCACATTTTTATTAAATGTCACATAAAAAAATTTTTTAAAAAAAAATTATGAAAAATATTAGAAATTAATCCATCGACATTTGACTGTAATTAAAATTAGTTAACAAAAAATTAATTTAGCAGACAATTGAACTCATTACTTGAGTAATTTTGGAGACCAAAATAATATTATCTGTTTTGTATATTCTTTGGAAGAAAAAATCTCTTTGTTTTTAAAAATTAAATGAATTAAACTTTTATTTTATTTTGTTAATTTTTAGATTTTCCAAATTAATTGATTTAATTATTAGTCGATTGCTATCAGTCATGCCTAGTCAATAATTTTTTTTGGGTAAAATAGGAAATTAATCTTTTTAAAATTAATTTTTAGTTTAATAGACTTTGAAATATAAACTGACA
This sequence comes from Brachionus paranguensis, assembly GCA_016802215.1. Classification (NCBI taxonomy): domain Eukaryota; kingdom Metazoa; phylum Rotifera; class Eurotatoria; order Ploima; family Brachionidae; genus Brachionus; species Brachionus paranguensis. The sequence continues at coordinate 898,711 of JAESIX010000007.1, forward strand.
AAAAATATTTTTGAAGTGGAACAAAAATTTATTCTTTTTAAAATAAAAAAATTATTCCGGTTTATCAGCAAATTTTCTTATGAACAACATAAGAATTATAAATATCGAATCCAAGCGAGGTTATACTATCATACAGGACTCTGAATCTATATGGCACAAAATAAAAGTTAATCAATGACGCTGGAGGCCAGATAAATAACTCGGCAATGAGAATGTCTCTTCCTTTAGTTGTCAGATCATCCGCAAGCCTTTGTTTGCCCGGTGCTTCCATAATGGTAAGAGTGGTAAAGAATATTAGAATACAGAGAGGAGACAGAATAATTTGATTGAGAAGAATTTTTTTTAAAACTTGTGCTCGTCTATTGTGAGGATAAGCTTTTTCCAGAAGCGTGTACCAGTAATGACACACGATGCCAACAGTGAAGCCAGTTGTAGACAGCTTCAGAGTGCGAATTCTATCCCATTGTTTAATTTCTTTAGAAACAAGCTCAATAATTTGCTCAACAATGTCGCCTAGAGCACTAAATCCGATCGAAATGGTTAAATTAGTGGCCAACAAGTGTTTGGAAAAAAGAAACTCTTGCCGTTTCTTGATATAATTAAATGTTGGCCTTAAAAAGTGACATTCGTGTATTAGTCTTTTCAAGTTGGTTAGATTATGGAAGAATATTCGGCCTGCTTTCATTCCATGCAAAAAAATGAAAAATTTTCTAAACAAATGGGCCTAAATAGCATAAGTTTTAATTTTTTAATATTCTAAAATATTTTAGGATTATTAGCCTATTGTTGTTTCTCTAAGAGTCTTAGTTCAATATAAAGTTAAAATTTTATCTAAAATTGTTTTTATTAATTTAAAGTGGTCAAGCTAATTAAAAAAAAATATTAATTAATTTTAATAAATACTTTCTAAATAAGTTATGACGGATTTATCTTAAAAAAAATAAATTTCAATTTGTTTTTCAAGCCATTCACATTGACGGGTTTTTTGCTTTGGTTGGTAAAACATTTTGTAAAAGGCCACTTAATTTGTAAAATTTTCATGGATGTCTAACCATCTTATATGTATCGTGTCTTCTCGCTGAATCTGCAAGGTCTTGGGCAAATCTGCATTAGGAGATTGGCAATCGTTGTTAATTTTAAGTTAAAAAATTGCATTAAGAGTCACTTGTGGTAAAAGAGCCCTTGGTCAGGGTGCATTAAAAAATTTCAAATTTGACAAAAAGTTTTATTTAAAAGAAATAAATTTTTTTATTCTAAATCGATCTATATAGACTTTTATTTAACATAGACTATCAAAATAGCTGTAAATAGCAGTCAAGATTATATTTATTTCTGACAGACTAAAAGACTTTATATTTTGATATGACGCTGATTTTTAATTTTATGCAGAGTAATTTTAAAATGTCAAATTAAAATCCAAGTCCCGACTTTAAAAAAGTAAAAATTGAAGTCTTTGACTTGGGCTTGACTTGACACCTTTGACTTTTAAACAGCTCTGATTTTATTTATACTTTTTTCATTAATTAAGAAATATTTGAAGTTAATATCTTTGTTTCTATAATATTTTTAACCATTAGAAAAATATATTTATTTGATCAAAAAATTAATATTGCAAAAAATTAGTAAATTAATCAATAAAATTAATAATATTTTCTGAGATAAAATGAAAAAAAAAATTAGCTTGGCATTAATGTTTAATCAATATATTCTAATGATTATGGATCGACGTCACATCAATTTTCACTTGTGATGTCACTTTGAAGCGATAGGACAAATTATCATCAATGTTTTTTTTCAATTTCAAGGTTAATCAACAGGCTAGTGCCCTTATCGTAGCCGACTGATTAACACTTCATTTATTTTATTTAATAAAATTTTCTTAATAATTAAAATTATAATTTTAATAAAAGTAAAATTATCTAATATTTTTAAAAACAAAAAAACATTGATAAATTCATATCAAATGTTTAATCAATATATTCTAATGATCATGGATCGACGTCACATCAATTTTCACTTGTGATGTCACTTTGAAGCGATAGGACAAATTATCATCAATATACATCACTACTTGTCATCAAATTAATAATAATAATAATAATTTTTAAACGGAGCACAATGATTAGTTGCGCTATAGTAGCCTGTAAAATCTTTTTTGAACAGAAAAAAATTGTCTAGTTTGTTTTTTAAGTTATTTAAAGTTGTTTGTTCGACCGCTTCTCTTGGTAAACTATTCCACATATTTGCAATTCGGTTTGTAAAAAAATTAAATCTCAAGCTACAATTCTTAACAAGTTGTTTTTCAAAACCATATCTGTGACTTCTTGTTCCGTAGTATTCCGGCTTTTGCTTCAAGGGGTAGAGCCAATCCACTTTATCAATACTTTTAACAATTTTAAATTGTTCAATTAAATCACCTCTTATTCTTCTTTCTTCTAGCGTTAGGTCAGTCTTAGCTTGATAAGTCGCTCTTGGTAACTTTATTTTCTCAATTCTCCAATCAGTTTAGTTGCTCTACTTTGTACACTCTCAATGCTGCCAATTTCCTTCTTCAAAGAAGGGTTCCAAATCTGGACAGCATACTCTAAGTGAGGTCTTACTAACGTTGTATACAGCTTCTTCATGGTGTAAATGTCACGATATCTAAACGATCTTTAAATCATTCCTAAAATCTGATTTGCTTTTTTTACAGCAGCCGCTATGTGTCTTGACATTTTTAAGTCATTCCTAAAAACAACCCCTAAGTCACGCTCTTCTATTGATTCAATTAGCTTATGATTTTCTTCAGAATCACCCAAAAATATTCACATTTTTGATTGTTTGAACCATAGTGAACCACTACACACTTATTATCATTAAACTCCATAAGTCATTCCTTGGACCAAGTGCTTAACTTATTGACATCATTTTGTAAATGAAGAGTGTCTTCTTGTAACTCAACTTGACTAATAACTTTTGTGTCATCTGCGAACAGTTTACATACGTTTCTAATCCCATCGGTAAGATCATTGATATATATGACAAACAAAAGGGGGCCTAAAACAGAACCTTGTGGTACTCTACTCAGGACGGTTTTCCAGGTTGAAGAAACATTGCCAAGGATAACTCTCTGTCTTCTATTTGTTAAGAAAGCTTCAATCCAGTTGATTAATTGCTCATTTAAACCATAGCACTGAAGTTTATAAATAAATTGACAGGATTTATAAAGAAGATTCAACTTTAAATTGGCGAGGTGTTGAAACAATAAAGTTTAGGCTGTTTGAGAGAAAATGAGAATGACTTTATCTTAGAGAAAATTTTTAACAAGCTTAATCTCTCAGTAATAAATGATAAAACATCAACATATAATTGATTTTAGACGGAATATTATGAAGTCCTAGATGTTTTTCAATACCATCTTCACTCTCAGAAAGAATTGTTGACTTTAAAGTTCTGATAGATGATGATATGTTGAGTGATCATTTTCCCATCTTAATCTTGTTCTGAGTATGAATTTCCAATTAAAAATAATTAATCCTCAGTAGAACAGAAGTGTTCATGATGGATTTTTTGCTGTCATTCACTTAATTTTTCCACTCTATTTCTCAACGATTAATCAACTTAAGTAGCTTATTAACATCTTTCTCACTCTAACAGTCAACTTTTTCAAAAGACATTTAGCGAGAAGTAAATTTGCTTTCAGTTTGGCAATTTCATTTATACTTGTTTCAACTTGTTCTGCATTTGAAGCAAAGTGAAACAACTTCTGTTTCATTTACTGCGGAAGTCTGCAAAATATGTTCCAATTTCCGGGAAACACGGTTTAGTCGAAGTCAAAAAGTGGTCATAAAAAGTTTCGACATAGCCGCAATAAAAAAATTTATAATGTTTTAAATTCTAATAATTTAAACAATTTGTTTAAGTGGAAAAATAAAATAATTTTATTTTGAATGAATGAATGAATAAATATAAAAGTTATGATTTTGAATGAGTGAATTAACCAAAATTATTTAAATTATTGATTTTTTTTGTCAAATAAATTAGATATCAATCATTGTGATGTTGATTTGATAAAGAACTATTATTAGACATAACATATCTAGTAATCTTTAGTATTTATTTTTTTAAAATAATCAAAATATAATAAAATAATTAGATAAATTAAGTTTTAGATTCTTAAATGATCGTTTTGATCCTAAAACTTGATTTGAAACTTCAATTAGCGATTTTTTTTTTTTTAAATAGAAAATTTCGATTATTATTTCGGTTGACAACAGTTGCTTGAAAGTCTCAAATTTAAGTCCAAGTCCAGACTTAAAAAAAAACGAAAATTTACCAGATTTTACAGAAATTTACGGAAATTTCAGTTAATTTAAGTTAATTCAAAAAAGCCAAAAAACTTAGATTTTTTTCAATTTTCTTTTTAATTTTTGTTTTTATTTTTTAGAATTTTACTGTACTGATTTGTACCAGTGGTTTTACCAAAATTTTAATAAATTTACGGGAACTCCGGTAATTTTACGTAAAATCGCAAAAGTGAAAAACAGAATTTAACGGTTTAAGTAAAATTTGGTAAAAATCAAAAGGGCCAAAAAATCAAAATTTTAGAAATTTTTATGATTTTTTAAGTTTTTTTTTCAAAAATAATAGAAAATTTTAAACAAAAAATATTGTATTTTTTACGCAAATTTTCGTTAATTTTATTGATTTTAGTGTAAAAATAAACAAAATAAAAAAATAAAAAAACTTTCATTTAATTTTCTATTAATATTGAAACTAAAACAAAATAAAGTAAAAAAAGTCTGGTAAACTCACTGTTTTTTAGTTTTGCAATTTTACGTTAAGTAAGCAGTATCCCCGTAAATTTTGCTAAAACCACCGGTATAAATCAGTACTGTAATTTAAAATAAAAAAAAATTTTTATCGTTTTTTTACGTAATTTTACTTAAATTTAAATTTTTATTTGGTAAATTTTGGCAAAAAAAAGTAAATTTACGTAAATTATCGAAAATTTGAAAGAAGCTTATCAATTCAAATCACGATTTAGTGATGCAATGAGATTTATTAAATATAAAAATCTAATAAAAAGATTCTTTATAAATGAAACAGACATTTTCGGGATTTATGATGATTTTTTTGAAATAAAAATAAAAAACCGAAATGTTCGAATGAACAAATTTTTTTTGATTTATTTAATTAGTTAAAAAATTTGTTTTAACATCTTTTTTTTTCTAAAAAAACGGATCATCTTGTCGGAAAAAAAAAATAAAAACTGTTTTACTAAATAAATTAAATTATAATTTAATCTAATATTTTAAATTGCTAAATTTTGGCTTAATTTAATTTTAAATAACGATATTAATGTTAGATAAATGTGAGCTATTTGTGTTTTTCAGCACAATTCAAATGGAAACAAAATCAAACAAATTCTTACTGATTTATTTAAACTCAAAAACTTTCATTATTTTATTGAAATTAAAAAATTTCAGTGTGGGTAATAAAATTTCATGAAAAAAGATAGTAGTTTTTGAAATTCCTGCCAGGGTTTGGCAGCATTAAGAAAATCAGGTTTTTTTATAATTAATTAAAAACAAAATCTGCATTAAAGAAATATTCCAATTTCGATAATCATATTAAACTTATGGAAAATAATAAAAAAATAATTAATTAATTAACATTTGTTTTAAACTTACAGCTTTTTGCTTCTAATCTAAAATAGACCTAAGTTTTGATAGAGAAATTTATTGACAAATCAAATATTATAAAAGAATACTTTTTTTTTAAGTTTTAATCAAACTTATTGGCAATGTATCATATTTGAATAAGTTTTATTAAATATTGATTTTATCACTAAAATCTGTTAAGATTAATATTTCTTAAGAAATTTTTCAAGAGGCAAAGTTGTCATAAAGAATAATTCTAAGTTACTCAGATTCTATTAAGAATAAATTTATTTTGATTTTTATAATTAATTTTCAATCCTTTTTCTTTTAATTTTTTTTCTCCTTTTTTATGATTTTTGTTTCCGATAAATTTTGCTGGGTACAAAGTAGGAATTCAATAAAAAATAAAAAAATTCCATTTTCATTAAAATTAAAAAGGAAGTTTTCTTGTTTAAAGATTCATTGATTATAAGAACTCCTTTTAATCAAAATATTCCTAATTTAAAAAGAATATTAAAGAACTCATTTAACCATTGTAAAATTCAAAAACAAAATTTATTAAGTAGAATTAAATTAAGTTATATTTCAAATCTTTCTTTTAACTTGAAGTCTTTTTTTATTCATGGTTTAAAATTTTAAATATTTATTACAATTATAAAGATTTTAGTTTCCGTTAATTTGTTGGGTACAGAGTAGGGGGTCAAAATTCAATAAAAAATAAAAAAATTCAATTTTCATTAAAAATAAAAATCTTAAATGACATGTTAAATCTTTTTAAAATATTTTTGCTTTGTAAAATAAGTTTCGGTCAAAAAATTTGCTTTAGAAGGACCTAATTCTCTCTTGTCAGTAATTATTTATCATTTTTTAAATATTTTAATTTTAAAAACATTTCAGAATCAGCATTTTTTAGAAACTATACAAGAAAGTAGAAGTTGAAAAAAAAATTAAATTGAACTTTGAATTTAAAGTCATCTCTTTATCAAATTGATTAATAATTTTTTAAATGAAGATTTGAACAATAATTTTCTAATCATGCCATTATAACCATCTTTACGATCACTTAATGATTATTTCTTTTTAAGCAGATGTCTGAATGAATATGAATTATTTCTAAATAAATCGATGTTGGTTTATAAAATTTTCTCAGATTTTAAAGTCATGTAGATAAAATTTATTTTTTTTCAGGGAGTTTTGGTTGAGATAAATGTATGGTAATTCAAGAATGTGTTAAGAATGATAATTAAATTTGATAAATTAAAAAAACGAGAGGTGAGTTTTTTATTAAGTTCTAGATGGAAGAGAGAGACATTTTTTTTATTGAGTCTATTGAAGTTATATTTATTAGAGTCAAGTTAAAAAGGTGGTAACAAGTTATTCAGATGTCTCAGCTTTAAAAGAAAAAATTAAACTTTTCATTTGTAACAATTATTGTGGAATTATATTATCAGCATTCGGCAGTTTTTTTTTTCATTTAAATATTCATTATAATATTTTTTAAATTAAAAATTATATTTACTTAAAATTTAATTTTAAAAACTTGATACCAAAAGCACATTTAATTTTAATATTTGACCAGTTTAAAAATTTTTTTAGTTTTTTTTAGATACATTTTTTTTGCATACTGAGTAAAGATACATTAACAAACTTAAATTTCAAATTTTTTATATTTAGAATTATGAAAGAAAGAGAGTTGTTCTTTGCCATTTAAGTAAAATCTGAATAAAAAATTGCCACATAAAATGGTTTTGACAATTAAGGAATATTCCTATGCAATTTATTCCTATGGAATATTCTGTGTAGAATTCTGCTTCATTACTGAGCTGCTAAAATTTATTCATTTAGAAAAATAGCAATATATTCAAATATATTAAATCTTATTAAATTACATGAATTTAAAAATAAATAATTGATCCAAAAAAAATTTATCTAAATGATATTCAATTTAAAATAATAAATAAAACTTTCATGCAAATTTGGGTTCAGAGACAAAAGTAAACGATTATAGATTATTTTTGAACGTAAATTTTAGATTATCTTTTAATAAAAGTGAAAATTAAAATGCATAGATAATTTTATATTTTTTCATTTAATATTAAAAAGGATCCAGAGGTACCTATGTCGATTAGATTGTCATTTAAAAAAAGATTTTGAAACTTTTTTTAATTATAAACAAATTAAAAGGAGTTTAAGATTTATTAATTTTAATTTTTTAAATATAAAAAATTTTGTTTAGAAAAAAAATATTTTTAAACCCTTGTCTAAAATTTTAGATTATTTCAACTTAAGATTATTTATTCTTTATTCAACAATAAATAATTCAAAGAATTAATCTATTTTTATTTTATTTGATATTAAATATGTATAAATGTCTGGTTAAGTATTTAGTTAATTCCTACTAAAAGATTTTGATTTAAAAATAAATTTAAACTCACTTTAGTTAGTTGATGAGATTTGGATTAATCAAGGCCCATTTCAATTATTTAAATTTAAGAAAAACATTTTTTTTAAATAATAAATTTATTTTCTTTTAAATAATCATTCATTTTCTTTTCTTAAAAAGAATGTACTTTCAGAAGTTAGCTTTTAATTCAGTTTGACTTTTTAAAAGGCTAATTACACATAAGTTTAGCTATGCTTCTAAATTTGCTCGATCAGATTCTCTTTATTTTAGAACCTTTTTATTGAAGTTCAAACTAAAAAAATTGTTTAAAATTTGGGGTTTAAATTTAGTCATCTCTCTAATATAGTGCCGGAAATTAACTTGTCACATCGTATCATCTGATATGATAAGATATCAGCTAGTATTACTAAAAATGTTTTTTTAAAAATTAATTTTAAAAAGTAAATTTAAAACATATATTAGTTGATGTCAAATGATCTTAACTAATATCAGCTGACATCACTTTATGTCAGATGATACGATGTGACAAGTTAATTTCCGGCACTGTAATTAAGATTTTTTTTTATTACTACTCGAATAAACACCTCAAGGGCGGTTATGTAAAAAAATTTATTTAAAAATAAAGATTAACTGTAAAACAACCATCTTTTGTTTTATAACATTTGCCTATTCATTATTATTTTAATGTTGAAATTCATCAAATCTTGTGAAATTAAAATGAGTCCACGATTCGCAATACATTTTGTTTAGTTGTTCAAAAGTACTGTTTTTTAAGGCCTTTGTCTCTTTGATTCATTTTTTTTTATTCTATGATTGTGTAATAATAATAATTGTTAATTATTTAGTGTAAAAATAATAAAAATTTTTAATTTATTTTTAAATTTTAAGAATTAATTTGAATAAATTTACAAAAAATTTAACTCAACAAATTAATAGATCATTTAATTGATTGATGTAGAGATTGCTTTTAAATTAAAAAAAAAAGTCATTAACTAATAAAGATAAACCATAAATCAAGATAGCTTTTAATGATTAGAATGTTAAATTTAGAGATTCACGTATTCTTGTTTAATTTATTTTCTAATCGATTATTTTAAAAACCTTTTAACCCAATACAAAAAAAATATATTTTGATAGATGAAAAATTAAAGGCTTCGATAAGCTCTTTCATTCATAAAATTACATAAATAAAAACTATAAACGTGCTTTAAATGCATTTTTAAATAAAGCTACTCATGAAAAAAACGCTGTCTAAAAAAAGTACTTTAAGAGCTTCAAATACTCATAATATAAGCTTAATAATGCTTGTCAAAGTTACACAATAAATAATAACATGGTTCTATCTATCCTAGCGGATAACGAGGAGGCGCTCATCTCCTTTTCCAGTACCTTTTTGAGCAACGGCTCTGATCTGACACAGAGATTACTGTATCGAGTTTGACATTTATTTTCAATACCACAACTTGGTCTTGCCTGTTATGTGACCAGTGGCTTTATGTCGATTTTGTGACCGGATATTTTTTTGGACCGGTCATTTAATATTTGACCGGTCACAAAATTTTTTGTGATTTTAATCAGGACACATAAATTAAGATATTGGTCTGGTCACGAAAATTTTGAAATTGGTCACATAAATCTGTAATAAGTAATTCAAATTTTAATGTAAATATAATAATATAATTTGAAATTTCAACTTTATTAAAAATTTTAAAGATATTAATGAAGCCATTAATAAACTTTAAATAAATCCAACAAAGAATGAGTTAGAGAAGTATCCTAAAATTGCGTCAGAAGTTCCAACTTCTTCTGAAGTAATTCAATTTGTTGTAAAAAGAGCCCGGAGCAAACATACAAACCCAATAGCTTGTTCAGAATGTGGGAGATTATTGAAAACACGTCTCAAAAATGCAAAAGTTGTATTTTTTATTTTTTTGAAATTAAGTATTTAAAATTAATTTTATATAGTGGTTACAAAAATTTTATTACTGCTCACGAAAATAATAATATGTTAAAAAAAAATTATTTTCAAAATTTTTACTAGTCACATATTAGGTGACCAACTGGTCATATAACACGCAAGAGCTCCACAACCTCTTTGTGATAAAATTTATAGGTAGAAAGCCTCTCAATCAGAATTTTGATAATTATCAAAATTTTTGTAGATTAAAGAAAACTTAAGTTTGTTATCTTTAATATAGAAAAAGGAATAAGAGGTGGTAAATCAAACTATGGATCTGTTTCACAAGTGATTCAACATTTAATTGAGTCATTTCCGAAAGAATAGTAACCATATAGCTTGTTGCATTCTCTTTAAGTATGATAAGTATTGAACAAGAACTGCAAACTTTATTTTTACACAGAAAATAAAATTTTTAATAATTTTCTTTTTTTAATTTTAAATTTAGTTTTTAAATTTTAAATAATTTTTAGTTTGTATTTTTGATTTTTTTGGTGAATCAGAAAGTGTAAGTCTATCTTCTGGGTTTCTCAATTTGTAGGCATCATCAAGCCAATCTTAATTTTAATTTTTATTTAATTTTTAATTCTAACTTATTTTTGTTGTTTTTAAAATTTGGCCAAGTCATTAGAATTATTTTTTGTGAATATTTTTGATCAACAATAATTGAATGATACAACATTAGTAGATAAGATTCCTGTCGATTGATAGAATTTTATGTACTAATTATAAAATATGGGTAAATTAAGAATTAATAAAATTAATCAGTTTGAATTAAAAAAATTGGTGTTTTTAAATTAATTTATGGATAATTTTATTATCTTTTAAAATTGAAAAAAAATCCTTGCTTTAATTTGGTTGAATTTTTTTTTCCTTTTGAAGTGTCAATTTTCTAACCAGATTATTATTTAAGCCATAATTTTGGTATGTTAATTATTATTTTTTATTTCATTAAAAGCCTGATGGAAAAAAATTAAAAAAAAGACAAAAATTAGATAAGAAGTTTATTAGGATAAATATTGACCAGCCTTGAAATAATTTTATAATTTTATTTCCCAAGCTATGTTCGTTTTGACACATAGCTTTGAAATTAAAAAAAATAAATTAAATATAAAAAAGAATTAAAATTTTTTTTGAATTTTTTGAATGTCATAAAATTTTTAACTAATAAAGCTTAAGAATTTTTTGAACTTTTTAAATTTTGGCCATTATTTATCACAAAAAACTCAATAAAAAGATCAAAATAAAAAACTTATGCTTTTAGTGAAATAAGATTAAAAAAAAGATAAGTTAAAAATTATTAAGAATTTTTTTAACGTTGAACGCAAATATTTTACACAAATATTAATTATTACTAAAAAATGAAAATTAATTGATATTTTAAAATTAAAAAAATTTTTTTTAATTTATCTCGAATTAGTGCTCTTAATGCCTTCTTTAGTGCACCATTATTTGACTCATTGACAGAATTAACATTTGCTTAAAGATGGCCAAGCGTTTCATCTTTTTTGAAATATTGACTTATGTTATTTTATATTTTATACAGACTTGTTTTTAAGTCACAAATCTTAAGTCAAGTCAAGTAAATTACCTAAAATTTTTTTTTTTAATAAAAAAATTTCTAAAACATAGTTTTTTCATATTTCATATATTTTTATTAAATTAAATTATATATTTAACAAACAAAGAAATGTAATTAATAAATGTAATAAATAGTATTTCATTCTCTATTCATTTAATAAATCCATATTTGATACCAATAAAGTAGTTGCTTCCAAATTCCTGGCTGTTAATCTTGACCTATGTGGTCTGTTAATGTAACCAGATTTAGAAAAAAGTCTTTCAAATGGTCCTGATGAAGCAGGTATTGATAAAAAATTTTGTGCAAGTCATAACTTTGACTTAAATTTTTGTGACTTTCATTAAAATTATTACTTTCATTTAAATGATTAAAATTATTAAAACTGTGAATTATAAACAAGTCTGATTTTATATTTTATTTTTATGTTATTTTAAGTTATTTTTTCTTTTTTAATTTTTAATGTACTAAGTAACATTGGATATATTGAGTCACATCTAAAAATAAAAGACTCAAAACTTTTATTTTTATAAATCATTGCCATTTTCACGCTTTGTTGAATAATCATCTTTAATTTAAAAGGCTTAAATTAATATTTATGAAAAATTTCTCATGCCCGAAAAAAATATTGAACATCACAGTTGAAGTGAATTCACAAAAATGAACTTAAAAAGTTATTAATATTTTATTTTATTTAATAAATGGTAAAAATATTATTTTTTAAATAAAAATTTTTATAAAATTTTTAAAAAGCTTTAAAAAAGTGCGGGCCTGGATTTTTGCCACCTAAAATACCGGATTCGGATCTAAAAAATTTTAAAAAACTTAGAAAACAAAATTTGAATCTTGGGAATCTTTAATGGTAGTCTGATTATCACAATTATCTAATATGCATTGGATAAAGACTGACGCATGTGTTTTTGGTAGAGTAAAAACGTGCTTGATAAATTATTTTGATTAAGTTTCTCCATTTTTAAATAAATTATAAGCTTCATGAATTTGAGGCTTATTGGGCTCAGCTTTAAGTGGTTGTAAGCGTGAGAAATCTAAAATTGTTAGCGTTTTTCCTAAATGGTCGGAATTCTGCTATAAGTTCAGACTGTGAATTTTATATTTTATAATTTTTTATTTTTATTTTTTATTTTTATCTTTAAGCATATTTTTAAACTTAAAAAATCCGTGTTTTAGGGACAACCCACTTTTTTTATGCTTTTTCAAAATTTTTATTAAAAGAAGAATAAAACACCAAATAATTTTTGCTTTATTTTATAATTCGAAGCTTCTTTACAAAACTCAGATTCACAAAGTAATTTATAATTTCATTTTTCGAATATTTTTTGACAACTCTGTTCAGTATTTACATGTTATCTTTCAGCTTCATTAGCAATTTAATGTCATTTGTGTATCTCATTAGAAAAAAAACTTGTCCTGCATCACTTGGCCATGAACATTTTTTTGAATATTTTATTTTACCGGCCTTAATGGAAAAAAGCACCAAACACATCTTCTTTTCGAATTTTAAGAAAGTATAAAAAAAATTCAAAAAGAAATGGATAATTAAAAGGCAAAATTTTAAATTATTTTTTTTTTTTAATTGTATTTTGAATTTTATAAATGTCAAAGGATTTTTTGAAATTTTAATTTGAAGGCTTTGTGAAGTTCAGTACAAAAGAACAGAACAAAATTATAAAAAATTAAATAACTTTTTTTCTAAAAGTTTTAAATAAGTTTCGTGACTGCGACATGGTGCAACATTCAAAGTTGCACCAACTGTCAAAGTCTGCTATTGATGTGCAAAATCTCTGCAACATTTACTGCGCTCGAATATATTGAAATTTAATTTCTGCTAAATTTGCAGAGTTTTGCAGACCTTGATAGATAATGCAACTTTGAATGTTGCACCATGTCGCAGTCACGAAACTTATTTAAAACTTTTAGAAAAAAAGCTATTCAATTTTTAATAATTTTTTCTGTTCTTTTTATCATTTTGTACTGAATTTCACAAAACCTAATTTGAAAGAATTCTGCAAAAAAAACATAAGATATCTTTTAAAATTAAAAAAAAATTAAAATTTTTTTTTAGTTTTTCGTTCTTTATTCAAAATTTACATTTTTACACCAATTCACTTTTGGAATCCACACTTTTTACTAAAATGAAATTAATTTATTAAAAGCAGCAAATTATTGCTTTTGTTGCGTAAATTAACGTAAAACATCGTTAATGGTATTGCAGTACTTAAGTAAAATTATAGAATTGAAATTTATATTTTTATCATTCTTATTTTGTTTTCATTTTGCTTTTTTTTTGGTTTTTATTTTGACCTCAAGGAACTGTAGCTCGGTACAGATAAAGAAATAAATGCCAGGCCAACAATTAGGTGATAATGAGTCAAAGTAAGTTTGCATGTAAAAATGTGACATTTTTCAAAAAACTTAAGATAACTTTGTTTTCAAGACAAAAAAATATTTAAGTTAATTAATTATATTCTAGGTATGTTATATAAAATAATTCAATCACACAAAATTAACACTACTGAATCAGACTCAATGTTTTGAAATTTTCTAAAGTAAATATGGTATCACTCAACAAGACAAATCAGACCAAAAGGCTAAATTAAACAGGTACCGTTGTAAATAGAAAGATGACAATAAAAATTTCACCAGATATGCATTTACTGGATCAACATGCTATGCAAGTATCACTTTAAAAGGAGACCAAGTGTAAATTGCTGCCTAGTAGTTAAAAATTTCCATTTATAAACATTGTTTACCTGTCACTTGCTTTCTCAATTTATCAATCAAATATTTTGAGTGAAATTTTTGTTGTCGAAATTTTAGAGAATTTTTATCTACTATCTCAGTAAATCAGATCCAAATTGAGAGGAAAATTTTAGAATGAAAAATATTTAAAATATTTGAGCAATGGTAGAAAAAAAACTGGTTAAATAGACATTTAATTTGCCGTTAATTAATCTATTAATTACATTTTTATTTATTTCATATTTATCATTATATATATTATGGAAGTTTTTCTCTTGAATGATACTTTTCTAGAAATGATTGAAGTTGAGTGTAGGTAGGATAAATTAATGATAAAAGCTATCTTTAAATTTCGAATTTTTTTTTGACAAGCTTAGTTGACTTGTGGACAAGTTTAGAATGGATATCATATACAAACAATTTAAATTTAAAAAAAAGTCAAAGTCTAGTAAGCAAAAAGTCCCAATGACAAAAATAATCTTTTTAAACAATTTAAAATATGCCATAGCTACAAGCTTTAGCGTTTTTTAATTTATATTTTGTTATATGTAATCTTTTAATGGCATTGTGAAATTTCATACAAAACTTCCAATACAAAAATAAAAAAATTTTATAACTTTTGTTCTAAATGTCAAAAACTTGTTCTGTAAATGAAACAAAGTAAAACAACTGTTGTTTCACCTTCCGCGGAAGTCTGCAAAATTGCACCCTATTTAAAAGTATTAAAAATAAAACACAATTAATTTGCACGGATTTTGCAGACTTTCACAGAAGGTGAAACAACAGTTTTTTCACTTTGTTTAATTAACAGAACAAGTTTTTGACATTTAGAACAAAAGTTATAAAATTTTGTATTGGAAGTTTTGTATGAAATTTCACAATGCCTCTTTTAATTTTAATAATAAATTTATTTTTATTAAAAAAATTTTAAAAACCATAATAAGAGATTGAAAATTGATTTTTTCCAAAAAATGGAAAAAAGTCAATCAAGCTGAAGTGATTTTACTGAAAAATCTGTGTTTTATCTTCAATTGTTTGATTAGTTAAAGTTTGAAAGAAAACGACACTTAAATAAATTCAAGTTTTATTCTAATTTTTGTTTTGATTACAAGAGTAAATGCGGAAAAGGTATGAAAAATTTAGGTACAATAGTCATAAAAATTGACAGAAAATAATGAAATAAAAAGCTGAAATTTAAAATTAAATTTCATATTTTATCATTGAAGATGGCACTTAAATTGTAATCGATTTTTTTGATCATACAATTTAGCTTAAAATTTAGCAAATGTCTAATTATTAAATAGAAGCAGTCAACGGAATTCATTGAAAACTTTTCAAAAATGAGGGTGAAATCTAATTACTAAATTAACTAGTTTGAATAATAAAAAAATCGAAAAACTTGGTATAATTTTTTTATTTTTAGAATAATTCAAGTGGTTTTCTTTGGTTTTAAATAATTCTGGCTTTATTTTTCTAAATAAATCAAAAAGTGTTGTACAATATTAAAAGTTAAAGAATTAATTTAAAATTTTTTATTAAAACATTTAAATAAATGCGAGCGTCATAACTATTTTTTTAGAAAAAGAAAGTTTTAATGTTAAAATAATCTGAAAAATAATTTTAACTACTTATTAAATATTTTTTAAACATCTGATTTAGTCACCAAATTTGTGCCTAGATGAAACTTGTTCATTAAAATTAAAATCACAATGAACTTCAATTTAAACTCAATGTGTATTCGGAGCATACACGAATACAACGATTTGACCAGACAAGTGGAGACTGCGCGCTCTAGAATGAGCTATTACAATTTTACCAATGATTCAGAAAGCTCAAACGCATTCACATTGTTAAAACTGACAAAAATTAGCCTTTACATTCTGTTTATAATATTGGCCATAGTTGGCAACTCATTTTTGATCTTGGTAATTAGCTTAAACAACTTTATGAAAAAACCAACAAATTACTTTATTCTGAACTTGGCTTTTTGCGATTTGGCAATTGTTTTCTCGTGCATGTGGGTTCAAATAGTTCAAATAATGAACAAATATTGGACATTGGGAAAATATTTTTGTAAATTCAACACTTTTTTTCAAATGGTCAGCGTAATTGCCAGTGTTCTGACACTGGCAAGTATATCATGTGACCGGTACTTTGGCATAGCGCATCCATTCAAAGTAATTTTGACCAAAAAGAGGACTTTTTGCATCCTAGTATCAATTTGGATTTTTTCAATCCTAATTTCAATACCCAGCTTTATTTACCGCACATACACAGAACGCAAATGGGCCGATTTCACCGAGACCCAGTGTGATGACATCGGATGGCCAACAACTCTAGTATTCGATTCAGATGGTTGCGCAATAAAAAAAGTCCAATCTATTAAAAGAATTTACTATACAACTGTTATTATATTATTGTTTTTCATTCCTATTTTAATTATGTCTATTACATACTCGTTTTTAATCTATAAATTGTCCAAAAAAGAAGTAATAGGTGAAAGCAATTCGGAAGAAAAGCGCATGGATTTAGAGCGCAGAAAAAAAGTATTCCAAAATTTTTAAAATTATTTTTTATTATTATTCCAGTACTTCCAAGAAATGAAAATGATAAAAAGGCAAGGTTGTTTGATAGTCACCCTTTTCAAGTCAAGCCATGACTTGATTTAAAATTTTGGTGACTTAAAAACAAGTCTGAAAAATCAAAAAAATTGACTTTTGTTAAATTGCTTTCAAATTTAATTTTCTGATATAAAAATTTTGCTTTATTGGTATCAAATAATTAGTATTTTAAAGAGCAATGGTTTTCTGAGGCCGATTCAACACTGTAAGAGTGTTTTTTGGACTGGAATAAGAATAATGTTTTGGAGTCGATCAATAAGTAGTTTCAAAAAGTATTTCTTAAAATACCCGGAAGTAGATTCTTAAAAATGAATAGGGGCAAGACTCTCAATAAAATTATTACTAAATTTTTTGACAAAAATTTTTAAGAAATTTTATTAAGAACCCTTGTGAAAATCTTATAAAATTTTTATTTATTTATAACCTTTTAAAAATTTAAATGGGAATCGAGTGACATCTTCATGTATCTTTGCAAATTCTTGATACTTTTACTATTTTATTTTTTTAAGTTTGCTTTTAAAAAAATCTTTACAGTATCTGAGATGATTGCTTTGGTTTTCGAACGAAACAATCTTGGAATTTCCAAATTGATTAATATTTCAACAAGATCATTTTTCTAAAAAAATATTAAAAAATATAAAAAATCCATAAGTCAAATTATTAAACTTAATTTTAAAAGTAATATTTAGAATAAAACATGAAATTCAAAATTTAGTCATGTTTAATTTTGTTTAAAAATTCCGAAAGCCATTAAACAATCAATTTATTTGATACTTTTTTAGTGTAATCAATAAAAATTATTTTTATTTGGATCACAAAATTAACGTAATGAAGATAAAATTGGTATTATATTATTTAGATGCAAAGAATTTATTTTTGGAAGACTTAAAAAAAACTATAGAAAAAATTACAAAAATTTTCAATTTAAGGTGATTTTTATGCTAGTTTGGATATTGGCCACATTTTTTGTGTGTTGGTAAGAATACTTTAACAGAATTTGCCTAAAATTGAATAATTTTTTTAAAGGTCACCGTTAGAAACAATGCTTTTATTAATGGAATATTCGTCAATGGTAAAATGCAAAAAAATAACCTTAAATTTTGTTAAAAATTTAACTTCAAGTTTCCGACCTGGTGGACAAGTTTAGAATGGATATCATATTTTATGGCATATAGCAATACTGCCATTAATCCATTGATTTATGCTGGACTTAGCAAAAATTATAGACTTGGTAAATTTAGAAAATATTTGCCATTTTTTTCATATTTTTTATCAAGGTTACAGACGAATAAGAAGTAGATTAATTAAAAGAAATAGATCAATATCTATTAATTTGACCATAAGATCCAAGAATTCACTTTCAGGAAAATTCAAGAAAAAAAGATTAAGTGTTGCCAAAATTGAGTTTGACAAGTCTCAATCATTGATCAATTCGCTTTAGTAAGCAAAAAGTCCCAATGACAAAAATAATCTTTTTAAACAAATTAAAATATGCCATAGCTACAAGCTTTAGTGTTTTTTAATTTATATTTTGTTATATGTAATCTTTGATTTTTTCAATAAATTTATTTTATTAAAAAAATTTTAAAACCATAATAAGAGATTGAAAATTGATTTTTTCCAAAAAAATGTAAAAAAGTCAATCAAGCTGAAGTGATTTTACTAAAAAATCTGTGTTTTATCTTCAATTGTTTGATTAGTTAAATTTTGAAAGAAAACGACACTTTTTGTTTCTAAATATAAATTTAGTTCTTTTAAAAATTAAATTAAACTAATGAAGCAAATGTTTCGAGTCTTGCAAAAGTTTTTGTTATTTATCTTTTTTTATTAATCAATATCTGTTTAAAAAATTGATTAAAAGCCTTAGCTTAAAAAGAAATGACAAATAGTAAATATTCGATGAAACTATTTTGCTATAAAGAGTCTTACATAGATATGTGTAACAATCTGAGCTTTGTTATTAAGAACCGATTTTTTTCCAAAACGAGTTCTAATGCCTTTGCTACTAACTTCAAAATTAATATTGAAATTTAAAATAATGTTTAAATTTAAAAAAAAGATGCATTTTGTTGTATAAGTTTTAAACTTGGAGAAAAAATTGTTTGATAAAATTCGATATTCTTGTTATTAAATATTTATAATAATCTTTACTATAATACTTGTCTAGTATTATACTTATAAATTAAAATCAATTTTTAATTTTTAATTTAGAAGAACATTTTTTTTCAGTGTTGTTTTACCATCAAAGTTTATAAAGCTTAAATTTTAAGAAATTAAAAAATTTCAGAATCAAATTTCAAAAAATAAGAAATAATTGATAGTTTACTTGTCCGATAGCATTTCAAGTTTAGTTTTATTTATTAAAACTATGAAGTATACCAAATTCGATAAATAAATTAAGAAAAAAAAAGTTTAGGTTTTTTAACATTAATTCCTTTAAGGTTTTTATTAGAGAGGCAATGTGAATTTTCATGCAAACCTTCCAAAAATTAAAAAAATATAATTCTTTTTAATTAATTTAAATTGAGCTTTTTAACTTTTGATGATGAATTAACATGAAACAAAATATATTTCATTAAATTAAACAGATAAAAATTAATTCTAAATAGCACTGGAAATATTAATTATCAAATAAAATATCAATATTTTGAGATTTATTTTTTTTAATGCTAATTATAAATTATTTTTGCAATTTATAAAATTGTCTAAATTAATTGGCTAAAATTTTGTCATCATTATTTTAATAATTTTAAATTAGGTGGTTATTATTATTATTATAATTATTTATTTCATTAGACACTTTAAAAGCGATGTAAAGTAATAAAATTAAAAAAAAAGGACATAAAATTAGAAAGTTTCTAAATAAATATATAAGAAAAAGGTTAATTTTTAAAATTTTGGATAATTATTTTTCAAAATTCTAAATTCACATACAATTTGATTAAAAATAATTAATTTATTGGCAAATATTTCTTTAAATTTTTTCTATAACACGACTGTCAGATGTTTCACCGTTTATAACTTTTATAAGAATCTAATGTAAATATTAAAATCCATATTTTTATAATTTAAAATTTTGTATGTAAATTCACAATTCCTATTAGGATAAAGGTCGTTTTTGGCCTATTAAAATCATGAATAAAATTTTTTTAATAAGATACCACATACAATTAAAAAATTTTTTAAATTTCATCACAAATTTATTAGAATAGAAACAATTTAAATTCAAAAAAAAAGTCAAAGTCAAAGTCTGACTTTTTCTTTAAAATTATTTTGGACTTTTTTAATATAAAAGCTTTTATTTATTTTTTAACTCGGACTTTATAAAAAAATTTAAGTGAAAGTTTTGATTTGACTTGAAATGGAAGATTGATGATCTTCAAGAATTAATAATCGCATCACTATTTTAAACTCTAAACACATAGATGTATAACTTGAAAAAATAAAGAGGAAGCTGCTTAATTGTACCAGTTGGCATTAAAAGCTTTTGTACAAAATATTTCTACTGAATTACAGTATTTCTTTTCAAAAAGAGATTTTTAGATAAAGTCAAGACTTTTATTTTAATGATTTTTATTTAGTATTAGTAGTAGTTAAAACTGCTTCATGGTTTTTATGCCATACGGAACACGTCAACTGTAGATGACGCCCTATGGCAGTTAATTTTGTGCTTTTCTAACTAACTTAATTGATTTTTTGTCTCTAATTTATTAAATTTTTTTTCATATATTTTTTCAATAATAAAAAATTTTAAAACTTATTTGATTTACTTAATGAATTTGTAAATTAAAAATTCAAATTAGATTTAAAAAAAATTTATTGTTTAAAATTTTTCAAAAAAAATCAAAATAAATATTTTCTTTTTATTATAAATTGCCTGACCAAGAATTTAAACAAACCAAATTTTTGACACTTTTAGGACTTAAGGAAGTTCTATCATCTGTTATTGTTAAGCTAGCTACTGAAAATGTTTTTTCTGATGGAACACTAGTTGGACTAACACTTAAATAATCTTTGGCAATTTTTCAAAAACCAAAAAGGGAGCGTTTTTATAGTGAATTTTAGCTTTTTTTAGTTGAGAAAGTAACTGAAAAATTGACAAAGGATTTCTAAATTATGATTTATCAAGCCAAAAAAAGATCTGCTCAAAAGTTCATTTTTTATTGTCCTATTTTTAAATTTAAAAAATAAAAAGTTTGAATTTTCAATTTCGGTTTTATTTTTTTTAAATTCATTTAGCTTAATCAATAAACAAATTATTTGTTATAAATTCGCAATAATTTTTTTTTTAAATTTAATAATTTTATAGTTATATAATAAAGCTTTTATAATGCATTACATTAAAAACCATGGTTTTAAATATTAATTTTACAAGTATTATGAAAAATTATGAAACCGGTTTAGAAACAATTTGGAACCGGTTCCAAATTCAAAACCAGATTTAAAACCGGTTCTAATATTCAAACAGGTTTACCAGCTCTAGTACCAATTGATAGTCCCGAGTCCTGCTTCTAGTTTGAATTTTTGAATAAGATCGCCTCTTGTTCTTCTTTCTAAAAGTGTGCTAAACCGAAACTTGTTACATCTTTCTAAATACTCCAAGTTTTTGTAAGAAAGCGGGAATTTGATCGCACGATGCTGAACATTTTCAATCTTTTTAATATCTTTTGAGGTGTATGGATTCCAAGCAGCGATGGCGATCTCTAAATGTGGTCTGACAAACCCAGTGTATAACTTTTTCCATAGTGCTGCATTGCGGCAAGTAAAAGTATTTTTTAAAAGTCCTAGAATGCTGCTGGCCTTAGAAACTGCTCTATTCACTTGATAGCTCGGTTTAAGATCGTCTGTAATTAAAATGCCCAAGTCTCGTTCACAATTGGTTTTTAGTATTCCTATTGTATTTTCTTGTGATCTTTGCATTGAGTAATTGAATTTTGGATTATGCCTGCCGATGTGCATGATTTTACATTTATCAATGTTGAGGGACATTAACCAAGTGTCGGTCCAGTTAATGATTTTTTATTTCTTTATTAAAAAACTCTGGTTATTTTTTTTTTCTATTTATTAAAATTTAGGCAATTAATAAATATTCTATTCAATAAATGTTTAATGTTTGCATTTACAAATTGTATTATTAAGTTAATAAATTGCTCACATTTCTTATTGGAATAGATCACATGCCAAAAAAAGGAAAAAATTTATACAAAAGTAATTTTATAAAAATTAATTTTAATTTTCTTTGTTAATCTATTTTGTTTAAAGTAAATCAATAAAAGGATATACACTTTATTGATTTTGATTAGATCAAAAAAAATTTATTGAGACTGAAAGGAAGTTAAATTTTGCGGCGTAAGAGAAAAATAACTAGCGGCCGGTTGTGAATTTGTGCTAGTTAAAACTGAGCTGAGACTGTTTTGGCCTGTGTTAGAAAGTTGGGTTGAGCCAAATTGTAGGAACTGATTACTGGTTAACTGCTGGTTATTGTACAAATCAAGAAGACTGGTGCCAGCTGTGCTAGCCAGCGAACTGGTCAGTGGCGAGAATGCGGCGCTGGTATTTTGAGTTGGGATAATCAGGTTGGAGGCAGCTGTTAGTTGGAAAGCTGGTTGAACTGCTGAACTGGTCATTTGTGGATAGTACAATGGTTGTAATCTTTAAGAAAATATTTATTTTTTGTATGCAAAAAAAGATAGAAATCAAAAAAAACTCAATCAAACATTAAACAAAAAAAGATCTATACCAAAAACACCTAGAAATTAACCCAATTTAATATTTCTTGCAAAAATTTATTTATTTAAACATTCTCTGATCGAATAATTAAAAAGGCCTTTGTTTAATCAAAAATTTAATTTTGACTATTACAAGTGTCCTTAGGGGTTAGTTGATGCACAAAAGAGCGTTTAAGCAAAGCCAAGAATCAAAATTAAAGCTCACTATTTTCCAATGTGACACATTGATCTCGGTCTTTACTAAAACTTCAAGAGCAGCGATTATCAATTTTTAAAGATTGTTGATTTTTAAATTTTTTTTATTTTTTTTACAATTAAAATCAAAATTTTTTAAGCTTTTCAAATTCTCAATATTTTGAATAATTCCCTAAAGGTTGATCACAAAACTAATGGACGATCGTTTGTATTCTCTAAAAAATAATTAGTTTCAGGTTAAAAAATACTAATTTACTTGTTTGTAAAAAATTAAGAAGGAACTTATTTTTTATTTTCTAAATAATATATTTTTAGCTAAAAAATATAACTGTAAAAAATTATTTTTTTCCTTAAAATGATGAAAAATCTTGAAAAAAGAATCTTGAAAATCTTGAATTCAGAGTTTTGAAAATTATCAAGTTTTAACTCTTTTATCAAATAAAATGTTCAACTTTTTACTTCTTTGATTCTAAAGCTTTTTAAAAATCAAGACATTTTTTTAAAAATTGGAATTTATGTTTCACTTAAAAAAAATTCCAAATTTGGTCCACTGAAAGCTAGGGTTAATCTTTAAGAATCGATATCGCTGCTTTTTTTTCAAAAAAAAGGGTTAACCATAACACAAAAAACGGTGTAAACAACCTCTAAGAGAAAATTTCAAAAAAAAATTGCTCAACAAAAAATCAAACTCAAATTTAATACAAAGCTAAGGTTTATGCGTGGCAAAATTGAATCATTTTCTGAATTTAGATTGTTAGACTTTAAAACAATCTAAAAAAATGATCCAAAAAATTGGTAAATAGGGTAAATTCTTTTTGGTATTGTTATTTTATTTTCAAGACTACCTTTCTGAGATAATTTTTCTTTTATAAATCCCAATGATACATGTTTAAAAGAAAAATGGAGGAAGCATGAAATAATTTGCTTCTGAAACTTTTAACTTTTTCAAGTTTACACAAATAAAAGAAAATCTAAAAAGTAAAATTTAAAAAGCTACAATTATTGTGAATTTTTTTAAAAATTTAATGCTTCTATACTTTTAAAAATCAAGTTTTAAAATAAAATAAAATTTCTAGATGCTAGGCATTGTGAAATTTCATACAAAACTTCCAATACAAAAATAAAAAAATTTTATAACTTTTGTTCTAAATATCAAAAACTTGTTCTGTAAATGAAACAAAGTGAAACATCTTTTGTTTCACCTATTGCGGAAGTCTGCAAAATCTGTGCGAATTCTGCAAAATTGCACCCTATTTAAAAGTATTAAAAATAAAACATAATTAATTTGCACAGATTTTGCAGACTTCCGCAGTAGGTGAAACAAAAGATGTTTCACTTTGTTTCTTTAACAGAACAAGTTTTTGATATTTAGAACAAAAGTTATAAAATTTTTTTATTTTTGTATTGGAAGTTTTGTATGAAATTTCACAATGCCTAGATGCTAAAAAATTTCTGAATAACTTTGACTATTTTTTTATTATTTTTTGAATTTTTACATTAATTTACGAGAGTGTTTTTTTTTGGTAAGGATAAAAAAAATAAAAAAAGTGAAACTAAAAAACAGCGCATAAGAAATCTGCCAAAAATATTTTTTTAAATGTTTACCAACACATAAAGATTCTTTTTCCCTTTACTAAATGTGATCTTAAATTTTTTTAAATGATTTTCATTTTAATTTTTGTGATCCTAAATCTTTTTTATTAAAAAAATTAAATCTAAATGATGAGCATTAAAATAAAAAAGTTACTGGAAACTATTTAGTAATTAGAAAGTTAAATTGTTGTATATCAAAAAATTAATTTTGAATGAACAAAGAAGAATGTTTTATTAAAATTTTTTATATAATTTTTTCATGATTTAATTTTGATTTAAAAAATTAATTTATGTGACAATAAATTCATTTTATGTGTTTTTCATCTATTTTTTAAAGAACTTTATTTTTATGCGTGAATTACATTTTTTATGTATTTCCGTACTTTTTAGTCTTTCTATTTACTAAAAATAACTCTGAAATTTCAAATAATCAAACTCATAAAAATTATTTATTAAAATGTTTCCATAAAATACCACATGAGTCATTCAGTGGTCTATTCAGACTATTTGTTGACTATGCGAAGCTTCTGTCAGTTATTCGAAATCAATTAGACTTGATTATGCTCCTAAACAATATCAGCCAACTAGTTGACTGATCAAATACAAAGAAAATAAAATTTAATTTTAATAAGTGTAAATTTAAGCTTTTTAATAACAAGTTCTACTCAATTTTAACTTAAATATAAAAGAAAAATATAAAAGAAAGGTTCATAATTTTCCTCACCGCTTATTTTAATATAAAATTCGCTAAATTACTAAAAATATCATTATTATAATAAAAATAAATCTAAATTAATAAATTGATAGATTGTAATCTAGTACTAATCGAATTTAATACAATGAATTTATTACTTAAAGAATTTAATACTTAATTAGAAAAAAGGAATTTAGTACTATATGAACATAATATTAATTTATTTTAATACTATTCGAGCTTAATACTATTTTTTCCCTAATTAAGAATTTAAGATAAAAAATCGCTGACATTAAAAAATTAAAATAAATTATTAGTATAGAAAAAAATATAGGAAAAAAAATTGTTTGATTAAATATTAAATTATTTTCGCCTGAATTTTCGCAGATCGTGAAAATGAAGTCCTGTTGTTCCGACCACTTCTTCACCGACTAATTTAATTGTGGCGGTCATGACACTTGTTATGATTTTTAAGATGGTAATACAATTTTGGGAAGGATCCTTGTTAGATTTTTTCCAGCTCTAATCAAAAATTGCTCTGGAGAAAAGTTGGCTTGGATATTTTCAAATTTTTTATAGAGTCTATTAGAAAATTTAAAGTTTTTTAAGAAAAATGGAGAACACTGTGAATCAGGTTATTTATACGTAAGTTTTTAATCAAAGAATAAATAGTGATAAATCAATTTATTTTACTTAAGTTTTTTATTTTCAGATAAAATTTACAATACACAAAAAATTCCAATTTCTATTAGTACTAATTTTACTTAGTATTAATTTCTCCTAGTATTATTTTCATGTAGTATTTAACTCACTTAGTATTGAATTCGAAAATAAGGATCTAGATTTAATTCTAAAATAAACATTTAGTACTAATTTTTTATTTAAGAATTTAGTTCTAAATTCCTAACTATACAATTTTTTAGTCAAAATATATATTTATATTTTTTTCATAATAAGTTTTTTAATATTTTTATGTTTATTTATTCAAATCGGTTTTCTTATTTTTTTTTAACAAATTCACTGCAAAATTTAAATTTTAACTCTAATCTTTTTAAAAATTTTTTCGAAACAAGTTTTGTTATTCAAAAATATTTTCATGTGGCTGAAAGGATTAGATATAAGTTTAAATAGTAATAAGCTTATTTAATTAGAGAAAAATTTACTTAAATAGAAGTATCAAAAAATTAAATTAGCTAAATTAAAAAATGTTTATTTTGATTTCCTTTTAAATTATATTTTAACTTATTTTACTTCTATTCTATTTTATTTTTTCTTGATTTTTCGATTTTTTTTATTTAATCTGAAGGAGTTTTAGCTCGGCACATATAAACATTTAAATAAAAAAACCTCACACTTAAATTTTTTTTCTAAATAAAAAAATGGATTTCAATGATTGATGGTCAATTTAGTATTGAAAATTTTTCAGATCAATCAAATAAAAATCAGATTAAAATTAATAATTTTTTTTTTAAATAGTCCTTATTAATTTAATCTAATTGAGTCTCGATTTTTTTCGAATTAATAAATTTTAAAACTTAAATTTTTTATTTAAAAATTAAATTTTTGGTTGAGTCGGTAGGTGCTTTTTTGAAAAAAAATCATCCAAGTGTCCCTTGCATATTTAGAAAAAAAATTATCATTGAGATAAAATTAGATAAAAAAAATTCTTAAGAATGATGAAGGGTCTAGTGGGAAAATTTTTGTTATAAGGAGAATTGAGATAATTTTGCCAAGCAACACCTTAGCCTTTGCACAAACTTAAATCAAAAATAAAAAGACTTTTTAAAAGACAACCAACCTAAGCCGAACAAATTGTATCTAAATTCGATTGCTATAAATTGAAAAATAATTAATCTATCTTAATAGATAATAGTGCATGAGGTATTAGACTACTTCTAGTGCGGAGTACTTACCCGTATGGGGCAGTGCTTTGAATAGGCATCGGGTATCTGGCCAGAGCTAGAGGTATGTAGCTTGTTGGCTGCACGACCCGTGACTTGACCCCTAAATAAGCCAAGTTGACATTTGCTTTGCGTCCGTCAATGATCGGATTCGGATCTAAAACCGCTGCCTCGGCACCTTCTTTTGTTTCCATGGTAACCTAAAAAAATTGTTTACCTAAAAATAAATTAAACAAAATGGTCTGTTTACAAATCCGTATCCGCGACTTTTGCCCGTCGATCTGTCCAATATAACCACGGCCTCTTCAATTTTGCCAAAGCGTTCAAAAAATATTCTCAAACTTTCGTCTGTAGTGTGATAGGGTAGACCACCGACAAAGATTTTCGTGAATGTTGTGTCCTTGACGGCCTCGTTAGTTTGACTTGGCTGTGTCTGTTGCATATTGGACTGCAAGAGACCTAGGCTCTGGTAGGCCAAATTTTGTCCCACAGCGTTTAGCACTGCTGAATTAGAATTGTTTGTTTGCATCTAATCAAAATTAAATTTTATTTCGTAAATTTAAATTAAAATAAAATAATAAAAATCAAAAATTTAATTTTTTTTCAAAAAAGTTTATGAGAATTTGTCATCTTTAAACAAAACCTTTAGTATTTCTCAGCAACGAGCAAAAAAAAGAAAGAAAGAAAAGAAACAAAGCATTGCCAGCGACACAAGAAAAATTATTATTTTTTTTTATAAATAAACTCTATAATAAAGTACTTGACAATTTTTTAAAGTTTGATATTTGATTCTTTTTATGAGCATCGGTTCCATCAGTGGTCACAAAACGCCACTTAAATATGATATCTCAAATGTTTTTTTAGGCTCAGCATTTTTCTGAGAAAACAAAGTGGCATAGGCCTTTTATGATTACGGACTGCAAATTTAATTTATTTAAATTTTTTTTGGGTCAATTTTTATAGAAAAAAAAATTGCCTTTGTTTATATGTTTAAGTATTTCAGGATTTGCATGAAAATGTTTCGTTCAGCTTTAATTAGATTAATTTCAATTGTTATTTTAAATCGAATTTGAAAAAGTTCTCGAAAGTGAATCTTTTAAAAGTGTTTATTAAAGGTAAAATAAGTCAATTTATGAATATTTTTTTTAATTTAATTTGTTTTTTAAATTAGCTTCTGAAAATAAAATTTGAATCGAATTCTGAAATTATAATGAATTATGCCAGAATATAAGTGTTTTGGCAGTGGTTTGAAAAAGTTTTGCAATTGTTGTTTTTTGCATAGCTACGCAATTTTGAGAGATGCTCTAAAAAATTTTAGCACACTTTTTTCCAAAAACAACATTCTTGACTTGATACCTTTTTTTGCTGGTAATCTTCAACACACAAAATTTTTAGTACTCTTTAAGTGTGTCACCACTCAAAAATCTAAACTTTGGTCTAAATTTTGAAAAAATTGATTGATGTCTATTTTTTTTTAAAATAAAAACAAATTTTTTGGAATATTTAATTTTATTTAAATTTTAAAAATTTTTGATTTTTTCTTTAAATATTTTAGGTTTCGACAGACAAAAACGCTTCTATGAACATTTAATTTTTTATACTGCTCTTAAATGTGGTACCGTTTTGTTTTTGAGATTATGTCAAATTGTATGCTACTTTTGTTTGAAAATTAAAAAATTGATTTCAGTCCAAAAAGATAATTATTTTAATTATCCTTAATTAAAAAATGTTCAAACTCATTTTTAAATTTAAAAAAAAAAAAGATAAGATCTGTTCTTGAATTAGTTTATTTTAGATTAGATTTTCATAATTAAAAGTGATCAATTAAATAGTTCCACACTATAATTTTCTTGTCAACTAAAATGCTACTATTTAAAAGAAGTTTTTTTCTTAATTTTACCAAAAAAGCTTTTAACACAAGTTTACCAAATTTTGTGATCGTAAAAAAATAACTGCAGATCAGGATATTGAAATGTTGGTTTTTGAAATTGAAGATTTACCATTAAAAACAAGTCAAGTAAATTGAATGACCAAAGCAAAATAATTTTAAAAAATTTCATTGAATTAAATTTATTTAATTTATTTTAAGTATGAAAAAACGAGTAACATGCTTTTTTTGAATGGGTTTGATTCTCCAAATGAGTATAAAGTTGACAAATTGATCAAAATTTTACAAAAATTTGTGATTCTAGCAATTTTCATTTATATCTTATGAATGCTAACTAAATGTGCAAACTTAAGGGGAAGTATTTAAAGGTTTTTAGCTATTTTGATTCTGAAAAATTAAATGATTGACTTCGTAAATAAAATTTTAAGTTTGACTATTGAAATTGAATAGATTGAGGAAATGGTAAAAGGGTAAAAAAAAGATACAGGATCAAAAAGAAAAGAATAGAAGATAAAATTAGTTGAACCCTAAATTAATTTAAAAAACAAAAAATGTGAAACAAAATAAATCAGTACAACAGCGTATAAATTTTAGGAATAAATAATAATTCAGAATAACCCAATCTCTAATGATTTTAAGATAAAGACAGATTTACTAAGTTTACCTAAAGAAAATTTTAAAATTTATTCAATAAAAATTTTTTTTAAAGATATGATTGTTTATTGTTATTTTTTCAATATTTTTGATAATTGAATTTTAAGAAAATTTATCTTTTGTGTAAAATAATAAACAAAATTGTTCATCAAAAACAATAGAGGCAGAAAAGCCTTATTCAATAAAATCAGAGTACAAATATTCCTAAGTTTGTTCGAAGAATTTTTGTGAAAAAATCATTCAAAATAATTCAAAATTTTTTTAAAGACTATTTATAATTTTTTCAAATCAATTCTGCTTGGGTTAAAAATGACCCATCATCTACGTTTGAGTAATTTCTTTAACTTTAGACGTACAAAAGTTTAAAGTATTTTTTAAAGGAAAAAAAATAATATAATTTTTAAATAAGTCTTCAATCTTTCCTAAAAATTAACCCAATTTACTTAATTATTCAGGTTTGTTTATTATATTTAAATATTTTATGGGCTTAGAATAGTTTATTTAGCATTCAATTAATATTTAAAAGAAAGTTTGAGCAATCTCGAAGAAAAAGACTAGATCTTTAATTTCCAAGCGCTTAAACAAATATTTTCAGGTAAAAAGAATTAAAAGCAATTATTTTAAAATTATTTTTATGAACTAATTGATTTGAAAAAGCATATCATGAACAATTATTTAATTATTCCTTAGTTTGTATTTGATTTACAGAGAAAAAAGTTTGAAAAATTTTGTTGATTTTAGATTTTCATAATTTTAAATTTCTAAAAGCCTTATGAACTAAATATATATTGTTATTTTTTAATTAAACCCATTTACATAAATTCAAAAGAGTCTAAATAATGAATAAAAAAATGATGGACAAAAATAATATTTATTTACAAATTAGGTCTGGAAAAATGTAGAAAATGATTTTATTCTAATCCTTTGGGCTAAAATACCAGCTTTTCGCAATTAAGGACTAGACAACCATTTGAAGACTATTGTGAAAAAAATATTCTCAACAGCATATTGGAAATTGTGTAATGGCAAATTGAATTCGAATCGGCGGACAAACAAAAACTGGACAACAGCATGCGCTTGGACATTGCCGAATTCTGTAACTTCCAACTTTTTTAGAACAACCTAAAAATTAAAAATAAAAATTCAAAACATTTAGCTTAATTTTCTTACTCATTTTAATCAAGTGATTGAATTAAATGCTTAGAGCCCATTTTACTTGTATTTATATTGATTAAAGTATCCAAAATTAAACAAACAATCTAAACATTACAACTATTTCAATTAAATGATAAAATAACTTTGGAAAATAAGTAAACAACTTGTTTTAAATTAAATAAATTTTATTGAATCAAAATAAAAATAAACTAAAATTTTTGAATGACTAGGCTTTGATGTTTGACATGATAATACTGTCGCTTGTTCGACGACCATTTAATTTCAGCTCGATTTCCTCGAAACTTATGCCCTTGGTCTCGGGCACTTTTTTGATTATGACCACAAGTGAGAGTAAAACAATGACACCAAAAACAACGAAAACATTTTCGCCAAGAATTTTGGCCATTGTCGGAAACATTAGAGTTAGCAAAAAATTGGCAACCCAGTTGGTGAACATGCAAATGGAAAGTGCAGCACCTCGCGCGTCTTGGCCAAAGCACTCGGCTGCATAGATGAACGGAATCGGACCCAAACCCACTGCAAAACAAACTATAAACACCATTATACAAACTATACTCAGAGACGAAAATAATGAACCTTTCTGACAAAAAAAAATTTAATTTTTAATAAATAAAATTTGGTAAAATTATGATAAATATTTTTTTAATAAAAATTTAATAAAAAAAATATTTACCAAATGCAGGAACACAGTGAGTACCACAAAATCGACTACGATCAAAAACATTGGAAATATTAGCAATGGTCTTCGACCAAGCTTGTCAATGAGAACAGTGCAAAGGATGGTTGACAAAAAGTTAATGAAACCGGTAAGAAAGATGGCATATTGAATATTATCTTGGGCTATTCCGGCATTTTTGAATATTTGCTCGGAGTAGAAAAACACTGCGTTGATGCCACAGAGCTGTTGGGCCATTTGCAAAGCCAAGGATGTAATCAACGCCCATTTGAATCTAGACTCTGTGAATAGTTGGCCAAAAGTGACATTTTGTTTTTTGGCAGTGTCACCACTTGTTTCCTTAAAAATGTCCTGCAATTCTGAGTTGACATTGGCTCGGTTGCGAAGCCTGATCAGAGCGCGCTCAGCTGCCTCAGTTTTTCGGTAGTTGATCAACGCTTTGGGAGTTTCGGGAAAAAAAAATGACAACAAAACTGCTCCAAAGATTGATGGAATGAGAGGAAAAGCCAGCAAAAAATGCCATGTGCTATGGTCGCCTAGAAGTTCTTTGAAGCCGAATATTTGAGCTACCAAAATTCCAATTGTGAGGCAAAGTTGGTGCGCCACGCCAGTCTGGCCTCGCAAAGATGCTGGCGATATTTCAGACAAGTAAGTGGGTATCAAGCTGCACGACATGCCACCTTGGACACCGAATAAAAATCGGCTAAGGATCAAGAGATTAGGAAGGTTTGAGTAGAAAGAAATTGCGACCAAAACAGAACCGCTCAAGCTGAAAACGTAATGGAATAGAATGCCTCCTTTGCGGCCAAGCGTGTCCAATATGTATTTGGACATGAATGCACCAATCATCCCGCCCACTACAAATAAACAATTGACCAGTGTCCATATGTAGTCCACTTCTGGTGTAGACTGGAATTTTTCCGTTGAATTAAGCTCGAGTGATTTGTTCACATTTTGGAAGAGAAAGCTCTCTTTGCTGATAAATTCTTTGAGTATGTTAGTTGGTGAGTTCATCACGCTGATGTTGTAGCCGAATTGGAAGGAGGCAAGGGTGACTGTCATGACACAAAAGAACAAATAGAGTGTCCATTTCTTCGAGGAAAAAGCTATGAAGGAAATTATTTTAGAACATTTTAAGTACTTGGTTTATTTGTTCATTTGGTCTATTTGGGTTCTTGTATATCTCTGGCTCGTCTGAAAACCCCATTGAACGACTTAATTTTTTTGTTAAAAATAAATTCAATTTAAAATTTATGACAGAACAGGGTGTGCTAAAGTTGCTAAGAGTGTTTTTTTTTTTCTTTTAGATGGCTCTATTCAAGATTTGTTCTATCATTGTTGGATTAAGTTTCGATTTAGCTTTTTAAATCTAGTCTAAAGCTCGTGGTGGAGAAAATTAAAAATTTTTTAAATAAGTTTTTTTTCAATTAAATAAATTTTTTCTTTTCTTTTTCTTGTTGAGAAAATTTAGATGATAATTAAATTAAATTTAATTTTTCAGGTTTTATTTGATTTTTTTGCAAATTAAATTCAGCACTGGGACCAGAGTTGTCATAAAAAGCTACTAAGTTATTTCGGGATAATTGATGATTCAAAATTAAGTTCTAAATGGAAAATATTTTAAAAGGACTTAATTTTGTCCAAAATTTGAAAAAATTCAAAAAATGAATTGTGAAAGTATGAATCAAAATTTTTTAAATTCAAACAATTCAAAAAATGAATGTTTTATTTTTAATTATCCTTATTTAGAAATTAAATATTTAAAAAATGAAAAAAAAAATTCAGAAAATATTTTGTGTGAAGGTCATATTATAGATACAAAATGTTTTTTTAAAAAAATGTTCTTTTTTTTTAATTGTAATTATTTTAAAATAAATTCGATTGTAAACTTGATTTAAAAAAAATAAATATAGGGTTTTTGAAAAACAAAAATTTTAGAATTTTAAAATATAATTTAATTTTAAGCGCAATAACTTAAAATCGGGAGAATCAAGTTCATAAAAAGGAATTTATAGAATCTTAATTCATCTTTTATCTGTATTAAAAACTTTTATAATAATAAAATTAATACTAAAAAATTTTTTTAATAATAACAAAATTTAAATTTAAGAGCTTTGCCAAAAATTGCTCAAAACCGCTCTTCAATTTAATCTCCAAGACCACATATCCCAAAACAAGCACAATTTTTTTGTTTTTAATCAAAATTTAGCTCCTAAATGTTTCTTCAGATCTGAAGAAATATTTTGGGAGTTTATTAAATGAAATTTTTAATTAATATTAAATAATTTGTTTGAGTGCGGTTAATGGCTTGTTGGTGCTCATAATAAAAGAATGGAAAGTGCTGTTTGAACAATTTATTAATCCGACATTTTAGTTCAAGAACACACCAACATTTATCTAAAAGTCTTGGTCTATTTATACGAAGAGTATTTCTTATCAGTTATAAATTAGGTTTAGCTACAATTTGTATTTTATTCTATTTTATTTTATTAATGCAATAAC
This sequence comes from Brachionus paranguensis, assembly GCA_016802215.1. Taxonomy (NCBI): domain Eukaryota; kingdom Metazoa; phylum Rotifera; class Eurotatoria; order Ploima; family Brachionidae; genus Brachionus; species Brachionus paranguensis. Next base: position 932,682 of record JAESIX010000007.1, read on the forward strand.
AACTACTAGCAACAATCAAGTTACTACTACTTAAACTAAGGACTTTTAATTATTCTTTTCTCCAGAGATACTGTGTAGCATTCCAGCTTCTCACTACTGTGATACGCCGCTTACAATATATTCAATTATTTCTCAATGTATATTTAACTCAATATGAAATTAGTATTTTAGAGACAAAAAAAGAATTTATTTTAGAATTTATTAAATTAAAAAATCATCTTCTGGAACAAGAAAAAAATATTCATTCGTAACTCAATTTGTTTGGTCAAATAACAGAATAATTTTAAGAAATTTCATTTTTGTCTTACTAAAAAAAAATTGAAAAAAATTAAAATAAAATTTGAAAGATTAGATTTTTTAAGCCTTGGTGTAGGACATCATTAATTGATCGCTTTTTTCGTAATTGTACTCCTCTTTATTCAATTTTTTGATAACTTCCTCTACAGTGCGTCCTTTGGTCTCGGGCACTTTGACTATAATTATAACCACAGAAATTAAAACAATAGCAGCGAATATAAGAAAAACGTAGTTTTTCAACAGTAGAGCCAGTGAAGGGAAGAACAAAGTCAAAAACAAATTAGCCACCCAGTTGGTGAACATGCACACGGCCAACGCTGCGCCTCTAGCATCTTGTCTGAAACACTCGGTCACGTACACAAAAGGTATCGGACCCAAGCCTATTGCAAAACAAATGATAAAGATAATCACGCAAACAATGCTCAAATAAGAAAATATTTTCCCATTTTCCTTTAATAAATATAAAATTTAAAACTCTTTTTTTTTTAATCTAAAATTAATTTCAATTTACCAGTACTATGTTCAAAACCGGAATTTTAATCTCATCCGGGGACTAAAAAATAAAATTTTTAAATAAAAATTAAAATTAAAAAATTAAAAAAAAAATTAAAAAAAATTAAAAAAAAAATTAAAAAAAAAATTAAAAAAAAAATTAAAAAAAAAATTAAAAAAAAAATTAAAAAAAATTAAAAAATAAAATTGAAAAAAAAAATTTAAAAAAATTTTTTTTTTCTCTTATAAAAATTACCTGAAACTCTAAAAATGTGGTGAGCAAAATAAAATTAACAATAATAACTGCCATTGGAAAAACAAGCAGGGGCTTTCGTCCCAAGCGATCAATGATCAGGACACAAATGATGGTAGTGATGAAGTTGACAACACCAGTGGATAAGACCGCATACTGAATGTAATTGTCCTCGATGCCCGAGTTTCTAAAAATGCTCTCGGAGTAAAAAAACACGGCGTTAATGCCGCACAACTGCTGGGCTATCTGCAGAACCAAAGATGTAACCAAAGACCAGCGCAATTTCTTCGAGGTCAGCAGCTTGCCGAAAGAGACAACATTTTGGCTTTGACTGGAATTTTTGGCTTCGTTCTGAATCTCATCAATGTCAGAATCAACATTGGCTCTGTTTCTGAGGGAACGTAGAGCTGTACGCGCAGCGTCCACGTCAGAATTGGTCAACAACAAGGCCTTTGGAGTTTCTGGAAAAAAGAGAAGCAAACTCAAGCTGCCAGCCACTGCGGGCACTAGCGGCATTGCCAACAAAATGTGCCACAAGTATTGATTGCCAAGAATTTCCTTGAAACCAAGTATTTGAGCTACCAAAATTCCAATTGTGAGGCAAAGTTGGTGCGCCACGCCAGTCTGGCCTCGCAAAGATGCTGGCGATATTTCAGACAAGTAAGTGGGTATCAAGCTGCACGACATGCCACCTTGGACACCGAATAAAAATCGGCTAATGACCAGACTCACAGGCGATCTAAAGTAGAACGAGCACATAACTAGCACGCCGCCAACCACTGGGAATGTGTTATGAAGCAGTATTCCCTTCTTTCGGCCGAGTATGTCCAGAACATACTTGGACGTGAATGCGCCAATCATGCCCCCAACTACAAACAGACAATTTACCGCTGTCCAAATGTAATCGGTCACTTTTTCCACCTTCATCTTACCGTTGTTTAACTCGACCCGTTTGGACTCGAGCAAATTGGACTTGTTCTCCAATACTTTTCCCAAATGGTCGAAAAGTTCATCGATGGTCATTTTCTTGTTATACTTTTTCTCTATCTGTCTTTCTTTTTCTATTTTTTCGGCTTCCATTTTGGCTCTCAACTCTGTGTCGCCTGTCCAGAACGTTTCCAAATAGGCCGCTTTTCGCTCCTCATAGTTGTAGAACTCTTCGTCATACTTGGACTTGTTGCCGTTGAGCCAGCCCTCGTTGAGCTCGAACAGAGCCTTGCCTACATGGTACCGTTTGAACAGGAACGTGTCGTTGAATATGAACTGCTTGAGGACCCGGGTCGGCGGGTTCAGCGAGCTGATGTTGTAGCCAAATTGAAAGGAGGCCGATGTGACTGTGATCACACACAAAAACAAGTACAGATTCCATTTCTTCAAGACAAAAAAAATTTACTTCTTCTCAAAATGTCACACAAAAAGTTACATCTTTTGACTTGGTGCTCGAGTTGGTCAAGTTGTGGTAGACCTCGTTGTTGTCTATGGACATTGTTAAGCTTAGCCTAGTTCTAAAAAGCACAATTGTTAGTTTTTAGTTTATGAAAGCACCGCTATTTGCTTCTATTATAATAATTTTATTATAATTTGAAAGCCGCACAACTCGAGTTTGCTTAGTCTCTCTTATTATGCGGCCCTCGGGTATCTATTGAACAAATATTGTGAGCCTAGCAATGTGCTCACATTTATCTCACTTTAGAAAGCAATACTTTGAAATTGGAAGATAAAAAAAAAGCTAGATAAAGCAATCAAAAAGTTGTTTTTATAAACGACGCACTGCTGATATGGTTAATGACTTGAATAAAATATTTTGCTAAAAAGTTATAAAAAATTACTATTCTATTAGTGTTAATTTATTGGCCAAGTTTATCTTGCATTTTGTTTTAGATATGTTCAAGTAGTAGTCACGTGACTGGCGAAGAACGCTTACGCGCTAGAAAAAAGACTGTCAAATGATCAATGGAGCAATGGGCGCTCGGTGTTTAGGCCTATGGAGATTGGACATGGAGACAATTTAGTTGTCACCACAAGTGGGTAGAAGTTTGGCTGCAGTTAGCTTCCTTGCAAAATCAGCTGAATTTAAGTGAGAGCAAATACTTAGAATTTTTCACACCCTTCAAAACAACTTGTTCAACAACTGAAAGCAACAAGAATATAAATTGATGAAAATGCTTAATATTTTTTTCTAGAGTGGATTTTTTTTCTAGTTTAAAAATTGAGTTTTTTTTCATAAGTAAAAAACCTTTAGAAAAATTTACGATTAATATTTGCATATGACTAGAGCAATAAAATATTATACAAATACGATTTGTTATTATAATATTTTGAATAAAGCTATTATCTAACAATTTAAAGAAATCTTTTCACCTCTTTTTGTTTTGTTTATTTATTAGTTGGAAAAAAATAAATTTTTTTTTTCATGTTCAGGAGATTTTATTTTTGATCTTTTTTTTATTTTAATTTCCTTTAGTTAAAAAATATTGATTTCGATCACTTTTTGCACCTATTTCCTTTTTTTTTATTATAAAAAAAAAAGTTATAAATTATTATTGTATATAATCTTGAAGGAGATAAAATTTCCTATCTGAATCTTTTCAAAAAAATAATTTTACCCTTATATTTGAAACAAAAAATTATCTCAAAGCAGAGTTGATTAAAAGTCCCAAATTTAAGTGCAATGCCGGACTTTAAAAAAAAATTTAAAGTCCGGAATTGGACTTTTAAACTACACGGTCTCAAAGCAACCCTTTTTTAAAGAAATGCACATAATAATATTTTTTTCAAATAAAACTTGTTCTGTTTATCTAATTACTAATTATTGCATTATCTTTAGCATTAACTCCTTCTCATTTAAAGAATGAAAACTAAGGCTAAGTAACTTACAAAGAGAATATAAAGCTTTTCAAAGTTTATTAATAAAATTTTTTCTATTGTATCATTTCTTCGAATTTTGTCAATCCGAAATTTGACACCTTCCATTAGGGTCTGTATTGATTTCTGGCTGATTTCGCAGACATTTTAGTATGAGCAGGAGATTGCTTCCCTTTATCATTAAGTATCATTCAGACAATAATTTTATATTCCGGCCCGACTTGAAGAGCTCTCATTACGCAGAAGCGTCATTGGACTTAATGATCGAAAATTCAATTGATCATGTCGACAAAATTAGTGTTAGGTGGCGGTCCTGAAAAGACCGGTCCAAGACGGATGGTCAAGAACGTCTGGAATGACCGGTCCTATTTAAATGGACTTTCCAAAAAAGAAATGAGATTTAAGTATGACATGTATTGTATTATAATTTAAAGAAATAAGTAAAATTATTTGTTTATGATTTTATTAAACACAAAAATTTTTTTTAAAATTTTTAACTAAACAATGATTCATTTTCATAAATAAACATTATTTTATCTACTTTTTATGGCGAAATTTTATTTATTCTACTCCAAACTTGATAATCTGTTGATGAAAAAAGTCTTTCTGATGGTGCACTAGTATTACATAAAGAGTTTAAAACTGTCCTACTTAAATAAAAACATATAAAAACATATCCAAACAAATATAAAACCGGTCCAAGACGGACGGTCAGGACCGTTTAACTAGGCAAAAACAGACCGGTCCTACAGGCAGACGACCGGACGCCTACATCAGACAAGATGGTTAACCCAGCAAATTTGCCTGAAGCCCTGTTGAAGATTTAAGGTCAATATTGAAAGGGAAAGTATACCAGGATGACTGAGAAGTGAAAGCATTTCATCAATTGAGGCTCAGGATACAAAAATGTCTGCGTGAAATCAGTCAAACATCAATACAAATCTAAATAAATTTAATTTTAATAAAAACTGTTCTTCCGATAATTTTTTCTTTACATACCCGTTTTCCTTTTATCTCAAGGTATAACCAAACAAAAAAATAGAGTTTTATCTTATTTTAAATTTAAATAATGAATGATCCAAATTAGTTAAATTTACAAAATATGAACAAAAAAATTTGTACCAACAACTAAATTTTTTTTCTAAGTGAAAAATCGAATTTTCGGTAAAGTGAAATTCAAATACAAACAAATCAAAAATTCTTTCTATTTTGATAAATTAAAATTTAATAAAATAAAATATTTTTTAAAAATTACTGCAAAAATTTTTATCTAAAATAAATACTTTTTTATCTAAATAAATTTTTGCTTTCTTTTTTTTAGGAAATCAAATCAATAAACAATTAAAATCTTTATTTTTTGTCTATTTTATTGAATAAGAAAAAATATTTTATGTAAAAAAAGTGCAACAAAGTATTTTGCACTTTTTTGCAGTATTTTTTAAAAAAAATTTTACTTTAGAAAATTTTAATTTATCAAAATAGGAAGAATTTTTGTTTTGTTTGTACTTGAATCTCACAATACCGAATTTTCCGATTTTCTAATTAAATTAATTTAAAATTAAAAAAGAGTTGGTTGCTAGCCTAAGAATTTTGTGGAAAATAAATATTTAAATTTTAAAAATTTTAAATACAATGGAATTATTTAGAATATGAGTGATTTGGAAGTGATTAAAATTTAACTTTAATTTTAAATTAATTACTAAAGAAAGTATTAATTAATTGAAAAAAAAATTTGAATGATGATAAAAATTCAAAGAAATCGACTGTCAAAGAACTCACTGGTCTTTTGGCAACTGATGTACAGTTAATAATTGTTCCCACTTAAGAATTATGAACTTTTATTCAACATTTTTAAATCCGTAAATGATTCAATTTTATTAGACTTTTTTGATTTCAAGTAAAAATTGACAATTTTAGATCCTTTAAATCAAATAAATAATCCGTAATCTCACAAAATTTTTTGCATGCAAAAGCAAATTTAAATAACCAAAATTTTAGAATTTTATTTAAGGATAATTACTTAATTGCATTCAATGGATGTTAAATGAACATTTTAGTGGCTTATTTCTTATTTTACCAAAAAATTTAACTTTTTTCAATAAACTTGATTTTTATTTATTTTCAATCAAAATAATTTTAAAAATTCTTTTAAAATAAATTCAATTAGAGTTCGCGCATACCTAAAATCGACTTTTAAATATTTAAAATATTTTTTAAATAAGATTATTCTCTGGCATTTAATAAATATAAATTAAAAGAAATAAAAAAATTTTTGATGATGTAACATCAGCTCATACTCGGAGAAAAAGAATGCAGATAAGTATACATGTGTTAACCAAATTATTAGATCTTTTAAAAAAATAATTTTAACACTCTTTAAAAGGGAATTGGATGACAACATTTTTTTAAAATCATTAGTTCGAATTTAGAAATCAATCCTCATAGTCAATTAAAAATTAAAAAAAAGATAAAAAATTAATTGAAAAATCACTTAGATATAAAATTAAAAAGATAAATTTAATATTATTTAGGAAATTCCACTTATAAAGATGAAAAAAATTTTGTTGTTGTGACATATTTTATATTATGAGAGAGACAAAAGTTCCAATTGAATCAACCAGCCTCGATCTTCTTAAAAATATGATCAACTATGCCGAGTGAATTTTTTTTAGACAGTTGAAAATTATTTAAACCCTGAAATTTAATTTTCTTAATAATTTTTATTTATTTATATAATTTTTACAAAAATTCGATTTTGATTCTTAAAAAATTCATTGAAAATATGACTAAGAAACTAAAAAAACCTTTCAAGTTAAAATTTTCATTAAATATTAACCGAATTGTGAGTTTATCTCTCTATCTTTATTTTTGGTACATAATACTTTATTTTTATGTTTATTTTATCTTGCTTTTTAACAAACTAAATAAACAAAACAAAAAGCGTTTATATATATTTTAAATATACCTTGAGCTTAAAAAAAACAAAAATTAATAATTTCTAAATTTTTTATTTAATTTTTGCTACTAACTGTAAATTAAAATCACAGTGTATTGAATAATGCTAATAAAACCGAGATAAATTTTCTAATACTTTAAAACAACTTTAAATCTTGAAGTTTAAAAACTTAAAAGTTTTTACAAAATAAAATTAAACAAAAACAATTATGATAGATTTTTAAATTATTAAGTAGATAAAAAATCAAATAATCTTCAATAAATTAAAAAATTAACAATATTTTTGTTAATAAATATAAAAATGTTGTAATTATCTTTCATTAAAACCAAATGTTTTTAAATTATTAAGTATTTTTTATAATAAAGAAAAAATCTAAAAAAATAACATAATCCAACTTATTATTTATTTGTTTATTTATTAACATAATACAACTGTGTCTTCAATTTATTATATTTGTATTTTTTAAAAGAACTTAAAATTCGTTAATCAAATTAGTGAATTTGATTCTTTATTTTGTAAAAATGCGCAAAAAACTTAAGTCTTTTTTAAAAATTTCATTGAATTTGAATTTTATTATGAGCAATTGTTTCTTTTAAATTGAGTAAAATAACTGATTACTCAGTCATCAGAATAAAGAAATTTTTAATTACATAATGAGTCATTTTTTCTTAAAATATAAAAGGTGAAAAACACCTTTAAACAATATCAATGAAAAGCATTATTTATTTGAATCAATTTAGTTTTAAATTTTTCAAAAATTTTATTTTAATTTAAATTTTTTGTTCTTTTTTTAGTCTAATTAAAAAAAAAACTTTGTAATCCAAACATGAGGGTTCAAACGAAGGCTGTTGCCATTGGGTCAATCTCAGGGTTTTTCCATAAATTAAATTAAAATTAAAAAAAAAATCTGTTTTACACAATCAACTAATCAAGCTTTATTCGATTGAAAAAATATAAATTGGATATTTAATTCACAAAAAAATCAACTAAAATTATCTCAACAAAAAATTTTAAAGTATTTTGAAAAAAAACACAAAATTCACAGTAAATTGGTTGAATTTTGGTGACATTAAAAGCAAAGATGATGACAAAAAAGGCGGATTTTGATGAACATGATGAATTAAGAAAAAAGGTATGTATTGAAACACTAGGAATATTGGTCTATCAAAACTAAACAGGCAACTTAAAATTCATCTTTATAATCACATGATCAAAACTAAGTTAATTAAGATTTAAATGATAATTTTCAAATAATCTTTTTTAAATTTTTTTAATTAAATATTAAATTATTATTTTTAAATATTTGTTTATAATTAATCTTTAATTGATTATTCTAAAATTTTCATTTGAAAACTTAGCAAGATGAAATTTTCGAATTTTTGAAATATTTATTCCAAATTGTGACTCAAACAAAAGTTTTGAATAATATTTTAATATTAATTGAAATATATTACATCGGAACAAAAATTAATTTTATATTGCAAAATCTCAATATATTGATTAAAATTTAATTTTTTTAATACTTCAGATTAAAATTCATTTTCTTACTGTTAAGCATGTAAAGATTAAGATTTAAAAAAATTATGCTTTGTTGAGTTTAGTCATTTATTATTAAAAAAATTGATAAAAGTTCTTTTTTAAGCATCTATATGAACAACATTATATACAACTATATATACAACAATATTTTTTAGAAAAAATATAAGAAAGAGCTACTAAAATGACTGAAGAACTAATTTCCAAATATTATTTTATTTGCATAGAATGTTATGTTTGTAGCTTCAAAGCTTTGAATGGTATTTGGCTAAAGCTCATTTATGGCCTTAGTACTTTTGTATTACATTTTTTAATGCTGCTGTTTTTTAAATTTTTACTACTAAGATTAAACCTTCTTTGCATTGTCGTCGATGAAGGACTTCTTAAACAAAAGAACTTTAAAAATTAAAATTTCCACTCAAAGTTGATGTAACAAAAGATACAGTATTACTTAAGTATACTTTTTTATGGATATTTATATCTTTTTTTTTATTTTGCCCTTTAAAATTATTTTAATTTTAATATTTATTCTGTAGAAGCTATATGAAGGTATACAATTTGTTTAATTATCATCATTAAAATTTTTTAAATTTTTCTTAAAAGGATAAATAATTTGATTTTTTAATATTAGAAAAACTGCAATTAAGAAGCACAAATAAACAAGTATCCTGAAATGGTAAGATATGACCAAGTAATTGGAGATCGAAAATCAGCGCTAATTAATTTTTTTCATTATCTTCAAATAGCCAAGCTAATTTCTTCACTTGAGTCCAAAACTTATTCGGGTCAAAAAATACCCTCAACCAAATAACCAAAGTAATTAGTTGTAATTAGATCTTTGATAAATAATATTAAAAAATTTAAATTCAAAACAAAATTTAAAATTTTTAAATAATTTTCACTCCTAAAAAATACTGAAAAAAAAAATTACATTAGGTACAAAGTATTGCTATCAGAAGCATCCAAAGATAAGAATTAAACAACCTAAATTTTTCACCTATTAAACATAAATTATAGCTTTATAAAATTAATCGTAACTTAGAAATTTACTTGTCTATTAAGGCTTTTTGAACTTGACTAAATTCACTTTTACAAAGAAATATTTTAATAAAATATTTCTGGAAAATGCTACTTTAATAATAAATGTCTCCCCTTCTTTCTTACTTTGTTTTTCTCATTCCTATATGTCGAACAAATAAATTACTAGAATTAAAAATACATTCTATTTAAACTTGTTTAAATTCAATTTACCTAATTTTTTGTATCTTTTTCTACTTTGTCCATGAGACTTAAGACTTTAATAAAAAAATTAAAATTTATCTAAAAAAAGGGGGAAAAAAGGAATTAGTATTCCAATTTTATTTAATTTTCATTTTTATTCTATTTTTTTTACTTTATTTTATTTTTCATTTTTCTTACTTAATTTCATCGCCAATATTGGCGTTTATTTTGGAAATAAATAATAATAATAAATAATAAAAAATTGTGAACCATCTAATGCTTTATTCACACTTTCCTAATAATTTTGATTCTATAAACAATGCGTATTTGCATAATCTTATTTTGAATGAAGTATAACATGATCCATCGCTATTTTTTTTTTTTTTTTTTTTTTTTTTTTTAAAAATAATTTTGGAGTAACTCCAGGGCAGTTTCGAGCGGCATAGCCCTCTTTTCAGCCCTCATGTTTGGAATCCATCGCTATTAAAACAAATTTATAATTCTAATTCAAAATAAAAATGATAATAAAGTTAATGTTTAGAGAATTATTTTTCAAAGAGACTTTCTGGTGATTTAATTAGCATTTTTTTCAGATGCTAAAAATTCAAAAATTATCTCCTATCTATGACTATTTAATAATAATAATAATAATAATTAGCTACAGCAGGATACCTGCGGAGCGAGACCAGCTTTAGTTTCGCTATGGTAGCCTAAAAAAAAAAAAATCATAATTAGTCCGTGTTGAATTTAGAATTTTATTTTGAAAAAAATAATTAAATTTTTAAATTTTCTAATTAATAAAGTTATAGAAGAAATTTTTTTTTCAACAAATCACGTGCGCACACCAATTTAACAAACAGATAAAGCCAAAAGGCTCTAAATAAGTCAAATTAAAACTGCCGCTTATCAACGTAATTAAAAATTGTTTTAATCTCACTTAAATAAAATTCGTGTCAGACAAATATTTAAAAACTTATTTTAAATATTATTTCAAGATTTGAAAAAATACGAAAAATTGCACTGCAATCCTTAGTTAATAAATCAATTGACAAGTAAAATTTAAAAAAAAATAGCCTTTTTTCTTATAATTAAAAGTTTAATTTGGAATTAAAAAAAATTATTTTCTAACCCATTTTATTTTCAAATGACCGTAAGCCACAATTATAAAACCAAAGGCTACCTAATGTAATGTAATCTCACAGAGCCAAATAAACTTTTTTAACTTATTCATCTAAAATCATCTACTTAAAATATAAATTTATGATGCAATATTTTGCCAACTAGTAATTAGAACTGAAATATTACGCCGAAATGAAAAATTTTCATTAAAATAATCGAATTTCAAAATTAAGCTAAGTAAAAATAAATTTGAAAAAAAACTTTTATTGTTATGGAGATTTAAAAATAAATTTATTTTCAGTTATGTAGGTGAGATTAAACCTTAAATTGTTAAATTAACTTAAAAATTTTTGCCAGATGCTAGACCCAATTTAGATGGTCAATATTTAGTACTGATATAAAATTAGTCTTATCTTTGAGCTACGAAAATTATCTGAAATTTAAACAAATAAATAATCTTAAATTTAAAATTGCTTTATTATTTATTGTTAAAGATAAAAGTGAATAAAAAATTTTTACATGATTAAAATGGTCTGTAAGGTAAATCACTAATAAATTAAAAAAATGGTCTTGAAAAAAAAACCAATGTTTTTTAAGGACCTAAGCAAGACTTTCTTGTTTTATTCCGTTTTGTACATCATTTACTGCAGTGCCCAAACTGATGACGAACCAGCGTCAACTTTTCTGTCCGAACCAGCGTCAACTTTTCTGTCCGAACCAACTACTGAAATCTACGATCTTTCTTTGACCTCAATGATATCCAACATTCCGACCACACAAAAATGTGACTTTTTCCTCACAATTAATTTAATGGTTTTAGATATTTATTCAAAAATTTAGGCTTCCTAAATGTGACTAATGTTATCTCAAGTGACTCACAAATAACTTTTTTTTTTACAACAAATTTTTTAAATAATTTCACTTGCTATTCAAATGAAAGTTTATTGATTATCAAAAATGACATGTACGGTTCTCTAGATAAGGCTGTTTGTCACAATCTTCAGCCTGTAACTGAGTACAACTTTGAGTTTGAGACCGAATGTGACACTGATGTCGATTATGAACCCATTTCGACAAGTACTCTTTTTTTTTCTATTTAAAAAAGTGTTTTTTTTTTTAATTAAAAAATCTAGAGTACGAGTCTTTAAATTGTTCACTGGAAAAGCAAGAAAAAAGTTTTAATGTAGAATGTGATCATTTACGGTGTAGAAATTGTAGTGTTATTTTTGAGCTATATGATAAAGAATTGAGTATATCCGAGGAAATAGCAGTATCGGCTCAGGATAATATAACTTTTGAGCATAGGTTTTCCGAGCTCAATTGCAGTCAGTTTGCGCTCAATGCATTTATTTTGAAGAAAAACTTTAACCCTAGTGCTAAAATTCAAATTGATCAAAATATAGGTAAACAAAAAAAGTTATTTTTGTTGACAATTTTTTAATTTTTTCTTATAAAGAAATATTTCCTAGCTTTGTCGATTTCGATGTTGGCATAGATCTGGTAAAGATGCAAATTGAATTTTTAGTGGAAAACAGATGGAAATATTGCAGAAAAAGTCAGATTAAAAAAATTATTAGTGCACCTGTTGAGTGTAATTCGACCATTTTTAGTCAAATATTTGAAAGCTCATTGAATATTTCATCTACTGATGATCTAAATGAGACTGTGGCAAATAAATTGATTAAATACTCGACTAATTATAGCTTTGAAGTAATTGTTGAAAAAGAGTTTGACAGTTCAGTGAAATTGGTTAATAAAACTATTTTTTTTGAAACAGGTAAAATTTAAGGCTTTTGTTTTGAATAAATTTATTTAGAAAATTAAATTTTAGATGGCCTTCCTGTAGACATCGATTTTGCAGAGTCGGATCCAAACAAAATATGGTTTGAGTTTAGTGATCCTTTAAATTGTACATATTTTGATATTTACTGTAAAAATGAAAATGAATCATTAGTCACATCATATGATAAAGAATTAAAAAATGGCTCTTGTACTAATCTAGTGCCAAATAAACTTTATCAACTGGTTGTAGAAACAAAAAACCATTCGGAAACAATCGTTTCCAGTCAATCAATATTTACAAGTAAAATTTTAAAATAATTTTTACAAATAAACCTTTTTTCTTTTTTTTATTAGAAAAACTTCATTTATTTTATATTAATAAATAAATTAAAATTTTTTTTAACCTAATAGAAGTAGTCCCTGTGTCGCTTTTCTATTTCGATCAAACAAATGAGCTGAACTTTACATATGAAATAAATTGTACCAAAAATCAATTTGATTCCTATCAATTGATGTATCGGAATTCTTCGACTAAAGAACAGTTCATCAGCAGACCGCTCATTATGGAAGGATGCACACAATTACCATTTGATGCCGAGTTTCACTATGGAACCGAGCTACTATACGGAACTAGTTACGAAATAAAAATTCGCACCTTTGGATGCAATCAAACCTGTGAAGCAGACTCAGACTCTTTCTTCTTTAAGACAAGTTTAATATTTTATTAAAAAAATAAGAAAATAAATTTTCAAAAAAATTAGGACTTGACAATTTTCAGTTAAAAACATCGCCTTTATCAACTTTATCAAGTACAAACAACTCGATAATGATAAAATTGACTAAGACTGACCTGCCCCATGATCAATATGGTACTATCTATATGTCATGCTCAAATAAAGTATCATTCAAGAAAAAATGTCAAGTGGATAATGATGTCCTTGTGTGTAATTGTGATAAATTGGACCTTCCAAACTGTGAATATAAATTGTATCTATTTAATGAAAAAAATGATTTTGTCACTGTTGAAAATTTTTTAGGAACCCATTTTACCAGTAAAATTTAATAAAATAAATAAAAAAAAAAAAAAAATTATTTTTATTAGGACCAAATCCAGTAATATTTAAAAAAATGACTTTTACAGGACTATTTGGACTCGTAAATTTTGACTCAATAAATCCCAGTCCTTTGACACATCAAATATGCTATAAATTAGCTGCAATGGACATTTGTTCACCACTAGTTAACAGTACATTCAATGGCACTGACAAAAATGAATTCAAATTTGGAAATGTTTACACTTTTTATATTCTCACTACTGGCTATCTTAATTTTACGGAAAAGTCAAACGAAAAAGAAGTCACCGTGGGCCTAGATCGAGTTAAAATTCCGCAAAATCATCCAACTTTTACTTCAGAAAGAGTTATAAGGCTTTCATTTAAAGAAAATCAGCTGCCAGAACAAAATTGGGATTACATATCAATTAAGTGCCAAAATTCAAAAACTAAAGTAATCAGTCAATGTATTCAAATTGGTGGTAATATAAATTGTACTTGTGATACTTTAATCGAATCTACTATGTATGCTGTATCTGTTTTGGCAAATAAAGAAGGATTCATGCCAGAGGAAGCATCAGTCGGACTTGCTTATACAAGTATTTTTTTAAAATATTTAAAGATTTTAGAATGATAACCCAGACCGAAACAAAAATTCAAAAAATTGAAAAAAACATAAAGTTAGATTTATTAAGAAATTTGACATTGATAATAGACAACAAAAAATCGAACTAAAATCAGCGCTAGAAAGTCCATTAATTTAAAATTTGAACATTTGAGTTTTTAATCTGGCACAAAAAAACAGAAAATTAGTGTTTTAAATAAATAGCATTTGAATTTACTTTTGAATAATTAAATTTATTTTTAAATTTGAGTTTTTATTTAAGCATATTTTTTTATTTGAGTTTAAATTTAAACAAATTTTAAAGTTGAGTTTTAAATTGAACCCAGAAAAATTATGAATTTAATTGCAAATTTAAATCATAATCAATTTAATTTTGAATTTAAACAAGAAAATCATAAAGCTTTTATTTGAAAATCGAAACGAAATTATAAAATTTTTTTGATGGTTTTTAAAATAAGTGTATTAATTGTAAAACGTAATTAACAAATAAAGTAATGTCTTTTTCAATTTTTTTCTTTTTACAATTTGTACTAAATAAGTCAAACTCAAGATTTTTTACAAACACCCTTTATTTACAAACACATTTTTAACTTACTGACACTTTTTATTAAAAAAATGATAACTAATTTAAAAAAAAGTACCTAGATTTTGTAATAAAAATAAAGTAATGTCCCACTTTTTGTTTTTTCCAAAATTTACGAAAAATAAAGTAAATAAGATCTTTGGCGTCTTTTGAGTGAATTAATCTGACTTGTTTATAAGTCACAGTTTAAAGTCTAAGTCACAAAAATTTAAATCAAAGTTATGACTTGCACAAAATTTTTTATCAATACCTGCTTCATCAGGACCAGTTGAAATACTTTTTTTAAATCTGGTTATATTAAGAGACCACATAGGTCAAGATTAACAGCCAAGAATTTGTAAGCAACTGCTTTATTGGTATCAAATATGGATTTAACTGTCAAGTCAAAAAACAAAAAGCGGAACATTACTTTATTTTTATTACAAAACTAAGGTATTTTTTCTTAAATTAGTTATCATTTTTTATTGTCTTTAAGACGGTCTTGACCGTTTGTCTTGGACCGGTCATTCCAGGATCGCCACCCAAAACTAATTTTACCTGAAATAATGCAATTTGATACAATAATTCCTTAGTTCTTCTGTTTAATTATTTTAGCAATGCATCACAAATGCTTCGTCTAGGGTATGTAAAATCTTAACCTCCTTCACCAAAAGGTTCAGTGTTAAATTATCTTCTTTTTCTCAATTTTATTTTCTTAATTTTTAAATAGAAGATAACAATAATTTTACTTATTCCAACAAAATTATTAATTTGAAAAATTTCATAAAGGAATATTACTGATAAATTTAAATTAAAAAAATGAATCAAATCATTTGATTCAGATTGATTTTTGATTTTTAATAAAACTTATTTTAAATTTTGCTAACACTTTCACATAATTTTTTTTTATGTGGCATTCTTATTATTTATGTATCATTATTCATTTTTTTAAATGCAGTTTTTGTTATTTTAAACCTCATTAAAAAAAGATAGAATAATTCTTCTAGATTTAAAAATTATATTTATTTATTCAGGAGACCACTAGCACAGACATTACTTTCTAATTTTCCCATTTTAATGCATTTTCAAAAAATAGAAAGAAAAATTTTTCAAAAATAGAAAAAATTTTTGGTTTCTGCAAAATTCCACAGAATGTCTTTAATTTTTTTAAATTTTCAACATTTTTGGGGATTTTATTTATTTTTCAAAGATTTAACAAAAAAATAATTTAGATAAACTTTAAGCTTTTTTGATGATAACTTAAAATTATTATTTTTTATTTTAAGAGCCACCTTTAATATCATGTAAGCTAGGAACAGAAGAGAAAATTTTTGAAATAGACATAGAATGTTTGTTGGATGAGAGTAAAAGTGAATACTTGTCCGATTTACTTCTTTATTTGACAAATGAAGAGACAAAACAAGCGGTAAATGTAACATGTTCAATAGGTTTATTTCAAAATTGTAATTTGTTGAGACAAAGAGTGTACTCAATATTCCAATACAAGTTCAAGAATTTAATTCCCGGCACTAATTATACATTCGAATCACAGTCTTATTCTTCCCGAATTCCGGTCAGTGAATTCAATTCGGCAAAAATAAAATTACAAACAGGTAGTTTTTGAGGTCTAATAATGAAAAAAAAAATTTAATTTATTTAGACATGGATGAGCCAAAATTAATAAGTATAATTCCAAAGTCAAACAAACTTGAGCTTAAATTCCAACCACCACAGACCAAAAATTATGAGCTTGATTTTCTTCTATATGAATTAAAAGATAGAAATCTAGACATCTGTTCTGTACTCTCTTATAAAAAAAATACCAAGTTTTATTCAGACTCGGTCACTTTTGACTATGAACTTTCAACCACTTTCAAAGTTGAATACAGAGTTGGATTTAAGATGCGGAAAATTGGCTTTAAAACTAAAGAAAATGTTTTTCAGCAATCATATCGAGTGCCTTTTCCAAGTAGAAGTTTTTTTTTGAAAAAATTTCTTTTTATTGTTTTGATTGATTAGCCTATGCTATTGTCTTGTTAGCCTTTGCTGGTATAATTTTATTTACAGCACCTGCTGGCATAGTCTTTTTGATAAAATATCAAAGACAGAGAAGAATAAGGCAACGAACTTTGATCAAACCGGGTGATTTGAAAAAAATATTGGATGATTGGAACCAGCATCAAAATGCTGGTTTGGAAAGTGAATGGCTGGTAATTATAAGTTATTCTAAATATAAATTTGTAAATTTATTTTGAAATTTAAAAAAATATTTTTTTTTAATGATTCAAGCCTATCTAGACGTGATGACGCTTCTGATGAACGATTATTGCTTCTTGAATTTGACGATCTGATTTCCACGGATGCCATATCGAAAGGGCGAGTCTTGTGAAAGACCATTATTTGCTTCGTTTCTTTGTTTTCTCAATTCATAGTCTAAAGCTCTCTCCGTTTTAGTCAAATCTGGACTAATATAAACAGTTTTGAGAGTATTTTAATCTCTTAATTTTTTGGTTGCTAGGATTAATGGATTTCTGTTTGCTTCTTCTTTGAGTTCCACTAGAATTGGACCTGGTTTACTTTGGTTTTTAGATCTCAAACGTCTCAAGTACACTTTCTTGACATCACTTTTTCCAATAGTGGTCAGAATTTCTTTGATTTTTTCTTCATCTTCAGTTCTCTTGTCTGTTAGAATCTCTTTCTTTGATTCTTGTACACCATAAATAATCACATTTTTTCTTCTCATTCTTTAATTCATTTCGCTGATGGTCGCATCTGCTACAGCTATCTGATCAGCTGGTTTTTAGCCTTTTTGATCCTTGTTTTACCACTTGAACCCATTGACTACTGATGCTGGATGAGTTTGCTGTTGCTTATTCAGTTTTCTGTTTATTTATTTCAATGTTTATTTCAATTTCCTTTTCTTCTAGATGTTTTACGCGATTTGAAAGCACCAGAACAGATTTCGAAATATTACCATGACAATCATGTAACGTTTTTGAGTGATCAGACACTGTCCAGAATGATGTCCAGTTTGTTTCAAGCAAAAAATTTGAGTCCATTTTGAAGAAAAAAAAAACTACGTGCTTTTACTGCGTTTTTTTTATTAATTACTTAACACTTTTCATTCGGCTTACGTTTGCTTTTCTTTTCTTGACTTTTGGTTTACGTTTGTTTCTTGTTTCTTGTTTCAAGTTTTTTTCAATTAATAGAAGAGAAAATATATCATTCTTTATTTAAAAATTGAATTACCTTAAAAAAAATTTAGGAAATTTAAAATATTTATGATTCATTTTTTAGAAAAAAACAATGATTTTTTTTAAAACTTAATTAAGAACTAATTAGTTTAAAATTTAAATAGAGATTAAATAATGAATCTGCCACGACAGAGCTGACAGAAAATTACGAACTTTATGGAGATGATAGCCTTAATAGAGAAAAAAATAGATACAAAGATATCCTTCCATGTAAATTTAAATTTTTTTTAAATTTAAAAAAATTAAATCATTAATTTTTTTAGATAAACACAGCCGAGTAGAATTGTTGACTGTTCAAAACGATGATCTAAGTGACGATCACCAGTCATCAAGCTATTCTACCAAAAGCTATTACTTTAGTGATGATTACATAAACGCAAACTTTATTCCTGTAAGTTTTTTTTTGTTATCTTATCACAACACATTAATCATTCTTTAAAATAAATCCATTTTTAATATATTATTCAATCATGAAAAAAGAGTAGACTTGTTTTTAAGTCACAAGTCTTAGTCTTAGTGGCTTAAAATTTTTTTTTAAATGAAATAAATTTCTATACATAGTTTTTTCATATTTTTTATTAAATTAAATTATATTTTAAACAAACAAAGTAATGTAATTAATAAATGTAATAAATAGTATTTCATTCTCTATACATTTAACAAATCCATATTTGATACCAATAAAGCAGTTGCTTCCAAATTCCTGGCTGTTAATCTTGACCTATGTGGTCTGTTAATGTAACCAGATTTAGAAAAAAGGGCAATGTGAAATTTTAGTACAAAAATTACAGTACAAAAAGTAAAAACTTTATAATTTTTTTTCTAATTGTGCAAAAATGGTTATCTAAAGAGTACAATATTGTACAAATTTGTACAAAATAATTCTTGGCTCTGCAAAAACTCTGCAATTTTCTGTAAAATGCACACCATCAAAAATACTTGATTAAAATTTGCAATAAATTGCAGAGTTTCTGCAGAGCCAAGAATTATTTTGTACAAATTTGTACAATATTGTACTCTTTAGATAACCATTTTTGCACAATTAGAAAAAAAATTATAAAGTTTTTACTTTTTGTACTGTAATTTTTGTACTAAAATTTCACATTGCCGAAAAAAGTCTTTCAACTAGTCCTGATGAAGCAGGTATTGATAAAAATTTTTGTGCAAGTCATAACTTTGACTTGAATTTTTGTGACTTAGACTGAAACTGTCTGAAAAAGAGCATTCAGTCTGAAAAAGATAAATTTAATATTGAGAGTTAATAGACACGATCTTAACAAGTATCTTGTCAAGATTCTTGGTGAGGTCATAATTAAGATCTTATAATTTCTTTATACGATTTGTTTAAAATCGTGGGAGGCTACCTAATTTTATTCACTAGGTTTTTTTTAATTTAGATTAAAGAAAAGTTTTTAATAAGAACGAGAGTTGCTCTTTCAAATGAATTTTATTTGTATTTTATATGTATTTAAACACGACATTAACTTTTAAAGCCAGTTTTAGTAACCGATTTGTAAAAAAATGGTTTAAACTGGCCTTATTGAATCAATCTAATATCCGTATTTTTAATAAATTTATTTTGGGATCTTTTATTTGTTTTTTAGCGAGATATTTTATCTTAACATTTCTTTTTAAAATCTTATAAATACCTGACTATGAACAGTATTAAATAATGAATCTGCCGCGACAGATCAGTGAATTTTCTTTTCTGGAAAAAGAAAATTTTATTTAAAAAATAAAAAATAATTTTAGATCTTATTAAAATTAATAAGATCTAAAATAATCTTATGCTTAGTATTGATCCTCTTAATGGACATTTTGGGCATTAAGAGGATCATTTTAAAATTTGGTCGAAATTTTTGAATATTTTTCCTTTTGTACATTTAGATTTTATATTTTCTCATTTAGCAAAAAAATCATGAAACAAAGAATAAAATTTTTATAAATAATTAAATTAAAATTATCATGTTTAATCTTATTTCTATCTTCATTGATTTTTTAAAATATTTATAAAATTAATTTTTATACTGCAGGTAAGGCTAAGTATGAACAGCAAATCATCGAAAGCTAACAAGATCTTAAAAAATTTTAATTAAAAATTAAAATAAAATTTTATAGGGTTTAGAGAGTCAATATCAATATATAGCATGTCAAGCGCCTTTAAAGAACACATTCGTAGACTTCTGGAAAATGGTCTATGAACGATACATAAGCCTGATAATAATGTTGGCAAACAAGTCTGAGTCAGGAAATGGTCAATTTCCAAAAAAATGCGACATTTATTGGCCACAAAAATTAAATGAAAGACGCACATATGGCGCAATAACTGTTCGTCTAGCGAAGATTATCGAACACCATGATTATGATATTAGATATTTGGTGATAGAGGCTGACGAAATTCATAAAGTTCGTCTTTTTAACTTTAAGTCTTGGCCAGACAAAAAATGTCCAGATAAGGAAGCCCTTTACAATTTTTTAAAAGTAATTCGGAATCAGCGTACAAAAAGTGATAACAAAGGACCTGTAGTGGTTCATTGCAGGTAAGGCTAAGTACAATTTTTTAATCTTTTATAAAAGTTATCTTTAGCGCTGGAATTGGTCGTACTGGTACTTATCTGGCCATTGAGTACTTAGCTGAACTAATTCGAAATAAAAAATGTGTGGACATTTACCAAAGAGTTCTTGAGATGAGGCGCTATCGGCCAAAAATGGTGCAAAATTCAGTAAATTTTTTTCTACCTATTTAAAAAATATTTTATCTTTTTCGTTTAAGATTCAGTATAAATTTATATATGAGATGTTGGCTTATATCAATGAGCGCCAAATTCAAAAAAGTTTATTTTTAAAAATTTAGTTTTTGTGAAAAGTTATTTTAAAAAATTTTATCAGGTAGCTTTAAAAGAACGATGAATGATGGACTCGATGATATCAATAATATTGAGCTCAATGTTCGGTGATAACTTTTATTTAAATAAAAATAAATTTAATCATGTTAATAATTAAAAAATAAATTACCAATATGAAAGTTACTTTTTTTAGTTGGCTATACGTTTTTATGTTTAGTAAAAATAATTAATAAAAAATAATTTATATCTCAATCAATTTTAATTCAATTCAAAGTGAAAATTTTACCACGAATGGCTGAAGACGATCTATACCTTAAGTGCAAGAAGCCATAAGGAACACAATTGAAGAATCACAAAATAATTTTAAAATTTAGCTGTTTTTTCTTATTATTTTTTGCTGATTTTATTTTTTAAATGATAATTGTAATTTGTGTAGAATGCATAAAACATTTGATAAAAACTAAACTGACCAGGATACGTTGAGTATTAATAATTATATTTTGTTTTTTTTTACTTTTAGTTTTTGTTTAAATAAACGAAGAAGAGAAAAGCTAGCTTAATATTTCTTTCCTTCTCTCTCTTTATTTTATATCGCACGGTATTAAAAATAATTAATTTATTAAGCAGTCATATACAGTAATGCTTTGACACGAGGAACAACAGTAATTTTACGTAAAATACTGTAACATTACGTAATTTAACGTAAAAAGTAAAAAGAACAAAAAATGTCCAATTTTTTGAAAAAATAGCTAAAATTTTTAAAATAATTTGATTTTTGATTTTTTGAATGAAAATTTAACTTTTTTTTTACGTAATTTTACGTAAAATTTAATTTTTTTACTCTAAAAAACGATAAAAAAATGGTAAAAAAGTGTAAAAAAAGGCAAAAAGTGTAAAAAAAAGTAATTTCTTCAATTTTATTTATTAATTCTAAATTTTAAAATTTCTTTTTTTTTAATTAAGTAGCAAAAAAATAATATACTTTTAAACTAACTGTTTTCTTTAATTTTGTTGGCATTTGCTATGTCAGTTTTTGAAATATTTGTTGCATTTGTCCAAGCATTTGAAAATTCAGTTTCATATGGAAGGAATTTTTTTAGGTGAGCTTAAGTAAATTGCAATTTGCAAATTAGTTTTTAAAAATTAAATTAATTTGGTTAAAAAACCTTTAATTTCCATAAATAGTTTCAAGTTATTATTTTGATAAAATTTTATAGTTTCGTTCTTGTCTACTGGGAAATTTTAGGCAATTTTTTTACGTAGTTCGTTTGTAAAATCTTTTTGGGTGTCTTTAAATAAATAAAATTACTAATTAGCATTAAAAATTAAAGAAAATACTTTTTTTTACACTTTTTTACCATTTTTTTATCGTTTTTTACGGTAAAAAAATGAAATTTTACGTAAAATTACGTAAAAAAAAAGTTAAATTTTCATTCAAAAAATCAAAAATCAAATTATTTTAAAAATTTTAGCTATTTTTTCAAAAAATTGGACATTTTTTGTCCCTTTTAATTTTACAGTATTTTACGTAAAATTACTGTTGTTGCTCGTGTCAAAGCAATACTGTATGGTAACAAAGTCTAAACAGAGGCCCTATTTTTTTATTGTATATTTGTATTTAAAAAGTGTTTTTATCTTAATAAAATCTTTTTATACACTAAAATTTATTTTATTTAGATATGAATAAATAAATTCAGCTGAAGTTAAATTAGTGATAAAAAAAGTATAGGCCTAAAAATATTGTTTAAAATTGTAAAAATAGCTAAAAAAAGAAATTTGAGAAATGGGACATATACATTGTATTGTATACTTAGTATTGGACTCGTGAATCATAACTCTTAATAATTAAAGGGTGGTAAAAAAATCGAATAAAAAGTAAATTAAATTTAGTCTGATATCTTATAACGTTAAAATTTGGACCGAATTTTTGAATATTTTTCCTTTTGTACATTTAGATTTTATATTTTCTCATTTAGCAAAAAAAATCATGAAACAAAGAATAAATTTTTTTTAAATAATTAAATTAAAATTGACATGTTTAATCTTATTTCTATCTTCATTGATTTTTAAAAATATTTATAAAATTAATTTTTTTTTAAAAGGTTTAAAATTGAAATATTTTTTTTAAAAAGAGATTTTTTTTTAAGTTATAAACATTTGATAATACTTTTTTAAAGCAACATCAAATTTTCACCTTGAAAAAATGAGTCGATTTTTAATTCAAAAAGCTAGTTTTTTATTTTTATCTAATGAAATAAATTACTCATTGAAATAAAATAAAATTTAATAAAGACTTAAATTTAGTCACCAATAAAATTTAAATCTTTTAAAATATTTAAATTCATTAAATTAATCAGAAAAAAATCGTAAGTTTATTATCAAACAACAAAAAATGGATTCCAACAGTGAAGTAGTGATTGTTTCGGCTCATCGAACACCCATAGGAAATTTAAATGGAATTTTTTCCCAATTAAAAGCCAGTGATTTGGGTACCACAGTCCTAAGGCACATACTTGACTCAACAAAGACCATGCCAGATGAAGTGATAATCGGACAAGCTCTCACTGCTGGTCAGGGACAAAATCCAGCACGACAAACGGCCATAAACTCCGGCTGTCCCAACACAGTACCCGCCACCACAATTAACATGCTTTGTGGCTCGGGTCTTAAGGCATGTGTCCTAGGCTACCAGGCAATTAAATGTGCCGATGCATCTGTAGTTGTATGCGGAGGCCAAGAGTCCATGAGCCAGGCACCACACTGTCTTCACATTCGAAGCGGACACAAGCTCAATGACGCAACTATGCTGGACACTATGATGAACGATGGTCTTGTTGACGCCTTTAATAAATGTCCCATGGGAAAAACAGGTTTTAAAAATGAAATTAAAAATTAAAATTTTTTTAAAAAATTAATTTATTAGCTGAACATGTGGCCACAACTTTTGGTATTAGTCGTGAGGATCAGGATAAATTTGCACTCCATTCTCAACAAAAGTATCAGGCTGCTTTTTTTAATGATGCTTTTGTAGCTGAAATAGTCCCGGTCAGAATAGTTGATAAACGGGAAGAAAAATTTATAACTAGAGATGAATTTCCGCGAGCTAATACAAGTCTACCTGCTCTTGAAAAACTCAAGCCATGCTTTATCAATAATGGAACAGTCACTGCCGGAAACTCTTCGGGCATCAATGACGGAGCTGCTCTGCTAATGCTTGCTAGTTTAGATGAGGCAAAAAAACGCGATCTAAAACCTTTGGTTCGCATTGTGTCTTGGGCTCAGCATGGAAACGAACCAATGTTAATGGGGGTTGCTCCGATTGAATGTGTCAGAAAGGCGGCTGAAAAAGCTAATTGGAATTTAAATGACATTGATTTGTTCGAAATAAATGAAGCGTTCAGTTCGCAGAGTATTGCTATCCTAAGAGAACTTGGTCTAAATGGGGACAGGGTGAATGTAAATGGTGGCTCGTTGGCTCTGGGACATCCGATCGGATGCTCCGGTGCGAGAATTTTAGTTACTCTTATCCATAGTATGATTAGATTGAGGAAAAAAAGAGGTCTTGCCGCACTTTGTGTAGGAGGTGGTATGAGTGTAGCAATGTGTGTAGAATCTTTAAAGGATGAGTCAAATAATTAGAGAATTTTTTTACATATTTTTTTGTATTTTTTTGTTTAATTTTACCAAATCGAAATAAATTTATTTAATAAATATTTTAGTTAAATTTTGTGTTTTTTATTTTTGCTGGATGTTAAAATCCAAAAAAAAATTTTTTTTCTAATTTTATTTTATTGAGTAAGATGTCTAAAAAATCAATTCTCGATCCATCAACTTTGAACTTTATATCGAACATGGCAAGAGGTGCTAAGTCCGATACTGATAAGGAAATGAGTGAGGATGAGTCGATCAGTAAGACTGAGCTGTTGGCTAGCAATTTTAGTGCCGATCTTCGTCTTAATTCAGAATCGGACGCTAGTAATCTTCCAATTGAACCTGGTGAAGCTATTCAAGAGGAGAATTCAACTAAAAATGAACAGTTTGTTATACTAGATAAGATTGATTATAGATTTATAAATTTTAAAAGGTTAAATGATGAAAAAAAGTCAAAGTTTGAATTTAAACTATTGAGCATGGCCAAGAAGGAGTTTTCTGATGAAAATTTTCAAAATGTTACCAAAGGATGTAAATGGTAAGTTTTTGATTCCAATTAAGAAAGAAATCTCAAAAAATGCATTTTTCTAAAATCTAAAATCAGATAATTAACAAAAATAATAGTCTTTCGAAAAAATATACATTTTGAATATAAAACTCTAGATATTGTGGATAAATTAAATTTTTGCTTAAGGTCTCCTGATGGAAGTTGTATTTTGACTAATAGTGAAGACAAAATTCTAAGAGTGTTTGATTTAAATGAGCAAATGATGAATTCAGAAGAAAAAAATATTAATGAATTGGTAAATATTTATTTTTATTAAATATTTTAACAAGGTATATAAATAATGATTAGTCAAACCAAAAATTCTATTCTAATAGTTTTAAATTTTTTTGTTTTTGCTAAGAATTTTGATGAACATTTTTTTAACATTGTAAAATAACTTTATTCTTTGTTATAAAAACTGATACAATTATTATAACCATTTAATCGAAATTTAAAAATAAATCAATTCTTTTCGCACTTTATTTTATATTATTCTTTTTTTCATTTATCTAAAAAATAAGCAATAAAGTTTCAAAATATTTAAAAAAAGTATCAATATTTTTTACTTATTTGCAACTGGTTGTATCAATAAAGCCTTTTTTGATGTTGCTGACTTACCACGTTTTCTGTTTTCACCCAAAAGAACATCGCTAGCGTTTTTATGCTATTTCAATATTCGATATCAGATAATTTAAGTTAATTGTCTAAAAAAAAAGTTTAATTAAGTGTTCAAACATAAGAGATCTAATTAAAATTTTTTTCGAGTGTCATTTAGATACTAAATAAATTATATTTTGATACAAAATAAAAAAATTAACTACTTATAATAACAAAACAGCTACTGATTAATTTTCTGTTTGATAAAATAAAAAATATAGATATTAGATAAAAAAATAGGTGCCAAAACAGTATCAAATTTTTTTTCTTTTAAAATTTAATAAAATAAGCATAAAATAAACAAGTTATTTGATCTTTATTTTTAAATTTGAAATATAATTAAAACATATATGAATCAATTGAGAAAAAAAATATTTTCTTTTGTTATATTTTTTTATTGATCATCTTAAACTGATTTATTAATTTGAGATTCCTTTTTTAATTTTATTTTTACGTATTAAAAAATGTTAATGCAAATGAATAGTCAAAAAATAACTTTTAAATTAAATTTTAAGTAATTTTTTTTGTTGTTGCTAAGAGTCCGAGTTTAAAGATGTCTGAACCAGAAATTATTTATGATTATGCATGGTATCCATATATGAGCTCAAGTGATCCGATCACAGCATGGTATACTCATTACTTTTGATATTATGGATCTTTTTCTTGAAAGCTAATTTTTGGCATCCATAATCTCATGGCCTAAGCTGACACTATCTAAAAATTTAAAAAGTGTTTTTTCAACTTGTAAGGACAACCCGGTCCATTTGTATGATGCATACACAGGCAAAATTCGATGTTCATATAAAGGATACAATCACTTGGACGAATTGGTAAATGCTTATTCGATTGCTTTCAATTCGTCAGCAACCAAAATTTATTGTGGCTTCAACAAATGCATCAAAATATTCGACATATCTGTTCCTGGCAAAAATTACCAAGATGTCAAGCTACATGGTACTCAAATAAAAAATAAAATAATTATTTAAATTTTTTTTTCAGACGATCAATACAAAATACCAGGTATAATTTCTTGTTTAGCTTTTTCCAAGACATCCAATGGAATATACGCCGCTGGCTCCTACACTAAATTCAGTAATGAAATAAAAAATATTTTTTTTAAAAAATAAGTTTATTTTTGTTTTTAAAGTTGGTATATTTGTTGAGTCAACTAATGAACCAGTTTGTTTGATTCAAACTCACAAAGGCGGTCTGACTCATCTTATGTTCTCATCTGATGGAAATAGGCTTTTTTCTGGCGCTAGAAAAGATGCCGAGTTGTATTGCTGGGATATTCGCAATCCTGGAAAGTTATTACAAATTTTTAAGAGAAATGTCACCAATAATCAACGCATCTATTTTGATTTGTATGATAATGAAAGGTATCTTGCTAGTGGGAATAACGACGGAACTGTGTCTTTTTGGAATGGCACTGATTTTGACATAAGTAAGGAGGACGAACCCTTGCTGTACAGTCTGGCTTCTCACGACGACTGTGTCAATGGTGTTAGCTTTCATCCAAGTCTTAATCTGATGGCAACAAGTTCTGGTGAGCGCAAAATTTATTCAAACTATTCGGACAGTTCGGACGAAAGTGAAAATGAGATTAAAAAATCGGATATATCTCTAAAAATTTGGAAACATTCTCTATAAAATAAAATAAGAATAATAAAGATTTTAATTTATAATTTTTATATTATTTTAAGATTTTATCACTCAAAAACCCTGCTTATTTATTCAAAATATATAAAATTTTAATTCAGTTAAAATTCCCTTGGTATCGTTTAAAATTAAATGATTGAATATGTAAAACTAGAAAAAATTTTTAAATTAAGATTTTTTATTAACAAAAAAATCACTCTAAGGTATTAATTTTTAATAAAAATTTCATTACTTATTTCAAAATGAATTTAAATGGCAATGGCAATTTCAGGATCTATAGATCACAAATTTTACTCGAAAAATGTTTAATGTAAATTATATTATCATAAAAAGAAAGTGTTTTAAAACATCAGTCAAAATTTACCACTGATGAGTTTGTTTTAAGCCATAATCGCATTAACAACCGAGACAACTTAATTGAAAAATAAATGAATGAATTTAAAAATTTAGTCAGTGGTTATAGGCAGAGAATTTATTATGAAATTATTTTTAAATAACTGTAAACTTTGTGATCTAATTTAATGTAACCATGATCGAATATTTTTTAAACATTTTCTTTTTTTGATCATAAAATTTACAATAAAAATTTCTCGAGTAAAATTTGTGGTCTATAGATCATGAAATTACCATGACCCCTTATTTATCTTTGGACCTAAAAGGAGACATTTTTTAGTAATTTTTGGTAAAATGAATGTAAAATTTAATTTTGGTTAGATTTAATCACCTAAATTCCCTTACGTTTTTTAAGAATAGTAGGTAAAAAAAAAGAATTTTACATTTTCATTCAGATCTGACCAAAATTAAAAGACATTTTCTATAAAATTTTTCAAGTCAGATCAAACGACTTGACTTGGAAGTTTTTAAAAGTTCTAGTCACACAAGTTTTAACTAAAATAAAGAAGATTAGATATATTTCTATGTGTAATTTGTATTGAGAAACATCTTAAACTAATCGTTGAAAATTATCAATGATTTGCATGATTAGAATTTTAAATTAATTTAATTATAATATTTATTTACTAAAAAAAATTTTCATTGAATTTAGAAGAAATAAATAAAAAATTTGTTTCTTAATTAATTCTTTAAAAAAATATTGTGATAAATGCAAAAAAAAATAATACAAGAGATTCTGATTTTAATTGCAGTGAGACATTTAATTTATTACAGCCATCATTTGAACAGCATTTAGTCTGAAAACCAGTTCCAAGAATTGTTCCGGTATTAGCTTGAATGCAAGAACTTGAACACTTTTTAGTAACAGTTTTGGTTCCAAGAGCTGAATAAATTGTTCTCTTTAGAAATGAAAAATAATTATTAAGATTTAATTAAATTAAAATATAAATACAATGCAGAAAGAATTTGATCCAGTGGGACAAGTAACAAGAGAGCCTTGATTTGATCCAGTGCAAGAATCACATTCATAACATTTAAGAGACTCTGGAATTTAAAAAATAATAAATTTTAAAATTAAAAATTTATTCCATTACTTGTTGTCTTGCTTGTAGGTGCTAAGGTTGTCGAATGTTTATTACATCCATCAGTTGAACAACATGTTGTCTGTAAATTAGTTTCTGTATTTAGTTCAGTACATGTATTCGAACATTTTTTAGTAATTGATTGAATTGCTCCAGCTGATACAATTACATTCTTTTTTAAATTACATTAAAATATTAAGTTTTAATAAATTTAAAAAATAAACTGTGCAGTAAGAATTTGATCCAGTGGGACAAGTTACAAGAGAGCCTTGATTTGATCCGGTGCAGGAATCACAATCATAACATTTAAGAGCATTTGTTTTGTCAAACAAAAACTCTTTTTAAAATATTAAATTTTTAATATATAATTTAATGCCTACCTTGAATAATTGCTGTTAAACACAAGAGTTTTATTAACGATTTCATCTTTGGAAATTTTTTTGACAATTTGCTAGCTTTTTTTGCCAATTATATATGTTTTTTTTGCCATTAGTCTAAGCAAATAATAACCATAAATTTGTTTTTTAAAAGCTAACCACATTAAATAAATATTTTTTTAATAAATTCTTTAAATATTTATTTTTTCTTTAAGTTTTTGATTATTTACAATATTTAATAATAATCAGAAAAATATACTAAATGAAAAATTGAGTTTCAACAAAAATCTGAAAAAGCAAGGATTTACTCCATTTTATTAAGCTAAAATTTTATTTCTTAGATTTTACTTTTTGCTTGCAAAAAATCTATTCCAGTTATTTTGACCAAGTAACTCTTCTTTTTCTAAACTAAAATAATTTTCTCTTTTCCGTGTCTGAATTCATTATCAGAGACAAACATTAGAAAAATTCAAGTCTTAAAGGCCATTGTAGCATGAGTTCGAATCTTATAAAATAAATTTTTTTAAGAAACAAAATATCCCACGTTCTTCAGCCAGCTTTGTTGTCTTGAAGGAAAAATTTCAGAATACTCCATTTAATGCCCCCATAATTTTGAGTTTTTAAAATTTTTAAAATTTTTTTTAAAATTTTCAACTTGTTATTTTCAGGAAATTTTTTTTGTTTTTTTCCAGAGTTGTTTAAAAGTCCAAAATTAAATCCAAGTCCAGACTTTCCGTCTTTGTAATTAGGCGGCCCCATTGCTATAAGAGCCTTTTTGATCAGAAAAATTTGCCTGCATCATGCTACTTTTGCCAATTCTAAAAATTGCAAATTGTAAGTCAAAATCAAAATAATTTATTCCGAAATTTTTGATGATTTTTGTTTTTTTTTAGGTTTTTTATTCTAAAATATTCAAAAAATTTTCAAAGTTAATAGTTTTCATGTATTTTTAATGAAAACTAATGCTAAGTTTATTTTGAAAAATAAAATTAAAGTATTTGACTTGGACTTTTTTAAAAAAAAAAATTAAAAGTTCGGACTTGGACTTGGCTTGAGACTTGTGACTTTTAAACAACTCTGTTTTTTTCAGATTAATCACCTTAAATTACATGTGTTTGTTAAGTTTTACTAAATCTGATAGTATAGGTTTCTTAACTCCTTTGAACCCTCAACACAACTCTCCTTTAGTTAAAGTCTTTTTCTTTATGTTCGAGAATGAAAAAGAACTTTTAAAATTTCTCATTTTGTAAATATCTTTGTAGATTTGCAGACCTGCAGATTTTAAACAGTAGGCCTGGAGTACTTTCTTTATTTTTGGTTTCAAAAGGATTCGGATTTTTTTAACTTTAACTTCCTTACTTTGCATTGAATTTTACACGTTTTTTTAAATTTTCACTTTTCTAAAAGTGTAAATGACCTATTATCCAAGTCGCTAGTGATTTCTAGTCCTCTATGTTGCATTGCTGCGCTAATTCACATTCAAATCTTTTGGTAAATTCATTTTGAATCTCATGATGTTCATGGACAAGAATAAGCATGTTGTTCTACATCTATTCGGCATTTCCAACATTCTCTCAACCATATTTTCTTCGGTTCTTTTGATTACTTTAATGAGCTTAGAGTTTAAACTTACATTCTCAAATCCATATGTAATTAATAATTAATAATGTACTTAATAAATAATTAATAAATTAAAACTTTATTAACTAACACATTTGACAAGAGGTCACAGAAAGATTATAACAAATTTTAAGGAAAAAAAATATGTTTTTGAATAAAAAAAATGAGCATTTAAAATTGATAATTTATTTTAATAATTTTTGATTATTCTAGATTTTATTAATTTAAAAGAACTGCTGCTTTAGCCGCTCTGGCGACTCTCAGAGGCATAAAAGAGGAAGATTCTGATGCTGCGAATGAGTCAAGTTTTTTGGAACGGATGATGATGAGGTCTTATTTGATAGCGATTTAGATGAAGATTTCGACTATTCTGAAAAAATGCCAAATTTGGCTTTGTAATGAAAACAAATCAACATTCAGTTGTCATAATTGTAAATTACTTCTCTGTGGAACTTGTATTGAAACCCCAAAATATGCTTGCAAAAAGTGCTCTGGGAATAGTGAAAATTAAATATCAAAAATTACATATTTTTTTATCATTTTAATCATTAATATTCTTATTTTTTTACCTTTTTTGCAATTTTTAATTTAAAATATCGAATTGGACTAAAAAATTAATAATAATTTTTGAAAAAGTTTAAATATTTATTCATGTTTACAATTTTTGAAACAATTTGACTAAAAGCAAAAAAAAAATTAATTAAATCTGATTATTTTTGCCTGAATAATTGATAAAAAAACATTGTCAGGTCAATTGACCCGACCTGGCTTCAATGGTATTAAAAAACTGGTCATTCTAGTGTTAAGAGATTTTTTTTCAATTTTTGTGCATCATAATCTTTGAAAGAAAAAAAGATAGCAATGTTCAGTTTTCAAAAATTATTCAATAATTATATTAATTTTATTTTCCTATTTATTTTTCAATAATCTATTTTTTGGCTTTTTAATATAGTAGTAGTAGTATAATAATACTGCGAGCCTTTTGGGGTAAAGATTCTTTGAAGCTATGACAGTAAATTCGACTGTTTCCTGAGCCATCCAGATTATTTTATAAAATTGTTTATTGATATTGAATTAATGATGTGATGAGGTAATATATTCCAAACATTAACTCCTCAGCTAGTTAAAATATATAAATATATTGTAATATAACAAAACGACTTGACTTAAATTGAAGAATTAAGCTCTAAACGTTATTAGATTCTATTTAATAAGAAAATTTTATCAAGCATTTTTAAAATCTTTTCAAAAAATAATTTTTCTAAGCCTAAAAAAATAAATAAAAAGCTGGACAGAAGATTAAACTTAATAAATTTTTAAAGAAGTGCCGCACTTATTAATAAAAAAGAAGAATTTCAATATATTAATAAATTTATTGGAATTAAAGAAAATTAAAGTTTCTTAATTAATTCTTTAAAAAAATATTGTGATAAATGCAAAAAAAAATAATACAAGAGATTCTGATTTTAATTGCAGTGAGACATTTAATTTATTACAGCCATCATTTGAACAGCATTTAGTCTGAAAACCAGTTCCAAGAATTGTTCCGGTATTAGCTTGAATGCAAGAACTTGAACACTTTTTAGTAACAGTTTTGGTTCCAAGAGCTGAATAAATTGTTCTCTTTAGAAATGAAAAATAATTATTAAGATTTAATTAAATTAAAATATAAATACAATGCAGAAAGAATTTGATCCAGTGGGACAAGTAACAAGAGAGCCTTGATTTGATCCAGTGCAAGAATCACATTCATAACATTTAAGAGACTCTGGAATTTGAAAAATAATAAATTTTAAAATTAAAAATTTATTCCATTACTTGTTGTCTTGCTTGTAGGTGCTAAGGTTGTCGAATGTTTATTACATCCATCAGTTGAACAACATGATGTCTGTAAATTAGTTTCTGTATTTAGTTCAGTGCATGTATTCGAACATTTTTTAGTAATTGATTGAATTGCTCCAGTTGATACAATTACATTCTTTTTTAAATTACATTAAAATATTAAGTTTTAATAAATTTAAAAAATAAACTGTGCAGTAAGAATTAGATCCAGTGGGACAAGTTACAAGAGAGCCTTGATTTGATCCGGTGCAGGAATCACAATCATAACATTAAATAAAGCTAAATGGCAATTTAGTGCCTGAACATGGTAAAATTATTTAATAATTTTGAAAAATTTGATAAAAGTTGAAATTTCTAGGAAATATATTGTAGCTGTCCGCAGTTAAAACTGAATTGAAACAAATCTGTTTTAGCTTTAAAAAAACTGGTACGAAACGAATAGAAATTAAAATTTAAAAAACAACATTTTGTACATAAACATATATATTAGGCTGATAAATTGAACTTAATCAATAGATGATTTTTTATAAGAGGTAAATTTTTTTGGTTCAATGGTATATTTTTAAGTGAAAAAAAAATAGTAAACCAAAAATAATTATTAAGATTTAAATAATTTATAATATAAATACCATGCAGAAAGAATTTGATCCAGTGGGGCAAGTTACAAGAGAACCTTCGTTAGATGATGGACAAGATATACATTCGTAACATTTTAGAGAATTTGTTTGATAAAATAAAAATCCTTTAATATTTTTTAATTTTTATTAAATTAGATAATTAAATCTTACCTTGGACAAAAAGTGTTAAAAATAATAATTCTAAAAATGATTTCATTTTTTAAATATTTTTATAAGAAAAAACTTATTTCTTGTACCATTTATATATGTGTAATTATGGAATTTTCTTTGCAAATTATGATTTTTTATTTTTTTTAAGTTAATCACATCAGATAAATATATGTTTATATCATATATTTTAACAAATATTTATTTTTACAGAATTAAAAGGAAAAGAGAATATTTTTCTGGAGAGAAATTACTTTCAACAAAATTCAAAAAACCCTAACGGTGTATTTAATTTTTTTTAAATTAATTTTTTTTTTAATCTTCACTTGAAGAATTTTATTTTAGATTTAAATTAAAAATAAATTGTTTGATGTTTTCTCTACTATTATAATAAATTAGTTTATTAACGATTATTAACATTTAGTAATATTTTTTTAGAAGAAAATTAAAAAATTGGTAACTTAATATTAGTTTTTTAAATATTTTTCTTTACTGATATAATAAATCTAATTTCGTAATTTTTTATTTAGATTAATTTTTGACGACAGTGATCAACCCATTTCTCAGTTTCGTCCAAAATTTCCAACCATACCAACTAGCCCAACCTACACACTTAACTAAAATAATTTTTAAAATATTATTTATTATTGCTGGAGAACAACCATTTTTCGAAATTTGAGAATGATCAATTTGATAACAAACATTTAGTTTCTATAGAAAATACAACAACAAAAAAAACGAAAAAAAAAATTTATATTTTCGAAGAAAATATTACTAAGTCTCTTGTATTTTTTGTTTTTTTTTTATTTTAAGAGTGACAAATTTTTTTTAAGATTTTTTTTAAAATTTTAATTGAATATTAATTTGAAAAATAATTTATTAATTAATCATTTGTATTTTTTTTTCTAAATTTACCTGGAACCATTAAATACGAATTCAGAAGATATCTTAAGATGCAGAAGGATTATAAATTTTTTGCAATTTTATCAGAGTTATTTTTTTTGTATTTCATTATTTTTATTTATTTATTTCAGTTAACGCCTAGAAGGCGATGTAAAAAAAAAATTTCAAAAATTAAAAAAAATAGAATGTAGTGTATAAGACAAAGTTTAAGTATAATCCAAAAAAAAATCAAATATTCTATTCATCAAATATTATTTTTTACTCTTAAAATAGTAGTCATGCCAAAGACAACCAAAAGATCTTACAAGATTAATTTTTTGATATTATTTAAACAAAGCTGTCATTTAACTAGAAAAAACCAAAAAAAAATTCAAGTGAATTAAATTTCCTGAAGACCTATGTATAAAAGATGAAAATGAATAAAGTAATGAAAATAAAAATTAAGTCAAAGGAAAGTTTTTTTTTAATTTATTCAAATTCAACTTTTATTTAATTCAATTTTTTTGTTTAAATTTGAATATTAATTTAAATCCAAAAAATATAAAAATTTTAATTTTTTTAGACAGTTTCGCCTCAAAGAAGCCAATTTTTCGGCAGAACATAAAATATTGCAAAAAAATTAGAAAATAAAATTTATTTAAAGTTTAATTAAAAATATTAATAATAAAAATTTACTAAAAACAAAATTTAATCTAATAAATGGAAATTATCTTTTAATTTTTTGAGAAAAGAACAGATAAGCCTTTCAAGATGCTTTGCTTTGGCTGCAGCGATCTTGACAATTTCGGAATGATCAGGATCGTGGTCATCGTAATCGATGGGAGCCATATCAGTGATTATCGAACAGGCCAGAACTTTAAGCCCACAATAAGCGGCGACAATGGCCTCATGAGAAGTTGACATGCCCACACAGTCCATTCCAGATGCCAAGCAAAACTTTGAATCAGCCACAGTCTCATACGACGGTCCACCTATTGTTCCATAAACCCCTTCATTGATCGGGATATTCAGCTCCTTGCTGCATTCTTTGAATAGATCACGCAAATTTTTTGCATACAATTTATTAATGGGGACAAATCGCGGACCAAATCGGTCGTCATTTACCCCTATCAAGGGATTTTTCAGACTAAGTAGAGGAAGACTCATGTGATCTTTGATCAGCATAATATCACCCACATTCAAAGATCGGTTCAGGCCACCGGCAGCATTTGTTAGAACAACCACTTTGCATCCAAGCAACTTGAAAATTTTAATCGGCAGAGTACACAATGCCATCGAATAACCCTCAAATGGATGAAAACGACCCTGCATACACACCACTGGCATTCCGGATAAATTACCAAAAATCAAATTTCCCTTATGACCCAAAACTGGAAGAAAATAAAAAGTTTGTCAATAAAATTTTTTTATTTTAATAAAAAAATGTAAACCTGTAGTTCTTGGAAATTCGGGTATTTCACTGTATGCTATGAAAACTGCGTTCTCAAGCAAATTACCAATATCACCCAGCCCACTACCGCAAACAATGGCCACTTTTGGCTCAAAGTTAACTTTGCTCTTGATCATGTTGGCCATGGATTCGCATTTTTCATATGTGTAGTAGGCGTTTGTGATTGCTTCATGGTTTATAAACTCTCTAGGTAGATTGAATTCTTTCATAAAAGATTGGCTAACTTTTTCAGCTGTTTCGTCCATTTTTTTTCGAAAAAAAATTAAATCAAAATTTTCAATTGAATATATCTGCTCAATCAAGAATAATTAGTAATTTTATTTTAGAAATTTAAAGAAGATGAACTAGAAAACAATTTTAGACAATAAATTGAAATTTTGGATTTATCAAAAAAATATTTGATTAAATAAAATACAAATTTAAAACAAAAATTTACATACATGTGTCATGCAAAATAAGTAAAGCTAATTATTTAGCTAAACTTATTTGAAACAATACTTGACAATAAAGGAATTTATTTTGCTCCATGTTCCAAAATTCACGATTTTCTTTGAGATGGATTTTTTTCTTAAAAACCATAGCCCACTTTTATTTTGACCAGAGGATATTTTAAAGTTATTAATACTTAGTTTTTTTAAAATTTTTTTTTATTTCAGCACACTTTAATACCATAGAATCTTCAATTTTAAATGCCAAATTTTACGACCAAAATAGATAATATATAAACAGCGATGTTCAACTCTTCAACAAAATGCATCTCAAAAAATCCGAAAATAGAATCGTTTTATTTTTTTTAAATTTTTATTCATATATTTTATTAAATTTTGATTAATATAATTAATTAATTAAAGAAAAAAATAATTTGTATTTTAAATTTTTTTAAATCTTTAATAAAGTTTAAAAAAATTGCTAAATAGATGTGCCTTGAAAAATGCAAAAACATGTTTGTGCATAAATTTATGATGTTAAAATAATGTCACATGCATTAAAAAATTATATTTATCGATGAAATCAATCTTTCTTAAATATAAAAAACAAAATGCTGAATTTCTTTAATTTTTTGGGCATTTTTGTTATTAGAACTTTTTACGTAAAATATTTAAATTTGTTTTATTAAGATTATTATTTGCTTAGAAAGAAACACCACTATACATTAACTTAAATTATTTGAACTTTAACTATTATTAAATAATGGAAGTTGTGAAGAAAACATGGCATGTGAATTCTCAAGTTTGAATTTATTTTAAAAAAGTTGAAAAAAAGCTGATCAAGTGGAAAAAGAAAATGTCAGCTGAAAAATGTAACTTAATAATTTAAATTGATAAAATTCAAGTTTAAATTCTTGTCTTAAAACTTAATTTTTGTTTTTTTTTTGAAATAGCTATTGCTTGGATTCCAGAAAAATGCATTTGAATAAAAATATTGTAGCCAAAAGTCTTGTCTTCTTCTTTTTATAAACAAATAATCTTCAATTGAGACTCTGAATATCAAAACTGAATACATCTAGCTAGAGAACATGTTAAAATCAACGTAGATTATTACTTCTAAGATATTCAAAATATTTAAATACCTGGGTGTATTTTTAAAGTAAATTGCACACTCGCCAAATTATTCAAAATTTGATTAGATTTTTATTCTATATTCAAAAAATTTTATAAATAAAATATTCAGTTAATGACAAGGATTGGTTTTAATTATCTCTCTATAAAAGGATCTTTAAACCCCCAAACATTTGAATCAGCAAAAAAATTAATTTTATCTCTACATTTGATAAAAAAACTAGAAAAAAATTTATATCAATGTACAGAGATAAATATAATTTTTTAATTATTTATTTTATCACATTTAGTATTTTTTTTTTTAAAATAGAAATTAATAAAAATGATAAAAGAGAGCTTTCTTTCATAATTTTAAATGCAATTAACAGTTGTTTGCTGCTTTTGTTTTCATGGAAATTTTACCATTTCCAGGTACATCAATCGCCACATTTGGACTCTTCTATGTTATTTTTGAATTCTGTTTTTAAAAATTATAAAAAATGATTAGGTAAAAAATTTTCTTTATTAAAATCTTTTTATCTTTTCATTTGTCAATGTCAAAGATTTGATATATAAAAAATTATGATATTGTATTTGGAGGTGGAGGTGGTTGTGAAGTTCGTTTGAATTCGATCATTTCAATTCAAAAAAACTTGAATAACTTTTTCACTAAAAGAGATAATTTAGTTCTGTAAAATGCTTAATTTTAAGTAAATTTGCTTAATCCGAAAATATAGGTCTGCAAAAAGTCTGCAAAGTAATTGCACAGTTGATTAAAATACTTTTTAGTGGCGTGCAAAATGCAGAAAATTGAAGAGTATTTTGCAGACTTATTTTACACAAATTAAACAAATTTACTAAAATTAAACATTTTACAGAACTAAATTATCTCTTTTAGTGAAAGAGTTATTCAAGTTTTTTTGAATTGAAATGATCGAATTCAAACGAACTTCACAACCACCTCCACCTCCAAATACAATATCATAATTTTTTATATATCAAATCTTTGACATTGACAAATGAAAAGATAAAAAGATTTTAATAAAGAAAATTTTTTACCTAATCATTTTTTTAAATTTTCAAAAATAGAATTCAAATAAAGCTTTATTTCCGAACTCAATTTTTTTTTAAATAAAGTATATGTACTTGAAAATTCTACTCGAAAAACAAATAAAATTAATAATCATTTTAAAATTTAAATAAAACTGGCTTAAGTTTAATTAATTTTTATTTTTACAATTTTTTTACGTATTTGAATAATTCTTATTAAGCTCAAGAAATTAAGAATCGATGAAATTTTTATATTATGTGATTTCAATGAGATCAGAAATATGCAGAAGAAATTCTGAACTATGAACTCTATGTAATTGGTAATGTTGATATCAAAATTCTTTATTTTTACAAATAACATGTTAAAAATTCTTATTCTATAAAAATATAAGAAAAAATACTGCATCATACAATACACTACACTTTGTTGCACTTTTACTACCTACAATAATTTTTCTTATGTAAAATAAGACAAAAAATAAAGAATCAATAAGATTTAAATAGACTATTATTATTTGGTTTACTAAAAAAAAGAAAATAAAAATTTAATTTTAGGTACAAAAGGTGCAACAGTATGTCGCACTATTTTTTCTAATACTTTTTATTAAATTAAATTTTAATTAATCAAAAAATGAAGGATTTGTGTTCAATTTGTATTTGAAATTCACAGCATCCATGAGACTTAAACTTGAATTAAATTCTTAAAAAAATAATAAATTTTTTAATAAAAATCCATTTATTTATAAAAGCATTAGACTAGAACCATCATGGGACTGTTAGCCAACACTAACTTTTACCTTTTTTTTGTTTAGCTTTTTTTGAAGCTGCAAAACTAAATCAAATTTTCAGATAAATAAATAAAATAAATATATTAAATCTCTTCTTTTACTTGGCATCTTGAAGTTGATGATCAATTCAAAAAGTTCATCTTTAGATATTAAAATAAATCTCTGATTTAATTTAAATAACTTTAATGTAACATGATTAACATGTTATGTAGATTTAAAATATAAAAATAAATTTGAAAAAACATTTTCTCAATCCATTGTTAAAATCGATTTTTAATTTATTAAACTGATTTTTTGTAAAGTTTATTTTCATTTTTTTACATATTTGGAAAATATTATTTGAATTTGTTTTTTAAATTTAATTTTGAATGCTAGATACAAATACTTTTGAAATAAAAAAATTCAAATAAACTTCACAAAAAATTAGTTAACACAATTAAATATAAAAATCGTTTTTAACAATGGATTAAAAAAATGTTTTTTCAAAATTTTTTTGTTTTTTTTATCTACATAACATATTAATCATGTTACATTAAAATTATTTAAATTAAATAATAATAATAATAATAATAATAATATAAGTTACAACAAGCTAGCAAGCTAGACTTGCGAAGATAGGAAACAGTAGGATCCCATCTATGGTAACTGTAGCATAAACACTATGATTGGAGCAAATAAATCAAAGATTTATTTTAATATCTAAAGATAAACTTTTTGAATTGAAATGATATTTTGAATTGATTATCAACTTCAAGATGCCTTTTATTTCAGTAAAATTTTTTACATAAATAAAAATTGTTTAATTGTTGACTCTAAAATACCAAATTGCAAGCTAAATTAAAAATAAATGAAACAAAAAAAATTTGAACTTTTTAAATTTTTATTTCCAAAAAAAAGTAAACAAAAAAAAATATTTTTTATAACTTTTTTTTTCCCAATTTATTTCTCTATTCATTTTCTACATCTTTACTTTTGTCCTTATTCTTCTTTTTTTTATGCTTTTTAACTTTTTGTTCATCATGTCCATTCTCTTCGACTTCCACCTCCATGCTCTCGGCCTGCTCGGGCTTATCATGCTTTCTCTTTTTAGCCGGCGCCTCTTCCCCATTCTCCTGCTGCTCTTTGTCCAACGACTTGTCCAGCTGTTTCAGCCAGTCTCTGGGAGTTTTATCATTCGGCTTGCCATACTTGTCCAACAAGCCATCTTTGATCATCACCTTTTTCTTGGAGGCAACAGGCCCGAGGCCCCATTTGCGCGGATACGTGTCCCTCTCCATGATCACTCTCTTGATCTTTGCCACGACGCCATGGTCACACGTGGACATGACAGCAGTGGTCATCAGAGCAATGGCTAGCGCGACCGCCTCTCCCTTGGTGGTCACTATCACAATCTCTTGGTTAACCTCGATGCCATCCTCGTACCTGAGCACGCCGGGCAGCAATATTTTGGCACCGTAGCAGACGGCGTTCACCGCGCTGTCCTTCATTATGATTCTTTTGTGAGAGGTAAGCAGACACTCCAAGGGTTTTATGGCGCGTCTCAGGTAGGTCTCGTCCTTGAAGTGGTCGTAGGCATATTGGGCGTCCATGACGTCATGCATGCTCACCATGTCGTCTCTCTCGGACTGAATGCCAGACCTGGGCCGCCTCAGCTCTTGCATTATGGCGCCAGTTCCCAGCAGCAGACCCAAATGAACACACAGTGTACGTACATACGTACCAGCCTCGCAGCTTACCCAGAAGATGGCCAGCTGCTTTTTTGCGTCGAACTCGACCAATTTAGACTCGTAAATTGTTCGGATTCGAAGATTGCGCTTGACGGCAGCAATGACTGGTGGTCGCTGGAACAGAGCGCCGCTCAGGGTCTCCAGAGCCTGGCAGACTTTTCTCTCGTCCTCGACCGGGTTGTGGAACCTCACTATGCCCACGTACTCTTTGC
This sequence comes from Brachionus paranguensis, assembly GCA_016802215.1. Classification (NCBI taxonomy): domain Eukaryota; kingdom Metazoa; phylum Rotifera; class Eurotatoria; order Ploima; family Brachionidae; genus Brachionus; species Brachionus paranguensis. Next base: position 973,823 of record JAESIX010000007.1, read on the forward strand.
CCGCTGATTGCTGCGACTTGGCCAGGCGTGTTGCCCGCTCAATGCACACTATTAGGCACCCGGACACCTTGGGGTCGAGGGTCCCCGAGTGGCCGGTCTTTTGCACACGCAGTATTCGCTTTATCCAAGCGACTACTTCGTGCGACGATGGATTGACCGGCTTGTCCAAGTTGATGCAGCCTGCTTTGACATACTCGTCGATGGGACGGTTGAGCGGCGACCAGCCGTTTGGCAATGGAGTGTAGTGGTTGGTGCGAATGTTGAGTTTGTCAAAGTTTTTGAGCAACAAGGGCCAGTCCTGGGCGTTCAAGGTTCCTTTTTTGTTGGATGATTCCAGCACATGGTTCTTTTCAAGCTGCTGCTTCTGTCAAATTAATTTAAAAAATTTTAATTAAAAAAAAAGTTCTCTTTAATTAATTAGATGAGCTTGCTTACTGCTATTTTTTGGTCACTCGGCATACTGGATCACTTTTTTGTGAATTTTTTTTTTTTCTTATTTTTTCAAATTTTAGTTGGAGAAATATTTAAACTTGAAGCATGTGCGTTTTAAATTTTTTTATTCATAATTTTTTGTTTGGTAATTATTCAGAGCTAGGTGATCGAACGCGAGTACCTGAATGGTCTGGTCTAGTGTGTGCCTGGATTTTTGTTCAAAAGGATTTTTAAATTTTCAAAATTATTTTAACATTTGTTTAGAGTTTTTTTAAAGTAAAGTTCAAAAAATTTTTTTAATTTTTTCTTCTATTTACAGCTTACGAGTCATTTGAATTTTTTAGAAATTAAAAATTTTTAATTAACAAAAATTTTTGGCATATTTTTATTCGGGCGTCAATAAAATCGTCCGCAAATTTAATAAAAAAACTTAAATCTAATTGTTAAAAGTTATTTTACATAGAGCACAAATAATATTTTACCACTAATTCAGTAAAAAAATAACAAAATCAATAAACAATTAACTAATTCAGTTTTATTATTTATTTCAGAAAAATATCACAAACAGTAAAAATATAAATCAAAAAAGCAAGAAATAGCACTAATTCAATTAAATCATAACTTTATTTTAATTTTGTTCACTAATTAAGTAACATCTTATTACATAAAAAAAATACACAAATTAACTACTTTTTTTTGTACACCCATTTGGACAATAAAAACACCTTTTTTTTAACATTTCCGCGTTACACTTCTAACAAATTTTCTACCTCTTCGTTTAGTGTATCGTCAACTGGATCAAGCAATACAATTTCTTTTGATTTTGCCTCAGAAGTCATTCAGATTTTATTCAAAATTTAATTACAATTATATTTAAGAAATTAAATTATTTGTAAAAAAAAGAAGAAAATTTATTTTTATATTGCATATTATATTGCATAAGTTAAAAATTAATTTTTAACATTTTCGCTAAATTTGATATTTTTAATTTTTTGGAAAATATCGAAAAGTAATTAATTAGTTAATTGAGTACTTTTTTTGTTATATTTGTATCTAATTAGTGAAATTATAAATGAATTATTGACATTTTCGCTGTAACAATTTTGTGAAAAAAAACCGAATTAGTTATTGTTTAATGGAAAAGCGATTTTTTTACTGAATTTGTGATATTTTTTTTAAAATTTGTGCTGAGGTTTACTGACGTCCTTTTACATAACTTGAAATAATTTAATAATGAAATTGAAATTTTTATATTCTTAATTTTTATATAAAAATTAATCAAAATTAAAAAACTTTAATTTCATAAGACAATAATTTTTTTTTCATTTTATAAGTTAACTTTTTTATGTATCAAAAAAATTTAAAAAAGAATTTAAAAATAATAAAAATAACATGCTTAAATGATAAGAACAAAAATTTATAAAGAAGTTGTTACAAGCACAATTTTAAATTTGTTTAAAATCTTTTTTAATGAGGACAATAAAAAAAACTTATTGTTAATTTGTGTTTTATTTTTTAATTTTTCAGTCAACAAAAATATTTTTATATTAAATTAGAGATGCATTTATTTTGTATCTTTTTTAATTATTTTTTAAAAATAAATTAAATAATAAAATAAATTTAAATAAATTTATTATTTTTTTCTATGATTTTTATTAAAAAAATGACACAATGATGTCAGATGCTTGAAGATTAAACGTCCTTCTTTCAGCATACAAATTTTGGAGTTTTTTGTTTTTAAAATTTGTAGAAAAAGTAAATAAATATTTTAAAAATTATATAGTATACTAATTAAAACGCAATTTAAACATAATTTTATACATATTTTTAAAGAATTTTTCTATTTTTTTAGTTTGGTATAACCAGGAAAGAATTTATCTTTTATTATAAATTTGACCGTCAATTTACTTTAAATCTTTTTTATTTCCATGCTTTCTTTTTAAGCTTTTGGTAGAAATTTAGCTGTAAGTTTTTTGATTCTGCTTTCTAGTGGATTCATGTTGACAAACAGTTAAGAATTTTTTGAGATGTTGTATTTTGAAGATTATCATTAGTGCTCTATTTTGTAAGACTTGAAGTTCTTTCTTTATTTTGGTCGAGCTTATCATGTAGGGAAGCATACTATATTGAATTAAAGACAATTGTTATTTTTTTATCTAAATTTTTGATTGATTTTATTAATTTTGTTATCCAAAAATATTAAGCGTTATTTTATATATAAGTAATTGAAAATTAAAAAGGATTCAAATGGATTGTGCTTCAAGTCTTAGCATTGTGAAAAAGATAATAAAATAGCAAAAAAAATCACTTCGAAGAATTCAAACTGATTTTAAAAAAATATGCTGAATCTTTCCGAATGCAAAAATTTTTACTGAATCACTTTGGTAAATTTTAAGTTTATTTGAAATATATTCCAGCAATAGACCTTTAATTTAAAAGAATATGATTATTTAAGAGCTTTTTTAATTGTGAATTTAAAATTTTTTTACTTTTACAATTTAAAATTAAAAAATTAAAGCAATTCTTTTAAAAATTTTCCATTAATAAAAGGGGATTAATTAAAAGATCAGTATTTTTTATTTTTTGATTAGTATTTTAATCGAATGATCAGTATTTTAATAAATGATCAGTACATAAAAATAATAAAATAAAACGCATTTATTATCTTGAAAAAAACTTCAAATTGATATAAATTTGAGGTTGGCCTTAAAACACGGATTTTTTTATTGAATTTTAGTTTAATTAAACACCTTAAAATATTATTCAAATTGAAAAAAAATTAAAGAAAATTAAAATATAAATTAATAAACAAGTAAAAAAAATTTTTTTAGGCATAATTGCAAAATAAATTGCATTTTCGTTTTATTTTTTTTTAATCCGGATAATTTTTTAAGGAATAAACAAAATTGTGTTCAATTCATTAATAAAAATAAAGACTCAATAACAATTTATTTATTTCAGAATAAAATTATTCGAGATTAATTTTTTGGATTAATTAAAGATAGAACAAAAATGAACAAAAACTGTTTAATATTTTTTAAAGTCTAAAATTATTTCTGTAAATTGAAACATCTGAAAAATAAAAAAAATCTTCTAAATTATCAACTTCTGCAAATTGTATCTTAGTGCCATCAACCAAAGGATGGTTCCATTTTTGTCTATAAAGATTTAGAAAAGTGGTAGCATATTTAGCATCTTTTTCTTGAATTTTACCAAATTTAACAATCGCATGCTTTTTAATAAAATTGCAGAGGATTCTGAAAAGCTAAATTTATGTAATGCAATCATAGATCAACTTAGAAAATACACAGAACAAATTCCTTTCATAAAAAACTCTATTATTCGTAGACTTCCTTTCAGCCAAATTTTTATAAGTTTTTTTTTCAATTTAAATTTTTTTTTTGTTTTATTTTAAAGGAAATTAAAAATGTTTTGAAACCTAATTCATAATTATAATAAAGACTGTTCATATTATTTTTGCTAAAAAATAATTTCCATGATTTAAATTGCTTTAATTTGATATTTGAAAAAAATTATTTTATTTTCAGATTTTTTTTTTGATTTCTTTTAATCAAAGTTTTAGATTTATAAGTGTGGAAGAACAAAGCATTAAAATAAAATTAAACTTATCAAATTTTTCACTTATTCATGTTCCTTTAAATGTCTTGCCAAATTAAATCTAATTTAATTGAGATGAATTTTTTGAAATAAAACACTATTTTAGCATTATATTTGTATGGAGAAATTTTTAAAGATTTTAAAGAATATGGTTAACTTTTTTCCATTTTAAACAAATCTTCTTGATAGGTTTTTATTTTCAATTTCAATAATTCAAATGTTAAATTTCAAATGAATATTGTCTAAATTATTTTACTGAAAAAATTTTAAATTTCATAATCAGAAACTCTAGTCTGAAAGCACTCAGCATTTTTATCTAAGCGTGGTGCATGGATGTATCATCATTTATGAAATTAGTTAAAATTACTGAATTGGAAATTTCAGATCAGAAACTCTAGTCTGAAAGCACTCAGCATTTTTTTCTAAGCGTGGTGCATGGGTGTATCATCATCTGTTGAAATTTCCAATTCGATCTATTAAAAATGCATTTCAGAAATAAAAGATGGATAAGCTATTTTCACTATGATTCAAATAGTGGTGCATGATTTGTCATCATAAATGCATTTGTATGAACTGTGCTCAGTTTTAAAAATTTGTCAGCACTTATCTTGATATCTGACCCGAAAGATGGTAAAGCATCACGGCACACTTACTATGAAATTTAATTTTTAATTATTTTTACTTATTTTTCATTTTTTGGTCTTATTTATACTCTAAATTTGCAAACACACGTTTTAAGATGCAGCTTCAATAAAAATTTCAGCTCGAAAATTTTACTGAATTTTGTTTATGGATTTTAAATTTGTCTCAATTTTAATTTAAAAATTTTAATAAAAAAAATAAAAGATAAATAAAAAAAGACAAAGCAGATTTTTTGTCCGCATCCAAAAAAATCAAGATAAATATCAATTTATATTAATTTGAACTATTTCAGTATCATCTTGATCTGTAAAAAATTTAATTTAATTCAAAAATTTTAAGCTCAACATTAATTACACAACAATATTAGTGTATTAAGATATGAAAAAAATTAATTTAAATTTTTAACAGTTCATATATCATTTAGAGACTTGCTTTTAATTAATTCCACCAGAAATGGTTATAATTGAAACAGGAGCTCTAAATCCTTTCTCTTTCATACATAAAAAATTAATTTACTCTTTTAAGAATTTGTTAAAATAAATAATAAGAAAAAGAAACAAATATGCACAGGAGATCAAAATTGAATATAAAAATAAAATTTAAAATAAATGAAAAAATAAAATCTAATTTAATTATAAATCTAATTAAGATTTTATTTTGTACAAGTTTTTAAACAGACCTGGATTCAAAGCTCTTAAATCATTAAAACTATTTCATAGGAAAAATATTGTCAAATAGCAAAAATTAAATTTATTGATTATCAATAAAATAGATTTTTTTTTAATTATTTTATTTCGATCACTCTTTTTGAACAATTTTAAGTTCTTCAAGTATGCTTAAATTATTACTTTAAACTCTTGAATTAATGATGTGTTTTTATCAGAAGAATCATTACCAAAATTAGCGTGTAAAATACTTTTTTGATAACTCAAAAATATTTTTTTCACAAAGATTTAAAAATAGTTGTGACCCTAAATTGTCACATGAACAAAATTTTTCCTAAATAAATGAAATAAAGTTGATCTTTTTTAATCTCAATAAAAGGTAGCGCATTCTTAAGTAATCATCAGCAAAAAATAAATGAATTAAATGCTGTTACACAAAGCTGTGGATGTAGATTTATTTTACAAAATTAAAAAAAATGATTTATTTAAAAGTTCCTTGAAAGAAAGCGTAAACTCTATTCTATTTTTCTTTAATTATGTGAAATAAATAAATTAGGACCAACTGTTATTTATAAATTTTGAGCAAAGATAAATAGTCTAAGAATGGAGCTTGATTAAAATTGTCTATACAAATATTTAACATCTATTTAATTTATTTTAAGTGATTCTAGAAGTTTGTTTTAAGCTTCATATTATTTAATTTAAATTTTTTTGATTTAAAAAAAAAGAGTTTTATGTTTAAAATTTTGCTGTCATGATTAAATACTTTAATAATGTTGCTTTTTTTAAACTGTGATAGATCCCTTTTTTTACAAAAAGTTAAGATTTTTTTGTTTTTTTAGTAATTTTTGAATTTAAAAATAGTAAAACCTTTAGAAGACAAACCTTTTTGTTGTACGATTTATCTTTTCTTGCTCACAAAAGAGTTTTTATTTTACCAATTGTTTAAATCATTTGTTAGAGAAAAGAAATTTATATATCTTTCTATAATCAAATTAGCTGTTCATGAGAGTTTGAACATTTATTATTATGCATTTTAACTGTCTGAAGTTTTTCTCGATTTAGATTTTCATTTTTTTTTAAAAATTATCCAGAATTTTTGCAGACTCTGAATTCGAATTGGAATATTTTTATAGTGCTTTAATTCATTCAACTTTATAGTACTTTAATTCATATCTTCTATGATAAAAATTATATCACCAATTTTACTTAGCTATTTTTTTCGAGGATAATTAATTTTTTGCACTAGTTTGTCTTTTATTCACAATAAAAAATTAAATTAAATTTTTTTCAATATTCTTTTATTTTATCTTTGATTCACAAATATATATAAGATTCTGGATCTTAACTTTGTTTGAATTCAATTTTTAACTCCCTGCTTGTTAGCTGATACCAGTTCTTTTGAACTTTCATTTCTTTTTTTATCACCCAAAAGGTGTTTTTTTTTTGAAAAATTGAAAAAGAAGTCTCATAGAAGGTACCAAATCTTTTTTTTCAAGCAAATTTTTTGAATGATTTCTATTTTTTTAATTTTTTTTATTCTGTATAATTTTCAATTTGTCTTTTAGGCTTCAATTTGAAATAATAAATTAATTTATAAAAATTAATTGAAAATCGATTTATTTCGATCGTGTTGTATTAGAAAAATCAGCAAATGTTTTCAGTTTTTATGTAATTATTAAGAATCTAAAAGAGACAATAAAATTGAGAAAAAATACGATTTATTAAAAAAAGCCTATTTCTTCCATAAATTTTGGTTTTAAATTGTTAAATTAATTTTTTTATTGCTAAGTCTCAATAAAAGAAGGTAAAGAATGATTTTAAAAATTTGAATCAAAATTTTATTTTTACATTCGACATTTTTTTACATATAATAATTTTTTCCAATCTTGTTTAATAATTAAAAATAAATTAGATATTTTAATATTATATTAAACTTTCTTGCCATGAGAACATTCATGTGTTTCAGGCTACTCATGTTTTTCAATTTAAATTTTTTTTTTCAATTTTCAACCGAAAAACTGAAAATATTCCAAATATCTAAAAATATTATTAAATCGAAATTGGCTTTTAATTATCTAACTTAAAAGCCTAAATTCTCATTTTTTCAGCCGTAATTAAAAAATAAGCATAACATTTTAATACATAACAATTAACTTGATATTTCCAGGCAATTCTTAACTAATCCGAAATTCCATTTGAATGTCAATCAGTAAGAGACTTAAAATTTTTGATTAAAACTATTAAAAGCTCATTTCGTCACGAAAAATTTACAGATTCAAAAAAAAACATATTTGATTTAGATTCAAAATAATGATTAATAAACTATTGGCATATATTGAACAATTATTCGATCAATAGTAAATGAGAAAAATTTTTTGAAAATAACCAATAATAGAAACAAAATAAATGATATATTTAAATTTTTTAATTTATTAATTAATAAATGATATATTTAATTTATTTCTAAATCTTTTTTCTAAATTATTTTTATTTAGAAATGAGCAAAATTATTAGACTAAAATGAACAACTTAAATAAAACCTTGGAAATATTAAACCAAACGCATCGAGAGTACCAGACCTCAAAATGCATGCTATTTTTTTTGTCCGTATTGTACGGCACAATATCACTGGTGTCCGTAATTGGCAATTCAATGATCATATTTATAGTTTATCGGAACAAAAAAATGCGATCAGTGACAAATTACTTTATAAGTAATTTGGCTCTGGCCGATCTGGTAATCGGTCTTTTTGCTACGCCATTCCAGTTCCAGGCCGCTTATTTGCAGCGATGGATATTCCCAGACATAATGTGCAAAATAGCACCTTTTGCATCAACTCTAAGCGCCAATGTCAACATTACCACTCTGGTTGCCATTAGTCTTGACCGGTACCATGTCATTCTGCATCCCCTGGACCAAAAGCTTAGCAAAAAACAGTGCATTTGTATCATCATGATAATCTGGGTTGTTTCTGTTTCAATGAGCATTGGTAAATTTGTCAACTATAGTGTCTTTTATTTTCTTGACCAAAAACAGTGCGGTCCCCAAAATGATCTTTTATTTAAATACGAAATAATTATACTGGCTATTCTGCAGTACATAGTGCCTTTTTGCGTAATCTCTTTAGCTTATTTTAAGATAGGCTACCATATCTATTTCGGCTATAGGCCAGCATCTGCTAATGATATTCAATCTAAAACTAAAAGGAAAGCAGTGAAAATGGTCTTTATAGTTGTTTTGCTATTTATTATTTGTTGGATGCCCATTCAAGTGTTCAATGTCCTTAACGTGCTGTTTCCAGATTTTGTCGGAAGGTAATTACTTAATTATATTTTCAATTTTTGTTTTTAATTAAAATTTTCAATTAAATTATTAGTCTCAAATATGTACACATAATTTGGTTTTTCTCCAACTCATTTGCCGCATCTAATTCATGCTACAATGTGTTTATCTACGGAATTTGTAGTGTAAGTTTAATTTTTTGTATTTGAAAAAAAAATTTCGTCACACCTTTGGAACTGATTTTAGAAATTATTAAATTTTTTTTTTAATTTTTTCTAATTTATTTTTAAATTCATTAGCAGTTTTTGTATTGATTATTTCATTCGGTAAACGATTCCATTGTCCAGAAATAACATTGGGAAAAAAGTTGTATCGCTGTTGATTTGTACTAATATAAACTAAGATAAAAAATTTATGTTTATAATTTAATTTTTATTGAGAGTTTTTAAATAAATTTCAATCTTTTTTAATAATTTTAAAAAAATACAATTTAAATTTTTTACGAAAATATACGTAAAATTAAATTGTGTCAAAAAAGAGTAAAATATCACAAGAAGATTAAAATTATTTTCCTTCTTTTTGTTTTATTTGAATTTATCTAAATCGAATCCATTCATACCAGAAAAAATTATATGTCATAATATTAGATAATTAACAATCGTTTTCAAAAATAATCAATTTTAATTTTCTTATGAAATAGTTCATTTTTATGCAACTATCATTAGTAACACTTGAACGGTATCATTTTTTATTTTTATTTAGAAAGCTGTTAAATAAAATTTGGTAATAGCATAAAATATATATGTATTCCAAAAATTTCCATTTGTAAATCTTATATGTTATATAATTATAGCAAAAAATCGACATTAAAAAGAAAACGAATATGAAAATTATTCTTTTTAACTCAAAAAAAAGAATTTAACATGAAGCATGTTTTTGAGCTCACTAAAAATTTTTTTTTTGATTTTTTATATTTTATTATAGAAATTTAGAATTTTAGGAAATTAATTTTCCAAATATCTATTTGTCAGCATTTAATGATAAATCTAAATTTTTTTTTTTGGAAATTTTTATTTGAAAAAGTTAAAATTAAAATAAATTTACCCCGCATTCACAGCATTGATATTTTTTTGAATTCTTTTTAATTTATTTAGCTTCGAAAGTATCAAAAAATGGAGTTTTTTTTTTTTAGAATTAATCGATGTATATTTTTTTTTAATACAGAATTTCAATTTCAAATTTCCTTGTCTCTGTTTATTTTGTTAATTTATTTTAAAAAAATTTAGACAATGTCTTTGCTGGTTGGAATCGAGCCTTTGTCCTTACTATAATAAAATAACATATTTTATAAATTAATTAGTAATTAATTAAAATAAATTAGTTATCATATTATAAATTTTTCTAATTTTATTTTGAAAAACTGCTCACTGTTAAGTTAAATTTTATAATTAATGAAAAGAATGACGGACAAAAAAGATTTCTTTAAATGAACAATTAAAGATAAAGATGAAAATTAAAAATAAAATTTAAATTTATTCTAAAATTTTTAATTAATTTAACATACTTAAAAAATTATATGAAAACTTTTTTGTATTGATTTTTGACCATGATAATTGAAATTTGATCACAACCTTTAATTTTTTAATGATAAAATAAAATTTTAAAATTTGGATTATGATAAAATTAAAAAAAATTTTTGTTAGGTGAAACCTAATTGTTCCGACATTTCTAATTTTTATATAACCTGAAATTTTAAATGATCTGCAATAAACAAGTTGATTTTATCTTCTTAGTAAATAACAAAAAATTCTTTATAAAATTCATTGATTTTTTATAAAAATTTTAAAAATTTTTTAAAGGAACGGTACAAACAAGAATTCAAAAGACTATTGAAATGTTTACCAGGCTGCAATTCAATGGAAAACAATGAAAATTCCTGCAAAGATAAATCAAACTTCAGTTCCAATTTATGGAACAGAAATAATCTCATTATTAAATCCAAGGATGCCAAATACACAATTGTTGTTCGACATTCAAAAAATTCTAAAAAATAGTAAAATTTTTAATAAATATACATTTTATTTAAAAAAAAAGTTTAAAAAAATTAAATATTAGTAATTCCAATAACTCCACATGCTAATCGTCCACCAGCATTTCCGGTCGTTTTGCTAAGCTCAGTTCCACCTAAATAAAGCTGGTAAAAAAACAGACAAGAAAATTAGTTCAATTTACCTTGGCCCAGATCGTCAGGATCAGAGTGAACAATGATAGTTCGACCGATGACAGAGTAGGGTCCATTAAGACGAACCAAAAGATCATTGAAGTCGAATTTGGCGATTCCATTTTCATCTGCTGTAATATTGCCAAGATCACCAACATGTCTTTCTTCGTCTTCGAGTCCGCCATGCGTTTTTTGGAACGGGTTAAAATGTGGCCCTGCACTGATGCACCCGTTTGTGGTATCGCCGAACTGGTGAATGTGAAAGCCGTGCTGACCAGGACTCAAATTGCTCACTTCGCCGTATATATGAACTGCAGAGTCTAAACCCTAGGAAAATAAATTCTGTGAAAATATTTTACTTTTATTGTCTTTACTTCTTGTTCAAAATGAACGACTCCTTTGACTGTTTCGCCAATTAGGACTGCTACTGCTTTGATTGACATTTTGTAGCAAACTTTTTTAAGTTTTAAATTCTGTTTCGGAATAATGTTTTAGTAGTAAAATTCAATGATGGTTGCTAGGCAAATTAGATTTTTCAGGACTATGTCTCAAAAAATGCTTTACAAAAATTTAGGGTTAAAAAAAAGAATTTTTTCGGATATAAATAGAAAAAATTTGACGCACATTTGAGCTTTTATTTAGACTGATATATTTGATTGAAATTATTTTTTTTTTAAATTTTATTTTGAAAGATTTTTATTTAGAAAAAAAAATTAATCATTTAGATAAGAAAAGAGGCTTTCTATTTTAAAAGATTGTCTAAAATTGATCAAAATTTAAAATTTTTTTTTATCTGTATTGTTTACATTCAAAACAGTGATATTACTCTTATTTCTTTAAAAGTCTTTCCAGTAATTTAATTTTTAATAAATTTTTGTGAATAATTATTCGAGTATATTTAATTTTATAATTAATATAAAATTTTTTATTTTTAAGTACAAAAAAACTTGAAAACTTCGTAGATTATATTTTTTTAAAATTAATTCTAAGAATTTTAATATTCAAAATTTTATGTTATTTTTAAAAAAATACACAGTTAAAATAGAATAAAAATTTCAAATAAAATAATAATAAATAGCTGAAGTAGATATTAAAAAAAAATTCATTTAATTTCGGTTTTAAAAATAAAAGTCGTCCTAAAAGAATCAAAGGAAAAAATTGATAATTAAATATTTTTGGCATTAATTAAACTAATGATAGATTAATTAAATTTAATATCTAATAATTTGTCTTTCTGTTAATTATTTCTTGCTATTATTAAATATGTTTTCTTTAATATATTCCAATCAGATTTTTATTACCAACCAAAATAAATTCGGATAATTTTATGATCAAAATTATCTTTTTTGAAATTTACTAAATAGTAACAAATAATTAGTAGTAGTGATGACTGCACACAGAGTATTAAGAAAATTAATTATTATATTCACTTTGTCCAAGAAAAAGATTTCAAAAATCGAAATTTAATCCGATTTAAAATAAATTCAAATTTTTATTTACATTTTAAAAAAAGAAGCAACAATTAATAAATTTATTTATGGAAAATACAGAAAAAATTTTATTTAAGAATTAAACTTTATTTGTTAAAATCTATGTTCAAAACTCCATATGAAATTCATCGGATTTTAAAATTTGTATCTCCTAAACAAAAAAGTTGAAAATTAAATATAAAAATAATTAAATTTTGATCAAAAAAAAATATTTATAAAATTTGATGCAAAAATACATTTTTATAATAGGCATACGATCTTGAAACATTGACAAGTGTTATCAATGTATTCGTATTTATAAATTTTCTGCAAAGATGAAATCAGAAAAAAATTGAATGTTTAATTTGAGATAATGATATCTTATAATATTATATCAAGGGAAAAATTTAAAAAAAGCAGTTTTTAAAATTAATTTTTATCATAAACATTAAAATTCGGTAAAAAACTTTTCTCTTAATTTTATTAAATATTTGAAAATAGATAAAATCTTTTATAATTTACATCAATAATAAAAAATATTGGAAAGTTATTAGAAAAATTTTATGCGCAATTAAAAATAAGTAATTTTATTTGTTTTTTAATAATATTTTCTAATAATTTTTTAATTTATTTTGAATCTTAAAAAAAAAAATTATTTAAACTGTCTTTGGAAAATGCTTTTTTGTCACATAAATGTCTTCAATAATTATTTTAACTTTACTTTGGCAGCTACTTACACACTTGCCAATCGAATCAATTAAAAAATATTAAAATAAAAATAAATATTGATTTTTTAAGATAATTTTAATTTTGATAAATTTACATATTACAGAATTTACTTCCCAATTTTTTTTTTAAATTTATTTTATTATAAATTTTAATCAAAACAATGTCTATTTTTCGGTAAATTAATTTTTTTTCATTTTAATTTTCAAAATTTTTAACTTATCTATTCAGGTGTATTGAAATAAAAGATAAAAATATTGCTTTGTTTATATTGAGTGTGTGTGCATTTACTCAGAGCGCCATAGTCAGCGGAGCCAACAATGCAGTGCTGTCGACCATTGAGCGCGCCTACTACTTGTCCACCGTAGAGAGCGCGCTATTTTTGAGCCTCTACGACATAGCCAGCATTCTGGCGTCGCCCATAATTGGCTATTTTGGTGACCGCGGGAGCAAAGCCAAAATGATCGCTTTTAGCATGCTCGGTCTGAGTCTGGCCTCCTTGGCAATGATACTGCCACAATTTTTGTCTTCTTCAAAACACTTTGAGCCTTCTAAATCGGACCTGATCAGGCTGTGTCACGTGACCAACAAAAGCAGCCACAGAATTCAAACAATGCCGCGCAAAAATTTTTATAAAAAAATAAAATTTTTTTTCTACGCATCCAATTTCATCAATGGAATATCAAGTGTATCCTTGTACACAATAGTTGTGTCTTACATAGAGAGAATGTTCAAAAAAGAACAAGTGCCCATCAGGCAAGGTATTTATTTTGCCGTGTCGGCAATGGGTGCAGGCATAGGTATGCTATTGACCGGAAATTTTCTCAACATATCAGCTCAAAAAAACCAACAACAAACTAACTTGTTCAATTCGCATAGCTACGACTGGGTCGGAGCATGGTGGATAATATACACTCTATCATTTATCTTAAATATTTTCCTATCTATTTTAGTATTTAATTTTTCGCCTAGTCTGAGTGGAAGTAGCAGTGAGTCCAGGTGTTTGGCGCTCAATGACTTTGTCAAAAATGCTCTCAAAATTGCATCTAGTCAAATTTTTTGCCTGGTCGCTTTGTGCACCACATTTGAGACTTTTTTGATCAAAGGTTTCGGCTCTTATCTGACAAAATTTTTTGAATACCAGTACAGATTAGAGGCCAGCAAGGCGACCATGATCGCAGGTGGCATTGGTTTTCTAAGTTTTGTGCTTGGTCCACTCACTGGCGCCTATTTGGTCAAAAAACTTGAATGGAATGCAAGAAATTCCGCTAAATTTGTCTGTGTAATTCTGTTCTTGACAAGTTTTGCTTTTTTTGGACTCATTACCACTTGTAAACAAGAGACCTATACTAAAATGGATAAAAAAATTTTGTGTAAATGTGATCCGAATTTTTTTTATCCAGTTTGTTTTGGGCAAAAAATGATGTTTCAGTCGCCATGCCATGCTGGCTGTCTAAAGTACACCAAACCGAACATGTTCTCAAATTGCTTAGTATTTTCCAATCAGACCATACGCATGACTACCTGCAGTAGACCAGCGTCCCAGTGCATCCTAAATTTGGCATTGGTGTCAGTAGTAAGCCTAGTGATTTTGTTCCTAAGCTCAATTGTGTTTTTGCCAATTTTGAGAGTTCTTCTGGAAAGTGTGAGCGAAGAAAACCAATCATTTGCGCTTGGTATTCGCTCCTTGGTAAACAAACTGTTCGGAAACATACCCGGACCGATTGTTTTTGCACTTGTTTTGGACAGATCGTGCATTCAATGGACAGAGAGGGAAATTGGTGGAAATCGAACCTGTAGATTGTTTGATAATAAATCTTTTTCTTTTGCTCTAGCTTCAATGGGCAGTGCCGTTCGTTTTTTGTCTGCATTGTCAGCTTTCTGGAGTCTTTATTTTTTGCAAAAGCAAGATACTTTGGTTGTAACTTTTGATGCAAAAGATCAAGCTAATGAAAACAAGTTTGGCAACGATAATAAAGTATTTGATGAAAAATAATCTTATTCAAAAGAGAAGTGATTTATCTTTAATTTTTTTTAATTTTTTTAATTCAAAAATAAATAATTTTTATTTATTTTGTTAATTTAAAGTGACACTTTGTAATTATTAGCTTCAGTTCGACAAAAAAAATAAAAATAAAATTGAAGACCACGGCATTCATTTTATTATTAATATTAAGTAATTTTTTTATTTATATTATTCAATTTTATCTAAATATTTTTGTTTTTTTCGCAGCTTTTTTAAAGTGAATAAAATTATTTTATTCTTCTTTTGAAAAAGTGTAGTCCCAGGCATACTGTGACAGCCAATTCGTTTGAGTCTTCCTCATCCAGCACGACATTGTCTTTTGGAAAAAAGTATAAAAAAAATATCTAAAATCTCGATTTATTAAGATTGATGGAACTTATAATTTTCCTTTTTTTATAAGTAATAAATTTAATCAGTCTTAATTAATAAGGATTTTCAAATTTTTTTCTTAATATGTTTAACTTTTTTCTGACAAGTCAAAAATTGTGCTAGATGAGTAGATTTATAGCTTCTTTATAAATAAATCACGAATTTAATTTAAAGTGTTCGAATAAAATAAAATAAAGATTGTTAAAATTCAATTTGAGAACAAATGATAAGTCTATAAATCAGGACGCCTTAACAAAGAATTGACCATTTGTTCATTGTTCAGCTTGGGAAAAAAGTTTTTTATTCTATTAATAAAATGATTTGAAATTATGATCACATTTAGCAATTCATATTCAAAAATTTTATATTGATGGATCCAAATAAAAAATACCGAGAAAGGTTAATTTTTCAGACATTTGAACTAAATAGAGTGATTCCTAGCTTAAAATAAAAAATTCCTGGTTTAGAAAAAATAATCATTATTTATTTTATTCTTTAAAAATTAAAAGAAGGGGACAAAAACAAACTATTGATAATAATTTTAGGAAATTAAACTCGTTTTTTCTATGAAAAAAAATTTGTAAAAGAATTTTTTATGTAAAAAAATTAAGACGAAATTTGAAAAGTTCAAATAATTATTTTATTAAATTTCAATTTCAATTTTAACATTTATGTTTAATACACCCATCAAGATAGTGAAAAAAATAACACCGAGTGTAAATCACCAAAATTTTTATAAAAGTTCAAATTTTTTTGATTCATTTATTCCTAATTATTTGAATTTTACTGTACACCATATTTCAAAAAAAAAATGTCATCACCTTTAAATGTAGAATGATAAAAAACAACATAAAGCACCCTCATAACTTTCCAGATACGTCCAAATGCTGATTATGATTCTTTAAAATATTGTTTTTATAAATTAAATAATATAATTTTGTAATTAAAAATCGAAAAAGCAATTTTGAACGCTCTGCGACGATACATCCTGATTTTTGTTTCATCTTTCGTTATTTTTCTACAAAACAAAATTGGCATGATAGGTAATCGTTCCTGAGGAATCTGAAAATTTGATTAGATTTCTTAAATCTGAATTAATTTTTAAAGGAAAATTTATGATTTTGAAATTTTTTTAAATGTTGATAAAACCTCTAGAATGGTCTTCTAAAGTAAATCTAATATAAAGAATAGGTAAAAAATACTTTTTTCTATCTATTTATAATTTTTAGACCAAAATTTTTTGTAATTTTTAATTTTTATTCTATATTAGTGAATGATCAAGCTATTTTTTATTTAATATTTTATTTTAACAACAAAACGGTATGATCAGGTACGATCAAAGAATGAACCAAAAATCTAATAAGTAAACTTTGGATGAGATTGAAGCCACATAGAGTACTGTTCAATATTTTTTTTTCATAAAAAAGAAAATTAAAAAAAAAACTAAATTAAAATAAAATATTTAAATTTAATTAAAAAAGAAAATTTTATTTTTTATTTTCATAAAAATTGAAATTTAAAAATTAAAAATTAAATTAGAGGAAAAAATTCAAGTTTTTGGGATATGGTGCGGGGCTAAAAATAAGGAAAAAAATAAATAAAAATTAAAAAAAAATTAAAAATTGTTTTTTTATTTAAAAAATATTCGATCCTAAATTATGATGCAGGGTTGAGATTAAGAATTTTGGAAAAAAGTGCATCACAATGAGACAGATTTTAAAATGTGGTCGTTGGTCGGCTATGCGAGCACTAAAACCCAAGATTCAAAAGCTATTCCACGCACTATCTCGCAAGGGTTTACGGTAGATAAAAGAAAAACTTAATTCAATATTTTATATTTAATTTAATATTTAAATTTAATTTAAAAAAAATGTTTTTGATTTTAATTTAAAAAAAAATTTTTTTTAAATCTTTTCTTTTTACTAAAATAAAAAATTAAAATAACCAAAAATAATTTTATTTTGAATGTTAAATAGCAAGTCAAGGCCGACTAGAAATTTAAACTTTTTTAAAAGTCTCAGCGCTTTTTAATTGAAAAAAGAAAAAAATCCAAATCTTTAATTTCAAAAGATGCCTGCTATCCGAGACTACGCAAAAGACCAGAGCGACTTGAAGCGTTTTCTGACCGACTTCTATGTTGACTTGCCCAACGATGCTGGCAAAAGCTTCAAGTACTCCAAACAATTGGTGGGCATTTTTTTAAAAAAACTTTATAAGAAAAAAATCAAAAAAATTAATTTTCCAGAGAGACGTGGCCAACAGGGACCAAGCTGCTCTGACCATCGACCTTGGCGACTTGGCCTCAGTGGACCAAGACCTCGCCGATGCCTGCCTAGACAACTCCAAGCGCTACATAGACCTTTTCTACGAAGCAGTCCAAGAACTTCTGCCAGAATACAAAGACAAAGACGTAACTGTTCAATTACCAAAAAGTCTAACCCTCAATTTAGCTTAACCATTTAAGACTGTGCACAAAGACACTTTGGACGTGTACATAGAACACCGACTGCTGGCCGAGCAGCGGTTGTACAGTGCCGATGCGGCCAGAGAGGCGCGCAATCGCTTTCCAAGCGAACTCCTGCGCAGATTTGAGGTCTATTTCAAGGCGCCACCAACCATGAAGTCGGTGTCAGTGCGTCAGATAAAGGCTCGCTCAATTGGAAAATTGGTCAATGTCAAGGGAGTTGTGATCCGCGCCACGGAGGTCAAACCATTGCTCCAAGTGGCCACTTACACATGCGACCGATGCGGTGCCGAGACCTATCAGCCAATAAGCTCGGCATCATTCATGCCCATCGAGATGTGCCAGTCACAGGACTGCCAAGTCAACAAGAGTGGTGGACGCTTGTGTCTTCAAACAAGAGGGTCTAAATTTGTCAAATTCCAAGAGATCAAGATCCAAGAGCATTCGGAACAAGTGCCAGTGGGCAACATACCAAGAGCCATCACAATCTATGCCAAAGGGGAGAATACTCGTTTGTGCAAGCCTGGTGATCACATTGGAGTCACTGGCATTTTCTTGCCTTTGCTCAAGACCGGATTCAATCAAATATCGCAGGGTTTGCTGTCAGACACTTTCATTGAAGCGCACAACATTGTCAAGCTTAACAAGAGCGAGGATGAAGAAATGCTCGCTGATGAGCTCAGCGAGGAGGAGGCAGCCAAAATTTGTGAAGACGATTTTTACTCCAAATTAACGTGCAGTATAGCGCCGGAGATTTACGGCCATGAGGATGTTAAAAAAGCGCTTCTATTGCTTTTGGTTGGCGGTGTTGATAAGAACTCGCGCGGCATGAAAATAAGAGGAAATTTGAATGTTTTGCTAATGGGAGATCCTGGCGTGGCCAAATCGCAGCTTTTAGGCTACATAGATAGATTGGCTGTTAGGAGTCAGTACACTACGGGTCGGGGATCTTCTGGAGTAGGTCTGACCGCTTCGGTGAATAAAGATCCGATTACAGGCGAGATGATTCTCGAGGGTGGCTCTCTGGTCCTAGCTGATCAAGGTATTTGTTGCATAGATGAATTTGACAAGATGTTGGATCAAGACAGAACAGCAATTCATGAAGTGATGGAGCAGCAGACAATTTCAATTGCCAAGGCAGGTATAATGACGTCACTCAACGCTAGGGTATCAATATTAGCAGCCGCGAATCCAGCCTATGGAAAATACAACCCAAAAAAAACAATAGAACAAAATGTTCAGCTACCAGCAGCATTGCTTTCCAGATTTGATCTTTTGTGGTTGATCCAAGACAGACCGGACAGAGACTCGGACTTGAGACTGGCCCAGCACATTACCTATGTTCACCAACACAACGTACAACCACCCACTAACTTTACTCCATTGGACATGAAGTTGATGAGAAGGTACATTGCTTTGTGCAAGACTAAACAGCCATTGGTACCTCAAGAGTTGACTGATCACATAGTCAGTGTGTATGTGGAAATGAGAAAAGAGGCCAGGGTCAGCTCGGATGCAACATTTACGTCAGCTCGTATTCTTCTAGGCATTTTGCGTCTCTCCACCGCTTTGGCTCGATTGAGGCTTAGCAATATGGTCGAGAGAGATGACGTAAATGAAGCAATTAGATTGATGGAAATGTCCAAAGAGTCATTGAAGCCTAGATACGAAACTATGCAAAGACCAAAGAGCACTTCGGATCAAATATTTGCCATTGTGAGGGAAATGGCACCGATCAATGGGCCACGTGTGGTCAGTTATCAAGAGGCGTTGGAAAAATGCGCAAGAAAAGGTTTTACTCCTGAAATGTTCAACGAATGCTGCAAGACTTATGAGGACTTAAATGTGTGGCTGGTCAACAATACCAAAACTAAAATCACTTTGATATAATTTCTAATTTTTATTTTTTTTATATGAAATATGAAATTAAAATTTAAAAAAAAATTTATGAAATTATATATAAAACAAATGGTTAATATACATTAATTTTTATTAATTTTATGTAAATAAAAAATTAAAAAATTATTTTTTGACTGGAAAAAGTGACATTAAAAATTGCATGGAAAATTCCGTCAGTCTAATTATTTGAGTTAATTAAAAAATAAAGACAATGGAAGCTAGACAAAGGAGAAATTTTATGAAAAAAATTTAAAAACGCCGTAAAGAATGAAAAATGAAATGAAAACTATAATTTTTGGTTCTCTGTTTTTAAAAAAATAGTGTTATTCATAATTAAAAATTATAAGTGACACTTATTTTCTGTTCTAAAAATTAGTAAAACATATAATGAATTTAAGAAGAAAAAAGGAGTTATTAATAAGCTTGGTAGACTGGTTTGAATTATAGGACAAATTTTAAAACTGACTTCAAAATTTAAAATTTTAAAATAAAATATTTTTAGTCAAAAATTTAAGTAAAAAAATTTTAGGGTTCTAAAAATAATGTTTTTGTATTAGCAAAAAATTATTTTTTCGATTTATTTTTCAGTAAATTTTGTGAACAAACGCTTCTTATTAAAAAAGATAAAGAGTAAAATTCATTTCATCATTCAAGCGAGATTCACTTTCTTTCTTTTTGAGTTTATCTGTCATTTTTTTCAATTAGATTAGACAATCAAGTATTTTCAGTTATTTATATTCAATTATAAAAAGAAAATTAAATAAAAATAATAATAATAATAAAGTGCTCCGTATAACATTGAGGTTATACACACGCCTAGGACGTCCAGCCAACTAGTGGCTTCAGCAGTTATTTGCGATTGTCCCTTCAAACAGTTTAAAATAGAATTAATAGTTTATGCTATCGAAAACATTTTTATATATTTTTGTATTGCTCATAATCGGTTCTGTGATGTCGCAACACATGTGCAGTTGAGTGTGCGACGCATCATCTACATCATCACCGTCGCCACCGGTTATATATATGATCGTATATATATGTATAAATTCAATGTTCTTTATTTGTAAAAATTAATCTTTTAATTTTACTTTTCAATTTTTAGATAAAAATTATTATGGTCAATAAAATACAGCTCTAGAACAAATAACTCAATTTATTTCAGAGACTGTTTTTTTTAGAGCTGTTTTTTTATTGACCATAATAATTTTTATCTAAAAATTGAAAAGTAAAATTAAAGGATTAATTTTTACAAATAAAGAACATTGAATTTATTAGAAGAAATATTTCAAATAATAGAAACTAAATTTCATCGCATTTTTCAAATTGCAAGTTCAAAATTGTATTCAACTTTTTTAAAAAAGACGAAAGAATAAACCAAATATATATATATATATATGGCACAAACAATATATAACCATAAAGTCTTTTTTATACACTATTTACTTTTATATATTTTGACACGATCTAACTTGTACCCTTTACAATCGGTTAGACGGCCTTTTCTATTTAGATATTTGCTTTAATAAAATACTGAACCTAATAAAACTAAAGCTTTTATTCAGCAACATAACAGGTTCCAGGTAAAAAGTTCGTTATAAAGGGCTTCTCGTTTTATGGGGTCTCGTTATACGGAGGAACGATTGTAACCAGAGTTGTTTTTAAGTCACAAGTCTTAAGTCAAGTCAATGACTTAAAAATTTTTTTTTTTTTTTTAAGTCAGGTCAATGACTTGACTTAAATTTTTTTTTTTTTAAGTCAAGTCAATGACCTGACTTAAAAAAAAAAAAAAAAATTTTCAAGTCATAACTTTGACTTAAATTTTTGTGACTTAGACTTAAAACTGTGACTTAAAAACAAGTCTGATTGTAACCCAATTCGTTGAGGACTTAATTAAATTTAAAATTCTTGAAATAAAATTTCTTAATCAAATTAACTTTAAAAATTTTAAAAACTAGGTGAACCGAATCTCAATTATTTTTTATTAATTATCTCAAAATTCACCATGATAAAATTTTTTCGCGAGCAATTTATCAAGATAAGGATCTTAAAATTTTGTCTCATTTCTTCAATAATCACTTTAAGTTTCACCAATCGACTTGAATCAAAAACTAATTTTGATCAACTCGACATTCAGAATAAAAATCCAACAAAAATATTTAATTGTCTTTTTGTTTAATTTAAAAAATGTTCTTAAAAGGAAAACACATTGCTTTAATTGTCGTGTTCCTTTTTTTTTCATCATGGATAATCTTTTCATTTCAAACCTATCGATTACATAAAGATTTAAAAAATGCCAATTTAGGCTACAACTCAATTATTATACGTAATTAAAAAAATTTTTTTTTAAATTTTTTTAATTTTTAAATTTATTTTAAGATGAATTTGTTTCAATTCTAATGACAATAATTGCTCTTTATACATTTCTTTCTGTGAGCGTTGAGCACAAAAGTTCCACATCTCGGCTAAGCTTGGTGATTTTATTATTTTCAATATTGATTCTGGTGTTCCTCACACTCTATTTGAGCATAACAAATTATGACCATAGATCAATAAATAATTTTAATTATTCTTCCAGAGATCATCAATCAACTCGATTATTAGATGAAGCCACTGGTGAAAAATCCATTTTACTTGTGACTAAAAAAATAAGTCTTTTAAACAATTGTTTGGTAAATTTGTTGATAGAAATAATTTAATAATTTTTTTAATATTTTTTTTTAAGTATGTAAATTTGATATTTGGAATTTTTATAGGAATGTATACATATGGATGGGTCAATAATAAAGAAAAAGAATTATTCTACATTTAACAAAAAATATAATATTAAAATTAATTTTTTCCAAAATTAAATTTGGCGAAAAAAATTAAAGAAATTTAAAAAAGCGCTTTGTATAAAAAAAGTATTTATTTTTTTAATTTTTTTGTTGTTTCTATCTAAAAATGTCTAATAAAAATTTGATAAATTGTGAATATTGTTTTACTAAAGTAGAAGATTTGTATACAATCACACTTCCGTGTGGCTATGTTGTTTGTGCTGTTCATTTAGATAGCGATGATGCTGTAACCAAGTGCGTTGTTTGCTCAGAACACACATTTGACAAATCTGCTTGCTACAAAATGACAAAAAATAGTTCCAAGCAAAAAGAATTAAATTTTCGAAAAAAGATCACATTGGTAAATGAAAAAATAGACCAAATTGACAATTATTTTGCAGATCCTGACGAATTTCTAGATGAGTATCTATGTATTATCATAAATGAAGTGAAAGATAGAGCTCGTGACCTCAACAATAATTTTAACCAGCAGATTTCGGATTATGAAACTAATTTGACAAAACAAGTTGAAATATTTAAGAAGGAAATTAAAGAGAAAATAGAAGAAAATAACTTTGATAAAGCTAAAATTGGTAAATTATGTAATGTAGAATCAATATATGCTTTAGACTTGAAATCATTCGGAAAAGCGTTTGAAGAAAAGTTAAACAAGCTCGAAAACAATGAAAAGGAATGTATTGATCCTGTTTTAGATCTAATAAACAAAGTAAAAAGTGCTAGATTAGAATTTGACAGATTAAATATTGAGCTGGATTTAAAAAAATATTTTGGAAGTCTAAATTTAATCTAAAATTGTTTTTTTTAATTTAAATTAATCTTTTTATTTTAAGCTTTAAATTTTATTCAAAATGAATTTTAATAAATTTGTAAATTCTTTTTTTTTTTGATTTTTGTTTACTTTTAAGCTCGATCGATAAACAGGTATTACACGTTAATTAAATGACAAACTATAGAATATAATTATGTTTTGTGCAAAAATATTATTTAAAACATTAAAATCTAATATTAAGGATTTTATGAAGTTCAAATACAAATTGAACAAAAATTCTTCCTTTTTTGATGATTTATAATTAAAGTAAATAAAAAAAGCTTACAAAAATACTGCAACATAGTGCAAATAACTTTGTTGCACCTTTATTACCCAAAATAATTTTTATCAAGTTACATTAAGACAAAAAATAAAACATTTAAAAGATTTAAAATGATTATTGATTGGATTTACTAAAAAAAAAGAAATTAAAAATTTTATTTTGGGTAATAAAGGTGCAACAAAGTATGTTGCACTTTGTTGCAGTATTTTTTTAAAGTTGTTTTTATTTACTTTAATTTTAATTCATCAAAAAAGGAAGAATTTTTGTTCAATTTGTATGTGAATTTCGCAATACCATATTAAGCTTAATAGAGCTCAATAAAAGCAATGATCTTTTAAAATAGATTTAAACAACTAAAAATGTTTTAGTTCAAATAAGCTAAATTAAACAAATGATCATTTTCTAACCTGAATTGATAAATTTGATATATGATAAAAATTTTTTAATAATGATAATTAAAAATTTTTATTAATGATAATTAATAAAAAATTTAAATTAATCATTGTTTTTTCAACAAAAAAAAAATAAATTAAAAATTTTAATAATCATTTTAAATTTTTAAAATTTGATCATTCCTTTTAATATTTAAATTTTGGCTTTATGAATTTTTTCACGTTTAATACGTAAATTTTTGTTTTTTCCAGGTAAAAATTTTAATGAAGTGAAGCGACTTGGATCAAATTTAACTATGTAACAAAATGAGCCAAAAGTTATTACACAAGATTAACTAATTAAAAATTTGATAAAAGTTGCTTCAAAAATTTTTTTCCCTGGAAAGAAACAATTTTTTAAAACTTATTCTAAAATTAATTTGACGAAATTCTAAATAACTTTTCTATATTTAAACTAAAAAAATCACCTAAAAATTTAACTTGGTTGCTGAAAAATGTATTCCAAAAAAGAATATTGCATTACACAAAGATTCCAATTTTGACAAAAACCTGAGAATTAAAAATTTCATGTTTTCTCATGAATTTTTATTGCTTAATTATTTTTTTTAGTCTTTTAAAAAAAAATATCGATAAAAATTAAACCCTAAATCAATTTCAGTGTTTTTTCAATTTAATTCAAAACATTTTCACTTTAATATAAAAAGAATTTAATCGGATACTTGCTCCATTTAAATTTTAAGCGTTCAAAAGGAAATTATTTTTAGAAATATTCTTGAAAAAAAAAAGCTTTATTACCAAGTTTTAACAAAATGAATAATTCCGATAATGAAATAGCAAAAACATTTGTGATATTCAAAAAATGGACAGATTCATTTACTATGCATGGCTTTCCGAACATATTTCGAACCAAATACAACACAGTTCGAATGATGTGGATTATTTTATTCCTTTTCTCAAATGGATTCTGTTTTTTTATCATAACCAAAAACATTATGAACTTTCTCAAATACGAAGTAGTCACAACAATAAAAGTAGTTGAAAGAGACTCATTGCCATTTCCAGCAGTGACTGTATGCAATGCCAATTCTTTTGTCACAGAAGAGGGTCTACAATATGTTTCAGATGTTTTGGACAAAAACAACTTAACAAACTTTCCCGATCTTTTACTAAAAGATGTTTATAAAGGAAATTTGAATGACAATTCTTCACTTCTTTATTTTAACTATTTATTCTTTCGCTATTTAACCACAGTATTCAGCAAGTCAAGCCCAGAAGAGATTAAACAAAACCTCAAAGTACCTTATGAACAAATGTTTATCAGTTGTCTGTATAATCTTCAGCCATGTTACAAGAACAACTGGACATGGTACTATGACTCTATGTTTGGCAATTGCTATCGTTTTAATACACAGCAAAATTCTGAAATTAGAAATTCCTATCAGGCCGGAAAGTATCAAGGGCTCGTGATTGAGCTATTCGTTGGTATACCTGAGAGTCACAAAACATTAAGTGTATCAACGGGAGCACATATTTTTGTTGACGATAATTTGTTTAAACCTTTCCTTGGACAAGGCGCTGACATAGCGCCAGGGTTTATATCAAATTTAGTTTTGCAGAGAATTACAACACAACAGTTGCCCAAGCCATATAGTGAATGCTTTGGTAATTTAGATACCATTAATTCATTTGATTCAGAATATTACAGAAAAGTGTTTAGATCGAATTTAACTTATCGTCAGAGTGATTGCTTTTTAGCCTATATTCAGTCGGAAATTTTTAAAAAATGTAATTGTGACGAAATGGGATATAATCTCATTTCAGAAAGTAATAATCCTTGTGACACGTTAGAAGAACAAATATGTTCCATGGAGCATTATCAAGAGCTAACACAGTCAAATTATAAGGATAAGATAGAAGACCTTTGTCCTTTGGAGTGTCAATCAGCCAGTTTTGGCATAGCTAAATCGGAAAATAGATATCCTTCTGTAAACTATGCAAAAGATTTGATAAAAACTCATGAAAAATTGACAAGCTTGCTTAGAAATAAATCAAATATTAGCATTGAAGATTTACGGGAAAATATTTTGGCAGTCAATGTTTACTATGAACATTTAAAAGAAACCGAGATCAGACAAAGTCCTAGTATTACATGGGATGCTCTAGTTGGAAGTGTTGGCGGAACTTTAGGCTTATTTTTGGGAATAAGTTTTCTCAGCTTTGTGGAACTAGTTGATTTGCTTTTTCAAATTGTATTCAACAAGGCATCAAACAAAGTTTTTTTATCAACAGAAAATTAGAATTAATATTTAATAAAAAAAGTATCATTCTAATTAAATTTTATTTGTATAAAAATTTTATGATCAATAAGGCTCGGTTTAAAATGACTTCAATTTTTAATCACAACTTTGCCAATAGCGGAACCAAGTCAAAAATAAAAAATAATTGATGATTTCTATTGTTTTTTCAATAGCAATAAAATTTAAATTTTCATTATTTTTTTTCAGATAGTTAAATAATAATGATACTAGAATAACTTTTTGGAGGCGACATGTTTAGACTAAAAGCTTCTCAAATATTAGAAATGTTAATTAAAAAAAAATAAAATATTTTTAAATTTTAAAGATTTTGGAAAATTTTTACAATTTTTACAATAGCTTTAAAATTGTTAAAGATTGTTCACCTTACCGACTAGACCCAGTTTTTCAATGATTGTATTTAAATTTTAATCTAAATGAATTATTTAAAGTTAAAAAAAGAATTTTCAATATTTTTTTTTAATTTTCGAATAAAAATTAAACTAATTCTATTTCAATAAAGAGTTTAATTTCAAATATGAATATGCTTGAAATTTTAAATTGATATTATTTTTTTATTTGAAACTGAAAAAATATTTGAAACATCGCAACTTTTAAAACATATTTCAACATTGGATACATTTTGTAATTCAAACACAAAAAATTAAAAAGTATTCTAACCCATTTAGTTAAAGCACAATACCATTGTATCTTCTTTGTACACCTTGATATAGCGAACCCGGATTTAACGAAAATCTCAAAAACAACGAAAAAAAAAATATGATAAATAAAGCAATGTAAAATTATCAGAAAAAATAAAAACAAAGAACTATTCCACTATTTTATATTATGAAATTCCTTCAGATGATGAATTTAGAATAAACTTATAAAAAAAATATATTTAAAGCCACTATTGTATTTAAATAATATTGTCTAATCCATCAATTAAAAGAAGGATAAGACAATATTATTTAAACCAATTTTAAGTCAAATAAGCTTTTATTAAAAATATATTTTAAGCCACCGTAACTCTGCCGTAAGCCGGTCCCAAGCCCAGGATGAGAAAAGAGGAGGGTGGTGGCAGCCACGCTATGTGGTCTTCTACGAGTCCGAAGAAGAGCTGTATTACGAGTACATAGATCTACGGATCTATGTCCTAGTCTTGTCGTATGAGGGTGCCGCTGGCTTTGACCATCATCCAGTATAGAATCTTAGCAGAGCAAGAACTTGTTTTACAGCTGACCCTCTTTGGATAGCCGTAACTTTGGAAGCGCTAAAGTTAAGACATTCTAAATTGAGAATGTCGCTTGGTTTGTGGTTCCAAGCTAGTCTAAATAGTTGCCGAGTTCGCAGCCAAATTTAAAGTGCTCGGATGAGTGGCGCTGTTTATGATGAACGTCCCACGTGCTTCTTAGGGGAAGACGCCGTCATAACTATGCCGTATGCCGGTCCCAAGCCCGGATGAAAAAATAGGAGGGTGACAAAAATTAAAAATTTTAAGTAAAATATTTTAAACTTTTTTATTTTTAAAAAACAAGGTAGAACACCAAAAAAATATAATAAAATCCAAATAATAATAAATGTTTGAAAATCAGATCCTTAAAAAAAACATTAAAAATTCTAAATGAATATTTGTTCTAAATCCATTGTAGAATTTAAATTTTAACAGATTAATTTTGATTATTTGATCAATATTATTTGAATGTCATTTTTTGAACAAAAAATTTTGTAATTTTTTAATTTGTTTTTAAAGTTAACAAATTAAGATTTTAGAGATCAATTAAAAGAAGGATTAGACAATATTATTTAAACCAATTTTAAGTCAAATAAATTTTAATTTTTTAATTTGTTTTTCAAGTTAAAAAATTAAGATTTACAAATACTTATTTATTAAATTATCTTAATTGCTCCACAAGCCGAATGTACAAAGTGTTTAAAAAAAGGAGAAAAAGAGAATCAGGCTTAGTAGCTTTTAAATTTTACATAGAAATAATTGAATTGAATAATGAAATTTAAAATTATACAATAAGTCAAATTTAATAAAAGAATTGTGTATAATTTCTTGCACAAAATTTAGTCTGCACTTGCATATCCAAGTGCCTGTTCGTGGTTGCAACACCACATAAATCATTAGATTAACTAAGTTTTAAAATTTTAAATGATCATTTTGATCTTAAAATTCGAAAAGTTTGATCTGACTTCAATTTTCCGTCTAAAATCCAAAATACTAGGAAATGATTACAAATTTTTTATCATTACAATTTTGGATAATTATTTTCCTTGTTTAAATTTTTTTATTGTTTATTCTATTTAATTTTTATGGGAAAAAGCTTTTGACGAATAAAAAAAATTATCTGTAGATTAAAAAAAATTCTTTGTAGTATAAACAAAATTTTATTTATTTTTGTAAAAAAAACAAATTATTATAGCATAAAAAGTCAATTAAATTTGAACTTTAGAATAAAAATATATCTCTTAGAATACTTTCATACATTAAAGAATAAAAAATAATGACAAAAGTATAAAAAAAATCAATCAATTCTAAAGCGGTTCTTACCTTAGGTGGACGACCTAGTTTCTTTTTTGCTTGTTTATTTAAATCAGCTACCTTATCGTCAACTTTCCTTTTTCTTGGAAGTCCACAACCTCTTTTTCCTTTAGCCCCATTTTCAGCACTCGCTCGCTTTTCAGCACTTCAGTATTATTGGTAAATACCTTAACTTTATTCCATTCTAACTTTTTTTTTGGCATTTTTAATTTTTCTTAGTAATTTTAGAAAAAATAATAGAAAAGCTATACTGCAATTTTTTTATTCAATAGTTGCAAATTTTATACTTAAAAAAAATAAATAAATTTATGCTACATTTTATTTTCTTATTCTATAAAGTTTTTCTCTATTCAATAGTTTTTTTTTTATTCGTCAAAAGCCATCGTCCAATTTTATTATATTTTACTTTATTAATTTATTACCTTTTTTTATTTTTATTTTTTAAAATCTGAAGTAACTTTAGCTCATCTTGGTTAAAAAAATAAATAAAACAAAGATTTTTTTTTGTTTTTAGATAGCTTTTTAGGAAAGTAAACTAATTACTTGAAAAAAATAAAACAGCTCGTGAATAAAATACAAGCCAATTATTTTGTTATTTTTGTTGGTCAGATTATACTTGCTAAACAATGGAAACAATTATAAAAACTTGATTAGAAATTTTCTTAATTAGAATTTAAAATTTCACAACAAATTTATTTAAAAATTCATTTTTGAGACAAAGATGAATTTGATGTCACTTACTTTTGTTATGTTTTTGGCTTTTGATTATACAAAACCCCAAATTTTAGAATATCTGAAACCTCAGCTAGAAAAAATTAATTTAATCGATATATATTTTTTGTATAAAATAAGTAATCAAAATGATGCAATTTTGCAACAGTTAGCAAAAATAGAAAAAAATGTTTCTCCAAAATTGACAGCAAAATCGAGTCCTAATGCCACATGTTCATCAATTGACTTGACTTGTTCACCAGGCAACTGTTCCCAATTTCGACGATGCATAGCAGATCAAGTTGTCATACTCAAATGCCCCAGCAATTTACTCTTTTCAAATCATACAAAATCATGCCAATTTCCACTTTGAACATTTTTTAAAAAATAAATTTTTTCTAAAACTATCTTTATTTATTCAGCAGTCTGAGAGATTTAATTTAAAAAAAAAGAAGGTGGGTTAGAATCCGGATTAAACTAGAGCTATTCAGGTAACGCTTATTCAAAAAGAAATTTGATATTTATCTTTGAAATCTTTGAAAAAATATCAATTTAAATAAAAATGCGTTATTTGTCAACTAAAATGGAATTAGTATACAAGGTCTAAAATTACATTTTAAAGTGATATTTAATTTATCTCAATATAAAAGTTAGTTAGAAATTTTATTAAATCACATAATTCAAAAAATGTTTAAGAAAATAGTTATTCTATTAGCTTTGGTTGCGCTAGGCAGCTGCCAATTGGGAGGTTTGCAAACCGGCGAGGTCACTAGTGAAGCTTGGGAAATGGCTAAATGGTCAACTAATCAATTGTCTTCGTACACCAGTGCACAGGGCCAACACGTTGTCAAGAATATTCGTGATCTTACCACTCAAATAGTCTCTGGAGTCGTTTACAGATTTACCATGGATGTAAGTGTGAGTGGGCCAACTGGTACTTTGTCATTTACGTGCAGAGTCGCTATATATGACCAATCATGGACTTCGTCAAGAGGATTTTTGAGCAGCGAACCACCAAAATGTGTCAGACTTTAAATTTTTTAAACAGTTGATTTTATTAGAAAAAAAAGTTTATTTTTGATATAATTTTTTATTTTGGAAAAAATATTCAAACAAAAAAAAGGAATAAAATTAGATATTACTTATTAAAGATGTTTTATTTTATTTTATTTTAAAAATTTTAGAAATTTTTTAAAAAAAAGCAGAATTGATAAATTTTCAGATATAATCTTTAAGAAAAAAACTAAAAATGTGTAACTATTGACAAATATTAAAAAGTAAGAATAAACCTTCAAAATTATTTCAAAGAGAATTTCTAAACCCATTTCCAAAAAATTAATATTTTAATTTTAAAAACAACCCTCATTAAAAATTCTGATTATAAAAACTAAAAAGTCCAAAAGTAGTTTATGTTGTTATCAAAAATACCTTCAGCTTTCGAGTGTGTCAATAAATAAAAGGAGGTTTTATGCTGGTTTCATGTGATGATACATTTTTTAGCAAGAAAAGGTTCTATTGTTTAATAAACATAAAAATAAAAATATCACAAAAATATGGACCTTATGTGACAATTTTCCACCCATGGGACATAAATTTCATCAAATCAAGAATTCAATTTTAGAATTTTTTTAGCTATTTAAAACACTGAATTAAAAAAAAATAATGAATTTATCACCTAATCTCCAGAAGATTAATCTTTAAGCTCTTCGGTACTGCATTTTCAGAATTAATCAACATCTTTTTTGCCTTCTTAACTTAACTATTTAGGCCCCATTTCCTCATCATTTTATCAAGGCTTTTTAGACTATATTTTTTATTATGTTAGATCAAAATAGATCTTAACATATGACAATCTTGCACTAAGACAGTTATTGACCGATAAAATCAGGCAAGTTCATAAGACGAGCGTTCAATTCCGTTTGGGAAGCATATTTTCAAATTAAAACAGAAATTGTAATTTTTTGATCAGATCGTTGAAAAAAACAGTATTAGACAATATTATTTAAACCAATTTTAAGTCAAATAAGCTTTTATTAAAAATATATTTTAAGCCACCGTAACTCTGCCGTAAGCCGGTCCCAAGCCCAGGATGAGAAAAGAGGAGGGTGGTGGCAGCCACGCTATGTGGTCTTCTACGAGTCCGAAGAAGAGCTGTATTACGAGTACATAGATATACGGATCTTTGTCCTAGTCTTGTCGTATGAGGGTGCCGCTGGCTTTGACCATCATCCAGTATAGAATCTTAGCAGAGCAAGAACTTGTTTTACAGCTGACCCTCTTTGGATAGCCGTAACTTTGGAAGCGCTAAAGTTAAGACATTCTAAATTGAGAATGTCGCTTGGTTTGTGGTTCCAAGCTAGTCTAAATAGTTGCCGAGTTCGCAGCCAAATTTAAAGTGCTCGGATGAGTGGCGCTGTTTATGATGAACGTCCCACGTGCTTCTTAGGGGAAGACGCCGTCATAACTATGCCGTATGCCGGTCCCAAGCCCGGATGAAAAAATAGGAGGGTGACAAAAATTAAAAATTTTAAGTAAAATATTTTAAACTTTTTTATTTTTAAAAAACAAGGTAGAACACCAAAAAAATATAATAAAATCCAAATAATAATAAATGTTTGAAAATCAGATCATTAAAAAAAACATTAAAAATTCTAAATGAATATTTGTTCTAAATCCATTGTAGAATTTAAATTTTAACAGATTAATTTTGATTATTTGATCAATATTATTTGAATGTCGTTTTTTGAACAAAAAATCTTTGTAATTTTTTAATGTGTTTTTAAAGTTAACAAATTAAGATTTAAGAGATCAATTAAAAGAAGGATTAGACAATATTATTTAAACCAATTTTAAGTCAAATAAGCTTTTATTAAAAATATATTTTAAGCCACCATAACTCTGCCGTAAGCCGGTCCCAAGCCCAGGATGAGAAAAGAGGAGGGTGGTGGCAGCCACGCTATGTGGCCTCAAAAAATCAGATCCTTGAAAAAAACATAATCTTTTATAAAAATATTGGTGAATATTCCTAATTTTTTTTTAGCTTTAGCTTTAATTATTTTAAACAACTAATTTTTTGAATTTAAGAAACCACGTTAAAATAGTTACACACTTTATTTTTCGTTTGTCCTTGATGGATTTTCTTTTTTTGTTTAAAAATTTGAACCTTCTGATACTGAATAATATATATTTTACTCTTTTTTATAATAAAAAATCAACAAAAGAATAAAAAAAATTATCTATATTTTTCAGTTAAAAATTTTAATTGATAATAGAGAATTTTTTGCTTTGATGTGATTTTATATTTTGTTTATCGCATTTGGATATAATTTAGAGATTTCGCAGGGTCATTAAGTGACCATACTCAAAAATTTTGTTTTTTTTTTACTTTACCGATACTGTTACCAGATTTTATAAAAAAATATTTTAATTTTTAAAATCCTCATACAATTATGAGTATTTTGAGGAAAATTTGAAGTGTCTTGCTTAAAAGTGAACAAGAAAATGCCATTTCAAAGAATTTAACTCTTTGAAACTTTAGGCGCCATATTTCCTGAGATAAAATAATTATAAATTTTGAATCACACCATCAAGAACTACAAACTTTTTTATTAGAAAATCGTTCCTTATACTTTATATTTGACAAAAAATAAAATATAAATTTCAAAAAAGATATAACTGAAGATATACTTAAGTTGAACATTTTCTTCAAATTTTAAGCACCTTCTTGATATAAATTAGGCAATTATCATCGGCCAAAATTTCTATTAATTTATTTTTTCTTAAGAAAATTTTATTTTTAGTCCGGTCCCGTTCTTAAGAAAAGACTAGACCTTTTTTTTAATAAAAAAAAATTTTACTGTTGACTAAAATGTTTATTTAAAAGTCTAAAAAATAACAAAAACCTTAAAATAATTTAGTTATTTATCTTGGAAATTAGCTTATTTTTGTAGAGTAGAGCGATTGTTTTGAGAGCGTGTGAAAGACGAGCATGGCTGACCAAAGTCTCGGCAGTCTCATAAGTCAAATAGGTGCAAGCTTGTGGCTGATTGAAGTTGAAATTTTTTTCCGCTAACCTACAACTAAAACCTGACCATTTTAGCGGATAATCAGCAGGTGTAAATTCCTGCAGCTGACCAACATCCTGGCTAGACACCGGCACGGCCTCTGTGAACACACTCAATTCAATCTGATTCTCTTTGTCCTTGAGCATCACCACTGCCAGCTCGAACCAATTATCAGTCGTAAACTCGGCTATAAAGTCCTGAAAAGACACCACTATGCACTCACTATTTTGCATTTGGTAAAGTGTATTGTCCAGTTTCTCCTTGGCAGACTGGATGGCACAGGGGCTTCAAAAAAATGTTTAAATTAAACAAAAATTTCAACTCAACCAAATTCATACTATCCGACTATTTGCGGAGCAAAGTGAGTGTTGTTAGCGGCATCAAAGCCATTCATTGTTATTTTAGAGAAGCCCGCATCACAGAACGCTTCTCTGACAATATGTACAATTTTTGAATTGGCCATGGAGCTGACCAAATAGATGGGCTTATTGGCCGGGTCTGAAAAAAATTTTTAAATTTTTTTTTTTGGTAAATAAAATTTTTTACGAATATATTCTTTCATTTGAGGATCAATGGTAGTGACTACCTTTTCGACCACATTGGTGAACCAACCCCAGGGTTTTTTTTGAACTGGTGGAGCTGAATAGCCCGAGCTAGGCGTTCTCTCAAGTGCACCGATGCTAGGCTGCTGTATGGGAACACTAGGAGCAAAGTTGCTTGCAGGAATCTGACTTGGCTGCTGAAAAGGAATGCTCTGAACAGAGCTAGGAGCTGGGCTGGCAGATGAGAGAGTGGGCGATGGAGCAGGAGGAATGAAGAGTCCATTGTTGGGGATATTGGGCTCAGAGACTGGATTCAGAAAGGCCTGGTTTTGATTGACTGTCAGCACAGAGAGGCCGGTGTCATAGACTTTTTTGTTCAGGGCTCCTTTGGCAGAGTAGGGGTTAGAGCTGGTGGTGCTTGTTGGAATGGAAGATGGTGGTGGTGGAACAGTTGGCATTGTTGCTGGAGGAGGCATGGTTGAAGCTAAATTGAGTGTGGATGCTGGTGGGGTTTGGGATGCGGGTCTAGATGCAACTGGCGCGTGAATCTCCGCCGAATCAAACACTGAGCTTTTGGCATCAGCGAATAAGACCGATGCAGTTGGCGGCTCGGATTTGGCCTCGGTTTGTATGGGCTTGAAGTGAGATGAAGTAGGAGGAAGAATTCCGATTGAGTTTGACAAAGGCTTTAGGTTAAATGCCTCGTTTATCAAGTTGTTTGATGAAGATGAAGTGCTCAGGCTGATTGTTGGTGCTGAGGTCTTTTGTGGTTCGTCGTCAGCGCTCATCATTTTTGTACAGGGCTTAGATTTTTAATAAAATACTTTTATATGTGTCAACTATTCTTGATTAAATATTTTTATTATTTTTCTATATGTGTTGAGTACTAATAAGATGATTTTAAAATAATTGTTTGACAAAATTCAAAATTTTGTTAACACTTAAGGTAATCTATGATAAAAAATAAAGAAATTAATAACGAAGTTAAACAAGAATAATTTCTGTTTAAACAAAAATGCTTTTATTAAATCAATTATTTTAAATAATTTAAATTAAATCAATTATTTTTATTTATTATTTATTATTATTTCAACTCAATCAAAAAGACCTAAGGTCAAACCCAATAGAGGGATGATTGAGCTCATTTATTTATATAAAAAAAAGAAACCAATATAAAATATAATATTACAGTCAATCCTCGATATAACGAGCAAGTTGGGCGGAAATTTCGTTGCTCGTTATATCGAAATTGCATTGAAAAAGATGGGCAAAAAAATTTTTTTTTTCAAAATGTTTATTGGTAAAAAAATAAATAAAAAAGGAAAAAAAATACAAAATTATTGTTTTTTTACAAAATCTTTAATAGATGTTTGTTTGGTATTACATTTTTCAATCACAACATTTTCAATATTAAACAAAAAATCAACTATTTTTGAGAAATCTTGGTTTTTATTCAAAAAAAATCTCAGATTTTTTTTTGAAAAAATTAAATATATAATGATTTAAAAGTTTTAAATCATTAATTTTATCGATTGCTTCTATAATTTATCGATAATTTGATTCTTTTTTTTTCTGGACCGCACAAGTTCTTCTCAAAGTGCTCTAAAATTTTTTCTTTAGACGAAAGAATTGTCGAAATGGTCAATGTGTTGACGCTATACTCTTTTGCGAGAATTGAAGTAGCGATTTTTTGTTCGCAATGCTTTTTTATTATTTCAACTTTTGTTTCAAGTGAAATACACTTTCTTTTTTTTTGATTAAGATTGGACATTTTTTATAAACAATTAGATAGGAAATGTTTTCTGGTGATTTATAGTTATTCATGAAGATAAGTTAATTGTTTTATTTTTATTTTTTTTTATATAAAAAGTGTGAAAAAATTTCTTTTGTTCAAGCTCGTTATATCAAGTTTTCGTTATATCGAAACTCGTTATATCGAATTAATTTTTATATCTTTTTCTATAGCTCGTAATCGGTTCTAGCCAAGTTGCTCGTTATAAAGGGTTTCTCGTTATACGGAGGATTGACTGTAAAAAAAATATATACAGTGCTGCTATGTTTAGTGGATTTTTGATAATATACGAAAATTTACGCAAAATTACTAATTTAAGTAATGGAATATTTAAATGATGGATTAAGTTATCGATTTTCGAGGGCCAAGGGTAGACTGCATTACGAACCCCTAAAAAACAACCAAGCACTATTTTTCTTAATTAAAAAACAATTAAAAAATGATACCTGCTAGCTAACACCTTGAAATAAAAAAATTTAAAAAACACTTGAAACAACTAATTATTTTTTATTTAAAAATTCTTCCTAGATTGATTAAAAGTGAATGAAATTTAAGTCTCCAAAAAAAAAATAAGCATTACCATTGAAGTCAAAACTTGGCCACTCCAAAAAAAAGCTTATGTAATTTTTTTTTTATCTTTGATAAAATGAATTTAAATTTTTTACCTAAATTATGATGGTATAAAAACCATATTTAAAAGAAATCGTTATTGATGGTGAATTTGAGATGCTTTTTAATAGAAATAGTAAAAAAAATTGTTAATATTTTGTAGGTTTAAAAGAAAAAAAATTATTAAAAAAAATTTAAATCAAAATAATTTATTCATTTTTTTTTGAAAAAATTCTTTTTCAATTTTTGTCTGAAAAATACAAAAATTGAATAGCTGAACTACTGAATGGTGAAAAAATTAGATAATTTCAATCAAAGCTTGGCAAAAGATCATTAAAAAATATTTTAAAAAAATTATTCCATTAAAAAAATTGCCAATTACTTCTTTTTTAAAAAATATTTTTTTTATCGCCCTAAATGAATCAATTTCTTTAATTTTTTGCTTTTATCCAAAAAAATATCTAAAGAATATTTTTCTTTGCCTAATGCTTTTTGCCAAACTTGTTCAGATATCTGAATTAGGTAATATTTTTAATGAAAACTAAATAAACAAAGATTCTAAAAAACTACTTTATTATACAAATTTTTTTTTCTGAATAAAATAAGCTAAATGACCAAGAGGAAAAAAAATAAATATTTAATTTTTAGCAGTACATTTGACACTTTCCTTCTCGAACCATCTAGAATTCTTAAGAGCACTGTCGGTAATTTTAACTTCACAGCTTTGTTCCTTTTAAAATTTAAAATTAGTAAAATTAAAAGAGAATTTCTTTTGAAAACTCACAATGACATTTCCGGCCTGTTGCTTGATTGAAACATCCAAAATCATGCTGTATTCACTGGATTCTCCTACTTTTGGTTCTTCAGTTGAAAATCCTTTTAAATAGTAGTCACCAGGGATTTTGATAATATCAGCCAAGTAAGTGGCAGCCCATTTGGATATTTCATCTGCTCTGTGCTGGGCCAAGTTGTGTCTCAACTCATTAATGTCAAGATTTTCGGCCATTGAGGCACCAATAATCAAAACAGTGAATACAACTAAAAATTTCATTTTGAATTCTTCTTTTTTGTGACTTGATTGAAAAAGACAAATTTAGCATGGTCTTAAATAAGCAAAGAGATAAATGTCGGCATTATTTAACAAAGAGGCTTTGATTAAATAAATGAGAAGTTTTTAAAATGTTGAATGCAGCCTATTCTATGAGACCTTTATGAGGTATTTGAAGAAGAGGGGATGCAAACGAAATGTTAAGTGATTTCTTTGTGCTCAAAGATTTACTATGCAATCTTTACTTATTTACGTTTTACAAATTCAAGGTTTAGTATTCAGGTAATAAACTCGGTAAATTTTTTCAAAAAGGTCTTTTTTTGAACAAAAAAATTTTACAATCAAAATTTTTCTTGAGAATTTAAGCCAAAAATTAACAAAATGCTCTTTTTATGATTTGGATTTAAAAGTTTATTGTCGAAAGGTCTCAAAATTCAAAGTAAAATTTAAATTATTTTAAAAAAATTTTTTTTTAAATATTCTTTAAGGCTTAATTTGTAAATGAGTCTAAATTTTGAAGTATTAATTAAAAATTTTGATATGAATTTGTCAAAAAAATTTATTTAAAATATTTTTTTCAGTTTAAAATAAAAAACAATTTTGAGTTAATATTGAAAACTTTTTTTTTTTAATTTTTACTTTGGGTTTATGATATGATGACCCTAAAGATAATATTTGTAGTTTAAAAACCTTTTGAAATTTTTTCATCTATTTAGAAAAAGCTAAATGTAAAATTAAAAAATAAGATAGAAAAAAAAATCATTAGATAAAAAATTGAAAGTTGGACGGAGTAGGTAAAATTTGCGAAATAGATGAATCTATGTTCCCTATAGTCAAAGACTTGAAGAGTGAAAAATTAATTTTAATTTTCTTTAATTTTTATTTATGCTTAAAGGCAAATATTATGTTTAAGTAGAGAGCGCATTTGGGTATTTGGAATTGTTGAAAGGGTAATACCAGGTCTACCAGATCAGAGCAAATGCTATTTCTAAGGCTCCTTCAAATTCAAAAAAGGCTCCTTCAAAAAAATTAAAAAAAAATATTAATTTTTTTTATTTATTCGTTTATTAATAATAAAAACTTATTGTATTTCTCAATTCGGATATGGTCTCGAAATTACAACTATTAATCAAAAAACAAAGGACTATCTAAATGTATCACAAAATAATCTAATAAGACTTATGTTGGGGATTAAATCAAACTATCATATGTCAAATATCCTAAAAGCTTTACATATATTCA
Organism: Brachionus paranguensis; assembly: GCA_016802215.1. Taxonomy (NCBI): domain Eukaryota; kingdom Metazoa; phylum Rotifera; class Eurotatoria; order Ploima; family Brachionidae; genus Brachionus; species Brachionus paranguensis. The sequence goes on from JAESIX010000007.1 coordinate 1,012,806, forward strand.
ATTTCGATCAATATTATATCAGCATGAAATTATCTTTTATTGAATCATTAAAAAATAACTTCCTAGCTTCTAAAATTTTTAAATATATCTGCTACAGATCGAGTAGTTCTATTTGTAAAATAAAAAGTTTTGAACAAGACATCAATTTATTAGAATCCTATTTTGGAAAGAAAATAGAGGAAATTTCAAAAAAAACAAAGTTTTACAAAGAAAAACTAAGAGGCACTTTAAACCCCAAAGATGGAATTGTTGATTCAATAAAACAATGTTTACATAACTATAACCTAAGTAATTATAAAATAACCTTAATAAATCTCACTAAAGTTAGCCCGTAGCTTGATTAAAATTATAATGAAAAAAATATATATGTAAATTTTATTTTATTAATTTTTTTTTTTTTTTGCATAATTAAAATTTTTTTACTTTTACTTCTCCTTAATTCAATCAATAAATAAATTAATTAATAATAAATAATAAATTATTAACTTTATTTATTTTTTATCTTATTTTATCTTATTTAACTTTATTTTTATTTATTTAAAAATTAATTTAGAAAAAGTTTTTTCAAAGAAGTTCCGATTCTGAATTTGTTCTTTTGTATAGTTCGTCATTTGTTATTGTATCAGATCAGTGTATTTTTAGGATTCTTCTTAAACTACAAGTGTGGAATGTATTAACACTTAGTCTGTCAGCTTCAGACATCCCCTAGCATTCACTACCATACATTAGCGTTTTTTTCACTATACTATTGTACAGCTTAAGATTTGTTTTATTGCTGTAGCTAGTAGATTTCCATGCTAGTTTGAATCTTGCAAAGGTACTTTTTACTTTCGACAGTCTATTCACAATGGCTTTGTGTGTTCCTATAGTCGTGTTGATGATGCTTCCTAGATATGTAAAGTCTGTAACGCTATCAACTTGGGTGCAGTCGATGTTTATCGGGGTGTTAAGTTCCGTGTTAGATCAAAAATTTGTTCAGAATTTTTTCAGGTTTCCGATTCTGCAACCAAAAACTGCGGCTAGGGGTCTAACTAAGGGCGAGATCCAAAAATAGTGAAAACCTGTATAAAAATATTGTTTTATCACTCAATCTTAATGGTTAAATAAAATATTTTTAATTAATTTTATACACCATTTTGGAGCTTTAACAAAGGGCTTCAAGAATTTGTATAATAATATTTAAATATGCATACTGAATCATTTGATTTATAATTTAATATTTCGTTTATTTTTTATGCATATTTAGCATATCTAAAGCATATTAAAAGTATATTGGGAGTTAAGGAAAAGGTTATTTGTTACCGGTTTAATAAAAACAATATATATTGTAGTAATTGAACGTTCTGAAGTTCTATTTATTTTATTTATTTGTTTAATCTGTATCGAGCTAAAAATGGAATCTATATTTATACCTGTATACTCGTGCTGATAACACAGGCTTATAATTAAGTAAAGATGTGATTTGGGTGTTAAATGTTTTTGTCAGCATTTTGATGATTTTTGTCTCACTTCTGAGATACGTGACAAGTATAATTCTGACTTATCTTTGTGCATTAGTTGATAAGCTGATGACTGAGTTATAATTCAGGGTAACATATTATAGAGAATTTTGGAGCATATATTAGAGCATATATTTTTTTGTTTAAGCATTTTTTAACAGTTCCTGAACATCACTTATTCGATAAAGTACCACTTATACGATTTAAGCGTTAAGTGGCCTTTATGCTTCAGCAGAAGAAAACCAAAATTTCTAATAAAATTATTTTTCTTTCTTATTTCAATAAATTTATCCTTAGCTTATAATTAAGACTTAGCTATTCAAAGCGTTTTACAAATCCAATGTGATGCTAAGTTCTAAGCTTAATTCTTTAAATAATTTATTTTAACTAAACGAGTCTTACAAAGACAGTGATTTCTCATCTTTAAAATTTTGATTTTAATAAAATAGCCGTTAGGCAAATTAAATAGATACGCCCTTTAAAAGATTATTACAAAAGGATTGTCATTTTAAAACAGAATTTTTTTAATTTGGATCTAATAGAATTAAGAATTTAGTCGATAAAAAGTGCCTCAAAATAATAATCCTAACTCATTCTATGACAGTTCAAATCAAAATAGAGGCTAAAAAAATGAGCGTCATCCAAATTATGAATCTCACAAATTCATTTTGTTTATTTACTTAAACAATAAACATTTGATTTAAAAACATAAATTTTACATCTTCGGAAAAAAAAGTTATGTTTAAAAAGAACTTGCATGATCTCAAGATCTTAATTAGAAATAAGATGAATCTTAGATACAGGAACTGTTAATGCAACTGGAAGGATATGAATCTATATAAAGAACAAAATTTAGTGGAAAAAGCTAAGAAGAATCCAAAAAATATTGTATAAATACTTAAATGATCAACAAGTAATCAAAGAATCAATCAAAGCATTAAAAAAGTCAAACAATGAATTAACGCAAGAACCGAAAGAGATATCAAATCTTCTAAATAAATTTTTTCAATATGTTTTGATATTGAGCAAGATGGTGAGCTTCCACCTTTTGAAGTTGAATTTAATTTTTTGAAGTTCTTTTTAAATATAACTTTTATGAACTTAAATTTGACATCTTCGGAAAAAAAGTTATGTTTAAAAAGAACTTCAAAAAATTTTAAGTAAAAAAATTTATGGCTCAAAATTTTTAAAATAAAATTTTTACTTAAAAAATAAACATTTAGTAGTAGTAGTAGTTAAAACTGCTGCATGATTTTTTATGCCATGCGGAGCACGTCAACTGTAGATGACGCCCTATGGCAGTTAATTTTGTACTTGTCTAACTTGTTTTTGAACGCAATGACTGAATTTGAGTTTATTATCTCGTCTGGAAGTATGTTCCACTCATTGGCGACTCTGTTGTTAAAAAAGAAGTAGCGTTGATTGCAGCAGCGAACTATTTCACGTCTATAATATCCTCGATGACCTACTCGAGGGTTTGAACGTGCTGGTGTTGTCTATAGTCTCGAGTCCTGCTTCTAGTTTGAATTTTTGAATAAGATCGCCTCTTGTTCTTCTTTCTAATAGTGTGCTAAACCGAAACTTGTTACATCATTCTTAATACTCCAAGTTTTTGTAAGAATGCGGGATTTTGGTCGCACGATGCTGGACATTTCCAATCTTTTTAATATCTTTTGAGGTGTATGGATTCCAAGCAGCGATTGCGAACTCTAAATGTGGTCTGACAAACCCAGTGTATAACTTTTTCCATAGTGCTGCATTGCGGCAAGTAAAAGTTTAATTTAATTTATTTAACTTAAATTTTACGTCTTGGGGAAAAAAAAAATTGAAGAGTCCACATAAATGGCAGCAACCAAAATGTGACAACTAAAAAAAATAGAAGATAAATAAAGTTTATTAAATTTTAAAAAATTAATAAATAACAAAGATAACAAGTCAGATCGAATTGCGTTGAAGATTATTAGCGATGTTGGCCTGTGATTTATCAGTACACTGCAATTCGATTTCATTATTTGACGATATAGAGGCATGCTTTTTGCCAAACAACTTTTTGGCCGGACTTGGTCTGCGCTGAAAAATAGCGGGCATCGTGAAATACTTTCGTTCCTTTGCCAGTCGGCCTTTTTTGCGCTTTCTGTGAAACAACTTGTAGTCCATGCAGGCACACGAGCACACCGAAATGGTTTCGAACTGCTCGGGCTTCTCGGGCTGTGCGAACAGCCTCGAATTGCCGCTGATCACATCTCCTTCGAGATGGACGGCGTTGCGTCTCGCCTCGGCCTGCTCCAGCCGTTCCTGGACCTGCTCCTCGGCATTGATGGTCGCCAGCCTCAGCACGAGCAGATTCATGGACGAGGCGAGCGTGGTCAGCCCGATCAGGATGAACAGAATGGTGAATGAGGCGTAGGTCAAATTGTTGGACAGAAAGTTGTTCTGCTGCAGTGGAACGTAGTCGCCGAAGCCTATGGTGGTCAGTGTGATGAAACAGTAGTAGATGGCGTCAAAGTAGGTCCAGCCCTCGTTGTGCATGAACACGTACGAGGCTATTATGATGATGGTCACGCTGAAGCAGCCCTCCACGCTGATCAGCTCGAACATGCCGACTTTTTGGTTTTTGAAGCGCAGCCGCTTCTTGAGCCGGCTGAGCGAGAAAATGATGAACGAGTTGAGGCGCTCGCCCACCGACTGGAACATGATGAGGAAAATGGGAATTCCGAACAGAGTGTAGAAGATGCAGAATATTTTGCCGGAGAGGGTGCGCGGCGTCGAGTGTCCGTAGCCGATCAGGGTGACCACCACTGTGCAGAAGTAGAGCGAGCCCACAAATTTCCACTGGTTGCCCGCGCTGTACGGCTTCTTGTCCAGCATTCTGCTCCACAGCCGATTGAACTCGGTGTCGTTCATTTTGAACTTTTGCTGAAATTTGGAGATGTTTTTTTTGAGCTTGTCGTGCAGGTGCGCTTCGTGTGTCGACTCGAAGTGGTCGAACACCGCTGCGCCAATTATCAGATAAGTTAGTGTTATGATCACCAAGGACAGTGTTCTTATGTTTTGGCGCTTCATTTTTTATCGCTTCATACTTCCAATATTCTTTTATCTGAAAATTCAAAATTAATTTTATCTTTTGTCTGAAAAAAATAAATTTAAAATAAAAAAAATTCAAAATTTAAAATTTATTTTTTTAATAAAAAAATTGCCACAAAGTGTTTTTGTAACCGAAATTACTTTTTTTTTCATCACTAAAATTAACATTAATAAATTTTTGACTTAAAAAACTTTTTTGATGGCATCTTTAAGCCGATGATCTTTTCAAAATATCATGTAAATTCAAAAAGTTTATCTTTAGATATTAAAATTAATCTTTGAATTAATTTAAATAATTTTAATGTCACATGTTTTGTAGATTTAAAAAATAAAAAATTAAAAAAAATTTATTTTAAATTTTTTATTTCTAAAGTATTTCTATCTAGCATTCAAAATTTAAAATTAAATTCAAAAAATATTTAAAATTTAAAATATTTAATTCCAAATAAGTAATAACATGAACATATCGATCTTTCCTACAAATATTTTTGAAATAAAAAATTTTATTTTTAAATCTCCATAATATGTAAAAGATATTAAATTAAAATTAATTATTTTTAATATCTAATGATTAACTCTTTGAATTAAAATGATATTTTGAATTGATCATCAACTTCAAGATGCCTTTTTGATGTAGGAATTATTTCTCAAATTTTAATAAAATTTTTTCACCAAATTCTAAAATGCTTGATTTGGAAAGTGAATCCGATAGTAGTTTTATTAAAAGATAAATTAAACATAAATTAAATTACCGTTTTTACGTAATTTTAATAGGTACAAGAAATGTAAAATAAAGTAAAAAAGGTAAAAAACACAATTTTCTTTAGTTTATTTAGATTTTTTTCCTTTAATTGGGATGAAGATTACTAAAACATAAAAAAGGTGAAAATTGAAAATTAGAACATAAACTTTTTTTGGATAATTTGAAAAATTCAAATGGTGAAAAAAAACATAAAATATTTACTCATTTCTAAAATCTGTTACTAAAACATAAAAAAAATATAAATCAAATGACTAAAACATAAATAAATTTTAGAAATTCTCATCAATAAGTGTACCAAAACTTTACAGTCAGTCGTTAAGGAGATAAATATTCACAGTGTTGAAGAATTATTATTTTTATTTAATGTTTTAATAATCTTTTTGTAAAAAATTAAAAAAAATGACTATGTTTTATTCACTGCACTTAATAATATTTTTTTGTTTTGACTAACTTTTTCTAAAAAAAAATGAATTTATGTGGCGATCACTTTTTATATGTTCATCCCTATAATTGAGCCATTCTATTTAATAATTGCTTTTTGAAGAAACAAATTAGTATAATCAAATAAACGAACAATAGTTTTTCGTTTAGTTTAATTCTAGAAATCCCTGATGATTAATTACAAAAATTTCTTATTAATATTTCAAGACAAATAAAATTTATTTAGAAAATAAAAAAAAATTTTAAGGATTACAAGTTGATTTTTAGTTACTTTGGATAATTTTTTAAAACTTTATTTCTCGGGACTTCTAGTATTAAAAAAGATAGAATAGCATGGCCAAATTCTTCGGGAAAAAATATAAATAACACGACTAAAAACGAAAATAAACGTAAAAATTTTAAAAATGAGGAAATTCTTAAAAATAAACTAAAAATTATCAAAAACTTATTAAAAAACTTATTAACCGCATATATTTTTTTTTAATTTTAAGAATTATTTAATTTTTCCCGTATTAACGCGTAAAATCAATCACATTTTTTTGCTTTTTTTTAAACTTTTTTTTTACCTTGGAGTAGTTTTATTTCTAAAATCAAAGAAAAAATGTCTTTGAGCACGACTCAATGGCTCTTCTGTGAATAATTTAAAAAATTCTCGATCTAAAGCCAAATAAAAATTAGTGTTATTTCCAAAATTAAAGAAAAAAAATCTAAATAAACTAAAGAAGATAGTGTTTTTTTACCTTTTTTTACTTTATTTTATGTTTTTTATGCCAATTAAAAATTTTAAATGACTATTTAAATATTTAATTTTTTCCTATTAAAATTTTCAGAAAATTCACAAAAAAAAGTCAATATTTTATTTTCTGGTAGAACAGTGCGTAATAGAGAAGAAAATTTAGAAAAAGCAGCTTCTAAATTAGGAAATGTTCATTTAAATCAGGTTGTTAAATTTTTTTTTAAATAGTTAAAATTTAAAAATTAAATTAAATCTAAAAAAAATTCTAAATTCAAAATAAAGTTATCATTTATTTTTTAGATTTAGTAAGTTTTCAATAATTTACGTAAAATCTGAAATGATTCGTGAAAAGGAAACGTGAAACTACTGCATATCTTTTATTATAAATTTTTTAATTTTTCTTTAAAAAAAAAAATTATTTTTAATTTTTTTTAAGTTTAAAGAGCATTTTGTCTTTCGCTCTTTTTAAATACTTGAATTAATCAAACATCATCTTAACTTTTCTATGAGTTACAAGATCCATTTGAACCTTAATCAAACTCATTTAAATTTTTTAATTTGTGTTGCGTAAAAAATTGATTAATGAAAATACATTCAAATACCTTTTTAAAACACCAAATTTTTTAAATAAAAAAATTTTAAATGCTTTTGAAGTAAAATGACTCTTTTTTTAAGTTTACTTAAATTTACTTTTAAACAAAAATCTCATTTGAAAAAAAAAAAGAAAATAAATAATAATCTTTTATTCTTAAGAAAAACAGGAGGCTACACACATGTGCAAAAGATGCAAGCTAAGCTTTACCCCAAAATTATTAGGAATATTTTTTATTAAAAACTTGGTAAAAATTAACTAAAAAAATTTAATTAAAAAGCAATTATTCCTGATAAAGCAAAAGACCTAATTAGAGAAGTTGATTTTAGAGTCAACTTAAAAGCACTTTTTTGTCGTGATTTTAATTTTTTTTCTTCGCCTTTAAGACATTCATTGAAAAAAAAATAAAAATAAAATAAATAAAAAAAAAAGCGAATTTGATTTAATTATCGGAAATGACAATCAAAATGAATGTAAATATTTCTTTTCCTTTATGTAATTTAATTAAATTTTATTTGTGCCATGTTTTTATTGTTGCATTTCTAGTTTAATTAAATTGCGGTGTTCTGCGGAATTCCGCGGAAAAAATTACCAATAATGCCTAGATCGTTAGAATAAAGCTAAAAATAGTGATTGATCTGAAGAAAATAGTTTATACGATTTTTGAGTCTGACGTTCAGCTAAAATAGAGCATTTAGTACAAATATTTGTGAGCTAAAGCCCAATAGCTAAATTGATAAATAAATAATAAATAATTTAGAGATTTTTTTTGTTTTGTTCTCTTAATCTGGATCTGTTGTCTGAATTTTTTGCTCAATTACTTCTAAAGATAAGATACTAGATATAAGTGAAATAGATGATGTTGTTGAATGCTAGCTCAAATTCGAAAATGATGAGAGAATCACGTTGCTGAAAAAACAGCATGCCTATTGTAGAAATTTTTGAGCTAAAAAATGATCTGAAAAAAGAGTTATGGACCATTTAAATGGCACGTTTATTCAAAAATAATCTTTCGGGATGAGCCCGGACACCTTACAATGGTCGCTAAATTTATTCAATAAATTCTGAAAATCAATTCTGAAGAAGCAAAAATATTTATGAAAGGAAAATTGTTTTTAGTTGTAAAAAAAATAAATTTTAAAAATTTTTCTTAAGATCGAATATCGTTCCATGGACTACAGATAAACCCTCTTTTTTTATTTTTTTTAAAAAGAGACAAAATTAAAAGCAAATATATTGTTTTTCTCTTTTCATTTATTTCTTTATTTTTCAATGTCCCAATTTGCATTTGTTCGAATTCTGTTTGAACATCTCAAAATTCTGACCACATCGAATCCTTTTCAGGTACTTTTTTATTAATTTTCACATATTAATACTTATTAATTAATTAAGCAAAAATTTTTCATATTCTTTAAGATTCTTGTCTTTTTTAGATTTGTTGCAAAAAACCCAAAAACAGACTTGACTTAAAACTAGAAAAAGACTAGAAAAATTAAAATAAAGTCATCAATTCGAATTAAACATGTGGTTTAAAAAAAAGTCGGTTTTTCTTTTAAAAATTTATATTTACAAAAAATCAATCAAAAATATTTAATGTGCTAAATTTGAGTCTTAATTAGAAAAAAAAAGTTTAAATTTAGCTTGAAATTAAAGAAAATTTTTATTGATTTTTAAATATTTCCTTTTATAAAAAAAAATAAAATAAGAAAATGTATCAAATGTAATACTTTATTTATTGAAAGCTTTGTGCTTCTTTTATAATCAATTGAGTACCATTAATAATTAAAAAAATAGATTTGTTTTTTTTAGTTATTTAATGTAAAAATTATCAATTTTTTTTATTTAAAATTGAAATTAAATTTTTTTAAACAATGGGTATCTTAGTAAGGCTATATTATAATTTATTTGTGTTATCTATTTTAAATGTCTCGTATTTAAATGGGTATTTAGCTAAAAATCAATTTGGACATTAGATAGATAATTTGAGTACTTAAAATATTTAATAGGTGTTTATTAAAATAACCAAGTGCTTAAATGTTCAATTGAGGTTTTAAAAAAAATCAAATAAGTGTAAAATAAAAAATTTTAAAAATAAAAATTTATCAAGAGTATCAATCTTAGTGGTGGCTTTATTAAATAAAAGCAACGTAAATATTACTAAATTTCTAACTTGGGAAATCATATTTTGGCAAGGATTTCTTATTAAAATTTTAGGAGAAAGGTAGTTTTCCACCTATTTGGTTTAGCAGTAAGTTTCAATTAAAAATGGAGGATTCTGAATCGTTATTTTTGAGGAATCTTTATTTAATGGAGAAGAAAAAATAGGAAACTTTTTTTAGAAACCAACAGCTCTTGTTTCTGATGCAGCTTTTGTTATCATTAATGGACTTTCTAAGACTTTACCAAATATTATAGATAGAGTAAATGATAGTGATTTAGCTAAAGAAATAAAATTGGACATAGAATATATTTAGATATCACCAACTTGTCAAATGTTTGAGTAAGGAACTCAATTGCTTTAAAAAAATGGAAAAAAACCATTGAGACTAATTCATCCATCAAAGAATTTTTCGATTATTTTGTTAAAGAATGGATTAATTTTCATTCAGAAATAGGTAACCTTTAAGGGCATTGTGCAAAGGTAAAGTGTAACAAATTTTGTTTCACCTACCGCGAAAGTCTGCAAAATATGTGCAAATTAATTGCGTTTTATTTTTAATACTTTTAGATAGGGTGCAATTTTGCAGACTTTCGCGGAAGGTGAAACAAAAGTTGTTACACTTTGTTACATTTGAAGAACAAGTTTTTGACATTTAAAACAAAAGTTAGAAAAATTTTTAATTTTTGTATTGGAAGTTTTGTATGAAATTTCACAATGCACCTTTAAGCCAGTACCTTTTGCTTTCTGATGCTGAGTTTAAGCGTTACCGATTATTTTGGTATTCATTAATAATTTTTACATACTCATTTTTGATTTCTTTGATAAAAATATTTACAATAAATAAATACCCAAAAAAATTTTATTTTAGCATCCAAATAATTAAAATAAATACCCATTTAATAATAATCCATTTTAAATTTTTAATCGGTCTCATCATAATAAAGGTTAATCGGAAATAAATTACCTAAACTGTTTTAAAATCTTTAATATGAAAATTATTTTTAATATGGTTATTATCATAGGTATTATATATTTTAGATTTCAAACATATGTTTTCCAAAATTGCACGATTTCTAAAATTAAATTTATTTTTGTATTGCTAATAAACTGGTCGTAGGCTATTATAGCAGGACGTCTACTGTCGTCACTGCTTGAGGAACTTCGTTCCTCAATAGCATTAATACTACTCCTACTAAAAATTTACAAATTTTAGTGTTCTATTAAATTGTTGTACATTTTTGTCGATTAAAAAAATACATTTTAGTAACATAAATGTATTTTTGTTATAACTATTATAACTTACAAAAAATTGTACTCAATAATTTAGAGTTAAACAATATTCTCTCTTATGGGATTAATTTTATTTTGATCTATTATGATTTGTTATTAATTGATTAATTTATCCAAATTATTAAAATATTTAATTATTTTAATTATTAAGTTTTCTTAATAAGTCAAAATTTATTGATTTGATTTGATTCCATGATTCCAATAAAAGCGAGGACAATTTAATTGTTGAAATTTAAAATAATTTAAAACTTCCACCATGAAATTTCCTCTAATAAAAAACAATGAAAAAATCAAAAAGACACAATCCATAAATTATAAATTATTAACAAATTTATATTTAATTATCAAATCTTTTATAAATATCCTTTCATTAAATAACTAAAAATTGACTTTATTTTTTATGAATCAAAAAAATGAGTGAAAAAATATCAAATGAAATTAAGTCGCTCCAGGTAAAAAAATTAAAATAAAAGATAAAAGCTTTCCACTTCTGATGATGTTATTGACTTGAAAATTTCATAAAAAATGTTTTTTTTTAATTTTTAATTTTTTTTTCAGAAACTGTCTAAAAACCAACATAATATAAAATTATCTTTTGCAGTCTTATCTAAAATAATAAATTAATACACAATTCTCAGAAATTCATATAGGAAATGTCTTTTTTAAAATCTTTAATTTTAATGGATAGGACTTTTTTATTATTATTTTTAATTTAAATTATTTAGTTATTTGACTGATAACAAATAAAAATAGTATTGAATAATAATAAATTTCTGTATTTTTCAGAATTATCAACCCTAGTTTATAATAAAAATATATTAATGTCAAAAATTAATTTTTTTCGGACCTGACAAACTGACTAGAAACCAACGCAGTTCTCAGAAAAAAATACAGCTCTTCTAATGTTTTTTTTAAAAGACAACATGATGAGCATTAATGCTGTCTATTGAGAAACCATTCAAGATAAATAAAACACCGTAAATACTTCCTTCTTTTGGCTGACAAACTTTTTTCTATTTTTTGAATTGACAAATTCGGGAACATATAAAATAAAATAAAAAATATTGATATAAAAAAACTTGAAAGCTAGCTCAATAAGTGGCGTTTAAAAGTGCCTCCTCACAAAAAGTAATTATGCAATATTTTCCAATGGTAGGCAAAATTTACAACATCAAAAAAATCTCATTAAAAATGAGTGATTTGATAAAAAATTAGAATAAAATTCAAGAAAAAAATGTGCAACTAATTAAATTTTACTGAAAAATAATATCTAATTAATATACTAAATTTAATTTAAATTTTCTTAAAAGGATCAGTAATCGATTGTTCAAACTTGCTCTTTTTTATATAAAATAATCACGTAGAAACAATGTCATCTAAACTTCAGCTTGACAAAGGAAAAACTAATTCACAAGTCAAAAATAAAAAACTATTCCTTTAGATCCATATCCGTCTGTTGGGCATTAGATACTTAATATCTATTTAAGAAATATAAGATTTTATTTAATATTAAATAAAATCAATTCAATTGCTCTTAGTAAAAATAAAGAATTTTCCAAATCTAAATTTATTAAAATTTTAACTAGTAAATTTTTTCTTAAAATTTAATTTTAAGTCAAGCCCTTGACTATTAATCTTTTTAGTATGTTTTATTTTTTTAGTTAAAATTTTGGACAAATCCAAACTTTTTTGTTTAATAAAAAAAAAATAAAAAATTCTCTCATTTCTTAGTTTTATTTTTGATTTATTTTTCTAAAAAATTGAAAGAAATGACTCTTTGTGATTTTTTAAAATAAATTCAAAATAATAACTAATTAAAAATGGCACAAAAAAAATCAACTTAAAGCAGTTGACATTTTTGTGCCATTTAAAAATAAAATAAATAGTTAAAAATATAAAAAAGAAATTAAAAAGATTCATTTTTTATTAAGAGATTTTTATTTAAAATTCAAAGGCGTCATCATTTGATATTTAACTATTTTAATTAAATGTTTCTATTTAAAAATTGTTTGACTCTTAAAAAGTTCTCAATATTTGTTCCTATTTTTTATTTTTTTATTAGTCAATGGATATTTTTGGAAACAAAATAATAATTTTCACATTTACCTGAACCCATCAATGTAAATGTAACAAATTTAACAAATTTAAATGGATTAAATTTTTTAATTGAGCTTTTAAAAAATATTTAAATCTTTCATTCTGTTTAATTTGACTCTATTTTCAATTAATAGATTATCTTCCAAGCCTAAGCTACTAAGAAATTTGAAAAATATTGATTTTATTTTTGTTTGTGAATTATTTTGGTTATCAAAAAGGATTACCAAAATAAGTAAAATTATAAAATTTAATTTAATTTAAATAAGTGGCGTTTTAAATTAAATTTAAACAATTTTCAGAGATTCATGCATCCTTAATTTATTAAAATTATATAATGCATTTTTGGTTTAACTCGTTCACTGGATCTAGATCAGTCATTAATGATAAAATTATTAAAGATTATTATTTTAAAAGTGTATCTAAATTCTAAAATTTAAAAAGATAAGACTTTGAATCAAAAATATATCAAAAACAGTACTCAATCTACTAAATAATTTTTTTATGATTCTAATAATCTAATCAAAAAATGCAAAAAAGAATTTTCTTTTTAAAATTCATATCTCTTTAAGCTATAAGCTTATTGAAACTTGTCTCGATATTGCTTAAGACAATTTGATATTCTTAATGGTTGGACACCATCATTTTAATCTTTTTAAAAATGGGCATCTTTTATTTAGTTTCATTTAAATTAAATTTTTGGTGATTTATAATTTATAATTGTTAAGAATCAGGTGCAATCTTTTTAATGATTTAAAAAAAAAAACATCTTTTTAACATTTTTTTCTTTCGAGAATTATTTGTCTTTAATAATTTATAAAAAAAATTAAATGCTTTTTTGACATATTTACTTATCATTTATTAATGCTTTTATTAATTAAAACAATAAGTTTTTTATTAGAAAAAAATTAACCTTTTTATGGCTTAACCATAGGATTTTAAGCTTTAACCAGGACCTCATCAAAAGCTTAAAAAAACAGTTAGCTGCAATCGTTAATGTTAAGCTGTCACGAAAGCATTTATTTAAATTCTAGGCTTAAGTAAAAATTCTTTGAGAAAAAAGGAAATAATTACAAAAATTTCGATTAGAAGCTTAGTTGGTGTTTTAAAATAAAGTTGATCTACTCTAGAATTTATTTTTAATTAACTTAAAAAGGTAAAACACACGAAAAAACTTCCGAGATTAATTAAAGATTGCCAAAAATCAAGTTAAAATCAAAAATTGTTTCCGCATCAAATTCCTAATCTAATAATTCATTTTTTTGCATATTTTAAATAAAACTCTAATCTCTTGTACTTTATTTCAAATTAGTTTATAATAAAATAATTTTTAATGTTGATTTTTCCTAAATTTTGTAGCAAGTCAAAAGTAGAAATCTTATAAAAAATACATAATTTAATATCGATTTCGTGCGATCATGTCTCATTAATTTAGAAAAATTTTTTTATATTTTTCTTATTAAAAAAATACAAATTGAAAGTTAGAAAAAATTATTTGTCACAAGAATAAAAAAATTATTCTTTATAATTATTATCTTTTCCTAATTTCCAATAAAATATTTAAGATTTTTCGCAATTGAAATTGATCGATATTGCTTTGACGTAAACAAAATGTAGCATTAATCCAGTTTAATTAAAGATCAAATCTATAGAAAAAAGAAATAAAAAATTATTCAAATTTTTTTTTCGATTTTGGGCCAAATAGAATAAAATTTTGAATTTCAAAATTATTTTTTTAAGACTTAAAGTGTCATTGATCTGATACCAAAAATTTTGAATATTTTTTATTTTAAAATTAAGCCTTGATAACCCATTAAATTAAGAATTTCAGAGTTTGATGCTGACCTAAACTCGCGGTTAATATTTATGATTTATTATTTGTACATTAAAATTTTAATCAGTCATTAATCCAAAATTTTAATTTACAATTTATTTTAATTTTAACTTTTTTATTAATGATGTCTTTTTGATTAATCCTACTCAATATGAATACAGATGTAATTCTAAAGATCATCTTCTCTTCATCATCTCTGAAATTATTCTATGGTTTTCAGGCCAAATTCCCTAGACTTGAATATTTTTTATTTAATCAAATCTAACTATTTACTGAATTTTTTGACTCATTTTTGATTCATTTTTACATTTTTTTTCCTTTTTTTTCTTCAATTACTATTAATATTAAAATTAATAGTTAATAAGTTCAATCTCGCTTTAAGCTAGAAAAAATTGAGCTAAAAAATAATGGTTTTAAATTATAGACTAATGGTTAGAGAAATGCTTTGAGTTTTACATGAAAAAATATGATTATTGTTCTAATGAGGATCTAATTAAATTTAAAGACTTTACTTGGTCAACTTATTTAGAAAAAACTTATTGAGACACCACAGAATCATATTTAATTCTTGAAAAACACAGTCCAACAAATAAAAACAAGTCAGAAGATTATTTTGGCAAAGAAATGGAAGACCACAATGAAGAGATTAACAAAGAATTAATTCTATATTTATCGGTGCGACCAAGTGATGTAAATTTGGATAAATTTTTGCACAGAATAAAATAGATATGCCAATATTAAGTAAATTGGTTCAAATTGTCTTCCCGAGTCCTGCTAGTAGTGTTCCGTATGAACGACTTTTTGCCAAATCGAATGACCAAATATGGCTTAAGAGAAATGGACTGAGTGCTTCGAGTTTAGAAAAAATAGTTTTCATCAAGCAACTTATCAAATGAAAAATCTTGTTTAAATTCAATTTCTTCTTTTACTAAAATAGCTATCCCCCCACCATGTTTATTTCGTTGGGCTCAAAGGTCCTAATGCAAACATTACATCTGGCGACAAGGATAAAACCCCAGAAGGCAATTAAAAATGTTTCTCGGTGGCAGTAGTGTTTATAGTACTTTCAGCGGCTACCTGACATGGATCAGTTAGTACCTTGGGAAAATAAAAGTCTATGGCTGGTCCCGGTCATTGTTGATCCGGCAAGGATCATTTCAAAACCGTTCATTTCTACTCAATTTAAATAAATCAAATTTCTTTTTTTTTTAATTTTATTATCGCCAGAATTGGCGTAAATTTAAAATAAATAATAAAAATAAAAAAAATATTTGATAGCCCTAAAAATTGGGTCTCAACACAAACAGAATGTGAGAATGGCCAGAACCTTTCCAAGAGATAAAGTGACAGATATTAAAAAGTAAAATTTTCGTCACAGAGAGCAGACCGAAGACTACGAGAATAGATTTAATTCTTATTTTTGATTTTTATGATTTTTTTTGAAGATAAATTAAAAATTAATAACAAAATAGGGAAGTTACAAAATTTTAGCATTTTTAAATTGTATTTTTTAAATAAATGAAAAAGAAGAGTAGAAGAATACTAGAAATATTTTAATAATTTCATTTTGAATTCAAATTCATTAATTTACAAATGATTAGATAAGAACAACATCAAAAAATTCCTATTTAATTTATGCAAATGATTGTAAAATTAAAAATTTATATTTAATTCAGTATTGTTTATTTTATCTATTAAATCCTTTAAAGCTAATTTAATTTTTTCGAGTTTCGACAAAAACAGATTACGCTGATGCCAATCATAAAAATTAAATTAAATTTTAGAAAAAAAAAATTTATTAATCCTTGTCAACCAAAAACTGTCTTAAAACAGGATTTTTTTGAAAAGTTGAATTTGAAAATTTACCAATTTAAACTCGGGATGTATTTATGTTTTTGGAGTCTTATATTTAAAAAAAATTATTTTTTTTCAAAAAAATTGTACAAAACTGGCCCAGTTTATTTATTTCCGGATGTGCACATCCATTTTCGAAATTTACCTGGTTTGTTCACTGGGTCTAGATTGTAAATTTCAGCCAATTTTTCATCTAATAAAAGAGAGAAAAAGACATTTTTTTTTCTAATGAGAAAGAAAAAAATTAATTAATGTTTTTGTCAAAAGGTATAATTATGTAGTGGGAATTGATTGCAGCCTTACATCCAGCACTTAAACAGCATCAATCATTTATTATTTTGAAAATGAAAAATTGTCAAAATCATATCTTATAAATGATGGCAGTGCAATTTAGCGCTGATCAAAAGACTTACAACTCTCGGAATCTAATAATTAGATGCAGCCGAGTCCATAGATCGTGACTGCATATAAATTCTAAGCTGCAGATGAAAATGAATTTTGGCCAAAATTAAAGCGAACAAATTATGAAAACTTTTTATCTTAAGCAAAAACGATGAATTTAAATATTCATGATATTTATTGATTTTTCCTCTCTTTCCATTAGCTCGTATAAACATCAATAGGCACTACAACCTTAAATCAGCACTAGAGAAAATATTCTTCTTTCAATTGTTCTAAGACGTCAATCTTTTTGGATCGGAGCTGGTCACGAGCAAAAGGCAGACTAGTTCTTAAAAATGTGAGAGACAAATTAAATTAGAAAGAACAATAAAAAATTTTAGAAAAATTTATATAATTTCAAAATAATTAATTAAGTTTGACAAACTCAGCTTTAGACCTAACTAGTTCAATATTTTCACTGAGACAAAAAAATGGTCATCATGGACTGATTTTTTCCCATGTTCTAATAGTCTTATTTCTGGGCTACCCGGTATTTTTTTATCCTCTAAAAATCAGCTAGAAAAATAACTTTCTAAAAAAATAAAATTTGAAAATTGAAATTTAATTAATTAAATTTTTATTATTTGAACAAATACAAAAACTGATAAGATAAAAAAATTTTGCCATTGAATTTTTATTTTCAAGTCCGAACTTCAACTCCAGCGAATAAGACAAAAAATATGTCACCTCACATCCAACCCCTTGAAGATTGCTTTCAACGCCTCAAAACAATTTAATAAATTTAAGCTCTCATTGCCAGTCGATCTAATAAAAAAAGCAAACATAAGCTTTGTTCAAGCAAGATCTGAATTCAAATACTCTTTTAGATTAAGCAGCTCAACTTTTCATTGAAGATAAAATAAAAAAAATATTTTTTTGCATTACAAGCCAAAAAAGTGAAGAAAAAAAGCTCAAGAAAAGAGGTCACTAAAAAGATTTTCCTAGATTTTCTCTGTAACTCTGGGTTTGAGCCAATCCCTTTAGTCTAGAAATTTTAAGTCGAAACTGTTTCTAATTAAAATGCAGATGAGTTTATTCATGAGCCTGCTAATTTGCATCTCTGACGCTAATTTAGTTAAACCAAGAGCTACAAATTGCCCGCCAGGCAAATTAACTCGCAAAGCTTTTTTCCTCTCAAATTTTCACTTGTTGCTCCAGGCTGCATATTTTCTCTTTAGCTTCTAATCAAATCAATACAAAGCACTAAAATTTTCTGTTCCTGAGTCTGTTTAGTCAATCAATTAGAACTGCGCTTTCCAGGCTTTTAGAAACAAAAAATGATTTTACTTTAGCAAAACTTATTAGCAAATTTTATTGCGAACTTTAAGAACTTTTGCCCAAAAAGACATTTTTTCCTAATAAATGACAATGCATATTCTAAATTATCTAGTGAATTAATGAACAACAAAAAACTATTATTATTTAAATTCACCTTTTTATGCTCGAGTGTTGAACAAAAATTGATTTTATATCAAAAAAAGGAAACACAATAGCTTCATAGTCTATCATTTGATTTAAAATATACATTTTAAGATGTCTCATTTAAGAAGAGTATCAATTAGAATAAAAAACACTTGATACATGTCAAATTATTTTATTTCAAATGAAATAAATACATATCAGACCAATTGGGTAATGTTAAATGGAGCTCTTTTTTTTAGCAGTGGATAAAATGAAATGCAAAATTATTGATCAAATAACAATGGACATAAGGAAATGAATCAAAATAAAGAAAAATTCAAGTAATTTCCTACGAAATATGAATTAGACTGAGTAAATTATTTAAAAAAAGATTGAAAAAAAAAAACAGAAATTAGATTTATTTCTCAAATCAATAATTTTAATCAATAAAACGTTTAAATCTTAAATTTATCACAAATTCAATCAGCCTTCTATTTTCTATATTCATTGTTTGGGCTTTCTACGTTTTCTTTTTGTTAATTTTTTTAACACAAGACTCTACAGTTTTAGAGAACAAAATTCATTACTTATCCAACAACAATCTGCATTTAGCAAACACCGGCTAACTTACGACAATCTTTACTTTTTGATTAAGAAAATTGTAGAGTCATTTAATAAAAAGAAAAAAGTTTGTTCTCTTTCCTGTGATATTTCTAAAGTCTTCGATAGGGTTTGGCATGAAGACTAAAATGTGATAAAGCGACATCTTTGTCGATATCACTGGAAAGTTAATTAACTTAACCATGAGCGTTTAAGTTAAGAAGGAGCATACATGCTCCAATACGTCTAAATGAGAGGCATAAAGGTCTTATTTATAAAATGATCAAAATGAGATACCGATTGATCTTATTTTATGGTTAAGAGCATTTTTAGAAAATAGGAAATTTTTTGTTAACATTGGGAATACACAATCACAACTTTACGATATAAAAGCAGGGGTCCCATAAGGAGCGGTGTTAAGTCCTTTACTATTTTCGATTTATATAAATGATATACCAACAAAATATAATAAAAATAAAAGCTATTCGCTACTTTTTGCGGACGATTTAGTGTCTTATTTTATCTTTAATAAGTACAATAACATTCAAAAAATGATAAATGGCTACATTAAGAATATAGAACAGTGGCTCTCACTTTGGCGCTTGAGTATGGCAGCAGAAAAATGCAATTATATAATTTTTTCAAGTACGAAGAAAAATCTGACCAACAAATTAAAGTTTAAAATGTTTAATAAAGACCTAACACCTTCTGATAACATTTGTTTTTTGGGTATAAGATTCGATCATAGTTTGAGTTTCAAAAACCAGGTTGAATTTCAAAAAAAATTGTCATCAGCGTCTAAATTGCTTAAAAATTCTTTCCCATAAATCGTGGAAATTGTCTAAAAATACCTTAAAACAAATCTACTTTGCTCTTGTACGATCGGTGCTAGACTATTCTTCGGTAATTTTACCAAGATTATCTGCAACAAATCTAAAAAATTTACAGAGAATTCAAAATTGTGCTATTAAGGTAATTTATAAGTTAAATTATCGAGAAAACACTCAAAACATTAGAATAGCAGGCATTAAAGTTCTAGAGGATAGATTTAGGGAACTCAATGGAAATTACTTAAACGATTCGATTCAGAACAAAAATCCATTAATTAATGATTTAATAAACGAGTATAAACTATTTAAAAGAGGTAGAAACCATAAACTTAAATTCGATACTATTCTTTGTAACCAAAACGTGTAGCAGTAAAAGGAAAAATACCTAAAGGAAACATTGCCTAATTGTATTTAATTAATTTTTAAGATTCTTTCTTTCTTTCTTTCTTTTTTTTGTAAATATTCCGTTTTTTTTTTTTTTTTTTTTTTCTAATTATTATTTTTAAAAAAACAAAAAGCAATGAAGTATTTAATTTTTTTACAAGGTACGAACTTATGAGATAATGACTATTTTTATTTTTTTTTGGAACATTTTTCATAAGCTTGGCAAAGGAGCGAAAGCTCGAGCCAATATTTATTTATTTATTTAAATAAAGACGTTTATCAATCAATCAAAAATGAGAGATCGGATAGACTGGCCCAAAGGTACTAATGTAAAGATTTCATCTGGCGACGAGGATAAAAGAGCCAGAAGACTAATAAAAGTGCTTCTCGGTGGCAGTAATGTTTATAGTGCGTGAATCAGCTACCTGACGAGTGTTGGTTATTACCTGGGAAAAATGATAGTCTATAACTGGTCCCGGTCATTGGTGATCCCGCAGTGGTCGCAATGGTCGACACTTCCCTAGCATTCGCTTAATAAAAGCGGTGGAAGATGTGATAAAGCGACATCTTTGTCGATATCACTGGAAAGTTAATTAACTTAACCATGAGCGTTTAAGTTAAGAAGGAGCATACATGCTCCAATACGTCTAAACGAGAAATCGTATAGACTGGCCCAAAGGTACTAATGTAAACATTACATTAATTTATAAATTGATCAAAATGAATCCACCACACTACTAAATTAACTGGATTAGATCCTTGTTAGACTCAAGGACATTTAAGATAAATGTGAATGACCACTTGAGCGATGGATACTGTGATATCTAAGCACATTGAAATTAATATTTTAATTTAATGATCTAAGTTACCAATCGATAATTGAATTCTTAGATACCAATTAATATTTAGTTCATCTTATTTTTATATATTATTTTGAGTTTTGATAAAAAAAAAAACTAGAATAAAACCAAACAAGTTCTTTAAATTTTACTAGTAACCTAGTATAAAACAGATACCAAATAACTGCTAGTGTTCATCAAGACTTAGTTATTAGTCCTCTTATTTTTAGTAAACATATTAATGATATCCCTAAAAGAAACAAAAAAAATAATGAATACTCTATAATTTTTGCAGATGATCTAGTTACTTTTTTTATTTATAACAAAAAGGGGAACCCTGAAAATAAGATAAATAAATACACCAACGAACTAGACTAATGGCTAATTAAGTGGAAAATGAAGATATCAGTTGAAAAAGTAGTCTTCTCTAAGTACAAAAAAGAAAGTGATAATCTTAACTTAAAAATTCATGGAAATAGAATAGAAAGCCAAAAAGAAATTGAGTTTCTAGGCATCAAATTTGATTCTAAATTAAATTTTAATAAACTTGTTGAAGAAATTTAAGATTGTTGCAATACAGGGTAAAATCTTATTTAGATACTGTCAAACAAAAAATGGGGTCTTAATCAAAAAATGTTAGGAAAAATTTATAAATCTTTAGTCGGATCAATTCAATTCTATTCTTTTTCTTGTTTGAATTCATTTTCAGAAAATAATATCAAAAAACTACAAGCAATACAAAATTCAGCAGTCAGATCTATCCTCAGATTAAAATATGATACTCTCTCCAATATCATGCAACACGAGGCTTTTAATAAACTTAAATTACTAGCAGTCTCGCATCGACTTTTTGAGCTGGGTGAGAGATATGTTGGGACAGGACTGAGTCATTCCATTCCATTGGTTTTCAGACTGGTGAAGGAATACAAAGCGGGTTTCTAATCAAGATATATCTAATTCCCGACTCCATTCTGTGATTGCTGCCCTACTATTTCTTCTTTTTTTCCTGAAGCCTCAACTATGTTATTACGTGTAGCACGCTACATTACATATCAATTTTTCTTTTAAATCTTAGTTTATTTTACCCTATTAAACTTTATTTTTATTTTTTTTTATTTTATTCTGAAGGAGCTGAAGCTCGGTACAACAGAAAAATAAATATATTACTGAACTAAGGAACAAATGTATTTTTTTATTTCTATAATAATCAAAAGGTATATTAATAATAAAAATAATGAACCTCGTTTGTCATTCCAATAATGATAAAGTAGTTAAAACTATAAAGCTTTAAACGAATTGTTCATTTGGTACATGGATACCAAATGACATCGCCAGCTAAATTCTCTGTGGCCCGTTTACAGGTCCAATTGTTATCGGCAAAAGTCATAGCTAGATGTCCTTGAGCTGATTCTAGGTTACGAAAACTACAGAAAGGGAGGTTAACTTTTCCCTCTCTCCTAGTTCATTTCACTTGTTCTTGTTTTGACTTGTCAAACATTTTGTATTCTTTTGCAGATAATTTTTATTTCAATTTTGGAACAATTTGAACTAATTCTAAATTTTAATTTAATAAAATAAATTCCAAATGAATTTAATTTAATAAATTATGGTTTTTAGTGTTACAATTCTAGATTTTGATACACAACAGAAAATAAAAACCCTTTTAAAAAAATATTTTTAATACTGAATTTAGAACAAAATAAAAACAATTCAATTAGCGTAAATTCTTGCAAACTATCTTATGAGGTTCGGATTTAAAATGAATTAAGTAATCTGTAAAAAAAAGATAGTATTTCAATTTTTTTTAAACAATAAAATTTATTTGAAATCAAAATTATTTACTTTATTTAATGTATTTGTAAAAAAAGTGGGTAATTTTTGACTTAATTTTTAGTATTTGGTTTCTAAATTGTAAGATTGCGCTGCGCGATTCATTCGTGTTGCCCAAAAGACAAAAAAATTAAAATAATTGCTTTTAATACGTGACTTTATTTTAAATTAGTGAAAATAAGTGAGAGTGAAGTTGGGAGCAATTTATTTAAAATATAATAACTTTGGGAAATTTGGGAATATTAAATATAACGTTTTTTTCAATACAATCGTAATTTCAAAATTTCAAAATATTTTTAAAATCTATTATTTCAATAAATAATTGATTTGTGGCGTTAATTTTGCAATGTAAAAAAATTGAATGTTGAATTTTTGGCGATAGTCTGTTATGTGAACGGACAAAAAATGTGAACGTGTGATCGCTTAAAAAATCTATATTTCATTTACCTAGTATGATTCAACTCCTAGAAGAGTTTTTAGCTCAAAATTTTCCCGACATTGTTCTCCTTAATGAAATAAAAGTTAATCCGAGTGAAATAAACTTCCACTTAAATTTTAAAAATTATATATCATAAGGCTCGAAATAACGAAATAAACATGGTGGGGGGATAACTATTTTAGTAAAAGAAGAAATTGAATTTAAACAAGATTTTTCATTCGATAAGTTTTCTGCAGAGCTTCTTTGTATCAAGATAAGCTTTGTTTTTGAATAATGATAAAACACCAACATATAATAAATTTAAGACAGATAATTATGAAGTCCTAGATACCATCTTCACGCTCAGATAGAGTTTTTGACTTTAATAATCTGATAGATGATGATATGTTGAGCGATCAGTTGAGCATGCTATTACAGTTAATTGTTCAAATTTTAGTTTTAATTTTAAAAAGACAAATTGCGGACTCTAACATGATTTACTTAAGTTATTATAAATATAAATAAAAGTATTTATATTAGAATTAATCAATAAAACAAAAAAATTAAATCAATTTAAATTAAAACACCAGGCGTTTCTTAAATCAACTAAGGACTTCCTTTTACAGTAAGAGATTTTAAAAAAGTATCTAGTTGTCATTCTATAATATACCTCGAGCAAAAGATATTGTTCCAGGATGGTCATTTGTAAAAAATAAAAAACTTTTCTATCTTGACACATTCAATTTTTCAAAAAATTATTAAATCAATTCTATATTTCACTGTATGGCTTTTTTTTAAATTATTTCATAGCATATTTTATTGCTCCTCAATCTTTGTAGAAAAGAAATTCTTTTGTTAGAGATGTTAACAAAATTTTTGAAAATAGTTATTTAACGGTAGAAAAAAGCTTTTATTGATTGAAGAAATGTTTTTTTTGAACGTTGTATTTTTCTTTATAAAAATATTATCTAAGATCTTTAGATAATTACATAATCTTTTTAAAATCATTGAATATTTTTAATTAATTTTATTTAAAGAACATAATAGATAATCTAAGAAACTTTTTAGAAATCTTAACTTTTCTGGAAAATCCTAGTTTTTCCTCTTTAGGTTTACAGGAAGTCTCATCAATTTTAGAATATTGAAATTTAATTAAATGAAGTGAAATTTTAGTACAACTAATGGTTCCTTTAGATTAGAAAAAAAATAAAGAATAAATGCTCTTTATTTTTATCTTTCTTTTTTTTATTTTTGAAACAAAGTGTTAGATTTTCCTATAAAATAAAAGAAAATAAAAATTTTTGTTCCTAATTCAATTTGATATTTTTTAAACGCAAAATAATGCCCAAATTTGATGCTAAATAAAATTTGAGTTTATCAATTATTTTATAATTACTATAAATGCCTCATGGATTTTCTTATATATAAATGCTTGAACAAAATCTATTATTTTTTGTTCTTTTCTTTTCCAGAATTAATTTAATTCACAAGATTTAAATTTAAACCCTACATTTGAAACATATGTTTTTAATTAATGCTTATCATTATTTATTTTAAAATTTTATTTGAATTTTCCATTTTATTTTCTTTATTTATCAATGTCAATGTTTTAAACAAAAAAGTGGACTAAAATCTTTGAATTTGACTTCCATGAACTAATAAAATTCTGCTCATTAAAAAAATTAAAAAATAATTTTGATTTATTAGATATAATTAAAAAAATTATCTATAATATTAACTCCAAAAGTCGGAATGCAATCACATTTCATAATAAAATTTGTAAAGAATTCACCTTTACTCATTAATCCTTAATTTGTGCATACAATTACAGATATAATCTATTTTAGACAACTCGCACCATTTTAATATACTTTTCAAGTACAAATCTTTTAGCTCCATAAAAAATTCAAAAAGATCATTAAATAAAAAAAATAATGATGCTTTATTTTTTAATTAAATTTAAAATGAATTTTTAATAGTAAGAAAAATTTAAATTTTTGTTAAAATTTAATAGTAAAATAGAAGATTTTTCCTCTTTAAAAATTTACCTCAAAATATTTTTGTAGTTTTTTTTCCTTCGTCTTAAACTTTTTCAATTATAAAACAACAAAAAATTTGAAAATTAAAAAAATTTATACTTCTTAAATTAAGTGTCAATGTTTTAATTTTATAAAAAATAATATTTAATTAAACATGATTTGATTTTCTGTTTTTAAAAAAGCATTTTTTTCAAAAATAAACACCCATTTGAACTAAATCAATTATTTTTGTTGATAAATATTAAAGTTTCTAGTTAAACAATTAATTTTTTTAAAGAAAAAATTTTTTTCCTTAACAAGAGATTTTTTATTTTGAATGATATTAATCTTTTTTTAAATAATGAAAAGATTTATTGTTATTTTTTAATTCTTTTTGAGAGATAAATCTTCTCTGTTCGACGTCGAAGATGAAGAAAACAAAAACTTCATGCTAGAACACTATAACATTATCAAAATGATGAGAATTATTAAAAAAAGCACTAACGAACAAACAAATTTAATCAAAGCTATTGTAAACGATAAAGATATATTCGAAAAAATAATTAGTGAAAAAAAAATCAAAATCGGAAACACTTTTGTAAGAATCTCTAGATGGAAATTTGGCCAACAACTCTCCCAATGTTTTCATTGTCAAAAACTTGGTCACAATAAATTCTCCTGTCCAAACATAAATAACAAGCCCACCTGTCTCCGTTGCCAAGGTGAACATGAACACAAAAACTGCAGAGTTAACGACCCTGCTCTATTTAAATGTGCCAACTGCGGTGGAAATCATCCAGCAGTCAGTAAACAATGTCCTGCAATTAATAATTTCCTTAAAAAAAAAGAAGAAGAAACAAAAAAAAAACTAAATAAATACAGTCAAAAATTTACCAGAGTCGAATCAGCTACTTCAGCCCCAAATCCAACACAACCACTCCCAATTGACCAACCAAATCAACAAACACCTTCAATCAACATTATTCTTTTCATTATAGCCATAATAAAGAATCTCGATACTATTCATGAATCGATATATGAAAACAACTCTGAAATAATAAAAATTATAAACCAATTTTTTGGGCCGATGTTTGGAAACTACATAAAAAGTTACTTGAACCATTCCAATCTAGTTGAAGCAAACCAAAACATCATGGACGTCAGTTCTGAATCCACTCAATCTCACCATGAATAAAAAACTCCAAATTCTTCACCTCAACATTCGATCGGTTGAATCTGAACAGAAAATCTTAGAACTTACAAAACTCGCTAAAATATATAAAATAGATATTATTAGTCTAAACGAAACCTACTTAAAACCAGACAAAACATTCGAACTACCAGGCTTTAAAACTTTTAGAGGAGATAGATTAGACAGAAGAGGTGGCGGTGCGGCAATCTGCATCAAAGATAATTTAATCTCAACAGAAATTTCACTCACAAATATTTCCAAACTTGATAATGCAATTGGCTGCGAATTAACAATTGACCATAACTTCAAACTAGCCATTTTTTCAATTTACTCGAGTCCTTCTAATAAAAAAATCAATGAAAATTTAATGTACTACATTTCAGAGCAATACAAAAACTTCATAATCACAGGAGATTTAAATGCGAAAAATAAAATTTGGAATTGTGACAAAGAAAATCTAAGTGGAAATCTTATTGAAGATTTTTTAAACAAAAAAAATTGTCACATACTCAATTGTAACAAGCCTACTTACCTTAGAAGCAAAAGTACCTTAGATCTTTCAATATGTTCGAATCCAATACTCAAATTTTTCAGATCGCATAAAGTTCTTAACAATTCGATTAGTGATCATCAACCAACGATAACCGAATTCATTGATATGAGTCCTAAGCTAAGAACATTTACTTCTAAAAGAATAAACTGGGAATATTTCAAATCAGAAATAGTTCGAAAATTACCAGAAGTTGACCTTAACTCTTCTGAAGATATTGAAATTGAAACAAACAAAATAATTAAAGACATAACTGACACAATAAAAACAACTTCGTATCAAAAATCATTCTATTGTAAAGCTATTAACCCAATTGTTATTCCAAATTACCTTGTAGAAATGATTAAGCTAAAAAGAAAAATTAAAAGAATATTAAATAAAACTAAAAATGATTATACTACAAGAGTCTATAACATGCTGTGCTACAAAGTAAAAAAAGGAATAAAAGCTTTCAAATCATACAAACTTAAAACGGAATTCACAGAGCTAGAAAATTTTAACCAATCTGAAACAAAATGTTGGAACCTCTTAAAAAGACTTGAAAATCGTAACTATTCAATGGACAAAACCCAATCGATCGAACTCAAAAAAATTGACGATACAACAACAAAAAATGAAAATGAAATAGCCAACCTATTCAGTGACAGCTTATTCGAAGTATTCAAGCCTGAAACTCACCAAGTCGTCTTTGAAAAGAATCTTACCTGTCCCATTCCGACAACCAAATCCGACTTAATATCCAGAGAAGAATTTTATAGTTCGCTTAAAAGCCTTAACTCAAAAGCCTCACCAGGATCGGACCTAATAACTAACAAAGTTTTTAAAAATTGCCCCGAAGAATTTTTGAAACGTATTTTCAATTTGTTCAATGCTTCTCTAAAGGTGGGATATGTTCCAAACAGTTGGAAGATTTCCAAAGTCATTATGATTCCTAAGAAAGGTAAACCCCCCGACAACGTTGGTTCTTATAGACCAATTTCACTCATCTCATGTATGGCAAAATGGCTAGAAAAAATCATTAATCTAAAGCTAACGTCCTGGCTTGAATTAAACAATTTTTTACCACCATGTCAATCGGGTTTCAGGAAAAAAATGGGTACGCATGACCAATTCCTTAGACTTTATCACTCAGTAATAAACGGCTTCAACAAATATGAAAAAACAGGCGCAGTGTTTTTTGATCTAGAGAAAGCTTTTGACAAAGTAAACCATTTAGCCATTTTAACGAAACTGAAAAAATTTAATGTCTCGCCTTCAATTTATAATTGGATTATTAGCTTTCTAAACAACCGCAAATTCTACGTGTCATATGGTCAATCAAAATCAATTGAAAAACAAATTAGAGCAGGTGTACCACAAGGAAGCTCGTTATCGCCTACTTTATTCTCGCTCTTTTTCAGTGACATTGTGGAGTATATTCCACAAAACATCCAGAAAGCCCTTTTTGCAGACGACCTTACAATATGGTACTCAAATAAAAGCCTTAAAATTATACAAAATACTATACAAACTGCGATTCAATCAATAGAAAAATATTGCCGTTTCTGGGGTTTAAAACTAAACTGTTCAAAATCAGTCTACACAGTGTTTACCACAGCAGGTTATAGAAAAAACTATGAAAAAAACTACCAACTTAAACTCTACATAAACGATTGTAATATTCCAATCGATCCATTTCCTCGTTTCCTCGGACACATACTAGATCCAAAATTGAGCTTCAAACATCACTTCGAATCAGTGTCCAATAAAATCATTGGTAAAACAAATTTGATTAGAAAGATAAATAGTTTAAAATTAAAAAACAAAACCTCTCTTTCGTTGCTGGTGTACAAATGTTTTATTCGATCACAACTGGACTTTATGTTTGTGGCAATTAACAATTCGATGCAAAGAGTGCTACCAGACTGTCAGAAACTGCAAAACCGTATCCTGCGAACAATTAAATTCTTTCCAATCAAAACAAAAATAACTGAGATCCATAAATCACTTAGAACTGAAATGTTAGAGAAAAGATACACAAAATTATTTAAAAATTTCGTTTATAGTCGACTTACTCACAAGCAAATACAAACCGATATTTCAAACTACAATAAAATAGACAAACAAAAATTCATCTCACCTATTGACTTATTCCTTAAAATAGCCCAAGATCCTAATCCTTATACCTAATTCTACTGTAGTTTTAACTATTCAAAAAAATTTTTTTTTTTTTTTTTTTACTTAATTTTTTTCATAATGAGTTTTTTTTTAATTTTTAATTTTTATGCTATTTATTCAAATCATTTTTCTAAAAATTCACAGCAAAATTTAAAATTTAGCTCTAATCTTACTTAACATTCTCTCAAAACAAGTTTTGTTATTCAAAAATATTTTCATGTGGCTGAAAGGAAGGACTAAGTCTCCATTCCAACCGGCCAAGGCTCTGCCTAAATTATATTTTTAAATAAATAAAATAATGGTCTTTCGGTCTTACGAATTGTCATTCGGACTGATTTATTAGTTTGGCATCAAGATAGAAGTCATGTAATTGATTTAATATCAAGTTATTTATTTATTTATTTGTTTTCTGTACCGAGCTAGCGCTCCTTCAGATTAAAAGTAAAAATAAAAATTATAATCAAAATAAAGTTAAATAAAAATAAAATAAAAATTTAAACAAGGAAAAGAATAATCCAATATTGACCATATCAACGATTTGTATAGGTTTCCTAATGTTTTGGGTTTTAGACCCCATTTTTATTTGATAGATATTTTATTTTGTTAAGTCTTGAATTACAGCGTTTTTTTAAGTCATCTACCATTGGGCTAAATGTAAGTTTTGAGTCCAGCGTAATTTCTAGGAACTTTACTTTTTCTTCACGATTTAAATTGTTACCGTAAATTTTAAGGTCTAAATTTATTTTGGATTTAGTTTTTTTCTCAAAGATCATGTAACATGACTTTTCAACAGAAATTTTCATTTTCCATTTCAAAAGCCATTTTTCAACTTCGTTTAGGTACTTATTGATCGTGTTTTCAAGATCTTTTTGGAAATAAAAAAAGTAGCCAAATCATCTGCAAAAAGAAAAGAGTATTGACAGTTTGTTTTGTTTCTTTTTGGAATGTCATTTATTGTGAGGAACGAACATCGCGACGAGCTAATACCTAGATGTGCATATAGAAAAATTGGTAGTTACCGTACGTTTTTCGAATCGAGAATCTAAAACCCAGCAATTTCATTGGAGGAGTTCTTCTCGAAATCTATAGGCTTTCGGTTTTGTTTCTAATTAAATAATTAATTAACAATACATAAATCACAAGGACAAACGCTTAAAAGTGCTATTATTGATCTTGGAAAATCTGAACGGTCATTAGGAATAACATTCGTAACTTTGTAGCGTTTGAAAAATATCAATGATTTTTTAATTGTCCCTTTTCCGTTCGATCGGCTTACTAAAATCAAAAACAGTATTAACTTAGTACCACGTCAAATGGAAGAAAAAAGAATAATTGAGATAAAGGAAAACACCTTAAAAATGTATAGTCGACTTTTACCGAACTGATTATTATGATATTTTTTTATTAACTTGTCATAGATTTTTTTGTAAATAAATAATTTTATATATTATCTTAAATTTAAATTTTAATAACGGCTCGTTACTCGCATATATAAAGCTCTGCTTCCCTATCTTAAAAATGCTGTAAAGAAGTGGACTAATTACTGACCCTTGTGAAACTCGTGCTTTAATAGAGTATTGATCACTTAGATGATTTATTGTCTAACAATCGATTTTATGCCTTTTAGTTATATTCGCATAGTGTCTCAAATCAAAAATAACAGTGAACTGAGATAATACTAATTTATTAACTAGATTTTCCATGAATTGTAAACAAAATTAAATCATTAAGATTGATCGAGTTTAAAGTTGGTTATTGAGCTTGAAATTAATATGTCTGATACTATGCTTCATGATTTGGGGCACTATAACAATAGATTAATTTTAACTTGGATAATTTGCCATCAACTTATTCTATTAAATTAATCGATAAAAGATTTCATTTGGCAAACTGATATGTAGGATATCAACAAAAAAATGATTAAATCCCGTCTTATGTGTCTGATTTTAAATGATTAATAATTATTTTCGTATCTAATTTTAATTTTTCATTAGACAAAATAATAAAAAAAAAGCTAATTTTAATATAAAAGATAGCTAATACAATTAATTAGTGGATAAAAAAATATAAAAAAATAGACAAAAATAATAATTATTTTATTTTGTTATAGTAATTCTATGTAAAGAAGCTCAAACCCATTAATTCAATTGTATTTATTTAGTTGAAGTCTAGGTCCCATGGAAAAATTGAAACATACTTTTTATATGTAAAAAAGGGCACTACATCGATCCATAGAAAAAATTTTAATAGAAAAAAGAAAAATTTTTTGTCGAAAACTTCCATTTAAATTTTTTACATAGAAAAAAATTATTAATTCAATTCGAAACACGCTCAAAAGTTCTGATCAATAAATTCTTCATCTAAAAGTTAAACCATCGACAAACAAGACCAGGCCTGGATGAATTTTACTCAACAAATGACATTCTAAACCCGAAGTTCACTTCACTCTGCCAAACACTTTTTTTAACTTTTTTGCTTCGCCTTAACACTCAAATGCCCAAAATTAGGATAAATAAATCTAAGTAATAAAAAAAAATAAATAAAAACACTTTGTTGAAATTAAAAGACAAAAAGTTTCTATGCAAGAGAAAGTTTAATTTATATCATTATTATTTTAAAATTTTAAATTTAAATAAAAAATTATTAAATTTAAATTATTATTTATTTATTTGTTTAATCTGTATCGAGCTAATGCTCCTTCAGAATAAAAATATATAAAAATAAAAAATTTAATGTAAAAGTTAGATAAAATAAAATAAAAAGAAAGTTAAAAACAGTATGTATAAAATTTATTTTGATTTTTTCTTTTATTTTTTTTTTTTTTTAATCTGAAGGAGCTTAAGCTCGGTACAGAATTACAAATAAATAATAATAATAAAAAATGAATTATCTTTTATAAAAAAACCTTTACTAAAAGTATATGATATACTTTTATCTGTAGGAGCTTTAGCTCGGCACAGATAAGAAAAATGAATAAATAAAATAGAAATTCCTCATCCTTCAAGTGAATCGTTGGATGCCATCAAACAAGTTTTAAGTGCTAAGAAAAATCAAATTTCTTGTGAGTATTGCGAGGAGTTTATGGAAGGAGAACGTGGTTTAAAGGTTCACAAAGGAAGAAAACTTAAAATTTGAATTAAAACTTTTTTAGAAAATAAATTTTTACTCAATATTTACTTGAAATTAAAACTATTCTATATCGAACTTATTAAATAAAATTTTTTTTTTGACTTAAAAAATGGTAACATAATTTACTTTTTGATAACATTTTTTCATAAAATTTTATATTTTATTTTTTTTGTTTTGTAATGGTAACGTTTTCGTTATCAGTCTTGATAACAAAACCGGGAAGACCCGAATTGTCTGTATTCTATGGTCTAATACATCTCGAGAAGAAAATGTCAGTACACTTCTGAATAAGAGTCTGCTTAAGAAGTGTTAAAGCCGCTCCTTAAAACTGCTTAAACAGCTCTTAAACATTTTAAAGCATTTTTCGAAACATCACTTACTTTTTTATAAAAATAATATTTATTTGTTTTTTTTTCTGTGACTAGAAATAATTCTTCAAATTGGAAAAAAAATTTCATTCAGCATGAAGTCCCCTGAAGAATTTTATTTTGATTCAGAAACGGTTCTGTGAAATTCTGGCATTGTGAAATTTCATACAAGTTAATACAAATATAAAAAAATCTTATAACTTTTGTTCTAAATGTCAAAATCTTGTTCTGTTAATGAAACAAAGTGAAACAACTATTGTTTCACCTTCTGTGAAAGTCTGCAAAATTTGTGCAAATTAATTGCTTTTTATTTTTAATACTTTTAAATAGGGTGCAATTTTGCAGATTTCACACAGATTGACCGAGGAAGGTGAAACAACAGTTGTTTCACTTTGTTTCATTTACAGAACAAGTTTTTGACATTTAGAACAAAAGTTATAAAATTTTTTTGTTAATTTTTTTGAAAAAATAAAAAAAAACAATTTGCAAAATCTGTTGTTCCCATTAATGATATCCCTCTGCAAGATTATACTCTAGCTTCTTGAGAAGTGAGATGGATAAGATCCAGGTAAAAGTTTTGTAAATTACTAAATAATAAAAATGGTCAAATTCAAAAAAAAATAAATGTAAAACTTTATTTTCTAAGTTATTTTCCTTTTTTATGTTTTTTTTTGCCATTATTTACTCTAAAAAACATTGATTTTACTAAAATTTACCCTAAATTCTGGTTAATTTTTTTCGAAAATTTCCAGTTGAATTATTTGCAAATTTTAATAAAATCTCATTTTTTTTAAAAACGTCAAAATTCTTCAATATTTTGGACATATGAGAAAATTCATCGGTCATTTGCTAGGTATAACACATATTTTCTTGTTTCTAATGAATAAATTTATTTTGTTAGAAACAATTTTTTTAAATTAATAATTAAAAATATAAAAAAAAAGTGAGCAATGAAAATTTAAAAAGTCATTTTTTTATTTATTTATAGTTTTCTATAAAATTTTAAACACATGATTTTTTTATACATTTATATAAAATTAATTACAACTAATTTTCGAATTATAAAGATTTTCATAAATTGTCTCGAAAAAATCTCTGAAGAACATTCAGAGAAAATCTTCCAGAACCCTCAGCAACAAACAACTTTTAAAAAGATTCTTTAAAAATTCTTTGAAACGAAATCAA
Source organism: Brachionus paranguensis (assembly GCA_016802215.1). NCBI lineage: Eukaryota > Metazoa > Rotifera > Eurotatoria > Ploima > Brachionidae > Brachionus > Brachionus paranguensis. The sequence goes on from JAESIX010000007.1 coordinate 1,046,496, forward strand.
GTCAATTTTAATAAATATTGATTAATATCCATTTTTTACTTCAATTAAATAAATTATGTTTAATAAAGTTTAGTTATTTATTTTAAAAAAATCGATTAAAAAACTTTATATTTTTATTTGATATTTAGATCTGACCACTAAGTTCAATTTCCTAGAAAAAAAAAATAGCTTAAAAGATGGTTAAGAAAATATGTAATTAAGAAATTATGAAAGTATTAACCTATCTTGGTAGAATTCATTCAAATAATGTAACAAGAAAATATTAAGGAAAATATTTAACTCTGAAAATTGGTCGTAAAAATAATCATTTAATTAACAAAAAAAAACTAAGGTTTTGGAATATGGGTTTTACTATTTCACATAAATTTACAGATAGGTGCCAGTAAACTCGTAATCTTTTACAATGATATGTGAATTTTAGTAAGATTTAAAAGTGAAGGTGCAAAATAGAAAAATCTTAAAACTTTAATTTAAAATCTTGTCAGTCATGACCCCAAAAAAAGTAAAATTTTTACAATTATGCTCTTAATGCCTAGATTTTAAATATGGCTATGGGTTGAGCAAATATTGCTGGAACAATTGACACCTAAGGAACTAAAATTAAGTTTCAGCCTTTTTCACAGAGATTTGATTAGCTCAAAAATTTAAGAGTTCCGGTTCTGAAATGATCCTTGAAGTTCCGATTAGTCTCAAGTTAAGTGAATCAAAAAATATCGATTTTTGAAAAAAGTGCTGAATATTTATTTCAGCAGTTTTGGCTCATCTTTTTTATTTTTATTTATTTGGTCGATTAAATTTTATCAAAACTTTAATTAACCAATTTTTTTCTTCTCTGGCAAAAACAGATGCCAATTAAAATAAAAATTTTATAAAATAAAAATATTAAAGATTGAATTAAAATAATTAGACTGGATGGAATTGTTATCTCAATTGAAGAGTTGCGATTCAAATGAGAGCAAAAAGATTGGATTTATTTACAGACGTGCCATTTGCATGCCTTAGCCTAATTAGCCCCATTTTCTTAATTACCAGATATTCTCTTCTCAGTCGAACTCATAATTTATATTAAATATATATCAAAATTAAATAAATTTGAATTTGCATTGCTTCTTCTAATTACTTTATTTTTAGAAAAGCTTTTTTTTTATTTCTGAAACAAAAAGATTGTTGAGCTAGAATTTATTTCTCTGACATGTAATTAAAAAAAGCATAATTAAAAACAATCCGATTAAAAATTTATTTAAATTTGTAATTAGCTAAATGAAAAAATTAATTGCAATTTAAATCATTAAATTTTGTAATATCTTAATTTGGATTTTTGGCATGTTCTGATTGCAATTATTTTAAAGTCGTGAGAGACTTTAAAATGTCCTTAGTCACATACAAGTCGGATTTGACACGAGAATTGATTGAAAACATCGATTTCTGCAATTTGAGCAAATTGAAAGAAAAATGATAGATGAAGAAAATAGAAAATTGAAGCAAAATTTTAGAGTAAAATGGGCAAAAAAATCAAAATTCTTGAAACCTAAAAAAATTTTAAAATAATTATTAATAAATGAATGTGATTTTTTATTTTTTATTTTTTGTTATAATATCAAATATTTTTTGATCATAAAATTTATCAAAAAAATTTGACTAAAATCTAAATATTTTTACTATTAAAATTTAAAATATCTCTTTTATAATTTTTCCGTTTGTCTTTTTTTTTTAAATTGGAATATCTTTAAAGCGCTTTTTTATATTTAGGCGAAATTTTGGGAAAAAATTTAAAGAAAATTATCGAACAGATTTTGTATAATCTTTAACCAAATAAATACGTGTTAATTATCTTGTTCGATTTTGTTATTTGATTTATAAAGTATAAATCTATGAATCTAAAAACTTATTTCATACATTAAAGATTCTACTTTATTTTAATATGCAACACCAAACCTTGTCTATTTTTCATGAAAATATTTTTTATTTTAAATTTAAAAGATATAGTTTGGTGCAATTGTTTTAATAAAAAAATTCAAATTTTTGAAAGTTCTTTTTGGGAAAGAGAAGTTTGTTTCAATTAACTTTGATGTTAAGAAATTTACTCAAAAATATACTTTTAGGTTGTTTAATATGTTTTTCGTTTTTTTCGAGACTTTAATTATTCATTAAAAAATAAAATAAAATATTATTAGACACTAAAATAATTTCCTTCGCTAGAAATACGCATCTCCAATCTTTCTGGTAGCATTTTGATCTCTCGCTCGTAGAAGCCGGGAGGTTTTGAGATGAAATATTGACTGATGTCTTTTATAATTTCTTCCAAGTCTGAGTAACTTTTTACTGTTTAAGTGCTGCATGGATGGGAACAAATGGTAATCTAAAGGAGCCATTTCTAGTGAAAAAGCTTGGTAAAATAAGACTTTCCAGCCTAGATTCTCTACATGTGGCCTAGCGTTGCCATGTAAAAGAATCACTTCTCGCTTTCCTTTAGCTCTGTGTGGCCGTTTAGCTTCCAAAGCGTGGATCTAACGAATCAATTGTTGTGAATAAAGGTCTGCGTTTATCGTTTGCTTGGGTTGCAGTAGCTCTTAATAGATGATACCCTTCTGATCTTACCAAACACAAAGCATTACCTTTTTTCCATGTATTTCGCATTTCGGAGTAAATAATGGCGCATTATCATAATCGACCCATTGTTTTTGGTTGACCGGGTTATCGAAGTAAATCCACTTTTAATCAACAGTAACGATTTTACATAAAAAGCTCTTTTTTTCTGCCTAGACAAGAGAGAAACACAAATGTTCAATCTTTGCGCAATATTGATTTCTGAGAGTTTGTGCGGGACCCATTTACCGGCCTTTTGAATCTTCCCTGATGCTTAAGATCTATTACAAAGGGTGCCATTTGTTACAGACATCTCTTTAGCAAGCTGTCTGGTCGATCGCCTAGGATCTTCCTCAAACAGCTCTTCAAAATACGCGTCATCAGCTTCGACGGTTCTCCTAACAGGTGCTTTGTCATTGAGTTCGAAATCGCCAGCTGACAAGTGGAAACAGTCAGAGCGTTAACTCTTTATATCAAACAAATTGATTTAGAAAACATAGACGCACTGCAGATAATCTTTATTTTCTAATTCAAAAAGTTGTTGTCTTTTAATAGAAAGAAAAAAGTTCGTTGTCTATATTTTGACATTTCTAAAGCTTTTGATTAAGTTTGACACAATGGACTAAATCAAATTAGCAGTCTTGAAAAAAAGAATGTGTCAAAATAGCAAAATTCAAAATAGCGTGACATAAGAGTTTAAAATAGCAAAATGATTCGAACTAATTTTGGTCCCAAATATTTAATTTTCACAAACTTCCTTAATTATTATCCGAGTGTATTCTATTCGATGTGGCACGATTCGCAGGACGTTCATTTTAAAAATAATTTAAAAAAATTAACAACTTCCTATGCTATTCATTAATATTTAACATAAATTGGGTCTTTCTTAAAATTCAAGGTTTAGTTTAGTTTTTGTTTTTATCTCAAACCTTGGAGTCAAGCTTAAAAAAAAGGGTTCTGTCAAATTGCCCCTATAATTTTAACTTTGAAAAAATTTCAAATTACTTTCGTGTTAATATATAGCGAGAAAATAAATCAAAATTAATCAATTATTTATATCTTCTATTTTGATTTTGCTATTTTTGTTAATGCTGCTTTGAGTGAAATTATTTTGAACAAGTGTGAACAATTTTTTTTAGATTATGCTATTTTGATATGCTAATTTGATACTAGCTATTTTAATACATTTTATTTTGATTGGTTCCCGGTTAATTGACCGCCAAAGATTTTTCTTTTATCTTCATCCGTATTAAATTCTTTCCCATCTTTAAAAAGTGATAAAATTTGTCTTGAAGATTTCTTTGATCTGAACTTATTTATTTTCCTCCAAAAAGACCTACTTGACAATCGATTTTTTTCTGTTTTATTTATGAACTTGAGCCAGTTTTTGTTCCAATAGGGTTGTTTATTTTTATTTATTTGTTTAATCTGTATCGAGCTAATGCTCCATCAGAATAAAAATACAAAAATATATAAAAATAAAAATTTAATGTAAAAGTTAGATATTATAAAATAAAAAGAAAGTTAAAAACGGTTTGTTGAAAAAGAAATACAAAAAAAAATTTTAATACAAGACAAAATCTAATTATAAAAATTTTTTCTTTTTTTTCTTTTAATTACGATAATTAAAATTCATTTTTCTTTACTTTTTATGTAATTTTAATATTTTTTTCCCCGCTTTGGATCAACTCAATGAACAGACCGTCAGTGAACGGTTATTTTTGGGTCTTTTTAGACCCTTTTATTCCACATTGTGCTAAAAAAATGGTTTTAATTAAAATGGAAAAAAGTTAAAATTTTTTATTTGATTATTCAATTACAAGCAAATATAAAAATCATCATAATAATAATTTAATTAAATAATTACAATTAATTCTAGGAAAAAAAAACAAAAAAAGAAAAAATTCATAAATTAGTAATTAATTGAGATGTTTCGTTTAGATTAATGTTGTTAAAAATTGACGGCAAATTAATTTGATGTCTGAGTTGAAGCTGGGGTGTTATGGGATACAAGTCGTCGTCGTAAATTCCGGACATTTGCGACATAAGCTGACTAAGGCTTACATTGGGCACCGATTTGGCTCGTTGCAATCGGCCCATCTTTAACTTGGAAAATTTAATACTTTGAAATTTTTCGTTTATCTTAAAAAAATAATAAAAATTAGAAAAATTTATTTTTTTTATTAGAAATTTATATTAAAAAAATATATTTTTTTTTATTAAAAATTTTTTTATTTCCAAAATATTTCTCAACAAAATAACAAAGTTATACGATTAACTCAACTAGCTAAAGAGATGAATTTTACTAGATAAAAAAAAATTAGCTAATAAAGATGAAATCGACTAGATAATTTTATTAATTAATAGACAAAAGTATAAGAAACTATATTTTTTAAGAAACAAATATATAAAAATATTAATCATTATACAATAAGCTTAATTCGAATATAAAAAGTTAATTAGATACTCATAATTTTCTTTTTTTGTTGACACCGTTTTTGGTGGTCTACCACGGCCCCTTTTTGTTGGTGCTTCAGTAGCAACTATTTGATCACTATCTTCTAGCTCTAGCTCAACCTGAATTTCAGTGGTATTATTAATTTGAGTTTCAACTTGCTTGTTGACAGGAATATCCAAATAGAACTCGTAATTATCTTCGTCACTAGATTCACTTAAGACCTCAGATGGTTGCAAATTTAAACAGGTAGTCTACCCGCCATAATATTTATACAACCAAAATAAACATTGCATTTAATTTTGGTAAAAAAATTTGAAGTAGTCAAAGAAAATATCTTTTCGAATATTTAACAGATTGAGTAGTCATTCATCTGCATCTTTATTTAATTATCTACTATTTAATTTTGTTTTCTAGTGTAATACATTTTTTTTCTGGTGGTTAATAAAATCATATATTCATTAATATTATTATCTTTTTTTTAAATTAATTTATCTAGTAAAACTAATCTTTTTTATCTAGAAAATTCATATTTTTATATACTGTCCCGTCGTGTTCACTTGTTTTTACCAAAATTGACGTAATTTTACGTAAATTTACGTAAATTTTTCTTTACATGGTATAAAGTAGAAAGTCGATGAAAAAGCAGAATTATTACCTTTATCTAATTTTACGTAAAATTACCACTTTTTACATTTCTACTTTTTATTAGCAAAGAAAAATTTACGTAAAATTACGTAAAATTTCGTAAAATCAAAAAGTGACAAAAAAATTATGATTTTTTGAAAAAAAGGCAATAATTCTGCTTTTTCATCGACTTTCTTCTTACTAGTGTTGGTATCCATGCAAGCGGACAGTAAACGGGCCAAAATTTTCCAAAACCATGACCGTGACCGTATTAATCGGACAGTTTTTTACGGACGGGCTATAGCCCGTTTATTTTAGCGGGCTTACTTTTGGCCCGTTTAGTAACCGTTTAAATTTATACGGGCCGTCTAAGAAACCCGTATAAATTTAAACTAAAATTTTAAATTTTTTCACATTTTTTTGAAAAAGAACTGAACTAGACATTTTATTTTTATTTATTTTTTATTTTTTTTCAATTCTCACACAAACCATATTTACTTGATTAACAGTGTCGCAGAGAATTAGAATCTAATATATAATTAAATAAAAATAAAATGTCAAGTTCAGTCAGCATTGTAGAAAACCAATTTAATGACTCAATGTGGCGTGCAAATGAAGAAAAGACGCTACTGGGCTTTTCCAAAAAAATGTGAAAAAATTTAAAATTTTAGTTTAAATTTATACGGGTTTCTTAGACGGCCCGTATAAATTTAAACGGTTACTAAACGGGCCAAAGTCCGCGATTAACCGCCCGTCTTTTGGACCGGTTAGCTCTGTCCGCATCCGATACTACTTTATACCATGTAAAGAAAAATTTACGTAAATTTACATACATGAATAAAAAAATTTACTAAATTTTACGTAAATTTACGTAAATTATTCTTTACATGGTAAAAAGTAGAAATGTAAAAAATGGTAATTTTACCAAAAATTACGTCATTTTACGTAAATTTACGTTATTTTAAGTAATTATTCTTAAAATTACCATTTTTTACATTTCTACTTTTTACCATGTAAAAAAAAATTACGTAAATTTACGTAAAATGACGTAATTTTTCGTAAAATTACCATTACCATTTTACGTAAATTTACGTAAAATTTCTTAAAATCAAAAAGTGTCAAAAAAATTATGATTTTTTGAAAAAAAGGTAATAATTCTGCTTTTCATCGACTTTCTACTTTTTACCATGTAAAGAAAAATGTACGTAAATTTACGTAAAATGACGTAATAATTTACTTTTCATTATATTTTGCGAAAAAAAAAACCTACTTGAACAAAATCGAGTCGGTTGTCACGCTCATACTCGGAGCAAATTTCAATAAGTTCTTTGATTTGAGGGGGGGTGTCGGAGCGGCAATGGCGCCAGTCAGGCCTGAGCCTGCCCGAGCCCACCAAAAACAAGATCATGTTCTGCTCCTTGTGCTGATAAGGCAACTGACCGCTGAACAACTCGTACAGAACAACGCTGTACGAGTACACGTCAGATTTTTGCGTATAGGGATCAGTGACTTTTTGTTTGATGACCTCGGGCGCCATCCACAAAATGGACCCGGTCGGCTGATTAGTGCGCACTGTGTTCTGGCTCCACGTTGACTTGACCGTGGCCAGGCCGAAATCGCCGATTTTCACGGTCCACCTCTGCGACTCTTGTTCGCTCAAAAAGTCGTAGTTGGCCGCAAAGTTGTTCAGGCGAATGTTGGACTCCTTTGGAATCAGAAAAATGTTGTTGGACTTGAGGTCGCGGTGAAGTATGTCCCTGGCGTGCAAGTACTCCATGCCTATGGACGTTTGCTTGGCGATGTCGATCAGCTGTGTGTGGTCCCATTGGTCGTCTTCTACGTGCAGGTGCCGGTAAAGACTAGAGCCAGGACACCACTCGGTCACTATGGCCAGATAGGGCTTGAGGATGCAGCCGATGAAGAGGAGTATGTTGTCGTGGCGCGTCGACTTGAGGATGGCCACTTCGTTGCGGAATGCGTTTGACTGGTTGGGCGTGGGGTTTTGCACGTTCAGGAACTTGACCGCCACGGTGCCGTGATAGAAGTCGCAGCCCTGGTGAACTATTCCGAAGGAGCCCGAGCCCACCTTTTTGTTCATGTCTATGTTGATTTGTTTGAAGGGAATTTCCCACGAGTTGAACGAGTCGCGTCTGCTCGGCTTGTTCTGCTTGGGCCGATTGACCTTGACCGCGACCTTGGGCTCGCAGCTCAGGCTCTTGGCGTACATGCTCGAGAGCACGCTGCCGCTCTCCCGGTTCACACTGCCGCTTATGCCGTCTATGTTGGACGAGTTGGACTTTATGTACTGGGTGCGCGGCATCGTGTTGTATATGTTGTTGGTGGCAGTGGTCAGCTTGCACATGCTGCTTGGGGACTCTGAGAAAATGGTTTTATTGGAGTTTTTTTTTTTTTTTTTATAAAGCTTACTTGGAACAGGCCGGCTATTGTCCTGATTTTTTTTAAAAAAAGAACATAATTATTTTATTTACCAAAAAAAAAACAAAAAAAAACATGCATTTTTAAGCCATGCTGCTCAAAAATTTGTTGAATTTTTTGCCAGGAATTTTTCACCAAATAAATGAGCCAACCAAGTGGTATGAGAACAGCTTGAGATTGGAAATATTTGTGGTCTTGGTCTGTTCAAATAATGTGTTTTTAAACAAAAGTTTTTTTGTCAATAAATTAAATTTTATTTTTTTTTAAAAGTCTAAAATTAGTTCCACTGGTTCACCAATGTCCAGTGTTGGCAAAAAATCTGCACTGTAATTTTCTTCCTGTTAAATAAGCGTGTTTTTTTTTTTAAATCTTGATTTGAGATGAAATTCAAAAATCAAATTAAAAAAAATTTAATTTTTAATTAAGAAAATAATTTGGGCAGAACTTTAGCCGGTTGAAAAAGGTAACAAAGTCTTTCCTTTTAGTCACATGATCAATTTTGATAAGAATTTGTTTATTATGTCGAGGAAGGACTAATCTTATTTTTATGTCAAAAGTTTGAGTCAAAGTCACTAAAATTAAAGTCCTATTGAAGTTTTAATTTGTTTTTTGAAGTCAATTGCCGTTCTTTGCAGTTATTATAGCGGCCATATGAATTTTTGCCGTTCCAGCTAGTTTTTGTGGCGGCCACATGAATTCTTGGCCGTTCCAGCTAATTATTGTGGCGGCCACATGAATTCTTGGCCGTTCCAGCTAATTATTGTGGCGGCCACATTAATTTTTTGCCGTTCCATGCAGTCGTTATAGCGGCCACATTAATTTTTTGCCGTTCCATGCAGTTATTATAGCGGCCATATGAATTTTTGCCCTTCCAGCTAGTTTTTGTGGCGGCCACATGAATTCTTAGCCGTTCCAGCTAATTATTGTGGCGGCCACATTAATTTTTTGCCGTTCCATGCAGTTATTATAGCGGCCACATTAATTTTTTGCCGTTCCATGCAGTTATTATAGCGGCCATATGAATTTTTGCCGTTCCAGCTAGTTTTTGTGGCGGCCACATGAATTCTTAGCCGTTCCAGCTAATTATTGTGGCGGCCACATTAATTTTTTGCCGTTCCATGCAGTTATTATAGCGGCCATATGAATTTTTGCCGTTCCAGCTAGTTTTTGTGGCGGCCACATGAATTCTTAGCCGTTCCAGCTAATTATTGTGGCGGCCACATTAATTTTTTGCCGTTCCATGCAGTTATTATAGCGGCCAAATTAATTTTTTGCCGTTCTATGCAGTCAGTATAGCGGCCACATTAATTTTTTGCCGTTCCATGCAGTTATTATAGCGGCCATATGAATTTTTGCCCTTCCAGCTAGTTTTTGTGGCGGCCACATGAATTCTTAGCCGTTCCAGCTAATTATTGTGGCGGCCACATTAATTTTTTGCCGTTCCATGCAGTTATTATAGCGGCCATATGAATTTTTCCGTTCCAGCTAGTTTTTGTGGCGGCCACATGAATTCTTAGCCGTTCCAGCTAATTATTGTGGCGGCCACATTAATTTTTTGCCGTTCCATGCAGTTATTATAGCGGCCATATGAATTTTTGCCGTTCCAGCTAGTTTTTGTGGCGGCCACATGAATTCTTAGCCGTTCCAGCTAATTATTGTGGCGGCCACATTAATTTTTTGCCGTTCCATGCAGTTATTATAGCGGCCAAATTAATTTTTTGCCGTTCTATGCAGTCAGTATAGCGGCCACATTAATTTTTTGCCGTTCCATGCAGTTATTATAGCGGCCATATGAATTCTTAGCCGTTCCAGCTAATTATTATAGCGGCCAAATTAATTTTTTGCCGTTCTATGCAGTCAGTATAGCGGCCACATTAATTTTTTGCCGTTCCATGCAGTTATTATAGTGGCCATATGAATTCTTAGCCGTTCCAGCTAATTATTATAGCGGCCAAATTAATTTTTTGCCGTTCTATGCAGTCAGTATAGCGGCCAAATTAATTTTTTGCCGTTCCTGGTACTAAATGTACCGGCCAAATGAATTTTAGAAGGAAAAAAAAAACAAAATTGAGAATAAACTTGAAACAAAATTTCGTTCCTACTGCAATTCTCTCTAGGCCTTAAATATGAGTTATTTTACTAATTCATCTAAAAGACTCAAACAATAAACTAAAATAACACTTTGATTTTTTTCAATTTTATCATGCTTTTTTTTAGCATAAAAAAATATAATTTCTTTTACTAAAACTACAAAAAATCATCCTTCAATTTGGATCTGTACAAAAAATTATTTTTTTTTTTTATTAATTAAAATTAATTTTTATGCAAAAAGTTTTTCACTTGTATCAAAATTGCTGTGCACAAACTGTGCCATTTTTAAATTTTGTTGCTCATGATTATGTGCAAAATTGCAGAGTTTTTGCAGATTTTTTGCACAGACTAAATTCAGCCTTAGGCTTACTGAATAATAAAATTTTCAGCTCTTATTCTCGCCAATGCCTTTGTATATAGACATAAAATCGGTCCCCAAAAAAGGTAACTAATGTTCTCGAAAGAAGTAGAAATTATTTAGGGAAATTTTAAGCAATAAATTCACAGCCAAAAATGCATGTTAAAAAATTCTACAAAAAAATACAAACGATCGTTAGCTTAGGGTTAACGTAAATGTTAAGTTCAGTCTCACTACGGGATCTGTCACGCGATGGAATGCTTACTTTGAGCTGATTGACCGGAAGTATTTGTTGACTTATGTTTTTGATGGCCATATCGCGCACAGGCGATTCCGACCTGCCGTAATATTCCAGATCGGACTTGGGCAGAACGTTCACTGAGCCGACAAGTGAATTGAACGAATTTATTTTCCTAGGCGCACAAACGAACTGCTCTGACTTGGTCCGACACTCATCTCGCCGACACATCACATACAGGCACTTGGAACACGCGTAAACATTTAAAAGTGTGCGTTTTTTGCACGAGTCACATGAGCGCAGAGTTAGTGTCTTTTTTTCGAAGCTGTGTCTGATTTCGTCACTCAATTCGGCAATGCCGATACTGTCCGCTTTTATTTTGTTCACCTCAATCGACCAGTCCAGTTTTAAGCTAAACAAAAATATAAACAACTAAATTTAATTTTTAAAAATAAAAAATTTTAATTTTAATACTAAAAAATTTAATTTTTAAAAATAAAAATTTTAATTTTAATACTAAAAAATTTAATTTTTAAAACTAAAAAATTAATTTTTGAATAATTTGAAAAATTTTAATACTTTTGAAATAATTTATTAATTTTTGAAACTATTTATGAAAATTATCGTAAATTTGGGAAATTCGGATCAGTCAATAAATAGTGTGAACTCAATGTTGGAACAATTTAAGTCTATGGGAGGTAGATGTGATAAGAAGCAATGACCAAAAACGCTAATAAATAAATTTTTTGAAAAACTTTGAATTCCTTTAAAAAATAAAGGTGTTATGATCTTATTTAATATAAACAGATTATTTAGCAATCACCCATTATCAAAATAATAGAAATTATTCAGAATTCAGCAATTGGATTTATTCTAAAACTGAAATATAATGCTAGCTCAAACATTATTCATAATTTAACTTTTAACAAACTTAAACTCTCTCTAAGACAGATAAATGGATTCATTAAAAGATTTAGACTCAGTACTCTATCTTGCCTTGTCTTCTTTCTTTATTCAACATTTCAGCATTTTGTAATTACATCAATTTAAATATTTTCTTTTGGTTTTAATTACTTATTCATTTATCTTTGGAAGAGCAAAGTTAAGAGTAATTGAACTGGAGCAAATTGCAGAATTTAGTTTGCTAAAAAGGTGCTATACTTTAAAAATTGATTTTTTTTCGAAAAAAAAAAAACAAAATTGAACTTAAATTCAAAAATTTAGAAAAAAGAAGTTCAAATTAAATTTAAATTAAAGTTTTTTTATTTTTTTAATTCATTGTTATAGTTTTTAAGTATTGATGATATTTTATAAAAGATTATTGACTAAAATATTAATTTACAATTGAAAAAATCTATAATAATAAAGATTATTTGAGGTGATAAAATTAACTTATTTTATTCACCAAAAAGAATAAAATAACTCTAGTCTAAATTCTTATTTTATTTATTTTTAAAGTTTGTACTTGATTTTTTCTTACAAAAATAGCCATGTATAATAAAAATTTACAAATCTTTTTTTTTGTGTTTTTCAACTTTATTCTTTACCTTTTTTCTGAAAATATTAGTGTCTAAAAGAAAAGATGAATTTACAAGATAAATGCTTTATAGTTACTATATAAAAATAAGATCTACTTAATATTAAATTTAACATCTAGATAAAATAATAATAAGATACCTCTTGGTACATAATATTTGAGCTTCAAATTGGATAGAACTGCTGAATTTTGGATAACTTGTATTTTAGATGTAAGTTTCTGAGAATGAACTTAATCAAGGAAAAGAATAATCCAAGATTAATCATATCAAAGTTTTATAATTTTAATGTTTTTGGTTTTAGACCCCATTTCCCATTTGAGAGATATTTTATTATATTAAGCCTTGAGATATTTTATTATATCTATCATTTTTTTTCTTTTGAAAAGTAATTTGGAGTTTTAACTTCGGGCAGTTCCGATCGACATATGCCCTCTTTTCGGCTCTCATGTTTGAAAATTTTTAATTAAAATCCACCATTGGACTAAATGTAAGTTTGGAGTCTAGTGTGATGCCTAAGAATTTGACTTTTCCTCATTATTTAAATTGTTACCATTAATTTTAAGGTCAAAATTGATTTTAATTTCTAAACTTTTGAACCGTTTTTTTTTTAATTAATTGTATCCATTTTTGTTTTTTTTTTAGAATTTTTTCTTTTTTTCACTTATTTTTTTTGATTTTATGTTTTTGGATTGATGACAAATAAAAATTTTTAAAAAAGTCGCTTTTTTTTATTTTCCTTACTTTTATATACCTAAAAACAATTCTATTGTTAACAAAAAATATTTTTAAACTTTTGCAACATACTGTATTAGACAATTTTTTTACAAACTAAAACCTGCGAATTTTGAAAAATTGGTTAACTTTGAAGGCTTATTTCTCCCTTAGAAATCGATGAAATCGGAAAATTATTTTTTTAAATGTAGATCTAAGTGTCCTCTATACAAATAGGTGAGGGTTTGTTAATTTCACTTTCAGTTTTTGAAATATTTAGATTCAAACTAAACTCACTTTTTTTGAAAAATGGGAAGATTAAAGCTAAGAACACTTGCTAATCGAACAATTACTTATAGGAAGGTTGTAAAAATAGCATCAACACCTGTTGCTGAGTCTATCGATGCGTATAAAAAGAAAAATATAAATGTAAAGCTTTGGCATAGGCTTTGGAGAGCTTTAGAAATGTATCAAAATGATTCAAGTTATCAAGAAGTATTAGAAACTTTGTTCGGGGCAAAATCTAGTGCAAGTGTAATTTCCCATAAAAAAAATATAGATTTTAACACATTGATTGAACATTAAAAAAAACTTTTTTTTCTTCTGATTTAAGCATGTTTTGATATTTAAGAATATTTTTATCTTAATATCAAAGTCTAAAAACAATTTCTCTAAGAAAAATATTGATAAAATTTTTTTATATTGGTCACCTTAATTATTTGTCGTAGGGTATTGTGATGTTTACATTAGAACCTTTGGGCCCGTCTATCCGATCTCTCGTTTAGACGTATTAGAGCATGTATTTAAGCTCCTTTATAACTTAAACGCTCATGGTTAAGTTAATTAACTTTCCAGTGATATCGACAAAGATGTCGCTTTATCACATCTTCCCCCGCTTTTATTAAGCGAATGCTAGGGAACTGTCGACCATTGTGACCACTGCTGGATCACCAATGACCGGGACCAGTCATAGACTATTATTTTTCCCAGGTACTAACCAACACTCGTCAGGTAGCTGATGCACGCACTATAAACATTACTGCCACCGAGAAGCACTATTATTAGTCTTCTGGCGCTTTTATCCTCGTCGCCAGATGTAATGTTTACATTAGTACCTTTGGGCCAGTCTATCCGATCTCTCGTTTAGACGTATTGGAGCATGTATGCTCCTTCTTAACTTAAACGCTCATGGTTAAGTTAATTAACTTTCCAGTGATATCGACAAAGATCAAAGGGTATGAATTGAAAAAATATTATAGGATTATAAAAGAGATTTTTCTACCTAAGCAGTGACTTCGGTTTTAATTGATTTTGTTTTTTTTTAATTAAATATTCATACTGAAATTATCATTCCTTTATTTAGCGCCGTTCGATGATTTTCTGTTTAAATAAAAACGCTAGTAATACATAAAGTAACAATAATTAAGCAAAAAGCCCACCTATCTCTACTAAAAAAGGGTCGAAATTGATGTTAAAAAAATTATTTCGATGGGGTTTCTAGGTCAGGGGGTCAGAATAAAATTTAAAGACCCCTTTTTTAGAAAATATCCTTTTTTTTTAAAAAAAGAACCAAGGAGAAGACGAATTTTTTTCAAAAGGCCGACTTGAAACCAATAAACTAGTATAATTAAGTCTAAATTTTCATGTAAAATATATTTAAGTGGGATAGTAACTTTTATCAATTTTTGGCTTATATCAATATTTTGGGGGTACTCCTGGGGTTCGAAATTAGACTTGTCCTTTTGAAAAATTTTTATTCTCCATACTTGAAAACCCCAAAAATGTGGTTCTCTCCAAAAATTTGGATGTTTTGAGCAGCACGGGTTTATGATTTGGGGCACCTTACCATTTTAAAATCAGAAAATTACCAAAATTTACGATCACAGAGATTAATAATTATCGAAATAAAAAAAATCAACATTTCAAACTAAAACTTTTTTTTATAGAAATTCTTTAACACTTTGTCTTATTTCATTTAAATTTTTCTTATTTCCTCAGAATATCAGATATTGAAAGAATTGAAAAATATTTAAAAAAAATCAAATTTTCAAGAAATTCAAAAATGATTTAGCCGTAATCAAAAAATAAATCTGTACATAAAGAGTAGTGACACAAATTTTGTCTTCTGGTAAAAAAAACACTTTAAAGCTTCAAACTTACTTAGTGTCTTTGATGTAGGCGATGCATTTTTTAATTTCCATATTGCGATTTTTAAGCTTGCTCGAGACAACGTCACGCAAAGCTACAGATTTTTTCTCCACAACAGCAGTACTGCTGCCAATGTAAATTCTCAAAAAAGGCGTCGAGCTATTCGAAGCGCCATTTATTTGTTGACTTGAGCCTGTTTGAGTGGTGTCGGTTATTTCGACAAAAGAGCGGCTGTTTTGGGTAAAGGGACTGGCTACTTGAAGGCCGCTTAGGTTGGGATTAGTGGCCGAGGCGGGCAGAGACACAGATGAATTGGACTGCGGCAAGCTGAATGGGTCTGATTGGGCGCTGGTCGGCGATAAGGGAAAGATGTGGGCTAGTGGTGAGCTGGGTGAAGTCGGCGTGTGTGAATGTTTGGCTTGTAGGCTTTTTGGCGAGTTGTCCATTCTGAGTGAAGGTATGCGATAGCTGTGCTCGTCGGTGTCGGACGAGTCACGTGATGGCGGAGTGTTCGAAGCGCATTCTTCATCTGCCGAGTCGCTTTTTGCATTCAAACGCAACTCGAGCGTTTGCTTTTTTTCTTGTAAATAGTGCAGCTGCTGAGTTAGTTCATTGTAGACGTCCAAGTACTCGGACGGTGGTCGCCGATAGTTGGACTGGTCTTTGAATATTTCATTGTTTAACTCATTGATGGCTTCTTGGATCCGCCGGATGTGTTCTTCGGTCTCTTTGCGCTCCTGATACTTCATAAAAAGATTAGACTTGGGCGCTAGAAAAACCTTGACCGGTCATGCAACAAAAAATTTTAATTACTAATTTTTTTTTTTTTTGATTTTTTTGTCCAATTAATTAATAAACTAAATTTTAATTGACATTAATTTAATTGTCAGAAATGATTAAAAAAAGGTAAATATTTATTGAAAATAAAAATTCTTTTAGGGGAATTTTATTTTTTGGTAAGCTAATTTTGGTTAACCAAAAATTCTGTTTATAAATTTTTTACTTTTAACTTTTTTACAATCCCCTTTTTTAACAACATTTTTATTTGTATCTGTTTTTTTATTGTAAATTAATTTCCGAAGCTAACCCGATAGCTTACAAAATTTGTCTAGAGTTATTTTTAGTCATTACCAATTGACTTGCTTAGTTGTCTACAAAATTCTGTTGAACAATTCTTCCAAGCCAAAAATTAAAAAATACTTTGAGTAAAACAAAAAGTCGATAAAGTTAAATAATGCTTAAATCCAAACATAGTAAATTGTGAAAAAATTAAGATAACAAAAATTTTTGTTCAAGAACAACTCTTGATTCATATTCAAGTGCAAGAGAACATAGTCAGCAATATTTAACAAGTTTCTTAACAAATTCTGATACAGCAAGCGTTTGAATTCAGTTTAAATTGTGGAACTAATTTAGGTCTAAACACAAACTCATATTTTAAGCAAGCTGAAAAAACAGATCGAAATCAAGTTTTTAAAGTTCTTCAATGCATTGAGTGCGAAAAGATAGAAATTAAAATGTATTTTTCAGCATCGACGCCAAAGACAAACTAAGACTTACACTTAGAATCAATTCACGAGATATTGTTGCCAAAAATAAAGAAAATATATTTATTCAATTCAAAAGAATAAACCTTTGAATATTCTAAAACCAATTCATTTTATAAGTTTACAAATGATAGTTGAACATCATGTCAGAATTATACGTATCGTTCGATTTAGTACAATTTTCTAACTATTTTTTTATTTACTAGCATTCGATTTAATACAAATAAAAAAATTCCAAAAAATTTACATTCCAATTTATTTACTTCTAATATTAACTTACTTTCTTCTTGTTTACTTTTTAAAAAATTTACCAAAAAAAATTTAACTTTTAATTAGAATCTATATTAATTAATATGGTCAAAAATCTCTCAAATGAAAATTCCTTCATAACAAAACTAGAAACTGCTTCTTTCAAACGTCTGTCTTTTTCAATATCTTTTTTTCTTCTCTTTGGAGCACACATACCGCTTGATCTCCTTTCAAAAATTACTTATATCTATCACAGGATTAATATCTTTTACAGGATTTTCGATATGAAAATCGTTTTCTCTAGTAATTCGTTCGTTCGAAATTGTTACACTTGCTGGACATTTTTCCGTCTTACACCGCCAATATTTTGAATTGGTTTTGTTTGTTCGATGCAAATAAAATAAATGGTTATGTCGAACCAAAGTGTCTCCATCATTAATGTAGAAAAAATCAGTTTTATCATCCATTTTTTTAATAAAATTTAGAACAAAAATTTTGAACATATAAATACTAGAGTTCAATTTTACTTTGTCATAATAGTTATAAAATTGGAGAGTAAATTTTGCAAAAAGTTAGAAATTTCAAAAAATCGTATTTGTAAGTAAGTAAAACTGTTAATAAATTGGAAAGTAAGTTAAGTAAAATAAGTAAATAAAAAAAAAGTTAATAAATTGGAGGAGACCGTATCTTTCTAATACATATTATCTAGAAAACTTTCCATTCAAATCATATGCTTTGGGTTTTAAATGTATGACTGAAAGACACCGTGCTGAATACATTAAAGAAATTGTGTTTGAGATTTTGAGTGAGTGTGGAATTATGGAAAAAGTTTTTGGAATTGTTACAGATAACAATTGTACGGTAGTTAAAGCATCTAGACTTACGGAAGAAGAAATTGGTTGTCTTCCTATCCGTTGCATGGGACATACTCCAGCTAATTGTAAAAAAAGTTTTGAATAACTGTAACTCTTTCCGATCTAGCCAATTAGATGAGTTCGAAGAAAATGATCCAAATTTTAGTTTTAAACAGTTGGCCATAATAATGTCAAAATCACGTTCTAAAGTGACTTCATTTAATCATTCTTCCCAGCTAAAATATCTTTTAGAAAGTTATCAGAAAAAATCAGAAATAAAGATAAGAAATGACCCTTCATCTAGCTATCAAAAACTCGCTACTGATTTTAATTCTAAGACTCAAGGGATTATGATAAGTAAGTAAACTGTAATGAAATTTCTCAAATAAAAAAGGTTTAGAGTCTAATACAGCGGTTGAAAAAATTAAAAGAAACGCTTAAAAAGAAAAGAATAAAGCCAATTGCTTGAGACTTGTCTTCTAAACTTATACTTCTTTTAACTTTAGTTAATCGCGGTCTAGAACGGTCGTTTTCAAACATTGATTTATTTAGAATAAATAAAGAAGAAACCAAAAATAATATTATCTTTCATATTCTATGCAAAGTACTTGTTAAGTTCTAAGTAGGAGTCACTCTTAAGGCCCTAGATGTCCGAAAAAATATATAAATTTACTTCCATTGGGTCTTTTTTTAAATCATTTTGACAAGAAATTTAATGGAAGTACATAGAAATGTTTTTTTTTTGTCCAAAATCACCTGATCAGAACCCAATAGAGATGGCATAGAACAATATGAAGAATTTCTCCAAGATCAAAAGAAAAAGAGCTATTTGATAAGGCCCATTTTTTAAACAAAAAAAATTTTAATTACTCTAAAAAAAATAAAAATTTTTCTTAATATTTTTTTATGTTTATAAGATTGAATCCATTAACAAACGAAATATGGTAAATCTAGCTAAATCCAAGACATAATCACGAAAAAAAAGGTAAATTAAATTCAAATTTTAGAAATAACTTTACGACTAAGAAAAATTTAAATTTAAAAATTCAAGAATTTTAATTAATCATGATATTTGATTAGACTTGTGCAATAGTCAAAAGTCATTCGTTTTTTTTTACTTTGGCACAAGTCTGATTAAATATCATGATTATTTTAAAATCTTGAATTGTTAAATTTTTTATTTTTTTGAAATAAAATTTTAAATATAAGCTTCTAAAAGTTTGCATTTATTTGACCTTTTTGTTCAAGACTTTGTCTCGAAATTATCTAGATTCAACATATTTTGTTTGTAGATGGATCCAATATTAAATTATATAAAAACAGTTCTTAATTTTGACTTAATGGCTTTTCAATAATACTGTATTTCTTTTAATATCTAGTATGATCGTATTTACATTTTATTAGAAATTTAGGACTTGATTATTTGTGCCTGGTGTCTTAAAAAACTATTTATTTAAAAAAAGTAAAAGATTAGATCTATAACTTGGCGGATCTAGCTAAATTTTAAATCACCATTTTGTGCCAAGATTGATTGAAGACCCTTTAAAACGTCAACGATGTGTAGAGACTAGAGAAAATAAAAAATTAATAATCTTTTGCTAAATTTTTATTTTAATTTTCATATAGACTAAATTTTTCAATGCAATAATTTTTATTTTGTTGAATTTTAATCAGCTTTTATTTATTTATTTGTTTATATGTGCTTTCAGATCAACAACAAAAAACATTAAAAAGTTTGCTAAAAATAAATAGCAGAAATTTTTCAGAACCTTGAAGGTGTTACATTGAATGTATCAGCTGATACAATTGAATTTATTCACTTTTAAATGATTCAAATCTCATTGAAAATTCCAATTTAAATGAAAATTAATTAAAAAATAACAACTTTTGAATTTTTTTAAATTAAAAATTTCCTAATTATAGAAACTATTGATACAACTAAAATTATTTAATTATAAGTCTTAGATATGCACTTTAAGGATTTAAGACAAATAAAAGCTAAATAAAAAAAAAAACATTAAAATTACATAAAAAGTAAAGAAAAATGAATTTTAATTATCGAAATTAAAAAAAAGAAAAATATTTATAATTAGATTTTCTCTTATATTGAAATTTTTTTTGTCTTTCATTTTCAACAAATCGTTTTTAAATTCCTTTTTATTTTATTTTATCTACTTTTTACATTAAATTTTTATTTTTTATTTATTATATATTTTATATATATTTTTTTTTTATATATTCTGAAGGAGCATTAGCTCGATACAGATCAAACAAATAAATAAAATAAATGAATTTATTTGGAATCCGAATAAAATTCCATTAATGGGATGTTTCATATAGCGACTAAAGGTAGTTAATTTTTAAGTAAATTAAACCAAAATAGAGTGTTGTCAAGGCGTTAATTTAAACTGAATCTAAATAATTTTATTGAATTTAAATTAACTTTTTTAATTTTATTTTCATCCACTTTAACCAAACGAAACCAATCTTTATTCACAAAGAATGTATTAAGGTCTAAATTAGAAACAAACTCAGATTAGACTTTTGCTCAACACCATCACATTCTAAATTATTCAGAGTTTTACAAAAGTCACAAGTAAAAGTCTTGATATGTTTAGAAAAATTAAAATAAAGGCTATCCCAAACTAGCATTCTTAATTATTTTATTAAATTTTGTTAAAAAATATTACATCGCTGAATTTTGATATCAGACTGTCTTTCTAAAAAAGCAAAAAACTTGAAATTAATGTATAAAAAATTATTTAAAAATTTTTTTTAATGCTGCATTAAATTAAGTATTATGACTAAAAATCTAAAATTTATACTTGAATTAGCTTCATTTGATGCAACACTAAAACCCAATGTTCCATGCAAGATACCTCACAATCGTATTTATGTAAGAGGTATGTGCATGCTTGTTTTTTGGAATAAATGTTAACATATATTTCTAAAACACGTAAATTTGTAAAATTTTTGAGTGACCAGTAAATTTCTAAACTAAAAAAAAAAAATATTGTTTTACTTTTTTACTGTTTTTTATTCGTTTTAATAATTTACTGAAAAGACCAAATCCTTGACCAAATCAAAACTATTTCTTGCAACCAGGACATTCAAAACTCCTGCCTCACAAGCTAACTCAAAAAGTGATTTGTCATAGTCTATGTCGATTACACGACATATTAGATTAGGAGCTTCTGTTAAGCCTTTATCCACGTCAGGTACGGGCAAAATAACATAATCCCCAATATTGACCTCTGGAATTTATTTTTTACTCCTGATTTTAAATGTAAAAAAAGTTTTAGAAATTTACTGCTCTATACGTAAATTCAGAAAATTACTGGAATAAAAATAAAAATATAATTTTTCTTTGATTATTTTAGAAATTTACTGATCAACCAGGAAATTAAAAAAATTCCGTGTTTTACAATTTTGCTATTACATAAATACATTTTGGTTTCTCAATAAGCAAAAAGGCCAAATCAACTATCTTTAAAAATGATCAAAATGTTGCTCTGTTCTTATTTATTGGATGTATCTCCTTATCTTGTTTATTGGATAAATTCGTTTCTGCATATAAAATTTTTAAGAGTAAATGTAAATGGTAGTCAAATTGATCAATACCCAATTAAAGCAGGAGTTCCACAAGGGTCAGTAATTAGTCCACTTCTTTTCAGCATTTTTATAAATGACATTCCAAAAAGAAACAAAACAAACTGTCAATACTCTCTTCTTTTTGCAGATAATTTTACTACACTTTCATTTTCCATTTCAAAAGCCATTTTTGAAATTGAAAATGAAAGTGTCTGTTGAAAAGTCATGTTACATGATCTTTGAGAAAAAACAAAAGTTAAAATCAATCTTGACTTTAAAATTAATGGTAATAATTTAAATAATGAGGAAAAAGTCAAATTCTTAGGCATCACTAGACTAGACTCAAAACTTACATTTAGTCCAATGGTGGATGAATTAAAAGAACGCTGTAATTCAAGGCTTAATATAATAAAATACCTCTCAAATAGGAAATGGGGTCTAAAACCAAAAACATTAGGTAATCTTTACAAATCTTTGATAGGATCAAACTTGGACTATTCTTTTCCTTGTTTAAATTCATTCTCAGAAACTAACGTCAAAAAAATACAAGTTATTCAAAATTCAGCAGTTCGATCTATTTTGAAGCTGAAATATGATACCCCCTCCAATATTATGCACCAAGAGGCTTTCAATAAACTTAAACTACTTTAACGTTTCAAATCGACTCTTTGAGTTGAGTGAGAGATATGTTAGGGCAGGATTGAGTCATTCTGTTGCACTGGTCGTCAGACTGGTGGAAGAATATAAAAAAGGTTTCGAATCAAGATATATCGAATATCCAACTCCATTGTGTATTTGCTACCAAACAATTTCTTCTTTTTTTCCTGAACTATCAAATATATAAAAATGTCTAACCTCTAGCTATTTCAACATATCGTTTTTAAGTTTCTTTTTATTACTTAGACTCGCTTGTCCTTTTTTTCTTTTTATCTATTTTTTATTTTATCTTAATTAACTTTATTTTAATTTTTTTATATATTTTTATTCTGAAGGAGCATTAGCTCGTTACGGATAAACAAATTAATAAATAAAAAATTCAAATCTTTGAGAACGAATCGGCTCTTCTTTGATATTAGTATCACAAAGCTTTTTTTTAATATAATTTAATCGTGATTTTCAGCAGTGATTTCTTAGGCTTAAAGTAACATTAAATTAAGCGAAAATTTTTTTCTGTTTATATTCAAATTTTCTTAAAAAAAATTTAATTGTTTTATTTTAACTGAACCAATTTAATTAATTTTTAAGTAACATGATTTTAAAAAAATCTAATTAGACTAAGAAATTTTCTCTAATTAGAGCAGACTTCTTTTTTTGTTTATTTGTCTAATAAATCACAAACAGGCACGAAGACAAGCATTTAAATTTAATTCCGATTGTCTGCTATTTTCTTAATTATATGCTGGCTGGATTTTTCATCCAGCTGATTATCAGCACCGCTATTATTACCCAGTCGAAACCAGTCCTCCTTTTAACAATGAAAACGCATCTTGAAGTTGATGATAAATTCAAAATATCATTTCAATTCAAAAAGTTTATCTTAAAATATTAAAAAAAATCTTTGATTTAATTAAAATATTTTTAATGTAACATGATTAATATGTTATGTAGATTTAAACCACAAAAAAATTTTGGAAAAATATTTTCTCAATCCATTGTTAAAATCGATTTTTAATTTATTTTAGTGATTTTTTGTCAAGTTTATTTTCATTTTATTACTTATTTGGAATTTATTATTTGAATTTAATTTTTTAATTTAATTTTGAATGCTAGATACAAATATTTTTGCAATAAAAAATTCAAATAAACTTGACAAAAAATCAGGTAATACATTTAAATATAAAAATCGATTTTAACAATGGATTGTTTTTTAAATCTACATAGCATGTTAATCATGTTACATTAAAATTATTTTAATTAAATCAAAGATTTTTTTTAATATCTTAAGATAAACTTTTTGAATTGATCATCAACTTCAAGATGCCAATGTTAAGGGGTTTAAACATTCGTCCCGTAATACAGAGGTACTTTAAAGATTTTTCCACCCTCAGCGGGATTATTTTTTTAAATAATATTTAATGGCCATGACCCTTGGGAAGTTCAGAATGGTCTAAAGCCTTCTTTTCAACCCGCATGCGATTATAAAAATGTTTAATACAATTAAAAAGATATAGATAAAGATGAATGTACAAAAAGCTTGTTTACAGATATAAAAAGATAAGAAAAGTTTAGTCTTGTTCAAAATCTAAAAAGTTATCAAAAGGTGTTTTGAATTTATGAGTTGAGTTTGTTGCGTAGTTTTGAAGGTTGTTTGTGATCAGTTCATCTTGGTCTTTTGACAAAACGAATTTGATAAATAGTATTTTTAGCCTAAGCGGGTTTTGAACCCTCGACCTCCTGATTGATGTCGGTTGTTCGAACCACTACACCACAGGACCGACTCATGTTTCTTTTTAATCTCTTAAATATTTTTAATCTGTAAGGGCTTAAGCTCGGTACAGATAATAAGCAAAAAATAATAATTTAATCTTTCTGACAAATAAAATAAACTCCTTTATAATTTGAGACAGATTGTTGAAGACCGGACAAGGTAAAATTTTAATTAGATTTGTGTTACCTGGTCAAGGTTGTTCAGATTGCTTGGCTGCGAGTTGTTCTCAGAGATGATGCTGCGGTTGAGAGTATTGAGGAGGGTGCGCTGGTAGCGACTGTGCGGATGAATGGTTGGATGATGCTGTATGTTTGGATGCTTGGATGCTTTGGCTCGATTGATCGCGTAGTCGCTCGAGGTAGATGTAAAGTGGCCCAATGAGGGCTTGAGGTCCGGGTCGATGAGACGCGGCGAGCTGGCTTCCAGTGTCTCATTGCTCGGCATTTTGCTGTAGCCTGTTTCGCACGATCCTCCACTGCACACACTCGCTTCGACAATGTAATTGCCTGAATCACATAACATTTAAATAATCTTTAATAATTATTTCTGAAAAATAAATAAAATTAATAAATAAATAATTTTTTTTAAATATTTATTATCTAAAGTTAAAATTTTGTTTAGACAATTTATATATCTTTTCATAAAAAATGTGCAGAACACCTGAATTTTCATAATTTGCTAGCAATAATTTTGTTGTGAAAAAATAAGAAAAAAAAATAAAGCAAAATATTTGGCCACTTTGGACACCGAGAAATGGTCTAATATGAAAATAGATAAACGAGTGGCGTCACAGACTATTTTTGTTCTAATGACGCGTTCAGATTGTGCAGCCCTAAAGCCCATTTTTTGTTGGGCATAAATTTTGATATTTGAGCTGTAGCAAATTAGATGCGCGTCATCGCATACGCAATCTGAAAACGACATTAGAATAATTGCCAGCCAAAAGTATAGCACTCTAAACATATCGATTTTTGTCTAAAATTCGATTAACTTTTAAAAAAAGAGAGAGAGAATAATTAAAGAAAATTTATGGGCCACTGTTTACACTTATTCCCGAGGTGGTTGGGGTCCCCGGCCCTCTAGTCTTAGTCTAGCACAGACCGAGAGGCCTGCAACATGTGCGTCAATGGCGTAGAGGCTTTTAACGGCCGTTCTAGCCAACATTAGCTAAGATGTTACCCATTGACGTCAAAGGATGTAATTTAAAATTCAAATTTCTGCTTTACGTTCTCCTTTAATGCTAGAGATAAAAAATTATTTCAAAACATATCTTGAAATTTCGTTTGCTTAATAAAAAAAAAAACTAAAAAAACTCGTTTAATTATTATAATGAGCTGCATTTGAAAATATATTATTCAATATCCGTTTGGAGCGCGCATCCAGGCCCCAAATCGAGGCAAAAATATTTAATCTTGATTTGTACAGCTTCTTTGCACGAGCCTAGATTTTAATGCGGCTCTCTCTTCTCCTTGTTTGTCGTCTAATCCAGGCCCGCTCTCTTTCTCTCTCAATTTTGGAATTCAACTAAAGATTCGACTTTTGCTCACTTGATTTTTTCTAACATCAAATATTTGATCTAGGCTTAAAAAACAATCTATCTTAGGCACACTTTAAAAGTATGAACTTTTTTTTCGTTTAAGAACAAAATTGCTATCTCCTCGATTCGCACTTAAGTCGAATTTCTGGATAAAAATTTTTTTTCTTACCTTGATTATGAAATTCAAAAAAAAAATTTTAATTTTTGAAATTTTTTTTTTTAATTTCATGATCAAATAAAGAAAAAAAAATTTTAATTTTTGGTCAAGGAAAAGAATTTTTTTTCCAACTTTGATCATGAAATTCAAAAAAAAAATTTTAATTTATGAAAATTTTTTTTTCTAATCTTGATCATGAAATTCAAAAAAAAATTTTTAATTTCTGAAAATTTTTTTTTTCATGATCAAGGTTAGAAAAAATTTTTTTTATATTTTTTGAAGAAAGAAAAAAAAAATTAAATTTTTGTGTCGAATTTCTGGAAAATTTTTTTTCTAACCTTGATCATGAATTTCAAAAAAAAATTTTAAATTTCTGAATTTTTTTTTTGAAATTAGTAATTTAATGATCAACCAAAAAAAAAATTTTTAATTTCTGAAAATTTTTTTTTTCAAAAAAAAAATTTTTAATTTCTGAAAATTTTTTTTTTCAAAAAAAAAATTTTTAATTTCTGAAAATTTTTTTTTTCATGATCAAGGTTAGAAAAAAAAATTAATTTTTATGCCGATTTTCTGAAAAAATTTTTTTTTCTAATCTTAATCACATAATTCAGAAAAAAAATTTTGAATTTTTGAATTTTTTTTTTGAAATTAGTAATTTAATGATCAAATAAAGAAAAAATTTATTCAAGTAAAATTACTTTTTAATTGCCAGAATGAAAGTCAGCCAGCTACAGCAAGGAAACGGGTTTTAAGCTGTACAAAAGTAAGAGAAAAACAACACTGATGTACGGAAGCGAAAGTTGGGGGATTTGAGACTGATAGAAAATGTCTGAACACCTTCCACACTGGAAGTCTATGGAGGATTCTCCGAAATGGTGATTAGATGGAGAGAAGCAAGAGTAAAGGCAAAGGATCAACTTGAGAGAAAAAATAAATTAATGATCCTGTGCTCAACAAGGAGCGAATATAGAAAAAAATATATTTTTTAAATTTCTTAATGAAAGTAAAAAAAAGTGATAAAGAAAAAAAAAATTTTTGCTAATTTTTGATTAAAGTAAATTTTATTTTTTAACTCGGGATCTTTTTGAATTGTCTTTTTTTAAAACTTTAAAGAAAATCTAGAATC
This sequence comes from Brachionus paranguensis, assembly GCA_016802215.1. Lineage (NCBI taxonomy): Eukaryota > Metazoa > Rotifera > Eurotatoria > Ploima > Brachionidae > Brachionus > Brachionus paranguensis. Next base: position 1,073,173 of record JAESIX010000007.1, read on the forward strand.
TTAAGTGCGTCTAAAGCACTCTACTTAGTCATACTAAAAAAAACTTTGATAGAAGTCAAAAAAATCAAGTTTCTTGGATCAACTTGATAAATTGTTTTGAGCTAGTGATTGAAAAAAATTAAAATGGGTTGCAATACGATGTTTTGTTTGGAATAGTTTAGTTGATCAAATTGGCCACAATTTACCATGTACAGCTTGATATTTGATCCTAAGTAAATATTTTCCATTTCCTATTGCTTCGACCAAAGCTCTTAATGTATTTTTGTTTCACCAAGGAATATGTAAACAAACAAATTAATTATTTATCTTTCAACGCAATTAATCAAGTAGTTGATTTAAAATCCCCTTGATTTGAACTTCTTAACTTAGAGATCATTCTCACTGTTGCCAAAATCCAAAAATACTTGGTTCTAATTTTACATAATATTGATCCTAGATCATTAATGCGACACAACTTAAAAATGGCATTAACTTAATTGATGAAAAAATAAAATGATTAATTTTAGCTCAGTAGTCTAGACTCATTTAAATATGGCTCACTAAAGCAATCTGATTTAGATCTAGCAATTACGTAATCAAATTATTTAAATTAAATTCAACATCCAGGGTTTAGGTTCGCTCAATAAACAACTTTTTTTAAATAAAGAAGCATTGTATTCATTAATAGATTTCACAGCAAGTATTGTTGATTTCGAATAAAATTACATACCCTCGATATTTTTTAACTTTTTTAATGCTTCAAATTGTGAACCACATCAAGTTTTTATTTTTAACTCTACTCGAGTAAAAGCTATTTATTTAGGTACCTTAGATTTTAAAATAAAAATATTCCACTCTTTTTTTAGAGAACTGATAATGCTTCTATTACAAAATTTTTTTTGAAATAAAAGACAATCCTATTCAATAAAATTAATTTTTGATGAATAAAATAAAATAAATTGAGTTTTTTTAAGTTCGAGAAATTCAAACTTAATTTCCATCTGAATTTCTAATTTTTGACTTGAAATTCGTAAATTCTTCATCATCTTCATCATCAAGCATTTTCTTCATTGTTAATTTTTTTTTCTTATCAAAGATTTTAACTCATTCCAAATCATCTCAATTGGATTTAAATCGAGAAATTTTGGAAAAGATTTAACCCTTAAAATTAAATTTTACTTAGTAACTTTAAAAATTCTAATTATATTTGATTTTGACTTTATTAATCCATTTAAATTCATTTGATTCAAAAAGTTTTAATGTAATGCAGTGTTTAGCGGCGGCCAACTCTATCCGGCCGGTCATAGCCGGCATACCAAAATCGGTGAAGTTACATTAAAAGAAATGACTGAAGAGAAGGATCTTGGTGTGTTGGTGTCGAATGATCTTAAGTGGAACAAACAATGCACAGCAGCAGCAGCAGCTAAAGCGAACAGAATTCTAGCCAAATTAGAAACTCATTTCTATGTTTAGATAGGGAGACGCTTAGGCTTCTTTACATAAGACTTGTCAGACCCCATCTCGAATATGCCGTTAGTATATGGAACCCCTCAACAAAAGCAAATATAAATGTTATTGAAAGAGTCCAGAGTGCAACTAAATTGGTCAAATCTTAAAGGAAAAAATTGTACGAAGAAAGGCTTAAATCGCTGGATCTAATGAACTTGGAAGAGCGCAAAACAAGAGGAGATTTTATTCATATGTTCAAAATAGTAAATGGCCACGAGAAAATCAACTTAGTGAATGGAGTGAACTTTGCTAAGAGTTTGAAAATGAATCGTAGAAGAGAGAACAAAATAAAGCTTGTAAGAGAAATAAGTAAACGGGGTTCATACATGTATAATTTTTTGAAGAACAGAATTGTGTCAGGATGGAATGAATTGCCAAAAAGTGTTGTTAACGCGGAAACAGTCAATTGTTTCAAATCCGGTATTGATAACGAAGTTTTCAAAGAAAGCGAGTAAAGACTGCCACAGCTCCACTGGAGCTAAACATCGCTCGGCGTTAATACAGAATCATTCTTTACTGCAGTTCTAATTACTACTACTAGTACTACTACTACTAGTTTTGGCCGAGAATTGACCGGCCGTTTGAAAACCGTTCTTATAAAGCCCGGCCTTTTTGAGGCCGGCCAACTGACAGACCGTTAAACGGCCGACCGTGTGTAGACAGGCCGGCCTCTAAGCAAACGGAAATAAAAATTTTCAGCATTCGTATTTCTATCAAAAATGTTCAAAAAATTTATTATTTAATGGTTTTTATTTTATCAAAAAACTAACTGCAAATTATGCTGCTTCCACCACAGATTTGAACCTTCTTAGAAAAAGCCTCGGGTTTACGCGACTTAAGTCTTAAATGATAAAAAGGCTTATCATATACAATTAAAGGGATTTAGGATATTAAAGTCTAGTAACTTATGATATTTTTTTAGTCTGCCCAAACGAAAACCTAAAAGTTGCTTTTTTAAGATAAATTTTTCTTTTTTTTACTTATTTTCACATTTTTTAATGGAGAAAAACTGTGCATTTACGAAATATTAATTGTTTGCCCTTTTATGATTAGCGTAAAAAAATAGAAAGTTCGACGTAATTTTCCCTGAAATTAGCAAAAACATCGTGATATAAGCAAAAACATAAGTGATACCCGTAAGAACAAGTAAAAGTGAAAAAAAATAAAAAAAAGCATTGTTTTTGGCTTTTTTCAATAAAAAAATTGACAAACACTTTTAATTAAAATAAAAATATACACTTAAGTGTAGAAATTTTTATGCTCTTTCAGAATAAATATAATTTTAAAAAATTTTTCAACTAAATTAATAGTATCCTATAATTTATATCTTTATTTTACATATTATTACAATAATAATTGTACAATTAGATTTATTTCTCAAATCAATACGTGACGTTTTTTATTTCAATCTGAAAAATTAAAAAAATTAATATTCAACATTTAAAACTAATATTGAAAATGAGAAAATATATTATTCTCCCTTGGGTCAGTCTATGCGATCTCCTCGTTAGAGATATAAGAGAGAAAAATTCAAAAGGAAAAAAGTTTAAGAGGAAAAAAATAATATTAAATCCACAGTCATAATCGACTTTAATAATTGTTTAATTAATTTTGTAATTATTTTTCTTCATAGAAAAGTCAAACTAATGAAATTATCTAATTGTCCTTTTAATTAAATTCATTTATTTTATTTATTTGTTTATTTGTGCCGAGCTAATGCTCCTTCGGAATAAAAATATCCCTGTAAGCGATCGAGGAACAGAAGAATGTACATAATTATGAAAAAAACTTAAATGTACTAAATTTGGGGAAAATGAAGTTGGGAGCATATTTTAAATAGAGCAGAGTAATTTATTTAAAATTGTTTAAATTCCGATTGAAATTTTAGAATATTTTAAATTTTAACAAAATTTGTTAATTATTATAAAAATTTTCATACCTTCATTTATTTAGTAAAAGTTATTAATGTTTTATTTGAACCAAATTTCTAAGTCTGTGTCTGAATTTTTTTAAAAAAAGATTTAATATTTAGCTCGAAATTTTATTACATTTTTATTGATTTTTAAATGTGTCCTTTTATGAAAAAAAGATAATAAGAAAATGTGACAAGCTTGATACTTTTTTGATTGAAAATATTGTGCTATTTTAATGTACAATTGAATACAATAAATAATTTCAAAACATTAAATTTATGTATTTTATTTATTTAATGTAAAAATTTACAGTTATTTTTTATTTAAAATTGAAATATAAGTTTTTAAAATAATGGCTATTTTGGTATGACTTTACATAAAAATAAATCAGCCCAACAGCTTTAAAATCTTAAATAATAAATAAAAAAAATTTCTTTTAATAAAATAATCAATTTAATTTTAGAAAATTTCGGCGTTTGGTCTCTTTTTAACAATTATGTACTTCGTAATGGTATTTTTTATTTAATTTTAAATTTTTTAATTATTATAAATTAAATACAAATTATTCTCTTTTTTGTTTTTATTGAATTAGTTTTTTTATCTATTAGAAAAATTATGCACAAAAAAGCAATCTTAAAAGTTGTACATTTTAGTGTTCTTTCAAATTATTATTCATATATGTCGATAAAAAATAACACATGTTAGTAACAGAAAAATTGAAACATATATGTTTTTTTCTATAATTATACATTAATGTGTATAACACTTCTTTTTTAAGATAACGTACAAAATATTGTACTCCAATCGCTTACAGAGCATTAAAAATATTAAAATAAAGTTAATAAAGATAAAATAAAATAAAAAATAAATAAAAAAATAAAAAAACGGATAAATAAGTCTAAGTAATAAAAAAGAAAAGAAAGATTGAGGCCTCTTGGTGCATAATATTGGAGGGGGTATCATATTTCAGCTTCAAAATAGATTAAACTGCTGAATTTTGAATATCTTGTATTTTTTTAATGTTAGTTTCTGAGAATGAATTTAAAAAAGGAAAAGAATAATCCAAGATTGATCCTGTCAAAGATTTGTAAATCTTTTGGTTTATGCCTAATGCTTTTGGTTTTAGACCCCTGTGATATAGCGACATCTTTGTCGATATCACTGGAAAGTTAATTAACTTAACCATGGGCGTTTAAGTTAAAAAGGAGCATAAATACATGCTCCAATACGTCTAAACGGGAGATCGGATAGACGGGCCCAAAGGTACTAATGTAAACATTACAGACCCCATTTCTTATTTGAGAGATATTTTATTATATTAAGCCTTGAATTACAGCGTTATTTTAATTCATCCACCATTGGAATTTGACTTTTTCCTCATTATTTAAATTGTTACCATTAATTCTAAGGTCAAGATTGATTTTAACTTTTTTTTTTTCTCAAAGATCATGTAACATGACTTTTAAATAGAAATTTTCATTTTCCATTTGAAAATCAATTTTTAAACTTCGTTTAGGTAGAATCATCGAAGACAATTGCAATATCTCTGTCCATTTCTTGCTGAAGACAACTTCGATAAGGAGGAACTCATAGTTCTTAATATTCTAAATTGAAAATAAAGTTTAAAAAAATAATTCAAGTTAGATTATTTAATTATAAAGCAAAATTTAATAGATTAATCTTAATAATTAAATAATTTAATTTGAAATTATTTTTTTGAAATTATCAATTTGAAAAAAAATTCTATAAAACAACACTATGCTCTACAGCGTTGTTTTTTTGATATAGATAAATAAACTGAAGAGTTATTGCAATCAGTAGTAAGAACACTTTGGGTTTTACAATTATCAAACCCAAAGTGCGACAATTTGCGACAAATGGGCAAAATTAATCTCAAGATTGAAGACCGAGATACTCCACATGAACCCAATTCTCATACTTGATTCTGAACTATTTTTTAAGCCACATCTTGAACACTTGAAAAAAGCTAATGCCAAAAACAAACCTAACTAGAAGAGATAAAAACATTAAATTGTCAAACTCAAAAAAACTAAATTTAAAGCTTCATAAATCACTAATTTGTTCGACTTTTGTTTTATGATATTGAACGCGTCTAAAAAATAAAATAAAAGACTCTCTCTCAATAAATTCAAAGCAATTTTTAAAAAATAATCAAACATTTCCCAGTTAAAATTTGAATTAAATCAATGCACAATCAAAAAGATCAAAAAAGATCGAATAGTCTTTTCCTTTAAATGAAAGATTTTTAGTATGTTTTTCCTTCCACTTTTAAAAGCACTAGCAAGAAGCTACAAAAATATTGACAAAAGTCAAATATTTCAAAACAAAAATATATTTTTAAATTAAAAAAAAAAGTTCAAAAGATACAAATTTATGTGAAAATTGCTGCATTCAAATATCATGCCTAAGAAACCCTATGTTCATTTCAGAACAGAATTTTTTCTTTTTTTCTCAAAAAACAATCATGCAAAATTGAAACTAAAAGGTGGCTTAAGTGTTTCTACTTAAACTACAGTTAAAATGCTTCAAGACATATATTTACAATTCATATAAATATTTTGGTTTGGCAACTAAAAAAGAAGAGAGTAAGTAGTGCTGCTAAAAAAGATCGTGTGGGTTGACGCTTTATCAATTGTTTAAAAAATGATAAATATTCTTAAAAAGTGTCATGAATTTTCTCTGGATTTTCGTTTCACTAAAAAATTAGCATCTTTTTAAAATACCAAAAATTGAGACTTTTTTGTAAACAAATCTTTTAAATTTTTTCTATAAATAATTTTTGAGTGAATAAAATTTCACACGATGCTCTTAACTCAACAAAAACAAATTTAATCAAAAAAGGCCAAATAAGTTAAAATTAAACAATTTTTGCTTTTTGTTTTTTTATATTTAAATATTCTTTACCTTAGCAATATCCAGCACTTAAATGAGCAGAAAAAAAAAAGTTTAAATTTGTTTAAAAATTAGACGATCAAATACTTGAATAAATTTTCTAAAAATAAAGTAGTTTTTTCAGAATCAGTTTTTATTTTTGAAAATTAAAAAATTTTACTTTTGGAAATTTTTTTTCGTAATGATCTTCTAAATAAAATAATCTTTTGATGATTTTAAAAATAAAAAAAACATGCAATTTATACTCATGGCTTATTTAATAAATTAATTTTATATCATAAAGGAAGTTGATGATAGTGAAATTGAATGGATTCAGACTGAAATTAATTAGAAGTTTTGTTATTAAAAGATCGAATTACTGGATTTGGTTTACAATATTTTTTTATAATCAAAATAGAAGGAAAACCTAAAAAAGGCTAAAATTTAATTCTAAATTGAAAAATTTAATTAGCACTTAAAAATAAGCAAATGTCGTTTTTAAACTAAAAAAAATAAAAATAAATTAGAAACAACAAATTGACTGTGATTCTAAAGAATATTATGCAAATATTTTTTCTAATTTAAAATACTTCGTTTGATACACAAAAATTGCGTCAATTAAAAAATTAAAAATAAAAAAAACAAAGAAGAGAAATCACTTAACGGGTCTGAAGAAAAATTTTATACCAAGGATGATGATGATCAGCCTTTTTGGATAACGGTAACTTTGGTAGCACTAAAGTTAAGGCATTCTTTCTTTCTAAATTGAGAATGTCGCTTGGTTTGTGGTTCCAAGCTAGTCTAAATAGTTGCCGAGTTCGCAGCCAAATTAAAAGTGCTCGATTGAGTGGCACTGTTTATGATGAACGTCCCACGTGCTTCTGAAGATAAGACCCTTTCATAGCTTTATCAATGATGTTAGAGAAATTTTGAATAGATTGTTTAATTGAATTTTAAAACCTTAAATTAAAATAAATTCCGTAATAAATTTGTATGAAATTTTAATGATATAATTTAAATTTAAATTTAATTTTTTTACTATAGCAAGGAAAACAACATCCTTGGATACAGATATTAAATTTTATTCCAACAAAATTAAGATAGAGTCTGGAGTGTAGTTGAAATCCTGAAATTGGAGGAAAAAATAGGGCCTGACCGGGGATCGAACCCGGAACCTCTCGCACCCAAAGCGAGAATCATACCACTAGACCATCAGGCCTTGCAAATTTTATTTTAAATAAAAATTATAATAAAAAGATTATTTCTTTCATATTTTATTAATGAAATAAATTTTTAAAAATTTTAATTTTAATTTAAAAAATTAATAATTATGAAAATTTTATAGATAAAAAATCTGATTGTTAGAAAATAATTTATTTATCTATTTAAAATAAATTAATGAGCTTCGATGGTGTAGTGGTTATCACATCTGCTTTACACGCAGAAGGTCGCGAGTTCGATCCTCGCTCGAAGTACGTTTTTTTTTAATGAGCAATTTATAAATGATAAAAAAGCATGTTTTCTTTTTCATAAGGGAAGTTATTTAATTAATTTATGAATTTAAAAAAATTCACAAAAATAATTACTTAATCAAATTTTTTGAATAGAAGAAAAATTAAAATATAGAATATATATTTCTATATTTATTTAAAGTTAACAAATTAAGATTTAAGAGATCAATTAAATGAAGGATTAGACAATATTATTTAAACCAATTTTAAGTCAAATAAGCTTTTATTAAAAATATATTTTAAGCCACCATAACTCTGCCGTAAGCCGGTCCCAAGCCCAGGATGAGAAAAGAGGAGGGTGGTGGCAGCCACGCTATGTGGTCTTCTACGAGTCCGAAGAAGAGCTGTATTACGAGTACATAGATCTACGGATCTTTGTCCTAGTCTTGTCGTATGAGGGTGCCGCTGGCTTTGACCATCATCCAGTATAGAATCTTAGCAGAGCAAGAACTTGTTTTACAGCTGACCCTCTTTGGATAGCCGTAACTTTGGAAGCGCTAAAGTTAAGACATTCTAAATTGAGAATGTCGCTTGGTTTGTGGTTCCAAGCTAGTCTAAATAGTTGCCGAGTTCGCAGCCAAATTTAAAGTGCTCGGATGAGTGGCGCTGTTTATGATGAACGTCCCACGTGCTTCTTAGGGGAAGACGCCGTCATAACTATGCCGTATGCCGGTCCCAAGCCCGGATGAAAAAATAGGAGGGTGACAAAAATTAAAATTTTAAGTAAAATATTTTAAACTTTTTTATTTTTAAAAAACAAGGTAGAACACCAAAAAAATATCTTAGGTAAAGGCGCTGAAAAACTGCGCCAATGATGACCCTTAGCCCTGATTCAAAATTTGAAGGAATTTTTCAAACCAAAAACAAAAGATTATTCAAACATTTATCTATTTCGGACGTAAACTCGTATGATGCATCACATGAATCTTTAGAGGAAATATGAACACTTTTATCTTATCTTTTTTTTAATAAAAAAATTTTTTTTATTAATAAAATGTAATATAACAATTAAATCTTTTATTCAAATTTAAAAAATGATCGCAAAAATGTTTATCTTAGCACTTTTGAGTGTAGCATTGGCACAAGAACTTGACCAATTGGACGAACTAATTGACTATTTGAGCAAAAACTCCGGCTCAAAGATAGGTTTTCTGACACCATCGAACTATGCGTCAGTTAAACGAATATTACCGGATGGAGTGAAACCAGTTTATGTTGAGCAAGAACAAGACTTGACCAAGATGGTTCTAAATGGCTCAATTGTAGCGGCGTTGGTCAGTGGTCTACCAGAAAAAAAATACCATGATGCATTGCACATATTTAGCAGTAATTTGGTAACCATGCACTCATTTCTGATGGCTCCCGATCTATCAACCGACTATCCTCATGGAAATTCGGAAAATTTGTCAACCTATCACTTGTCTTTGGCAATCAACGCGGCCCAGTCCAAAATGCAACTCAAAGGCATTGATCTGCAGCTAGCGATCAAAAATGCGCCCAAAGAACTTATCCAAGCTCACACATGCAAGGAAGATGACCAAACTCAATTTGCTGTTCCCAACAAAACAGAAGCTGTCGGCCTCCTAAGAGACATTTTGGACAATCAAGAAATTAGAGTTTTGGCACAAGGCCCTGCTGATTGGGGAATCAATGATGGAAATTATTTGCTAGATCCACCGGTAGGATTTTATCCCGACTTTTTAGAGGCAGTTGTGGACGAATTCAAAAATTTGTCCGGACCAGACAAAGAGCTCTATGGCCAAATAAAGATAACGAGAATATTTTCTAACAAGTCACCTTTTCCATGGTACTATTTGTTCAATGGAACAGCTCATTTGACTGAGCCGTATTTTATTCTGGACGCGCCTTATGCTGGAAGCGGCAAGCCATGTACTAGAGACGACCAATGCTTAGAAACTGAGACAGGCTATGAAAAGTGCACAAGATATTGTAGGCATGCAAGTAGACCGAGATATATAATGCTAAGATCTAGTTGTACATCTTTGGGTACAGATTCAAAATTTTATACCAAAAGAAACTCGAGAGAGTCTGGTGGTAGTTCAAATTCTGGTCTTGTCGTTCTTATTGTTCTTTTAGTGGTTTTTGTAGCCGGTTTGGCTGGACTAGTTGGATTTTTGGTTTTTAGAGAGAGAAGAGGTTTGCCGGTATTTAGAAAATTGTAAAAAAAATAGGGCCTGACCGGGGATCGAACCCGGAACCTCTCGCACCCAAAGCGAGAATCATACCACTAGACCATCAGGCCTTGTTAATTTTAAATATTAATAAAGTGATATTAATTTTTTTGTTTTATTAATTTTTATTGTCATATTAGCTAAAATTATTTGTAAATTCAAAAAAAATTTCATAACATTAGTCAGTTAGTTTAGATGAATTTTAGATTTAATTCATTTTTAAGTTAAAGTATCAATATTTAATAAAAAATAAAATTTTAAAAATCATCTAATTCAATATCGCAAAAGATTTATTTTATTAATAAAAAAAAATTTTAGTCTTTAGAAAATTATTAAAGATTTTCAAATAAATATTTTTAAAAAAATTAGTATTGTTAAAAATTACTAAAAATTGTCTCTTTTTTATCTGAATTTAAATTTGCTGATAAAAAATGCAGAATTTAAATAATTCAGCATTTTAATATTTTTATTGTTTTTTAAAATTTTTTTGTGCAATATTTCAGAAATTAAAAAAAAAAATACTACGAAAATCCAAAATGATAAATATTAAAAAATATAAAAATATGAAAATATAAAAATATTTACATTCTGCCAAAAAAACACAAATAAATTTGCTAGTGACAAAAATTAATTGCTTTTAATAAAAAATAATTATGAGCTTCGATGGTGTAGTGGTTATCACATCTGCTTTACACGCAGAAGGTCGCGAGTTCGATCCTCGCTCGAAGTATTTTTTTTTCATTTTTCATAAATCTATTCAAAATTTTAAGCTTTAAAAGAATCAAAAATAAACCCAATTTTGAGCAAACTTTTTTTAAAAAATGTTATTTTAATTGAAAAAATATTTTTTAAAATGAATTATGGAAAATTTTCTCTGCACTAGGAAAAAAGTGCTTCAAACATTGCCTTCTTGCTACAGTGCTTTTATAAAGGTCCAAAATTGGCTAAATTACGTAATTTTACATTATTTTTTGTAAGCTTGCGTAATTTTACTTGAATATTTGTCGGGAAAGATATGTAATTTTACGAAAAATCATGTAATTACCTTTTAAATCAACCAGAATTTCTCACAAAGCATTTAATTTCATGCTTAAGGATCTTCATAGAAAAAAAAGTCTAATTAGCAATAAATATTTATTAATTATAAAAAATTTATTAAAAATTCAGATTTTTCTCTTAAAAATTTTTTTATTTTAAGTCTATTTAAAAAACTTTGAATTTAACTTTAATGAGTTATATTTTGGGTACTAATTTAATGATCATATTTCTATTAAATGATCAGTAGATAAAAATAAAAATGAACAGTAAATAAATAATAAACGATTGGTAAAGAAAAAAAACACTAGTAAAAAAAAATATAATAAAATAATAAATGATGAGTAGCAATAATTTTTATTAAATTAGATTTATTTAAAATTTTATGTCAGTAAAAAATAGAAAACTATTGAAATAATTTGATAAATATATGTTTTTTATTTTTTTCAAACAAAATAAACAAAAGCATAAAAAATCATTTACTTAACATTAAGAAATTTTCTTGATTTACTTGGTCAATACCTCATGGGTCAAAAGATTAATCTAAAAAATCTATAAAAATAAGTTATTTTCAGTAAGTAAGTATTGACCATTTTGTTCGTCTTTCTTTTTTTTTTATAAAATAGATATGTTCATGAAGATTCACAATATTCAATATTGATGAATTTGAGCTCTTTTTTGAGTTTTTATTATCTAATAAACTTTTTAATACATTGATGTATTGCTGCTAGTTGGATGCTTCTCTATCATAGAGACCATAAATGGTTAATTTGAATGAATCTAAGAGCTCTATTTATTTATTTAAAAATTTAAAATAACCAACTTTCGTCGGTAAGCCGTTTGAAAATATTTTTATTCTATAGTTCAAATTTAATTGACTTTTTATGCTATAATAATTTCTTTTTTATACTAAAATAAATAAAATTTTGTTTATACTAAAAAGAATTTTTTTTTCTTTAGATAATTTTTTTTATTTGTCAAAACAAAACAAAAATTCCTTCTATTTTGATAAATTTAAATTTACTAAAACAAAATATTTTTTAAAAAATATTGCAAAAAAGTGCAACATACTTTGCTGCACCTTTATTATCTAAAATAAATTTTTACTTTTTTTTTTTAGGAAATTAAATCAATAATCAATTAAAATCTCGTTGATGTTTTGTTTTTTGTCTTTTTTTTTTATAAGAAAAAATATTTCATGTAAAAAAGATGCAACAAAGTATGTTGTACTTTTTTGCAGTATTTTTTAAAAAATTTTTTGTTGCCATTGTGAAATTTCATACTTCCAATACAAAAATAAAAAAATTTTCTAACTTTTGCTCTAAATGTCAAAAACTTGTTCTGTAAATGAAACAAAGTGAAACAACTGTTGTTTCACCTTCCGCGGTCAATCTGTGTGAATTCTGCAAAATTGTACCCTATTTAAAAGTATTAAAAATAAAACGCAATTAATTTGCACAAATTTTGCAGACTTTCACAGAAGGTGAAACAACAGTTGTTTCACTTTGTTTCATTTACAGAACAAGTTTTTGACATTTAGAACAAAAGTTATAAAATTTTTTTATTTTTGTATTGGAAGTTTTGTTTGAAATTTCACAATACTATTTATAAAAAAAATTAAATTTTTTTGATATAAAAAAAAATTATACCATTAAAAAATTAAATTTAATTAGGATGAGAGAGACAGCTTTGGCACAAATAGTCATTAAATAACAAAAATAATTAAAATTTTATTTAAAATTTAATAATATAATTCACTCGAAATTTAAAAACAAAAAAAAACAAATTAATAAAGGACATCAGGAAAAAATAAAGAGGTAAATCAAAATAAATGAGTAGTTTTAATTGTCGTCGCAAAAATTAACAGTCTTTTGTTACAAAACCTTATAACAAAAAAATAAAAAATTCCCTAATTAAACCGGAAGATTACAAAAAAATATCACTGTTTCGCTCACATTGCTCGAATTCAACCAAATCCAAATTGGCACTCAATGCCATCACTTGATAGAAGCCAGAGTCTGACTTGAGTTTTGTATACCACTATCCCTGAACAAATTGATCTGATACAAATCCAGTGTGCTTGAGAGCATGTCGTAAACGTCCAACCTTCCCAAGTCCTTTACTTTGACGAGCAGATTTTTAACCGAGGCCTGCTCGGCTTTCTGCCTCGACCACTCGTTGATGACAAATTCACATTTAGAAGGCTTGAAACTGGCACCACTGCTTAGACTGTTCGTCGGGGTACTACATCCGGCCACTAGTTCGCCGTCCAGCATTTTCAAGTGGTCCTGTAGTCCCAGCAAAAAGGCCAGTATCGACCAGTCTCTGCCCATCGGGTCAACTCCATCCAGCATCTTGCACAGCATTTTGCGGGGGTAACTTGCCATTTTGCTAACCTTTATTTAATTATAAAAATTTAATTAAAAAACTTTCAGAAAATATTTATTAGACAACAAAATTAAAGATTTAGACTTTTTTATTTTTATTAAAACGATTGTTAAAATAAAATTTGTTCACAATAAAAAATTTAGAAATAAGTTTTGAATTTTAGATTTTGGAAAGGTGAAAAATGGATAAAGAAAGATGCGAGTGAACAGATTTATTATGGACAATAATTACCTCTATCTAAAAAATAATAAATCACATGTTAATTTTAATAAGAATATTTTTTAAAAAATGAGCATGATAAATTATGTCTTTTGTTTATTTATTATTATTACTAAAAAATAATAAGTTAGATGTAAAAAATAATAAATTAGTTTAAAAAATGTTAAAATATGACTCTTCATGGAAAAGCGTTTAAACAAGTTAAAATTACGAGAAAAAAATTGATAGAGGTACCTAATAAGTTTAAACGTACTCATATTGAACCAAAAGCTAAACGTGGTCGTAGGGCAAAGGCTACAAAAGCCTTAAAAAGACAATAATATTATAAATTTAATTTTTTGTATTTTTATTTTTTTTAATTACTTTTTTACAATAAAGGAAATATATTTTTCAATAAAATGATTATTTTTTACAGTTAAGTAATTATAATATACATGCTTTTCTGGCACTAATTAATTTTTACAATCAAGTTATTATTTTGTACAAGAAAATAATTTTTTAGGTTTTTTTTACAGGTGAGTAATTATTTTTTTAGATACGACTGATTTTGAAATTGTCTGTACACAAAAATCTTATAAAATATTATCAAATATTATAAATTGTAAAACTAATTTATAATTTATATCTTTATTTTACATATTATTATAAAAATTATTGTACAATTAGATTTATTTATTAAATCAATAATTTTGATCAATAAAGCGTTTAAATAAAAAAATAAAATTTTTTGAAAATTATTTTTTAACTTGTGGAGAATTAATTCTAGAGGTGAAATCAAATATTCAATATTACAATTATTTTCGATGCAATTTTGAAATCAAAAATTCTAAAATTAAACTTGTTTTATTTTTAATTTTGTAATAATAGAAGGCTTCTGTTTTTTTAACAGAACAATTTTTGCGATTTGTACTATTTTGTTTACAATTAAAAAGTAAATATTTTAATTAGATTTGAAATCTTGTTTCAAAGAGATAATTACAGTAAGGAAGATTGAAATAAATTTTTTAATTATTTTTTGTTTATTTATTTAGTGTCAGAATTTTTTGAAAATATTATTTTAAACAAAAATGAAATTAAGTTAATTTGAAAATAGATGAAATAGTTTTGTTTTAAAAATTAATCTCGAATTAGTGAATTAATTGAATTGGTTCTTTTTCAGATTTACGAAAAAGCCTTAAATTTTTGTAAGTTTAAACAAATTTTTCTCAATTTTAAATGAAACTTTGTCAATAAATAAATAATAGCAACTATTAAATGTGTATTAGTAAAAATATGATTTATGTGTCATATATAAAATTCTGTTGATTTTAAAAGAGGATCCCCACTTGAAACTTTTAATTTTTCTGATTAGGTTAATTTTGAAGATTTGTTTCGAACTGATAATTTTCAAATATACTTTGTAATTGATTTTAGGATCTAATTTAATACCAAGGAATGTTGGATTTGAGTAGAGAGGAATATGTGAGTTCGCGATTTTTATTTCAGTCCATGTGTTTTCTCGTAATTTTTTCGAAGACCAGCTTTGGTAAATGTTGTGTAGCAAGTTTTCTTTTTATTAATTTAAAATCCCCATTTTTGCATTACTCAATGATTCTATTCACTGTCTTTTGAAGAATTATTTGAATTTCTCTTTTACTGGCCTTGGATGCCCAAACACAGAGGTCATCTTCGAACATCAGGAGGAATACTTTTAGCTATATCACTAGAAAACAGAATAAAAATAGTATGGGATAGGCAACTTCCTTGAAGGACTCCACAGTCGATAGATTTATTTTTTGAAGTTTGGCCATTGTAGCTGACTCTAAAAGCACAGTTTGTGAGAAAGTTTTCAATCCATCGGATAAATATTGTATGAAGATTGTGTTCTTTTAATTTTGCAATTATACCATTGTGTGATGTTTTGTCAAAGGCTTTTTCAAGATCAAAGAAAATAGCTCCTTTATTTTCTTTTTTTTCATATATATTTATTCTCAAGGAGCATTAGCTCGGTACAGATAAACAAATAAATAAATAAATTATTTAAAAGTAAAAAAAAAAATAAGTTTCAATATTTTTTTAAATTTCCAAATATAAATTAAACTTATTCTATTTCACTTAAGAGTTTAATTTCAAATGTGAAAATGCTTGCAATATTAACTTAAAATTATTTTTTTATTTGAAACATTGGATACATTGAGTAATTCAAACACAAAAAATTAAACCAATTTTATAATAGACTAAAATTTTTGAAAAAAAAGTATAACGTTTCACTACCCGCTCATAAAGCTCTGCTTACCCATTTTTTTATTTCACTTTCAAGCGCAGTAAAGTAAAATATGCCTCTCTTCTGGTAGCTTGCTCATTCATTTATTTTTTTTTTTTTTTTTAATTTATTATTTAAGCCTCATAGGCAAGTATAAAAAAAATACAAAAAGAAAAAGAGAATTAAAGTAAAAAATAAATTATTTACAATTTCATTTAAAGTTAATTTTTAAAAAATTGCTTACTTGTTCATATAAGTAAAATACTCAGTATTTAAAATCATATATTTTTTAATAATTCCAAAAATAAACTTAATCGAGTCAACCAATCCCTCATTTTTACATTTGAATAGATCATCAACCAACAACAGTGATATATTGGCACCATAATCAACACAATCGATAAAAATCTTTTTCTCAATGTAGACCAACTGCTTACAGAATGATGTATTTTGCTTATCAAACTTTTTATAGTAGTTCTTAAGATACAACAGGTCCTCTTTACAAATACTATCATTCATTATTTGTTTTAAAAAGTAAAACAAATAAAAGTTGAAATAATTATTTAATGTTTTCACAACAAGCTTCCGATGATTAAAACGACATCTTTTAAAAAACACTCCAAGACATTATTTAAAAGTTAAAGAAGTTATATCATGTTGTTAACGTTTTTGATTGAAAAAAATTAATAAAATTATTTTTTCTAATTTTTTTTACACAATTATGTAAAATGGATTTTTTAATCAATTTTAAAAAATAAATTATCTTTAAAATTTAGAGTAAATGTTTTCTGTCAAATAAAAAAATATAATTGTCTAATATTACATATTAAAATTGTCAAATGTAAAAAAAAAATGTCAAATAAAAAACTGTGTGCAGTCTAGATCGTAAATGTTCGGAAATATATTCATTGATAGCTTGGGTTATGGCTAATAATGTTCAAATTTATTTATACTAAAATTTACTGTTTGACATGGCCAGAATTGGCGAGAAAATTAGGAATAAATAGAAAAAAAATTTACTTACAGACAAATCGGCACCAAGACTCAAATTTCGTCTTATGCTCTCCGATCCACAGCACACCAGGTCCAAAAACATGCTCTCAAACTTGGGCCTATTCTCCATTTGCATCACAATCAAGTCTTTGTTTGTGTAGAGCGCTTGACAATTGGCGACAGATGGCGCGCTCGTCGTCTGTCCAAACTGAATATAGCTTTTTTGTAGATTGACATTGGGACACGAGTGGGCGACCACTTGTTCTACGAGCGCGTACAAATCCTGCACAAAATAGAACAGTTCTTCTTTGTGTGTGGGGGGAGCACAGGCGCGCAGCTCAATGAAATCGCCGTTCACGTGATCCAAGCTGATCAGGGCCTCGATTGAGCACGACTTTTTGGTGACACGCGAGCAGTACCTGGTCTGAGTGAGCTCCAGATCGATGAGAGTGCCGTTGAGCGACGGCCGAAAGTGTTTGCTAAAGCGCATGATGTTCATGGTGGAGCTGGCAGTGGTTGGTGCGGACGAGCCCGACTCGGACGAGTCCAGCAGAGTGTCGAGTTTGGATGATGCGCGCACCAGCGGTCTCATTTGTGCGCGCGTTCGCCTCTCGCTCCTATCTTTTCTGACCTCTTCGCAGCTGGATGTCACGTGACGCAGCAAGACCTGCATGCGAAAAAAAACACTAGCCAACTGAAAGACTCGAACAGGCATCAATGACGTCATCATCATAGACTGGCTCATCGATTGACTCATCGACTGGCTCAGCGATTGGCTCGTCGATTTCAAGTGAAACAGCGATTGCTCGACTCGAAAGCCGTTGAACACAAAGTGGGCTTTGTTGGAGTGGCTTTTGATTGTTTGAAACGACAGAGGCAACGGTTCGCTCAAAAAATTCAAACATGCAAATTCGTAGAGCAAATCGCCGTTGTTTGAGTCCTCGAATTCTGCGCACAGATCAAACGATATCAACAAGTCTTGGATAAGAAATAAAATTAGAGCTAGCAGTAGCAATTGAGATGATGATTTGATTTTTTTTTATTTGAAAAAATAAAATATTTAAAGAGTTTTAACTAAAAATATTTTTTTCTTTATGCTCATTCAGAATAAAAATATCAAAAAAATATAAAAATAAAAATTGAATGTAAAAAGTAGATAAAATAAAATAAAAAGGAATTTTAAAACGGGATGTTGAAAAAGAAAGACAACAATAAAATTTCAATACAAGAGAAAATCTAATTATAAATAATTTTTTCTTTTTATTTTCTTTTAATTACGATAATTAAAATTTATTTTTCTTTACTTTTTATGTATTTTAATTTTTTTTTTCTTCGCTTTTGACCAAATCAAATCGAACTAGGAGCTACTAAGCTACTAACTTTACCGTAATAAAACATAACATTAACACACCTGTTACTGACAAAAAATGCATCCCTTTATCTTATTCTATTTAAATTTCTTCAATTTTTATTTTTAATGTGGTGTTAGAGCCCAAAATATCGGGACTGGCTTATTTCATAGCATGTATTAATTCATAGCATTATTTTCTTTCATAGCATACAGGTAAATTATCATAGCATATTATACATAGCACAAAAAATTTTTTTATTCAAATATAGTTCATATGAAAATGAGATACATGTCAATTAAGATTAATTAAAAAATAAAAAATTAGTTAATTGTGTTTAAACTAATATTCTTTAAATATTCTAAGCAGTCGACTTTTGAATAATTAGATACAACATTGAATATACGCTTGTCGGTTTTTATTTGATCAACATCTCTATCAAATAAATGTCCACTTTAAAATTAGCTATGAAACAAAATGCTTTTACTATGAAATATTTTTTGTCTGCTATGAAATTTTTTATGCTATGAAACATTACGGACTCAAAATATCAGTCACTGTTTATTTTAGTTATATAATTTTCTAAAGTCCTTTCTTTAATATTTTCTGCAGTTTAAAACCAAATTTCTTTCAATATTATTTTCATTTAAATTCTAATCACAATCACTAACATGAGGGATTCCAATAAATAGTTTATTCACAATAAATTTACTCTATTATTAACAAATTCCCTGTAAAAATCTCGGATTGACACATATAAAATTCCGGGACATTACAGTGGAAAAAAAAACTTCTAAAACCAATTACCTTTGATCAAGCTGATGTTCGAGCACATGTCACGGAATATGTCTGTCAAATTGTTCAGCTTGAGCACTCCACTCAAATTGACACTGTCATAAAACCTGTTGTGATTGAGCAAACGGCCAAGTATGCGCAAGACAAACTCGGGCTCATAGCAAACGAGTTCGCTGTCCCCTTTGCGAATGCTAACTATTTCGCC
Organism: Brachionus paranguensis; assembly: GCA_016802215.1. Lineage (NCBI taxonomy): Eukaryota > Metazoa > Rotifera > Eurotatoria > Ploima > Brachionidae > Brachionus > Brachionus paranguensis. The sequence continues at coordinate 1,092,395 of JAESIX010000007.1, forward strand.
CATCAACTCTAGTTGATACTTGATTTTGTGCAGGTGGTCGTCGCTGGCCAACGGGTTGATGGTGTCGCGAATTTTGTCTGCCATTTGCTTCCAGCTGATCACGGGACAAGTGTTGGTCGGCGTGAAGTTAAAGCTCTTGGACATTGTTGGCGTGCCGGGCGGCGTCAGTTGCTGAGGCGAGAGCGTTTTGCGCCACTCCTGAATGCTGTTGAGAGTGCGATTGAGCAGAACAGTGCACCTGGGCAGACAGTCCACTATTGATTGTTTGAGTGTGACTAGCTTTTGGGCGAGCAGCTTTATTTCGGGTTGCCATGCGACCCGAGTGTCAAGGACAAAGTGGCGCTCGGACAAGTCAAAGGTGTCGTCTGTGGCGTAGTAGGCGTCAATGCGTGTCTTGACTCTGCACGCCTTCTGCGCACACTCCGCCTCCTGGTCCGCATACGTGCCTATGAACACTATTCTAGGCTCTACTTTGCTCTCGTCCACGCCGGCCGACGCAGACGTGGCATTCGTGTCCAAAGAGGTCATGGACACGCTCAATGAGCTCTCGACTGCATGATTGGGGCTGACTCGCGAGCGCAGATACTCCAGCCATCGTATGCACTCGGTCACGCACTCGTCCTCTGATTGGTCTATTCTGTAGAGCACGAGGAACACGTGACACGCGTTTATCAGCGGATCGTAGAAGTTTTTGTAGGGCTCGTAGCCCGAGAACTCCCACAAGCAGAAATGAGAGCTGGACAGAGTGCATTGGGTGGTCTGGATGCCGTTTGTGTAGTTGGTGTTGGTCAGTTCATAGTTGTCGAGCACGTTGTTCGGACTGGGCCTGTCGGCGTCCTTCACCTCGCTCTCGGCAACCATGTCTGAAATTTGCCGTTCAGCGGTCGGGTGGTCATTGCTTATTTTCTCCAGATTGTTGCGCTTCAGGCCATAACCTTTGGGTAAAAAGGGCAGCTAGAGATTTTGTGTGAATGTGTGTGTGTGTGGGCTAGGGATATCAAAATTACTTTACTCGAGGGCAGGCTTGCACAAAAGTCAGAAAAAAAAGTCGTTTTAAAAATTTTCAAGTCAAGTCGCTTGACTTGCTTTTTTTTAAAAACAAGTCTTTTGACTTGTGTTGAGGCTTAACACTCAACTTTAGCCACCGAAAGGTGAAGGACATATAAGAGCATTGAAAAATTAAAATTTCATTTATTTAACTATATTTTTTAATTCTTATTTTATTTTTTAACTTTTATTTTAATCATTTTATTTTTCTTTGAAGGAGCTAACACTCGATACAGATTTACAAATAAATAAATAAATAATAAATAAAACTTTTTGTAACAACTTTTCATGAATAATCCCATTTTGTTAGAAAAATAAAAATTAGACAACAAAATTATATACTTTTTTTCTAATTCTCGAAGACTTGCAATTTTTTTTAATAAAAGTCTTTTGACTTAAACTGATATTGGCTTTGAAATTCAAAATAAATATTTGAATTTTTACTGTTTCATTCAATCATCATGAACATCTAGAACAGTTGGAAAAAAACTAGTTCCAAAAACTAACCTTATCAGAAGAATTAAAAGTTTTATATGGTCAAACTCAATCAAGTTGAACTCAACGTTATACAAATCATTGATAAGATCGCTATTCGATTATTGCTTCATAATAAGCGTCGGAACATCAAGAATAAAAGTATCCCTCCAAAAAATCCAAAACAAGTTGTTAAAAATAATTAAATATTTTTCAATTAAAACCTCAATTAAATCAATTCACAAAGCCCTAAAGCTAGAAACGATAGAGGATAGATCAAATAGCTTATTTGTTAAATTCTTGACAAACAAATCCAAACAAGAGTTGATAGCAAAGGGGATTCACGCGTTTATGTTTACACGACAAGCAAACTCAATCAAAAGATTTGAGACACCCATGCATAAATTCACCAGACTCACAAATTGTACTAAAATTTTTTTATTTTTTAAATATATAAAATTCTATATTCAATTTTACGTAGCAACTGGGTTTAAACGAAGGCGTACGGACGAACCTGGGAATCCCCCTAAATTATATTTTTAATAAATAAATATAATTCAATCATCATGGCCTCCACATTAATTTTTGCCGTTCCATGTAGTTATTGAGACGGGGTTTTGTGAAATTTAGTACAATAGAACAGAACAAAAAGTTAAAAATTCTTATAACTTTTCTTTTAAAAGTCAAAAGCAAGCTCTGTAAATGCAACATGGTAAAACTATTATCAACAATATGGTAAAACTCTGCAAATTTAGCATAATTTAAATTTGAACAAATTTGGCTATAGTGCATTTTGCAGAGACTTTGCACATCATTAGCAGACTTTGACTTTTGGTGCAACTAAGTATGTTGCACTTTGTTGCGCTTACAGAGCTTATTAAAAGCATTCACAAAAAAAGTTAGCTTTTTTAGCATCAATTTTTGTTCTATTTTTTTATTTTGTACCAAATTTCACAAAACCTCAAGGCGACCACATACTATTTTGCCGTCCCAACGCCATTTTTATGTCAAAGTCTTTGAAATGACTTTTTTTAGAAAAAAAATTTTCAAGTCAAATAAAAAGACTTTAAAAAAAATCCTGATTTTATGACTTTTTAACAACTTTATTCGATAGAATAGTTAAAATACTTTAAAAAAAATGCGTAAGCTATTTTGCAAGATTGTTTTTATGGTGGAAAAATATGGTAGCATGTTGATAATGTTGAAAAATTGGGTTAAACAAATCAGTCATTGAAAGTTTGTTTTTTTTTTTTCAATTTAAGTGTCTTGACATTATTTTAAATTTTTTAGATTATATTTTTTCTGAAACTGGAGAAAATTTGCTACAAGATTGTCAATTCGGATTTTTTGTTGGGCTAGATTTGAAAGAAGATAAACAAAATAACTCATTTTTAAATTTTGAAAAAAAATTTGCTATTTAATATAATTTTTAATAAAAACCGAAAAAAAAATTTTGTCTTATTTTTTAGGAAATTAAAATTGATTGTATACTTCAAGAGAATTTTTAGAAAATAATTTTTTTGTGAAAGTAATTGTAAAACCAATCATTTAAAGTAATGCATTATTTAATAAAAAAAATTTAATTATTTATTTACGGCGATGTTCAATATAGTAAAGAATAGTATCAAAAAAATGTAAATTTATATTAGATTAAAAATATTTATATTTTGATACTTTTTTTAGAATATCAATGATTTTGTTAATTTTATACAATCAAATATTTTTACCATGTATTATTTAAAAGAATTTAAAATAAAGTTATAATTACATAACCTGGTTTCTATCTTTGGGTAAAAGGAATTTTGACATCTCTAATGTAAGCTTTTTTTTGGTTAAAAGTGTTACTTTTTTGCTTTGGATTAGCAGCTTTAGTGCTTAGTCTTGTTCTACGAAAAAAGCTGTTCAAGTAGGAACAGTTGATGGAGTCGATGAGGGTGCTTTTGCCTGTTGCGCTAGAGCCGAACACTTTTATTTTTATTCGGCGCAGTCGATCACCAGAGCTCTCCAGCTGTTGTATGAACATTTCTCGGTTGTGATTCTTTTTTTTTTAAATAAAAATTTTTAGAATTTTTTTAATTCTCAAATTGAGTTTTTTATTGTTGGTTACAAGTGTTAAAGTGTTAGGTGAGGATTAGATGTAATTCAAAAGCACATACCGTATTCAATAGTTATCACGTGACTTACACTACATTACAGGCTCGATCAGTGTCAAAATTAAACTCAAATTGAACAAAATTACGCACTTAAGTATTCCCCTCTCCCCGCACAAAAATAAAAAAATATTTTATTATTTATTTAATTATTATTTTTTGTCTTCACAGATAATATTGACCTTTGATCAAATTCATCAATTCATTTAAAGCAGTCTTGTTTTAAAGTCACAAGTCATAAATCAAGTCATTGACTTTTTCTTTTCATGATTACCTAATTGTGTGCTCATGGAACGGCAAATAAATCATGTGGCCGCATATTTTTAAGCATGGAACGGCAAATAAATCATGTGGCCGCATATTTTTATGCATGGAACGGCAAATAAATCATGTGGCCGCATATTTTTAAGCATGGAACGGCAAATAAATCATGTGGCCGCATATTTTTATGCATGGAACGGCAAATAAATCATGTGGCCGCATATTTTTATGCATGGAACGGCAAATAAATCATGTGGCCGCATATTTCTAAGCATGGAACGGCAAATAAATCATGTGGCCGCATATTTTTATGCATGGAACGGCAAATAAATCATGTGGCGGCAAATTTTTAAGCATGGAACGGCAAATAAATCATGCAGCCGCATATTTTTATGCATGGAACGGCAAATAAATCATGTGGCCGCATATTTTTAAGCATGGAACGGCAAATAAATCATGTGGCCGCATATTTTTATGCATGGAACGGCAAATAAATCATGTGGCCGCATATTTTTAAGCATGGAACGGCAAATAAATCATGTGGCCGCATATTTTTATGCATGGAACGGCAAATAGCGTGTCCGCTAGGAACGGTTTAATTAATTTTGACTATAAACTGAAAAATAATGACATCGAGTTTAACTTGTGACTTAAAAACAAGTCTCTTAATTTATTAAAATTATTTATTTTTTTTGCACCGAGTTAATAAAGGGTCAGAGTTTTAGCGGGTGATACCCATCACTCCGCGTTCTGCTCTTGGATACTTTCTAAATTGGCAATTCTAAATCACTTTCCTAACTATATTAATTTTTATAAAAATAATTAATTATAATTAATTTTAAACTTTTCATAACGAAAGTGTAAAAAAAAACAAAATTAATTTTTTTTATTCTAATTGATTCTTTATCTATAAATTGCTTGAAAGAAAGAAGAATACATGTAACAACCTATTTCAATATATGTCTTTTAAGCTTTCTTTACATTTTTTTAGCTGATTTACTTTATTTTTATTTTATTTTATTAACTCTATTTTTTATTTATTTATACTTTATTCTGAAGGAGCTCTAGCTCGGTACAGAACACAAATAAATAAATAAAATAAAATAAATAATAAGGATATACATATCGTTTTTAATTTTCTTTTTATTACCTAGACTTATTTATCCTTTTTTTAATATTTTTATTTATTTTTTATTTTTTTTTATCTTATTTAACTTTATTTTAATTTTTTTTATTTATATTTTTATTTTGAAGGAGCATTAGCTCGGTACAGATAAACAAATAAATAAAATAAATAGGTAAACCAAAAAAAAATTAGTGAAAAAATAAAAACAATTGAAACACTCCGATTTGTGGCCAATTAGCCGACGAAGAAATAATTTCACTGGTGACAAAAGCATGGAGACAGTTGAATCTAATGAAGATGATGAGCAAGAAGAGCCAAAAAACATTATTTCGAGACAAGAGTTTTTGGAAATGATAAAGAAACAAAGAGATTTTTTGAAAAAGCTAATTGAAATCGAAAGTTCCATATCAAAAAATGTTCAATTCAAGCAGAAAAAAATTTCAAATTTCTTAGTTTATTTTATCAAAGTTTAATTTTTTTTTCAAATAAAATTTTTGGAACCAAAATTTCTTCCTCTGTTTTTTTCCCATGTTTTATAATGGAAACTTCGTTTAGACGTACCTCTTTTTAACAAACATGTTTTTTTTTGGAACTGAGCCTTTCGTTATAACCAGGTTTGACTGTAAAAGAGTTAATGTTTAGATATCAAAATTTATCTTTAAATTTATTTAAATGGTTTTAATGTAACATGCTTTACATGTTGAGTAGATTTTAAAAATAAAATAATTTTTTTTTCAAAAATATTTGCAGGAAAGATCGATCTTTTCATTTTATTACTTATTTGAAATTCATTATTTGAAATTAATTTTAAATTTTGAATATTAGATACAAATATTTTATAAGTTTATAAGTTTATAAATTTTACTTTAAAAAATCGATTTAATCAATGGGTTGAGGAAAATATATTTTTAATTATCTTATTTTTTAAATCCACACAACATCTAAAGCATGTTACATTAAAATTATTTAAATAAATTTAAAGATTAATTTTAATATCTAAAAATAAACTCTTTGAATTGAGCATCAACTTCAAGATGTGAATAAAAATAAGCGAAAAAATCATTTTATAAAATATCGATATAAAATTTAAAATTTTTTTATTAAAAATTTAAAAGACCAAATGTGCTTTTTGAATTTTTTTTTCTAAATCCAACTTTGTTCTCAATTAAAATTTATTTTTTAACAATTAGAAATTTTTCTCAGACTAGAGTCACGTGATCAAGTGAAAAAAGTCACATAGTAAAACATGTATTTTATTTTGTAGCAGTTAAATAATTTTTTGCTGTGTTAAATATTATTTGATTAAATGAGAACACAAAAAATAATATTTTTTTTTTACTAAAAAAATAACAAAAACTAAAACAAATCATTCTTAAGTTAACAAACAATATTTTTGCGGGCTACTCTTTTCTTTTTGCGTTTATAGCGCAGCTTTTTTGGTATGATCAAAACTGCTTGATTTATGTTAATAAGAGCAACGTTACGCTTAGACCTAAACACAGATCTATCTTTCTGCATTGAGCCATGCTTCTTCTTATTAATAGTTAAAAAACACTAATAGACATCTAACATTAACTAGAGCTAAATAAAAACTTACTCGTCTGAGCGAATTCAACAAATTGGCTATGTGTGTGTGCTTGAGATTGATGGCCAATTGTTCAGCTGTGTAGCCGTCTTTGTTCTTAATGTTAAAGTCAAGGCCGGCCAAACACAAACATCTGACGGCGTCTATGTCATTCCTTTCAGTCGCAGCTTAGAAAAAACACTAGTAGACTTTTATTTCACAACTGAACTAAAGTTAAGTTTACTGTGCAATGGTGTCATTTCATTTTTGTTTTTAACGTCCACTCGACAGCCCAGAGAACACATAGTCTGAACTACTGGTAGGAGATTTTGTCTGCATGCGATATGAAGCGCCGACTCACCATTCTAAATTAAATATTTGATTAAATAAAAATTATTTTTTTCTGATTAATAAAAAATTTTATTTGAAAAAAGTGTTATAACGGCTGTAGAAAAAAAAATGGGACAAAAGTTAAGTTTAATTTTCTATAAGAGTGGACAAGACCTTTCCCAATTTTTTTCAAAATTTAAAATCTGACTGATCTTAGCTTTTAAATAAAAAAAAAGTTATTTCAAAAAGTTGAATTTTCGATAAGTTGTTAGTAAAAAATGTACGAAACCATCAAAAAAGATTTGTACAACTTTGTAAAAAGTAACCAAAATTTGCCAAAAGCTGAAGCTGTAAGGCGATTCACTGGTCTTGGTAACAAAAAACGTTCTGTTTATCATTGGCTAGATATTATACAAAAAGATAAAACTTTCAAGAGAAAAAAAGGAAGTGGTAGACCTGCTAAAATAGCGACGAAACTAATGGTGGCCAAACTTAGAGCCTATTTCAATCATAAATCGGGTCGTTCGCAAAGAAAGATGGCTAGAAAGTTTAATTGCCACTATACCTATATCGGAAAGATTTTATCAGGATGGCAATTATATATTTTGGCCCCTGACTTAGCATCATCTCATTATGCCAATATGGTACAGAATTATATGTTAGATAAAAATATAAGGTATGTTGCTAAAGAAGTGAATCCAGCAAACGTACCAAAAGCACGACCAATTGAAGATTTTTGGAGAAATTTGAAAGCTAAAGTTTATGAGGGTGATTGGAAGGCAAAAAATCTTAGGCAACTCGAAAACAAAATTCGCGCTTTCATGAGTAATATCGACCCAAAGGTTGTAAAAGACCATGCCAAGAGTGTTCGCTCTAGGCTCGATATCATACGTCGTCATGGAGTTCAATACCTTAAGTGATATTATTTTTTCAAAATAGGAGGGTTCAGTTATAATTTAAAAATAAATTTAAAGCCTTAGTTAAATTTAAAATTTTTTATGATAAAATTAATTTTGTGCCATTTTTTATTCTACACCCGTTATCTCCGGTTTAATTTGTCACTCGAACCAAAAACAAATAAAAAAAGTAATTTATATACATTTAGTTACATGAAAAAAAATTTTTTTATCCGAACTTGACTTTTTTCATGAACTTTTCGCTTTTAATTTATTTGTTGTTTTTGTTGTAATTTTAACATCAAAAACGTAAAAAGAATGAACTTAATATTGAACAAAAAAGAGAAATATGTATTTTTGCAAACGAAAACAAACAATTAAAACAAAAGATTTGATTGTAATGTTTTCGAAAAAGTTTAGTTTTTTAATACCAAAATCGACATTGAGCGATTTAGTTAAAAACAAAGAAATATTTATTTTGTACTATTAGTACGAAACAAATAACAAAATTCCAAAATATCAGAATTCCAAGATATTTTGGGTGATTTAAGATTGAAAAAATTGAAGCAATCAAAAATTTCAACTTTTTAAATAATTTTTCTAATTAAAAAATAAACTTTTTCCATTTAAAATTTTGTTTTTATTTTGTTTTAATATTGTGTGTAAATTAAAAATTGAATAAATTATATTATGTAGACCGGACTTTTTTGAAATTTAGACTTTTCCGGATAAATTCAGTAAACCGGAAAAAATAATCCCGACCATTATTTTTTGGTCCCGGGAGGTAGGAATTAAAGAGAATCGACTGTATATAATTTTACATAAAAAAAACCTTTTAAGGTATTGTGAAATTCAAACAAAAATTGAAAAAAAATCTTCCTTTTGATGAATTAAAATTAAAGTTAATAAAAAATACTTTAAAAAAGTGTAAAATAATTTGTTGCCCCTTTTTTATCCCAAATATAATCTTTATTTTCTTAGTAGATCAAATTAATAAAAAATTTTTATCGTATTAATGTGTTTAATGTATATCTAATTTTAACATGAGAAAAATTAAAAAAATTTACAAAATAGCATTCATATAAATGAAAAAGCTGTTAGTTAGGATGAATTTTATTTTGACTTAAAAATTAAAATATTAATTCAAATATTTTAAAGTTGAATGAATTTCCGAAATTGGCGCAACCGGTGGAAAGTAACAGAAAAAAGAGAGACCATAAAAAAGCAGCATCAGCTCCAATTTAAAAATTAAAATTGGCTTCCTTAAATATTATCAGATTTATTTATTAACATCTTATAGGCGATGAAAAAAAAAAAAAAATCAGTTAAAAAAAGTGCGTTAATTGTTTTTAACTTTGAAATAAAATTTAAATTTTTCTTAAGAATTTTTATTCTCTTTTTTGTTTGAAATTAAAGAAAAATAAAAATTTAAAGACAAATACCTAAAAAAAACATTTATTTACTTTTTCTAAAAAATATTATCTATTAAAAAAAAACACTTATCTACTAACGTAAAACAATGCCATTCAATATATAAATACCATTCATGATTGAAAGATAACCTCTGATTCTAAAAATTTCTGAAAATTGTCTCACACTGAAATTCATGATTAAAATTAATTATTTAGAAAATACATATTGATTATTTTCTAACAATAAAGTTTAATGCAGGGACATATTTTCATTTTTACCATAACCACGTGTTATTCATAATTCTGCATTAAAAATAATTGCTGAATTTTGTATACTTAGTAAATTAAGTTAAGAATATGTATCTGCATTAACACTAAAAGGAATTGTCGGATCATTTTGAAAATAATATTTAAAATTTTTGAATATTTTTTCCAAATTTTTTCCCATTTTAAAACCTATTTTGAGAAATTATTTTTCTAATGCCACAAATACAAGTCAGTAAATATTTACTTTTAGTTAAAAAATCTGACAAAATTTGGCATCTTTAAGTTGATGGTCAATTCAAAATATCATTTCAATTTAAAAAAATAAAAAAATTTTGAAAAAACATTTTCTTAATCCATTGTTAAAAACGATTTTTGTATTTTATGTATTAACTGATTTTTTGTAAAGTTTATTTGAATTTTTTTATTCTAAAAGTATTTGTATCTAGCATTCAAAATTAAATTAAAAAAAGTAATTCAAATAATAAATTACAAATAAGTAAAAAAATGAAAATAAACTTGACAAAAAATCACTAAAATAAATTAAAAATCGATTTTAACAATGGATTGAGAAAATATTTTTTCAAAATTTTTTTGTTTTTTAAATCTACATCAGATGTTAATCATGTTACATTAAAATTATTTAAATAAAATCAAAGATTTATTTTAATATCTAAAGATAAACTTTCTGAATTGAAATGATATTTTGAATTGATCATCAACTTCAAGGTGCCCAAAATTTTAGGCAAATTGAAGTTTGAGATCAAGATCAAATGATCAAAATATAATATGAAATATTATTTTCTAATAATAGAGAAAAAAATTTTTTTTTTGAGCAATTACTTGATATCTAATGTCAAGAGGGTTGTGAAGTTCGTTTCAATTCGATCTTTTCAATTCAGAAAAACTTGAATAACTTTTTTACTAAAAGAGATAATTTAGTTCTGTAAAATACTTAATGTTTAAGCTACTTTGCTTCATCCGAAAATATATGTCTGCAAAAACTCTGTAATGTAATTGCACAGTTGAATTGAATACTTTTTAATAGCGTGCAAAATGCAGAAAATTGCAGAGTACTTTGCAGACTTATTTTACTGCATTAAGCAAATTTGCTCATAATTAAGCATTTTACAGAACTTAATTATCTATTTATATATTTATTTTTATTTTATTTAAAAATTCATAAGAGGCCATTTCTGACCATGAGAGAAGCTATTAAAAAAAGGAAAAAAACCCAAAATGTTCTATTTAACAAAAGATTTATTACATACAAATATTATAAAATATAAAAATATAAAAATTCAATTATCTTTTAATACTATCTTATCTAGCAATCAATACAATTCAATAATATAAATTCCATCAAAAGACTCCCAAAAAACTCATTTACATTACTTATATTAGCTTCGGTATTAAGAAGCTCTTTTAGCTCAACTATCTGTTCTGATTGTCTAAAAACTTCAAACTCCCTTCTCTTCTCTTTAATAAACGCATGACATGCAATCGTCTAGGTTCCTTATGCTCTTCCCTAAAATTGACTCTACTTGATTTATAATCGATTTTTTTCCAGTTGGGCTATCTCTCATTCTCTCCACTAGAATCTCATTTACCAACTGCTCAGTGTATGGATTATCCAATAATCGTTTAAACATGTTACAAACACTCGCTTCTATCTTGTCCTTTGTATTCATGATTCCAAGTGTTGCAAGTAGAGGCTGGCTATGAGTTCTTCTAAGTACTCCTACTATTGACTTAACCGCATTAGATTCAATCTTTTGAATCTTTTCTATATGGGTTTGATTAATACTTAGTATCTCAGACCCATATAACTAAACTATCCTTTTTAGTAAAAAAGTTATTCAAGTTTTTCTGAAACCATCAGCGTTTTTTACTCCAATATATATTACCTTTAAATGAATATTAATGAATAACATGAAATTAGTAGTAAATAAAGATACAAATTTAAAAATGTGTTCATCTAAATTAAATTTATCTTTTATTTTAGTTTTTTCGCATAGAGATTTCACAGATATATGCAGATCAAAAATCATTTTATTTTATTTAATTTAAAGGTAATGGATATTGTAGTAATAACGGTGGTGGTGGTCAAATAATTTAAATTGATCTTTTCATTTTTAAATTTAATATTTCCCTTTTTATTTAACTTTACTAGATTTGAATTTTTAAATTGATGTTAATAAAAATTTTAATAACAATTAATGACTTGACTTTGACCAACTTTGGATAAATTAAATTTTAAAATTTTAAAAGATCTTTTTGATCTTAAAAATTGACTGAAACTTCAATTTGCCAAATTCTAAAATTAAAAAATTAAATTTTTAATTAGATCAAATTTTAATTTTATTTTTTTGCAAATTAATGGACTTTGTACTTAAGCCAAAAAGAAAAAAGATTTTCTAAAAATCCAAAAAATATTCTTTAAGATCTGATGTGAATCTTACCGAGTCTAACAGGTCCAAGTTGCATTCAGCATTGATAAGCAGCAAAGCTATCATGCTAAAGTGTCTTCGGACAGCCCAGTGAAGCGCCGTGTTGCGGCGGTTGTCTCTGCAGTTCAGATTGGCCTTGTGCTCGATCAGGGCTCGCACACTGTCAATGCATCCACGCGCACATGCCACTATCAATGCTGTCTCGCCCTCTCTGTTCTTGATATTCACATTACAGCCATAGTGGCACAGGCATTTAACTATTTCGGGGAATTCATTCCAACAGGCCACATGCAACCCAGTCTCTGATTGCTAAAGAAATCAATTTAGAATTTTTTTTTTTTTTTCTAACAGCATACGTCATCTTGAATATCTAAATTGGCGGCGTATTCGCACAGAATGCGCACCAACTCGGTGCAGCCGAATCTTGAGGCCAGATGCAAGGGAGTTTCGCCATTCTTGTTCTGAGAGTCGATGAACACATTCTGTTTGATTAGATAGGTTACTATGTGTTTGTGCTGGTCAGTGTTGTAGCAGCGGCAACAAAAGTGAAGGGCGTTTTCGCCGTTCTGGCAAAAAATAAGAGAATTTTTTAAATAAAGGAGAAAATTAAAAAGGTGAAAGAGAAATTTTAAGAAAAGAAAATAAATTAAAAAAAAGAAAATTTTAAGAAAAAATGAAACCATATAAAATATTAGAAAATTTTGAAAAAAAAAGAAATTTTAAGAAAAAAAAATTAATGAAAAAAAAGAAAATTAAAAAAATTAGAAAATTTAAAAAATGAAAAAATGAGAAAATTTTGAAAAAAAGAGAAATTTTTAAGAAAAAAAAAATCAATAAAAAAAAAGAAAATTAAAAAAATTAAAAATTTTTTAAAAAATTTAAAAATTTAAAATAAAAGAAAAAATTTTGAAAAAAGGATAAAATATTGAGAAAAAAGGTACCATGTCAGTGAGATGCATATTGGCTTTGTGTTGATTTAGGAGTTTTATGATTTCGAGTTGACCATTTTGGGCGGCTATGTGAAGTGCAGATTCGCCATTTTGGTTCGATTTGTTCAGATCGATTGAGCAAATTTTGAGCAACAATTTTAAATTAATGTAATCACCAGTTTCGGCAGCATACAAAAGAGCTGTTAAAACAAAATCCTCATTGTCCTAAAAAAAATTAAATTTTGTTTTATTATTTTATTTTTTAAGCATAAAAAAATTTTCAAATTAAACTCTTCAATCTTATAAGCTAAAAAAAACAACCATATGAAGTACTTCCATTGAAATTCTGCTTGTTTTTTTAATTGTAAAAACGTTTGGGTCTCATACAATTTTCAAGAAAAATATCTTCTCATGATTTGGTTGCTTTATATGCAAAAAATAAAGAAATAAATGAAAAAAGTAAAACCATAGATTTGTTCCAAATTTTGTCTAGTTTTATATTATGTAAAAAAAAAAAGTGGTTAAAAGTGACCCCTGGGACGAGATTCGATTTAAATGGAAAAAAGTGCATTTTTTTGATATTTTTAAGCTATAAAAATCGGCATACCTTCTTTTTTTTATTTTAAAACAATCGAGTTTTTAGAAAATTTTATGCTCTTTCAGAAATGATATAACTTGTCTATATATATATGTTCTATCATATAGATTTAGGGTCTCAAAGATCAACTACTCGATATTCGGTCGACTGTTTTTAGACCCCTGGGTACAAATTTTTTTTTTTAGACCCCCCCAAAAAAAAAATCAAATTTAGGGTTTTAAAGGTCGTAGATTACGAATATGAAGTCAAAAATTAGAAATTTAGCTAGCACGGAAGTTTTGAATTTCCTGCACTTTATTTTTTTACTTTTGCATTAAGTCTGGCATTTTTCTTGATCAAAAACATTACCAAAAGATACTTTTGACAAAAGCTTACCAAATTTTAAGGGGAATTGTGAAATTCAAATACAAACAAAACAAAATTCTTCATTTTTTGATAAATTTAAATTTTTTAAAATAAAATATTTTTTTAAAAAATACTGCAAAAAAGTGCAACATACTTTGTTGATAAATTTTTACTTTCTTTTTTTTTTAGGAAATCAAATCAATGATCAATTAAAATCGTTGATGTTTTGATTTTTGCCTTTTTTTTTCAATAAGAAAAAATTTTTATGTAAAAAGGTGCAACAAAATATGTTGCTCTTTTTTGCAGTATTTTTTAAAAAATATTTTATTTTATTAAATTTTTATTTGTCAAAATAGGAACAATTTTTGTTTTGTTTGTATTTGAATTTAACTATACCATTTTAAGTACAAATTTTAGATCTACAGTGTTTTACTTTGAACCGCAGAACGGGGAATATTACATCATTTTACGTAATTTTACATCAAAAAATGTTAGCTTACGTAAAATGATGTAAAATTACGTTATTTCAAAAATAACTTGAAAAAATACTGACGACCAAAAAAGTCAAATAAATTTTTGTTTTATTAAAAAGTATTCTTTTAAGTAATTTCTAAAACTAATTTAAATCTTGGCAATATTCTTGTCACTTAAAAAGAAGGTAGTGAACCCTTTGAATACCTATTTTTATTTTTTTTTATAGATTTTGGCAATATAGTTATTTTATGTGAAAGATTTAATATTATTTTCCGAAAATTTGTTTAGAAGATTTATGAAATTTTTAGATTTTCTAAATCCATTCTTCTAATTTCCATCTATCTTTTGTACTGTAAATAATGTCTATTGATTGTAAAAAATTATATCTCTGTAATTAAATTTTATTACAAAAAATTACCTTTTTTTACAGTTTATGAAATTATTTTGTGTAAAATTATGTAAAAAAAATTCAAGTTGCGAAAAAATTTTAAAAAATTAAAAAATTTATAATAAAAATCAAATTTTTGTCCGAAAAATTGGACTTTTTTGGTCATCAGCATTTTTGTTAAGTTTCACTTGAAATAGCGTAATTATACATCATTTTACGTAAGCTAACATTTTTAGATGTAAAATTACGTAAATGATGTAATATTACCCGTTCTGCGGTTTAAAGTAAAACACCGTAGATATATCTTTAATATACTGGTAGACGAAATTAAAGAACGCTGCAATAAAAGGTTAAATATTATTAAGATATTGTCAAATAAAAAATGGGGTCTTACTCAAAACACACTAGGAAATTTATATAAAACTTTAGTCGGATCAATTTTGGACTATTCTTTTCCTTGCTTGAATTCATTTTCAGAAAATAATATCAAAAAACTACACGCAATTCAGAATACAGCAGTCAGATCTATCCTTAAGTTAAAATATGATACTCCCTCAAACATGTTGCACCATGAGGCTTTTAATAAACTTAAATTACTAACAGTCTCCAATCGACTTTTTGAGTTGACTGAGAGATATGTTGGGACAGGACTGAGTCATTCTATTCCATTAGTTGTCAGACTAGTGGATGAATACAAACAAGGCTTCAAAGCAAGATATATTGAATACCCTATTCCATTGTGTAATTGCTACCTTACTATTTCCTCTTTTTTTCATGAAGCTTCAACTATGTAAACTTCTGTCACATGTAACAACCTATTTCAATATATGTCTTTTAAACTTTCTTTACATTTTTTTTTGCTGATTTACTTTATTTTTATTTTATCTTATTTTATTAACTCTATTTTTTTTTATACTTTATTCTGAAGGAGCTCTAGCTCGGTACAGAAAACAAATAAATAAAATAAATAAATAATATAAAGAAAGTTGTATCATAAAATTTATCTTTAAAAACAAGCTATCTAAATAATGTAACCAGCGGTCCCAAAATTTATCAGCCGCCCATTCTTTTTCCTTGATTTATTCTAAGAATAATTTTCTTAGAAAAGACCGGCCACATGAATTTTTTGCCGTTCCAGCTAGTTATTGTGCCGGCCCCATTAATTTTTTGCCGTTCCAACTAGTTATTGTGGCTGCCACATGATCTTTTTGCCGTTCCAACTAGTTATTGTGGCGGCCACATTAATTTTTTGCCGTTCCAACTAGTTATTGTGGCGGCCACATTAATTTTTTGCCGTTCCAACTAGTTATTGTGGCGGCCACATTAATTTTTTGCCGTTCCAGCTAGTTATTGTGGCGGCCACATTAATTTTTTGCCGTTCCAGCTAGTTATTGTGGCGGCCACATGATCTTTTTGCCGTTCCAGCTAGTTATTGTGGCGGCCACATTAATTTTTTGCCGTTCCAGCTAGTTATTGTGGCGGCCACATTAATTTTTTGCCGTTCCAGCTAGTTATAGTGGCGGCCTAGTTAAAGTTAAAGTCATTAAAATTTAATTGCAAGTCCGGACTTGAAAAAAAAAAAAAAGTCTTTTACTTTAAAGACCGGACTTGGACTTGACTTGAGACTTGTGACTTTTAAATAACTCTGAAAAAAGTTAAACCATTCCCGAGTATTGTGCATAAATGACAGAATAAAAAATTCTGCATGCACAAAATTTTTACAGATATTTGCAGACATAAAAAATTTAGTCAATAATTAAAATTTTTACTTTGAAAATATGCTTCTGCACTAAAATTTTGAAAATTACTTTAAAGCCTTCTTTTATTGATCATTATTGAGCATGATTATTTGAATTCGATCTTAAACTTAAACTTAACATTGCCTCAACATAAACAAGATATTAAAAAAACATTTAGCATAACATTTTGTGTCTGGAATAAAACTGGAATGTGACTTACTTGAAAAATATTTTTTGCGAACGACACACAATTGATAGCTATGCTAAGTGTTGATGATAAATGATGTTGATAATTTTTGAATATTCTATTGCAAATGCGAACTGCCTGAACCGATTGCTTGACAAATAAAAAAAATTACAATTAGCACATAAAAAAATTTAATGTCACATAAAACAAAAAAATCAAAAAAAAAACACGTGCGCACAAAATTCCTAACACTTAAAACTACATGCTTAGAACACACACACAAAAACACACAGACACACACAGAGGCACACAGTCTAACTTTTTTTTGTTGTGGTAGTGGTGGTGGTTTTGACGACCTTTTTGGTTGTTTTAGTTTTAGTGGTTATTTTTTTGACTATAGCGTCATCGGTCTCTTGCACATCGACCACATTATCCGCCTTGCACACTCTCACATTCTCATTTGTCCTCATTTTATTCTGAATGCTGGTGCGAATCGACCGACCGGTCTTCTCGTCGGTCGAGTCGATAACCTTAAAGTCACTTTTCTCGTCCTCTTTGGTCTCGTTCGAGATCACATTGTTCTCTTCCACCGGCTCCACACTCTTACTAATGCCCAAGTGGTCGTCTATCTTGGCCTGCATTTGGGCCTGGGACAGCTTGGACGAAGCCTGGCCGGCTGTGGCCAAGTCGTCGTCGCTGTCGCCGTCTATAGACTCATTAAATTCTGTAACCTTGACCGGCTTGAGCTCTATGCTAGGTATGTTGAACAGCTTTTGTCTGTGAAACATCTGGCTGTCGTTTCCTATCCTAATTGAGTCCACGCCGAGGCGAATGTCGCCGAGTTGACTCGAGTCAAAGCAGCCCAAGTTTTTGACCACACTGTGCTCGGTCGGCTTGGTCGGCTCGCTCTCAGAGTCACTCTCGGAGTATTCGCCCTCGTACAGCACACTCTTTCCGCTCAGCTCGGCCCTCCGCTTCGATCTAACCTTGCCCTCACTGTCCCTATACTTTGTGGTCACTGTGCGCACTGTTCGCGATTCACATTTCATTTGTACCTTCCATCTGTGACGCGCCACATACGACTTTATTTGTTCGATGTTGATCTGCGCTTGGCCCCTCAGGTCTTCGTCTGTTTTGCGTCTCGGCTTGATCCACGGATGCTCCAGACAGTCTTTGACAGTGGCGCGCTTGCGCACTTCTCTCAAAAACAAGCGGCTGATGAAGTCTTTGGCCAGGTCTGACGTGTGGCCGAAGTACTCGTCGTCAAAGCTGTAGTCAATGTTTGTGATGTTGGCAAACGTTTCTTGCTTGGAGTCGCCCAGGAACGGGCTGGCGCCGCTCAGCAAGATGTACGTGATGACGCCAATGCTCCACATGTCCGTGGCAGTCGATATCGGCTGATACTGGATGATCTCCGGCGCGACAAACTCCGGCGTGCCATATGTTTCCATGACTTTTTCGCCCGCTTTAAGCTTACGCGATATGCCAAAGTCAATTATTTTGATCAGGCAGTCTTCGCGGTCCAAAAGCATTATGTTCTCGGGCTGCAAAAGAAATTTTTTTATTTTTTTTTTTTTTTAGGAAATAATTTATTTTTGTTCGAACAGAAGCCGGGACAAGGACCCAGTTGAGACCAGACACTCGTCAATAAGGCAGGCTTTAAATTAGACAGGCAATCAATTGGAGAAAATGGTCTAGTGTAAAGTTACATGATTAGGGTCTATAGTAATATGTGATCGGTCGATCACGTAGTATGTGACCAATTTTATTTCTCGGAATTAGTGATCGACCCTGATCACCAATTATGTGATCATGAAATATGTGACCAAAATAGATCAGCTAAATTTTTTTTCGATCACATAAAAATTTTTTCGATCACATAAAAATTTTTGCGATCACATATTTATTTTGCTGATCAGATAAAGTTCTTATTGATCACCTAATTTTTACACTTAAAAATTGAAATTTTTTTCTGAAAGTAGCTTTACCAAACAACCATCTTTTAACGATTTTTATCAAAAAAATTAACTTTTTGTTTATTTAGTCAGTAAAATTTAGTTTAAATTTGGAGCATACCAATGGAGCAAACAAATGTTGAAAGAGACCTCGGATTCTATCTGAATAACGACCTCAAATGGAGTCACCAAGCATCACAAGCCGCTAACAAAGCCAACATTATTTTATTTTAGATCAGCTCAAACAAGTGTTCAAGTGCTGGTCAATCAGCACATTCAGACAACTGTTTG
Organism: Brachionus paranguensis; assembly: GCA_016802215.1. Taxonomy (NCBI): domain Eukaryota; kingdom Metazoa; phylum Rotifera; class Eurotatoria; order Ploima; family Brachionidae; genus Brachionus; species Brachionus paranguensis. The sequence goes on from JAESIX010000007.1 coordinate 1,111,275, forward strand.
TTGCTTTCGTTAGACCACACCTAGAGTACGCTGCTGCGGCTTGGAACCCCTGTACTAAAAAAGACTCAAACATACTAGAAAAGGTACAACGGCGAGCTACAAAACTGGTTTATGATCTCAAACATCTTGAATACGAGGAAAGACTAGCTAAACTAGAACTGACGACCTTAAAGGTGAGCCGAGAACGAGGTGACCTTATAGAATTTTTTTAAGATTACGAACGACTTTAGCTCAGTATTATGGCACAACCCGATTATAAAAAGCAACGCATTGGCAAGCAATGGTCCAGCAGGAGGTTCAAGAGGTCACCATCACAGAATAACTAAGCAGCTTACTAAGAGATAACAAAGAGACAATTTTTTGACGAATAGAGTAGTGAAAAGTTGGAACGAGTTGCCCGTCCAAATTATCAATGCCCCATCTAAGAATAGCTATAAGAACAAACTGAATAGCTATTTAAAACTCAAATAACTAATTGATTTAAAACATTAATTATTTTTACATTTTTTTAAAATTAACATTTAATTTTATTACTTTATTTTTAAATGTTTCATTTAAATACTATACTATTACTAATCATTACTTGGATATGAACTAAAGTGGTATTCTTGTTAGTCTTTGTCTTAAAATTGACTCTTATTATTTTTTAAAATAATTTAACAACTGGTAACTTTTATTTAAACCAAAGTAGTGGCCAGACTTGAGTGTAATAGACACTCGACAAAAACGCAGACTTTGAATATTTTTACTCAAGACCACTTCATAGAAAATTTAAAAAAAAAGAAATGAATAAAAATTGGATTTTTTTTTCGAAATAATTATCTCTCATGGTTTTTTTTATAGTTAATAAATTGGCAAAATATTTAAAATGTTCGAAAAAGCAATCAAAAATGAAAATTGTAAATGAAGAAAATTTAATTCAGGAGTAACTTTGTTATGGTGATTTTGTTAGCTATTATTATTGAAAATAGATTTAAAATTTGTATCAAAAAAGACTTTGAATAAATCAATTTTATTGTAATCATAAAATGTTTTTCTATAAAGTTTTTTCACATTTTCTATGTGAAAAAATTCTATTATAAATTTTCTAACAAATATTTTTCTATTAAAATATAATTCTATGAGTTTTGTCTTATTTTTTTAATTTTACATGAATTTATTTGTCCATGAATAAATTTTCTAGAAAATTAACTCCGCTTCCAGTTAATTTATTTATTTATTTAATTCAAATTAACCTCCATTAGGAGAAGTAAAATTAAAAGTATAAAAATTTTTTTAAATAAAAATAAAAATAAAAAGTAGAAAAATAGTTACATATATTGAAAGTAAATTCCTCTGGAACAGAAAAAGCAATTAAGAATTCATTAAGAAGGATTTTGAATTTTTTGAATCTTAAGTTACCCAAACAAAGCTCAATAGAGTCCAAGATACCGTCACGAATGTAAAAGTGACGCTTAAGATCCAATTTAAGCTTACCAATATTATTTAATAGTGATTCAAGATTTTCTCCCGTGAACTCTAACAAGCGCTTGAGATCATTTCCAAAGGAAAGAGGAGAACTGTTGAGGATATTAGAACATATATACTGAAATATATTTGAAGCTAAGGCGTTGAACCTAATAGAGCTAATAAAGGACATCTTTGAAAAAAGATAGAGTTGGTCAATTTTAAAGAGTTTTAAAACCTTTAGGATTCCAGACATGTGACAATTAGATCTCAAGTTAAACATGTGTCTAATAAGATTGTTCTGATTAATGTTGAGAGTTTTGATGGTTTTGTGGTCTAGTGTTAAATTTTCTAGTCCATAAGTAAATTGGGATAAGCAAAAAGATTTGTAGATAAAACTTTTTAGAGAAGGAGAGACGTGGCTCATTTTGTTCAACAAAAAAGACGCTGAGAAGAATGACTTTTGTACTTGTCTAAATTTTTCCATTGCAAATATGTTAAAATCTAGATTGGAGTTTATAATGAAACCAAGATATTCTATACTAGTGACAAAATTTAACTTATTATCACTCAAAAAGAAGTCACAGTTAAATAGGATAGGGCCAAAAGTAATTATTTTAGATTTGCTTGGGTTAAATTTTAATCTCCATTTTAGACCATAGTTACTGCAGATATCTAATAAAGTTTGGAGATGGCTATCAACCAAGTTAATGTACAAGCCATGTCCACTCAATCAAAGAATAATGCTACAAACTCCATGAAAAAATTAATTAAAGTCACATTCAATTATTACCTTATTATCCAATATAAATGAGGCGTGATCTAATATCTTCATTTAAATTTAGTTTTTTTATCTTTTATTAGAAACAAGAAAATACATGTTTTGAATGACAAATGACTGGCGAATTTTCTTTAAAAAAAATCTGAACATTATGTGAAACATCAAGTGCTTTTGAGCGATACAAGGTATTTTTACTCTAAAATTTTGAATAACATGTTCAGGCGTGTCTCAAACTCGGTCATTGAGATTTAGTTAATCTTTTTAAATTAATCTCTTAGAAAAGAATTTTATTTCTTTGGTCCTGTATAAACAGAATATAATTGTTTAATGATCATATTCGCAAATAAAATAATATTCGTTTCACCTAATATCCGAGGATTATAAGAGTTTTTAAAAAGCAACAATTTCATATAATATTTCATGAAATTGAGAAAAGAAAACTTGAATAATAATTAACTAAAGTAGAAAGAAAAAAACATAATTAACATTATTTACACAATTTATTTATTTATTTAGAACTGTTTCAAAAACTTGTCTTTTTTTCTTTTTTTTTTTTTTTTTTTTTATTTTTTTTTACATCGCCTTAAAGGCGTTCATTGAAATAAATAATAATAATAATAATCCATGGACTTTAAAGACATGTCCTGATTAATACGCCTAGAATATTACTGCATGATTATCACCAAAATGATTGTCACAATAAAGAAATGTAGGACACGCTCTTAGACTTGAAAAACATAGTTCACAAACACTCGAGGTTAGAAGAACCAGAGGCGAGCTAATTAGAATGCTTAAAATTGTTAAAGGTTTTGATAAGATCGATTGGTACAATTCTATTATAATTAAAAACGATTCTTCGAATGGAATAAGAAAAGAGCCGAGATTTCTTGACTATTATAGAAAGACAGCTGGTGAAAAACTGCGAACAACGTTTTGCTAACACAATGTCAACTGTTTGGAGTCGTCTACCGAAAGAGATAATTGATACAAATACCATTAATCAATTCAAAAATAAACTAGATAAATTAGATTTTGCAAGCTATTCATTAAAATTATTTAACTTAACTTTTAGCCCAATGGTTGATGAAATAAAACAGCGTTGTAGTTCACGATTATAATACTTATTAATAAACTAATAAAAATGAACCTTCCCCCTTACCTAATACATTGGATTAATTCATTCCTATACTCAAGATCAGTCAAAGTAAATGTAAATGGTCATATTAGTGATGAATACCTTATTGCTGCAGGTGTTCCTCAAGGCTCAGTAATAAGTCCATTACTTTTTAGTATTGTTTTCAATGATATACCTAATAATCTAAGAAATAAATAATATCTTCTCTTTGCGGAAGACTTGGTCACATTCTACATTCTTAAGAAAAAAGGAAATCTGGAAAATAAGATAAACAAATACTTAGACGAATAAGAAAAATGGTTCTTCAAGTGGAAGATGAAAATATATGTTGAAAAGTCTTGCTTCATTGTCTTCACTAAATAAAAAAAGGAAAATATTGACTTAAACTTAAGATATATGAAAATAAAATTGAGAGTAAAAATGAAATCAAGTTGTTAGGTATAAAATTTGATTCAAAATTAACTTTTACCCCAATGATTGATGAATTAAAACAGCGTTGTAGTTCAAGGTTAAACTTAATAAAAAATATTGTCAATAATATAATACTCCTTCTAATATTGTGCATCATGAGGCCCTTAATAAACTTAAACTCCAAATTGTCTCGAATTGGCTTTTTGAATTCCGCGAAAGATATGTAGCGGGAGGACTCCGTCATTCGGATCCATTGGTTGTCAAGCTGGTTGATGAATATAAAGCGAGTTTTGAATCAAGATATGTCGAATACTCGACTCCATTGTGTAATTGCTATCTTACAATTTCTTCTTTCTTTCTAGAACTGTTCAATACTTAAACATTTTGCTCCTGTCATTAATTACAATTTGTCTATTTTAATTATCTTTTATTTTATTTTATTTTTTAGTGATTTTTTATTTTTTTTTTATTTTTTTAATCTGAAGGAGCTTTAGCTCGGCACAGATAATACAAATAAATAAATAATAATATTCGAATTAAGATCTATTGGATATCCTACTCCATTGTGTAATTGTTACCTTACTATTTATCCTTTTTTTTCAGTCAGTCATCAGATTATTAAACATATGTAATGTACTCTATAACTCTCTATTTCATTATGCCTATTTTTAATACTTTCCTGTGTTTTTTTTAATTAATTTTACTATATTTTATTTTTATTTTTTAATCTGAAGGAGCATTAGCTCGGTACTGAAAACAAATAAATAAATTTTACAATGGGTCTTAAAAGCCCACCATTTCGTTAGCTCATCCACATCATAGCTTTCATTATTATTATTAAAAATCTATTTCTAAAAGTTTATTTACAAATAAAATTCAAATTTTTATAATTTATTTTTTCTGACTAATTAAGTGAATTTTTATTTGTTTGGCCCAGCCCGACGAGGCTTAAGAATGCAAAAAAATTATTACAAAAGAAAAGTTCAATTCTAAGCTGTTCAACTGGGTCTGTGAAATAATTATGCATATTTACCTTCAAGTCCAGGTGAACTATGTTGCGTGCATGAAAGTGTTCGACTCCTTCGAGTATTTGTGTTATGAATTTGGCCGCATCGCTCTCACTCAAGTGGTCCTTTTCGGATATGAACTCGAACAGCTCGCCGCCCTTAACCCTTAAACAAAAAAAATGTTTAATTGAGGCTTTGAAGTGTCGGTTTAGGCTACAGTTCGAGGACGAGTATGATCTCGTGGTCGGTTTCAAAGACCTCGTGCAGTGAAATTATGTTGTCATGATTTAGCTCGCTGAGAATTTCAATTTCTTGCAGGATTTTCTCTCTGAACAATCCCTTGCGACTGCTTGAGTTGGGCCGTCGTTTGATCACAAACTTGGCCGCATATTCCAGTTGACTGGTTATTTCTCTACATCGTCTAACTATCGCAAATTGACCGCTGCCCAAGTCTTCGTATATATCATAGTAGTCTTTAAATGGCTCAGTTCTAATTTGCATCTATGAATTTTAAATTTAAACTTTTTTTTGTTGTTGTTTGAATTAAAAATTCTTTTTTTTTTTTTCAAACTTAAATTGCTTGAAATAACCAACTATGTCATAATAATAGTAATAAATTATGATGATGTCTGTATGGAAATCGAAAAAGACCCCGACTTTTCGAAACAAAAACTGTTTCTAGTCTTCTTTTTATTGTGTGAAAAATTAAAGCATTGAGTGCAATCTAAAAAAAAATTTACGACTTTTACTCGACGCTCATCTGTCTCCTAAATTTTTTTTCGAAACCATAGAGCTCTGAATATTTTTAATTATTGATTTTTCTAAGTCATATTCTTCTATGACAACCTAATTATTGTCTAAAGATTGCACATAAGGAACACTTCCCATTTCCATCTTAACTCCCTCTTTCTATTGCGTAATAGATTAATGTTAAAAGCCTTTACAAGCTTGTTCCATTCAGCTATTACGTAATACTAGCTTCTTTCGAGCAGTCTCAAACATTTAACAGTAACCCTCTGCACCCCTTAGCCCTATTACGTAATCAGTTAAATTTAAGTGGTCCACTCTGATAAAAAATTTAGACTGATTACATAATCATTTGGTTAGTCTTTCTCGAGCAGTCTCAAACATTTAACAGTAACCCTCTGCACCCCTTAGCCCTATTACGTAATCAGTTAAATTTAAGTGGTCCACTCTGATAAAAAATTTAGACTGATTACGTAATCAATTGGTTAGTCTTTCTCGAGCAGTCTCAAACATTTAACAGTAACCCTCTGCACCCCTTAGCCCTATTACGTAATCAGTTAAATTTAAGTGGTCCACTCTGATAAAAAATTTAGACTGATTACATAATCATTTGGTTAGTCTTTCTCGAGCAGTCTCAAACATTTAACAGTAACCCTCTGCACCCCTTAGCCCTATTACGTAATCAGTTAAATTTAAGTGGTCCACTCTGATAAAAAATTTAGACTGATTACGTAATCAATTGGTTAGTCTTTCTCGAGCAGTCTCAAACATTTAACAGTAACCCTCTGCACCCCTTAGCCCTATTACGTAATCAGTTAAATTTAAGTGGTCCACTCTGATAAAAAATTTAGACTGATTACATAATCATTTGGTTAGTCTTTCTCGAGCAGTCTCAAACATTTAACAGTAACCCTCTGCACCCCTTAGCCCTATTACGTAATCAGTTAAATTTAAGTGGTCCACTCTGATAAAAAATTTAGACTGATTACGTAATCATTTGGTTAGTCTTTCTCGAGCAGTCACAAACATTTAACAGTAACCCTCTGCACCCCTTTGCCCTCAGCCCTATTACGTAAACAGTTAAATTTAAGTGGTCCACTCTGATTCACATTTTACAGTGATTACGTAATTGAAAAGTTCTCAAACATTTTCTAATTTTTATTTCCCATGAACTATCAGGGGTCTTATCACTCGATATGTGACCTCGTATTTCATTTTATGTGGACTAATCTAGTATAATACTTTTTAGTATTTTTTTCAATGATATACCTAAAAGAAATAAATAATATCTTCTCTTTGCGGAAGACTTGGTCACATTCTACATTTTTAAGGAAAAAGGAAATCTGGAAAATAAGATAAACAAATACTTAGACGAATTAGAAAAATGGCTCTTCAAGTGGAAGATGAAAATATCTGTCGAAAAGTCTTGCTTCATTGTCTTCACTAAATATAAGAAGGAAAATATCGATTTAAACTTAAAGTTATATGAAAATAAAATTGAGAGTATAAATAAAATCAAGTTCTTAGGTAAAAAATTTGATTCAAAATTAACTTTTACCCCAATGATTGATGAAATAAAACAGCGTTGTAGTTCACGGTTAAACTTAATAAAAATATTGTCAAACAAAAAATGGGGTCTTAACTATTACACACAAGGAAACCTATATAAATCTTTAATCGGATCTATAATTGATTACTCTTTTCCGTGTCTGAATTCATTTTCAGAGACAAACATTAACAAAATCAAGTCTTGCAAAACTCAGCAGTTATTTTTATACTTAAACTAAAAAATGATACTCCTTCCAATATTGTGCATCATGAAGCCCTTAATAAACTTAAACTCTTAATTGTCTCGAATTGATTTTTTGAATTGAGCGAAAGTCTTTTATTTTTTCTTACATTTTTATTTTATTCTTTATTGATTTTTTATTTTAATATGAAGAAACTTTAGCTCAGCACAGATAAAACAAATAAATAATAAATAAGTATTCTACTCTGATTCACACTTTACACTAATTCCTGAAAAGTTCTCAAACATTTCTCAATTTCTATCTCCCATGAACTATCATGGGTCTTGCCACTCGATAAGTGACCTGGTTTTTTATTTTATGTGGACTAATTTAGAAAAAAAAAATGTCTGAATACCATCAATTATAAAATCTGAAAATATATGTAGTTAAGTTCCTAAGAGTGATGCTTGACTCAAAATTAGCCTTTACACTTTTTGTTAGAGGAAATAAAAAAGGCTTAACTTAATAGAATGTCTTTCAAATAAAAAATGGGAACTTAATGCCAACCAATTTTTTAAAAAGTTTAATTGGGACAATTATTCAAAATAAAATAAAATAATTAATACAATTTTTTAGAGAAATTCAAAATTTAATTGAAATATTTCTTTGTAGAATTTTTCTCTTTTTGAACAATTATAATTTTTTTAATTTGTATTAAATTTTTGAATTAATTATGAATGAATGAGGTGTTAATGGGTCTTGAATCTAAAAAAAAAGACTCAATATCAGAATTAGCAAATCTATAAATTTTGATAGAATTTAGATTTTGATCGAATAATGAAATTTTGAGATTGCTAAAAAAATATTTTAATTCAGTTTAAAAGCCGTGTTTCATGGTCTTTCCTAGATATTAAAAGCAAAAGATAAATTTTGTTCTTAAAATCTACATATTTAATTCAAATTGTGAGTAAAAAGCTAAATCTCTGGATTATCTTTTACTCTCATGGCTGTGATTTAGCGACATATTTGTCCATATCACTGGAAAGTTAATTAACATAACGGAAAAATTACGAGAAAACATATGGAATGAAAATAAAGATGGAAAAATCCCAAATTCCTCTTGAGCCAAATCCAACATTCCTTTGAATAAAATTAGACCCCAAAACCAATTACAAAGAACATTTGAAGGTTATCAATTCAAAACAAATTTCGAAAATCAACCTAATCAGAAAAAATAAAAAGCCTTAAGTGGGGATCGTCGCTCAAAATTAACAGAATTCTATTGAGTCACTCATAAGATCAATATTCGACTATTGTTTTGTTATTCTTCAGTCAACTACTCAGAAAATAAAATCTGAAATTCAAAAATTGCAAAATCGGATCTTAAGAATAATCAAATATTTCCCATTAAAAACAAGTATCAAAACAATTCACAAAGAGCTAAGAATTGATATGATTGATGACAGAGCTGCTAGTCTTTTTTCAAAATTTATCACCACCAAAAAAAAACCATGAACTAATAGAGATCGAGAATTTTATTCTTCAAAATCCCAACAGAAACAAAATGAAGTACAAAAACCCCTTGGACTCAATCCTAACCACATCAAACTGATAAAAAATTTAATTTTGTAATTTTAATCCAATATGATTATCCATTTCCTTCTCTAATTGTACAAATATATTTTTTATTTTTTTTACTAATAAGATTCGAATATGAATGAGGGCTGAAAAGAAGGCGCTGCCATTCGGAACTGCCCTGGAAAAAACTTTTCCTAAATTATTTTTAAATAAATAAAAAAAAATTAACCAAGAGCGTTTAAGTAAATAAGGAGCATAAATACTTGCTTCAATACGTCTAACGTGAGATCGGATAGACGGGCCCAAGGTTACTAATGTAAACATTACACAGCGGATGAAATAAAAGAACCATACAACTCAAGGCATATTTAATAACAAAGGAGATCATACTAGCACGGCTGTAGATCCTTTATAGAGTCTATTTTAGATTACTTTTCCCTTGTTTAAACTCATTCTCAGAAACTAGCACCAAATGGATTTAGGGTTAATCAAAATTGAGCAGTTCGATCTATTCTAGAGTTAAAATATGATACTTTGTTTAGCATTATACATTACCAGGCTTATAATAAACTCGAATCGACTTTTTAATTCTAATTGGGTTGTTTATTCTCACTGGTTGTCAGACTGATAAATGAATACTAAAAAAAGCATTCGAATTAATATATTTTGAACTCCCAACTCCATTGTGTTATTAGTACCCTAATTTATCTTCTTTATTTTCCCCATTTTCCACTTAATTTTTAAATCTTTCCGATCATTTATTCAATTTATTTACAATCTTTTTTTTTAAATTATTTCTCTCACTTTTTATTTACAAATTTTCATTAATTCATTTTGGTTTTATTTTGCTCAAAAAAATCTGATTTAATCGCACAGTAGTGACGACAATAGCATTTTTTGATGATGATTATGCCAAGCCTTTGAATGAAATCTTAAGCTTTTTTTAATAAAAATTATTATTTTTTAAATACATATGAAAAATTTATTTTAATATTTTTTTTTAATGCAAAAATTTGAATTCTTAAAAAAATGCTGAGAAGATGCTCACTTGAAGTCTTATTTGTACCAAAGAGTCAAATACCACACGAGAACATTGAACTCAAATTGGCTATTTAATTACAAACTTAAAATAAAAAAAATAAAAAATTGAGTTTAATTTTTGCAATTTTTAAGCTGCCCAAAAATTTCCTAGTACTTCAATAATTATAATTTTGATTTGAAATAAATATAATTAGAAGATGATGAAGTAAGAAATGATAAAAATTTACAATTTTAATTAAAGAGCCTGGCTAAGTAATGGCAAAAAATTGCCAATGATTATAGGACTTTTTTCACGTAAAACAGAGACACTTTTATACTTTTAGAATTCTATTAGAAATTTATCTGTTATGTTCTTAATTTTAAAATATCCTTAAATATCTCAGTTACGTAATAGCTAATTTTCTACACATAAACTTGATTTAAGGCTTCTAGACAATCCCTTACACCAACAAAATTAATTTCAACTAAAATCATTTTGTTTGTGTCCTTTAACTGCTTAGTATAATATACGCTTTAAAAGCCCAGTAGACAATATTTTCTAAAGGCTGGGGATTTTCCTTGGAACAAAAAGATTCTTTTTTGGAACTGTTCAGTTTGTTAAAGATTTACTTTCCGACTTAACAAAAAGATAGAGAAAAAAAGAAATTATGAGATTGATATCGGATAACAAGCTTCCACAACTTACAGACAATCAATTTAAAAACTTGAAGGCGCGCTTAAATATTTTTATTATGATTTGTGAAATAAAATAAAATTAAAATTATTTTTTATTTTTGTTCCATATTAAGTCTTTTCTAAACTTTGAATTTAAACTTTGAATTCACGGCCACATGAATTTTTTGCCGTTCCAGATAGCTATTCTAGCAGCCTATTATAAGTCAAGGTCAGAAAAATTCAAATCCAAATCTTGGCTTAAAATAAAAAGATTTTGAGTCCGGCCTAAGACTTTACATAACTATAACTTTATAGGAAAATCTTAATTAATCTCATTAAAGTTGGTACATAACTTGACTAAAAATTAAAAAAAAAATTAATCCAAAATTTTTTTCTGATTTTTATAATTGAACATTTTACACTTTTACTTCTCCTATTGAAGGTTAATTAAATTCAATAAATAAATAAGACTTGACTTTTTTATTTATTTGTTTAATCTGTATTTAGCTAATGCTCCTTCAGAATAAAAATATAAAAATATATAAAAATAAAAATTTAATGTAAAAAGTAGATAAAATAAAATAAAAAAGAATTCAAAAACGAAAAAGAAAAAAGTTGAAAAAGAAAGACAAAAAAATTTCCACATAAGAGAAAATCTAATTATAAATATTTTTTTACTTTTTTTTCTTTTAATTACGATAATTAAAATTCATTTTTCTTTACTTTCTATGTAATTTTAATATTTTTTTTTCCTGCTTTTGACCAACTCAAATCGAACTAGAAGTTAAACATGTTTAAATATATGATAGTTCAGGGAAAAAAAAGAAGAAATTGTTAGGTAGCAATTACACAATGAAGTTGGATATTCGATATATCTTGATTCAAAACCTTCTCACCAGTCTGACGACCAGTGGAAAATAATTACTCAATCCTGCCTTGACATATCTCTCACTCAACTAAAAAAAGTCGATTTGAAACTGTTAGTAGTTGAAGTTTATTGAAAGCCTCTTGTTGCTTAACATTGGAGGGGGTATCATATTTCAGCTTCAAAATAGATCGAACTGCTGTACTTTGAATAACTTGTATTTTTTTAATGTTAGTTTCTGAGAATGAATTTAAACAAGGGAAAGAATAATCCAAGATTGATCCTATCAACGATTTGTAATTTAAGGTCAAGATTGATTTTAACTTTAGTTTTTTCTCAAAGATCATGTTACATGACTTAAGACTTTTCGTAAAATCGTAAGTTCTTTGTCAAGCTTAACGATTTTGAATCTGGACCAGGATTCATTGAAACTAGTGTCCCGCAAGGTGCAGTCATTAGTCCTTTACTTTTTACCATTTTCATTAATGAAATCCCTAAGCAAGACCAAAAAAATCAATCCTATTCCCTCCTTTTTGCTGACGATCTTGTTACATTTTTCATTTTCAAAAAATATGGAAACATTAATAACATAATTAATAATTATTTAAAAAAATACAGCTATGGCTCCAGAAATGGAGACTAAAAATGTCGCCTGACAAATGGCAGTCACATAATCTTCTCTGGTAACTCCTCAAAGAATCAACCCCTAAACTTGAAACTATTCGGCAAACAAATACCTTACAATGATTTCCCAGTCTTTCTTGGTATAAAGTTTGACCAAAGTCTTTGCTTTAACTCTCAAGTTGATTTCATTCGTTCCAGATGCCTCGACAGGGTAAACATTGTTAAGATTTTGTCCCACTAATTTTGGAAGCTAAGCAAAAAAACTTTAACTGGAGTCTACACAGCACTTGTTGGCTCAATCTTAGACTATAGCTTTTTAGCGCTATCACGCATATCCCAAACCAACCTACATAGTTAACAAGTTCTACAGAATACATCGTTCAAATCAATTTATTATTTAGCATACGACACCCCCTCGATCCAATTTTTTAGTTTCCTCGAGTCACAAAAAATTGAAAAGATCGATGCTCGGCAAACAAACCTCTTTAAAAGACATATTAAAAACAGTCTAGTCTTATTTATTTATTTGTTTATCTGTACCGAGCTAATGCTCCTTCAGAATAAAAATATATATAAAAAATTAAGATTAAAATAAATCAAATAAAAATATTAAAAAAGGACGAATAAGTCCAAGTAATAAAAAGGAAATTAAAAACAGTTTGTTGAAATTAAAAGACAAAAAAGTTTCTATACAAGAAAGTTTAATTTGAATCATAATTATTTTAGTTACGATGATTATTATTCAATTTTTCATTGCTTTTTTCATTGCTTTTCAAACAATTTGATTATATCTCTTATACAGGACAATATTGATCTTTTCATTGAAAGCTCAAGAAGTTCCGAATCCAAAACCCCTCTTTGTCAAGTCTCAAATGAACTTCTCCAATGGACTTCTAATTCACTGTAATTCGTTAAATACTCATTTCTATTCTATTATTTCTAATATTTATGTATATAAACTGAAAAAAAAACATTAAAAAAACCTATCACTTCTTATTTGGACACTTTATTAAATTTTAATTCAATGGCGAAAGGAGTTTTATTACTCGAAGCCATTTTAAATAATTAATAAACTTTTAAACAACTTTGCAAATGTGTGCTGACTTTTTCTACCAATTTATTCCATAGTCCATTTTGTTGACTGGTAAAAATCTATTTTCTTAATTGTTCAACTGAACAAGTACTGACTCGTTCAGTTTTCTTTGCTTGATAAAAAATTAAAAGAATAGCAAGCGTTTGGTTGCCAAGTAGTCTTGGCTCATGAATCGACACTGAACAGATGCAATTGAGACTGGTCTGAGTGCTTAATGGCTCTCAATGATCGTCCTTTAAAATACATTGCTAAATTACAATGTCCAATGCTTGGGCCCAATTTAGCATAGAAATAAAATGTGAAGTCATTTAATTAAGCTAATTGGACTTGGATGGCTCACTTTTATCAAACTAATCGAGCGTCTAATTGACGTCGATGTAACATTCTGCCAATTAAAACTCAACTGCTCACAGTGACACATTGGACGGTTGCCACGAGCGAGCAAGCAGCTCTTGGCCAATGCATGGCACTGTGTTAATAGGTCCTGGAGCGATTGCTTCAAGTCTTTGTTTACACACACAAGGCTCCGATTGAAATGATTAACAAGCTCGTTTTGCAATGAATAGCGAATTAGAACAAGACCAAATAATAATCTAAAGCCAAGCATATGTATTTTAAAGTAATTATAAAAATCTAGAAAAGATCAATTCTATGATTTATCGATTCATGAGCTTAATTTGAAATTCATAAATTAACTTTTCTTTTTTTTGGATTGTTCTTAGACGCAGAGCTGAAGGGATTGTTTGGATAAGTAGCGAATCTGTTTTTAGTTTGCGAGTTACAGTTAATAGCTTGCAATGGAACACTTGAACTAGTTTGGAGGTTTGTGCAGAGGGCCCTTGGGCGTACACGAAAGCACACATTGTCGACAAATTTAATTAGGTTAAACTAGAAAAGAATTTCTTTTTTCTATTTTTTTCTTTTTTGCCAAAATTCAAAAATAACTAGGAGAAAATTGTTGTCGTTCAAACTAAATATTTGAACATATTTTCTTGTTATTGTTTTTTGATCACAAATCGATACAGTTTGACCATTTATTTAATAAACATCATACTTCCTATTGGCATTTTGTGTGACCTTGATTGTGTGACTTGAGCGGCAATTAGAGGCCGCACTGCGTCTCAATAAAATAGGTCTGCGATTTTAATTCACTTCGCACCGATCAAGGCCAAGTGGTAAGGAATCAGAAAAAAATTATTTTTAATTGTTTATTTTTTTTATTAAAAAAAATATATTTTTTAAAATTAACATATTGAGAGAGAGAAAAAATTAGCGACCAGCGCAAATTTCCATCATTATGAATAAATTCTTGTTATTCAACTCGATTTGATTCAAACTCATAAAGCTTATCATTCTAAATTTAGAATTAATTAATTTTAATTTAATAACAAAATTGTTTTCATGCTTGGTGGCTATAAAATAAGAAAAAAATCACTGATTCAATTTATTTTAATTGACATTTAGACCGAGATTTTAGATATTTCAATATTTTTCATCTAATTAAAACTATTTAGATCGAAGTCTACAACATTTTTCACAATCCCTTACTCTCTTAGTATTCATTGGTTATTCAATTGCTGACTGTGTGATTACGTAATAGTTGACAGCTAATCTGAGGGGTTAAGATTTCATGACCCGAGTTATTGCTGGCTATATGATTACGTAATTATTATTATTTATTTCAAAAAATTACGCCAGACTCGGGCATCTTGAAGTTAATGATCAATTCAAAATATCATTTCAATTCAAAAAGTTTATCTTTAGATATTAAAAAAAATCTTTGATTTAATTAAAATAATTTTAATGTAACATGATTAACATGGTATGTAGATTAAAAAAACAAAAAAATTTTGAAAAAATATTTTCTCAATCCATTGTTAAAATTGATTTTTATATTTAAATGTATTACCTGTAAAAAAACTAATCTTTAAAATTACAATTTTTTACATATTCACTGTTTTTAAATTTACAAAATAAGCATTGTGAAATTTCATACAAAAATTCCAAAACAAAAACGAAAAATTTTTCTAACTTTTGTTCTAGATGTCAAAAACTTGTTCTGCAAATGTAACAAAGTGTAACAACTTTTGTTTCCCCAACTGCGAAAGTCTGCAAAATCTGTGCATATTCTGCAAAATTGCATCCTATCTAAAAGTATTAAAAATAAAACGCAATTAATATGCACAGATTATGCAAACTTTCGCGGTTGGGGAAACAAACATTTTTTGACATTTAGAACAAAAGTTAGAAAAATTGTTCATTTTTGTATTGGAAGTTTTGTTTGAAATTTCACAATGCCTTCAAAATAATTATTTACTATTTTTTTACATAATGAAGGCTAAAATTAAAAATTCGTTTATTTTATAGAAAGAATAAAATTTTGATAATTATTATTTATTTGTTTGTTTATTTTTTTTCTTTTATAAAATCAAGTTTCTTTTGCTTGAGATAAGTTTACTTTAGCTAATAACTTTAGTTCTTCCACCCTATCATTTATGTTATCTAGGCAAAACTTAATTGATTCACAAATCCCATTTCCACATTGATTTTTATGCTCGCCTTTCATGTTTTTTATTCGTTCTTTTATTCTTTCAATTGTAATTAGGTCGCTCGATTTGAGAAATTCTCTGATTGTAATAGACGATAGTTAATATGAGTGGTTAAGATTTTACGGACCGAGTGACTACTGACAAATGATTACGTAACATTCAACAGCTAATCTGAGGGGTGTAAATACTATGACCCGAGCAATTACTGACTATATGATTACGTAATGCTTTTAAAAAGGACCAAATCTGAATTAGACTATTCTTTTCCTTGCTTAAATTCATTTTCTGAAAATAATATCAAAAAACTACAAGCAATTCAGAATACAGCAGTCAGATCTATCCTTAAGTTAAAATATGATACTCCCTCCAACATGTTGCATCATGAGGCTTTTAATAAACTTAAATTACTAACAGTCTCGAATCGGCTTTTTGAGTTGAGTGAGAGATATGTTGGGACAGGACTGAGTCATTCTACTCCATTGGTGGTCAGACTAGTGGATGAATACAAACAAGGCTTCGAATCAAGATATATTGAATACCCTACTCCATTGTGTAATTGCTACCTTACTATTTCCTCTTTTTTTCATGAAGCTTCAACTATGTAAACTTCTGTCACATGTAACAATTTATTTCAATATATGTCTTTTAAACTTTCTTTAAATTTTTTTTTTTTTTTAGCTGATTTACTTTATTTTTATTTTATCGTATTTTATTAACTCTATTTTTATTATTATTTTTTTTTTTAAACTTTATTCTGAAGGAGCTCTAGCTCGGTACAGAAAACAAATAAATAAAATAAATAAATCTTCAATTCTAAATCAAGTCATTCTGTTCCACTGGTCGTCAGACTGGTGGAAGAATATAGAGAAGGTTTCGAATCAAGATTTATCGAATATCCTACTCCATTTTGTAATTGCTACCTTACTATTTCTTCTTTTTTTCGTGAACTTCCAAATAATTAAACATGTCTAACCACTAGATATTTCAATGTATCGTTTTTAATTTTTTTTTTACTTAGACTTATTTATCCTTTTTTAAAATTTTTATTAATTTTTTATTTTTTTTTTATATATACATTTTTATTCTGAAGGAGCACTAGCTCGGTACAGATAAACAAATAAATAAAAAAAATAAATCTTCAATTTTCTATTTTACTTTTAATTTATTTTTGCTTTAAATTTTTTATTTTTTTTCTTGATTTTATTTTTAATCTGAAGGAGTTTTAGCTCGGCACAGATAAAACAGATAAATTAATAACTCAAATAAATTACTTTAAATTGTATTTATTTAATTATAGTTTAATTTTCATGGACAAACTGAAATATGATTTTTAAATAAGTGTAGAAAAAATATGAAATTAATTAATTATTTGGAAAGCCATGTTACATGATCTTTGAAAAAATCAAGAGAATAATCTAACTTTGGCCTTAGGATACACGGTGATAATTTACGTGAAAAAAATGTCGAGTTCTAAGGAATTACGCCAGACTCAGAACTAACATTTGGTACCATGGTGGATCACTTAAAAGAACGCTGTAATTCAACGCTTAATATAATAAAATATCTCTCAAATAATAAATGGGACCTAAAACCCAAAATTAATGGAAATTTGTACAAATCCTTAATAGGATCAATTTTGGATTATTCATTTGCCTATTTAAATTAATTTTCAGAAATATCTAACAATAGCAGTCTATTCTTTTTAAATATTTTTCTTAATTTATTTATTTTAATTTAAGAATAGTAAAAGAGTTTTTTTCAGCTTTAATCAGAAGAAGCTTTAGCTCGATACAGATAAACAAACAAATAATAAAAGAATAAAAATTTAAAAAAAAATTTTAAATTCAAAAATGTGTTCTTATATACTTTAAATCTGCGTGGGGTCATAGCGGGGGCAAGTGGAGTAATTTAAAGGATATTTAAGTAAAACGAAACCTTTAAGACCTTTAAGTTAAATATTTTATTTCTGACCTTTTATAAACCAATAACAAAACAAACAAAAAATACACAAAATAATTATTCAAAAGATAAATTAAACATGGGCCTAATTTTTAAATCTTTTGTTATTTTTTTGGTTTAACATGTATACAATTTAATGTTAAATAAAACAAAATTCTCTTTATTTATTTGAAATTAATATTCCATTATGCTTTTGTCCACGGCCTTTTGTAATAAATCTTCCTATCTATCAAACTATTTAACTTTTTATTAACCAAAGAATTTATAATGGATGTAGAAACAAGAAAGATTTTATAGAAAAACATAACGAATCTTCTAATTAATTAATTAATTAATTTATTTATTTATTATTTAAGCCTCATAGGCAAGTATAAAAAAAAAAAAAAACAAAAGAAAAAGAGAATTAAAGTAAAAATAAAAAATAAATTATTTACAATTTCATTTAAAGTTAATTTTGAAAAAATTATTCACTTGTTCATATAAGTAAAAATACTCAATATTTAAAATCATATATTTTTTAATAACTCCAAAAATAAACTTAATCGAGTCAACCAATCCTTCATTTTTACATTTGAATAAATCATCAACCAATAACAGTGATATATTGGCACCATAATCAACACAATCGATAAAAATCTTTTTCTCAATGTAGACCAACTGCTTACAGAATGATGTATAATGTTAAAGTTTAAACTAAATTCTGTTTAATTCTTTTTTTACTATTTGTATTTTTTTATTTTTTATTTTTCATCGCCTTCATGGCATTTTATTGAAAAAATAACAATACTCATAAAAATCTGTAATAACAGATAAAAACTATATTCAACAACTAATCATCTCTCACTATGGCTTAAGAGCACTCCAGTTTAAGTTTAAGGTTATTGCTTAATTTTTACCAAGAGACTGTTTCTTCATGAATAATAAAATCTTAAATATTAGCGAACAAATTAGAAATTTTTTTTGCTTAAATACTGAATAAATTAAATTTTAATTAAAAAATTTCTCCTTTAAAACTTAAAAAAAAATCCTTGATGCAGTTGGGTTAAGTTATGTCTGTCTTTGAAAAATAAATTTTGAACAGTTTCTTGGTCAATTTGATTTTGTCTTTAAAAACAAACACTTGACATAAATTTTGACTTTATTGTTTTGGCCAACAAGTTTATGTTTTATTAATTCCGAAAGGTTAATCCATGAGTTTTAGAAATTAAAAAAAGATTCGTGTTTACATACAAAATTTAAAAGTAACTTATCCATAATCTCGGTCGTAATATCTCAATTAGGCTTAGCATATTATGCAAGCCATCTGTGGGAATAATTAATGGCTTTATCAGGCAAAATTTTGCTCTTTAAATTATTTAAGTACAAAATAATTATTTGAACAAAAGGCAGACATGAATATGATATTTGATTCCAACAAAAAGCTAATAAAAAATCAATCAACTAAATAATTTAACAATATCAAAATCTTTTTTTATTTAAAAAATTGGCTTGGAAAAGGCTAAATTATTCGCAATGGTCTTGACCTGAGTCGAATGACCGATTTTTATTTGTGCAAAAAAATTCTCTGAATAAAAATAAATAAAAATTTAGCATTCAAAATAAAATAATTAAAATTGAATTTTTTGCTCAAAGTGCTAGAATATCTAGTAAAAATTAATTTAAAATAAAACATTTTCTTTTACTAAATTTATTTATTCTGTTTTAATATTACAACAACACGTTGAAGAAGACAACGTGTGGTACTCGGTGATGTGGTATCTAAGTGGATAAATGAAGACAGCGGTGTTCCGCAAGGATCCGTACTTGGTCCAACTCTTTTTATTATTTACATAAGCGATCTTCCAGACTCACTCACAAATACTTGTAAAATGTAAGCAGATGACACTAAAATAATAGCCGAGATCAAGGTGGAATCAGTAACTCAAGACACTGTTAATCTGCAACGAGACATCGACAAAATCTTCGAATGGACAAATACATGGCTCATGCGTCTCAATATAGCAAAGTGTAAAATCATGCACATTGGTAAAAAGAATCCTAAATCAGAATACAACATGCAAGATTACAACTCCTTGAACAGAATCAAAATTGAGGAAAGCGAATGTGAACGGGACTTGGGTGTTTTAATCTCGAATGACCTAAAGCCTAGGAATCAAGTTAATAAATCAGCATCTAAAGCTAACAGCATTTTAGCCTTATTGAAACGAACATTGACCACACGCGATTCGCTGACCTGCAAAAAGTTACAGTAAATATTCGATTATACAGAATTCACTTATCCATAAATTCGATTAACCATAATTTTGAAAAATAGTAACGACATTTTTTTTGTCTTAAGAATTAAATTTTTTTCTTGTTGATTCGGCTTAAAAAAAGATTAGAACAGACGCGCAAACTTTATTAATACTAATTGATTTTGAATAATTAACACCTTCTTACAAAAAATCTCTAATCTTGCCTCTTCCTATTATTAATTTTTTGATCCCCGGAAATACTTTACTGATAATTTAAAATACCCTTAATATACAAAGAAACCCTAACTTGGATCAATCTCAAATCAATTGTATTAAAAATGTATCTTGCCAACCAAGCTAAAAAAACTCTACGACCTCAAGGAGAAGAGGCAATGTCAACTTCAAATGTCAGCTCAATATCAATTGTAAAAAGAAATCTTAATTTCTGATATGTTGCTTACTTTTTTTCTTTTACTTTTACCCTTTTTGTTCCTAATAAAGTTTCTAAAAGCAGCAAATTAATTTTTTATTTAAGACAAAAAATTAGTTAACCATAAATTCGATTTTCCATAAATCAAAAAAATTTCTCATTCTGTATAATCGAATATTTACTGTATACACTTGTTATATAGACCCCAGATCGAATTTGCAGTATCTTCTTGGAATCCATACACAAAGCAAGATCAGAATACACTAGAGAAAGTTCAGCGAAGGGCAACAAAAGTTGCCAATAATTTAAAAAATTAAGTTACGCTAAGCGTTGCGAAACATTAGATCTTACATCTCTTAAATTACGTAGAACGCGTGGTGATCTAATACAAAAGTTTAAATTTGAATCAGGAATGGAATCAATTGATTGGCACACAACACCAATACGTATTCCACAACGGTATGGCCACAGAGAGAGGCTAAGAAGAGAAATCATCAGGTGCTGTAATCAACGTCATAAATTTTTCAACAACCGAATAGTAAATCCATGGACCTTGCTTCGTGATGATGTCATTATGTCTTTATTTATTTTATCATCGTTACTCTACTTTCATGACTTAACTCTATAAAAAAACTATTTTTTAATAAATAATTTAGACATAAAGACAAATTTTGTAATAACATACTAGCAATTCATTTTATGACTGAAGGAGCTCAAGCTCGACATTCTTTAAATAAACTATAATATATATGGTGTATTTTTTCGTCTTTTATTCAAATTTTTTACCCAATTTTGAAATAACATAGAAAAGGATAGTAACTTCAAAATATTTTTTTTAAAAAAATAAAGGGGGGTAAGTTTTGCTACCTCGTTTAATAAAAAGTTGCAATTTAAATTAAGATTTAAACTTGATATTAAAAACCTTTTGAATGGTAAAACAACAAACTTTGGGGAATTTTTTTTTCTATGAACTGACAGTTGTGGAACTATACTCAAGCATTTAAGGGACAGTTTTAGCTATAATATAATCTTTTTTTAAAATATTTTGAAGTTGCTATCCTTTTCTATGTTATTTCAAAATTGGGTAAAAAATTTGAATAAAGACGAAAAAATACACCATATATAAAATAAAATATATATAACTGGGGATTTGAAGATAAAATATTTTTATATGTTTTTAAGAAAACGTTAAAAAAAGGATTTGACAGAACAAAATGAAAAAAAATTGAATAGCTTTTTTTCTAAAGGTTTTCTACTAGTTCTGTGAATGCAACATAGTGCAACATTCATAGCTGCATCAGCAGTCAAAGAAAAAAAGTGATTCTATTTTTTAAGATATAGGAAGCAGAGCTTTATATGCGAGTAACGAGAAGTAAACTTTATTTTATTCCATAATTCTTTGATTAAAATAGCGTCTTTATATTTATTGGTTTTTTGGCGAATATTTTTGAAAATAATTTTAAAGTTTTTTAGTTTTCTAAATTATTTAAAAAATTTTGAAAAAATAAAAAAATTCAAGGAAAAAAATAGTTTATAGTCTATCAAAAGTTGCGTCATGAATTTCCCAAAAACAGTTAAATCAATGAAGAAATGATTTTCGACTTGTTCATATCATTATGTACTGAATTTCACAAAATCATGATGAGCGAGTGTTTGCTAAAATTTGATTTTTTTGTTTCCTTTATTTCCTTGAACAAGCCATGTCTTAGTATGTTCTGCTGTAAATAAAGTTAAAAATTTAAATCTTCTGTTTATTCTTTTATTCTCTTTTAACTAAAGACAAAATAGGAACACATTCGAAATCGGAAAACAATCTGAAAAACCTAAAGCAGAATTTCCTATTTGTAAAAAGTCGTTTATAGCGAAGATTGGAATCAAAACACATACAAAGACCTGCCAAAAATCAAAATAAAATCTTAAACTCTCTTTTTTTATCAATTTAAATACAGTCCCGTTCTGTTCACTTGTTTTTACCAAAATTTACGTAATTTTACGTTAATTTACGTAAAATTACGTAAATTCAAAAAGGGACAAAAAAATTATGATATTTTGAAAAAAAATAATAATTCTGCTTTTTCATTGACTTTCTACTTTAAACAATATACGTAAATTTACGTAAAATTTTGAAAAATTTTTCTATTTATTAATGTAAAATTCACCATTATTTTCAATGACAATCTTAATGGTCTATTTCAAAATATTAATTTATTTTTGTCTTTTTAAGATACCTAATTTAAACCGATGTTTTCGAATAGTAAGTCTTATTAACTGAGAGACAAAAAAAAAATTAATAATCTGAAATAGACCATTAAGATTGTCATTGAAAATAATGGTGAATGATCGAAACACTGAAATAATATTATTTTTAATTAAAACAAATTTGTAAATAATATAACATGAATTTGTTTTCAAAAATAGCGTAAAATTTGTCTTTTCATATATTTTTTTTAATAAAAAATTAACTTTCTTCTAGATTATCCTAAAAAAGTTAAAAATTACGTAAATTTACGTAAATTTTTATTTACATGGTAAAAAGTAGAAAGTCGAAGAAAAAGCGGAATTATTACCTTTTTTTCAAAATATCATAATTTTTTTGTCCCTTTTTGATTTTACGTAATTTTACGTAAATTTACGAAATTTTTCGTAAATTACCATTTTTTATATTTGTCAATTTACGCAAATTTACGTAAAATTACGTAAATTATTATTTAATTTTTATTTGTTCAACATTTATACAGTGATGATTTGATCTTAGGTTTTTACGTTATTTTACGTAAATTACGCATTTTTACGTAAAATGACTTTGTAAACTTTCGTAATTTTACGCAAAATAACGTGAAAACCTTAGTTCAAATCATCACCGTATAAATGTTGAATAAATTCATCTTAAGGAGCTATTGCTCGTTCAAAAATTTTTCAAAAAAAAAAAACATTTTAAAATAAAATGTAATTCAGTTTTTTTACTCCTAGTCACCTTTTATCATCTAACTTCTCCTGGATGGAAGTTAATTAAAACTAGATGATGTCAAAAATGTTGTCTTAAAAATTTTGTTCAAATAAAATTTTTGTACTTATATAAAAGGTAAACGAGCAAAATAGAGAAATAAATTTTTAGAGAATAGCTAAATTAGAGAAAAAAATTTACCGAAAAAAAATTACAAAATTTTTATTGAAAAAAAAATAGAAAAAGTCTGATAAACTAATTAATTAATTATTATTCCATCAATAAAATTGAAAATCCAGTAAGGAACAACTCTAAATTTTCTGTTTTATATTCATTAACTTGGCGCTTTATTTTATCTTCTTTTTTTTGTGCTTTACTGCTTGTTGACTTTGATTACCTGAAAATAATAACAACAAATCTGATTCCATATTACTTTGAACAACATTGTCTGTGCTTTTCTCTATATTTTTTTCCCTAATTTTTTTTTCTCTATTATACAAATTCTCTAATTTTTTTTTTCTCTATTTTGATAGTTCATCATATAAAATAAAATGAAAAAAAATGAAAAAAAAAATACTTTATTTCTTGTCCACATATTGAGAACTTTGATCCAAAGGTTGGAGAAAATTTGACGGCACAAGTCCACGCTTTCCATTTAACTCTCCCATAAAGAAGCCGTCCTCGTCCATGTCGTCATACACAGTGATTATTTGGCCAGTCTTGAAAGCAAGCTCGGCATCCGCATCCATATTGGGCGACAACGACTGCGGATCATAGTCGTACAGCGCGACCATGGTCTTGCACTTGGAATATTTGCTAATGGGCACAAACTGCTGATCCTGCTTCATGGTCTTCACTTGTTTTGCACTGGGCACCTTTGACTTTGTCTGTGGCGACTTTTGACTAACACTTGTCTTTCTTTTGCTCTTCTCCTCCGAGTCGATCAGCTTGCTGACCACTTCTTGTTCATCAGCCTGGACCTCGGAGACCATGTTGCACGGAATGAAGCCAGAGCGACCATTTGACTCGCCATAAAAAAATCCATCCGAGTCTTGCTCGCCATAAATTTTGATCAACTGGCCCTTCTTGAACGGCAGCTCTTCCTGACAACTGTCCGTATTGGGCGACATCTTCAACGGGTCGTAGTCGAACAGCGCAATGAACAGTCTGTAGCTGCGAGAGCTTTTTGACTTTGACCTTGACTTTGACGCACCACCAACGCTGCTGCTAGGCGAGCTCTGCCGCGATGACTTCTTCACACCACTCACCGGTATGGCATTGCCCCGGTTATTCTCGTACAAATCAGCTTCATTGTCCACACTGGCCCGACTCTCAGGCTTTTTTTTCCTATTGGCATCAGCTAACTTGGGCATTTGAGCGATCTGAGCTGGCACACGCTTGACCGGCTCTGCCGGCACCGCCTTGGGTCTGTGAAGTTGGCTGACTGGCTCGGGCTTGGCCGCTTTTCGAAGATCTTCTAGAAAACTTTTGCTCAGCTTAATGGGCTCGCTGTCCTTTGACTCGGAGTTTCCGTCAAGGCTCAGCGTTCTCAGGGTGAGGGTCTTGGCGCCCATGAGCAGCTTGGAGCTTAGAGAGACGCTGGACGCAGTCGGATTGAGTATTTGATGGACCCGGGTGCCGTCCAAATAGATGGAATAGCCGCCGACAGCTATGCCGTTGGACATTTGATTTGGCAGGGAGATGACTGGATTCCAGCTAATGCAGAATGCGTCCATCTCATTGGGGTCTTTGTCTATGGACAGGTCGGTGGGCTGAGCGAGGCAGCGTGAGGCCAGGGTACGAAATTCAATGCTGGCTGCGTAATTGCTGTTCAGCTCATTGGCATGGTTGTGGATCTGAGCCGTGATGGTTATTAGGTGGCTGGTGTCTGGCAAGAGGCCGGACAGCTTGAATCTGTACACTCCGGGCCGCAGTGTTCTGTGCTCGATGCTGTCTATGGATATTATGTGCGAGAATTGGCTGGAACTTGGCCACCATGACACTATTGCTGATGCTTGGGTCAAATTGTGAACAGCCAGATTTGATGGGGCGAAAGAGCGGTCTAAATTCAAAATAACCTGTAGTTTAGTTGGTATCAAAATTATTTATTGTGCTAGTAATGGGGAGTGTTGGGTGCCGGTCCTGGAAAGACCGGTCCAAGACGATAAATAAATTTCAAGACTAAGATTTTAATTTTTTATATTTTACTTTGCTTTTTTTATGACCGGTCATATTCAAACGGACGGTCCTGGAAAGACCGGTCCTTTAAAACGGTCCAAAAAAGACCGGTCTTTTGGACCGTCCATTTCCAAATGACCGGTCCTATTCAAACGGACTGTCTTTTCTTTTTCATGAAAAGAAAAAAGATTTAAGTATGACATGTATTGTATTATAATTTAAAGAAATAAGTAAAATTATTTGTTTAGAACAAAATTTATGGAAACAGAATAGTGAGCCAAAAAGAAATCAAGTTTCTTGGCATTAAATTTGATTCTAAGTTAAACTTTAATAAACTGGTTGACGAAATTAAAGAACGCTGCAATAAAAGGATAAATATTATTAAGATATTGTCAAATAAAAAATGGGTTCTTACTCAAAACACACTAGGAAATTTATATAAAACTTTAGTAGGATCAATTTTAGACTATTCTTTTCCTTGCTTGAATTCATTTTCTGAAAATAATATCAAAAAACTACAATCATTTCAGAATACAGCAGTCAGATCTATCCTTAAGTTTAAATATGATATTCCCTCCAACATGTTGCATCATGAGGCTTTTAATAAACTTAAATTACTAACAGTCTCGAATTGGCTTTTTGAGTTGAGTGAGAGAAATGTTGGGACAGGACTGAGTCATTCTATTCCATTAGTTGTCAGACTAGTGGATGAATACAAACAAGGCTTCGAAACAAGATATATTGAATACCCTATTCCGTAGTGTAATTGCTACCTTACTATTTCCTCTTTTTTTCATGAAGCTTCAACTATGTAAACTTCTGTCACATGTAACAATCTATTTCAATATATGTCTTTTAAACTTCTTTACATTTTTTTTTTTTTTTTAGCTGATTTACTTTATTTTTATTTTATCGTATTTTATTAACTCTATTTTTTTTTTTTTTTATACTTTATTCTGAAGGAGCTCTATAAGATTTTATTGAACACAATTTTTTTTTAATTATTAACTAATAATTATCCATTTTCATAAATAAACATTATTTTTTCTACTTTTTCTGGTGAAATTTTATTTCTTCTATTCCAAACTTGATAACCTGTTGACGAAAAAAGTCGTTCTGATGGTGCACTAGTATTACATAAAGAATTTAAAACTATTCTTTTAAAATAAACACACATAAAATAAATAAATAAATATAAAAGGTATTTTAATATTTTATATAATTTGTTTTTGATCCAAATAAATCGTATATAAGACCGGTCCAAGACGGACGGTCAGGACCGTTTTAAAAGACCGTCGGTCTAAACGGTCAAGACCGTCTGAGTAGGCCAAAACAGACCGGTCTTACAGGCGGACGACGGGACGCCAACACTAGTAATTGATAATAAATTACTCGACTTTTAATTTTGCTAAAAGTGGCACCTGGAATATTTTTATTTTCTTTATTTATTAATTTATCTGTGACGAGCTAAAGCTTCTTGAGATTTTTAAAAAAATTTAAAAAAGTTGATTGGAAATGACACCATACCACACAAAAGACTCTTACCTAAATTAGAAAATTATGGTTTTGATAATAAAATAGTCAATTGGATAAAAGAATAAGAACAGAGAGTAGTTCAAGGGAACACAGTTTTGGCTTGGACGAGAGTCTCAAATGGTTTACCACAAGGATCTGTCTTAGGACCAATACTTTTTATCATACATCTAAACGACTTAAAATTAATTGATAAAATGTTAATGCCAAAAATCATGCGAAAATCAATTTTATCATTGGTTATAAAGATTTTATATTACCTCTATTACTTATCCAGTGTAATTAGAGTACATTTTCAGAATTCGCAAACAATTTTCAAAAAATTAGAATTATCAAATTAAACACAGAAAATTGGAAACTAAGCACCTGTACATGTCCAAATTGATACAAAAATTATATTTGCCAACATATCATTGGTATTGTACATAGTCAAGATACTAATCTTATTACAGATTTTCCTGTTGCAGCTTACATTGTACCACTCATTCAAATACCAGGAGCTGGAAGACCAGCACATATGACGAAAGCTCTATCAAAGTAGGAATAAGATTTTATTTTTTTATATTTTACTTTGCTTTTTTAAGACTTTTTATTTTTTGTATTACCTTTAATTAATAATATTACAAATAAATAAATGTTTGACAAAAAAATTTTATTTAACAATTTAATTAAATTCTTCAATTTAATTATTCATTTGACGATCATATTTTTTTTTCATATGACAACTTAATTATTGATATATCTAAGATTTATTAAATTTATGTATTTATTTTAAATAAAAGAATATTGTTGTGAATCTAACGCAACAATCTCCTCAGCGACACTGATCTGGGCCAAACTGGCGAAACACTACAGTTAAGTCAGCTCTCAGTGATGGTTGAGCCACCCCTTTTATTCACTTAGAAAAGGAGTTCTCTTTTTGATTATTATTCTTCTCTTCTAGAAAAAAAACATTTCTTTATTTTTTCTCTTAATAAACGGCTAGAAGTGGCCAACAACAACATTTAGTTCTTTATTAAAATAAGTATAACCCCGTTAGTTATACAACAATATTTACAATTGAATTATTTTTTTCAACTCACTAAGAAAAAAAACTTCATTTTCAATACAAATACATAATCAGACAAATTTCAAATTTATTTTTTAACACTTTTGAATGTTCACTTACTTGATCCGAATAGAAGGGTGCATTCCTGTGGCTTCGACATTCGGTCTTTGCCCGCAGCTGCTTGAAGACTTATTCTATTAGGCACTGACAAGTCAATTTCGTCTATGACTGCAATCAGCTCATCATTGCCATTGATTACACTGTGCAGCTCGTTGTTAAGAAACAAATTGTAGTAAGCCACTTCTACATTGCTGTTAAAGTCGCTTATTGCATTGTAATCACTTTCTATTGACTGTTCGAATGGCAACGGTGCACTCGGAGGGTCCCAGTAAATGAGCAGACTTTTTTCTGAACGCTTTTCCACTCGCAGGTTATTCGGATATGGTAGACCGATTTTAACCTGTTCCTCTTGCACTGGATCGGACAAGTATTGTTTATCACTTTTTGAAACTATTGTTTGTTTGGGTGCCACTATTGCCTGCGGTGCAGTTAGCAACATGTCGCTTTTTATGGAATTTGATTTGAATTTATGAATATTTTCCTGAAGTTGAATCAATATGTTGCCCAGTTTTACCTCGTAGGTACTCAATACTTCGGCCATTTTTGGACTTGATAGAACCTCTTGAAATAAAATAAATTAAATTTAGAAAAAATTGTTTTTAATAAAAAATTTTATTGTTAAAAATTTAAATTGATTATTTTTACATTGCTAAAAGGAAATATTCTAAAAAAACTTGAAAATTAAAAACTTTTATTTTAAAAAGGTAAAAAACATATAGTCAATTTAATATTATTAATGATTTGATCATTCCCCATAATTTCCAATTACGTTTTAAAAATTTATTTTTTATTTTAACTTTTTCGGCAATCTATCAATTCATAGAATAATAATATGAAACAAACTTTATTAGAAAAACATTAAATTAATTTAAAATTATATTTTTTAGAACAATTTCGTAAAATGTATATAGATTTTATAATTTTTGAAATAAATTTTTTTTCAATTACAATTTTCGTTTTTTGTAGATTAAAGGAAAATTTTTAATATTTTTCAATTTATAAAAATTATTGTTCTGAAAAGAATGTTATTATATTTTTATAAATTAATTTTCTGTATTTTTTCTCTTAAAAAAATTATATGAAACTAACTCTATGAAATAATTATTCTACAAAATTATCTATGAATTGAACGTTCATCACTTAAATAATAAAACTATATTTAATTTGGAATTTTAATATTATTTTAATATATTTTAATGAATAATATTGGACATGCCAAATCATAATTTTTATTTATTTGTTTATTTATTTCAAAAATTACGCCAGTTTCGGCGATGTTAAAAATTAAAAAGATTTTAATATAAGTTTTAGACAAAAGAATTTGTAACGTTTTTTTAGAGTTAATAAGAGTATATAAATTAGATTTAAAAAAATTAAATTAACACATTTTTACATAATTTGTATAACACATTAAAAATTCAGTATATTTAGCCAATTTTTGATCGACCAAATTTTGGTTAGATAATTGAATTTAGGTCAAAATTTGGTTGACCTAAATTGGCTAGCCAGTTAACCAAGCTTAACCAACATCACTTAAGAGATCAAGAACAAATAAGTCAAATAAGTCAATTGATTAAAGTATGAGTCAAATATAAAAATATTCAAATATAAATATAAAATTTTTCTAAAATAACCTTTTTTACGCAATTTTACGTAAAAAATGGTAAAATATGGCAAAAAAAGGTATTATTTTGTAAAAATATAAAAAAATAAATAGATACTACTATTTTCGAACTTTATTAAAAAATAATAAAAAATTTGAAAATTTCCTTTTTTTTCGGCCTTTTTATTTTTACGTAAATTTACGTAATTTTACGTCAAATTACCCAGAATCCATGTATCGAATCAGTTCTTTAAATAAAATCTAGAATAATCAAAAATTATGCAATTTTAAATGCTAATTTTTTTATTTCAATTTAATCGCTTGCAAAATAGCTTGAATATAGGATAAAAACTATGTCCGTGCCTTTGTGTATAATTTTATAATTTAAAGAGTTAAAATAAAAAAAAAAAATTATTTTTAAATAATAAATGAATGTTGTAGTTCTCTCAATAACTACAACACCGACTCCAGCCAACTTATGTGTCTATAGTTTCACAGTGCAATACTTTGATCTCATGCGTTTAGCAAGTCACTAGTATTTAACACTGTGTAAAATATTAGACACAGAGTTTTCTTTTTTTGTTGTTATTAGAAAACATGAAGAAGTTATAATTTAGCTCTTATTATTGTTTTTGTTATAATTTCCTTTTGTTATTTTCTTTATTATTTGTTTAGGCTAGAAGCGGCCACTTATTAATAAAGTTATTAGTTAATTTAATTCTTTGTTATTTCTATTTGTGTTATAACCACTAACCACCAGATCCTAACAGATCAGAATAAAATATAAAATAAAGAGAAGCCAAATATTAAGACATTAAAGAAGAGAAAGGCACAACCATACCTTTTGGTAGAGATTCTAGAGCGTTGGAAAACGAGACCGAATCAAATTTAACTCTTTCGACAAAATTGGAGGGTGCAAGACCGCGTCTTCCATTTAACAACTCTCCACTAAAGTAGCCCTCGTCCTCCTTGTCACTCAGCACAAACAAATAATCTCCAGCTTTGAGCGCCAGCTCCAGCGCCGGGTTCTGATTTGGCGAGCTTTTCATCGGGTCATAGCTATACTTGCTCAAATACAAGTAGTACTTTTGTTTCGGCCAGTCCTTTTCCTCACACTGAACACTCTTCTCATCGCACACTTTGGGCATAACCGGCGTAGTCTGCGCGCTCGAATTTCTCTTCATCTCATCGAACATGTTCACATTGATCGCCTGATTCCTGCTCACCACCTTGACCTCTGCTATCTTAACACTCTGACTGCTCTTCGTCTGCACCTCAATTTTGTCCGTGTTCACCGCTCTGCTCTCCACAAACTTGAACGAATCAAAGTCGTAAGTTTGAACATGTCGACTGATTTTTTGTCTTTCAATTTCCTTTGTGCATTTGTCGACGGCTTGTTGGTCAATGTTTTCTTTGCAGTGGTCGAGTGGCGAGGTCTGGCATTCGACAGTGACCGACTGTTTGCCGGCCAAATGGATCACTTGGAATTGAGGCAAGTGGGCCTGCATCGGCGACATCATGGGAGAAAGGATCGGCTGTTGAGGTATGGCTATGGAGAGCAGCTGTCCGTTGGCGTGAACGTACGGCATGTATTGGCCTTTGGGCGAGTGATTTTGAGAGTGATTGGGCGCCTGGTTGCTCTGGTACATCGAGTATGTCTGCGAACAGTTGGGACACAGCGGCAGCAGGCGTTCGCGTCTCGCTCTGATTGATTCTAGTTCTAGCAGGATTTCCTCGTGCTTCAGAGCCTGTAGCTCGGTCTTTTTCTCCACGTCTTTGAGCTTCTCTTCGAGCGTTTCGATTGTTTCCAAATGCTCCTTTTTGACCGAGTCGTGGGTCTGCTGCAGCTTTTTGTAGTCGTCCTGTTTTTTGCGCAGCTCGTGGCTCACTCTCTCCAAACTTGTTTCCAGGTTGTTTTGCTTTTCGTTGGAGTCGCGCAGCGATTTGAGCGAGTTCTCCAGAATGGTTATGTGCGAGGTCAAGGTCATGCATTCGGCCTTTTTCGACTCGGACTCGATTGTGATGGCGGTGAGGTTCTTGCGCAATTGGTTGCACTCTTCGTTGATCAGGTCAAGTGAGACGAGTCGTCGCCGCGAGTCCGACAGTTGCATGCTCAAGTCGGTGTTCGATGTTTTTAATTCATCGATTTGCTGGATCAATGAATTGGTCTTTTTTCGTTCTGATTCGAGCAGTTTTTCCAGCTGAGTGCACTCTTGGTCTTTTAGTCTCAAATCGTTTTGCTAAAATATAATCTTTTAATTTTTAGTTTTTTTTTTTCTAGACTTTTTACTACTAATTTTAATAGAATAGATAGCTAAATAGATAGTTTTAAATTGATTTAGGTCTTAACGTTTCCAGGGCTAATTGAAGCTTATGATCTAAATTTAATGGTCAGTGTGTTTTGAGCATTTTTTTAAGAGTAAATATTTAATGCTTAACTCATTTTTTAGTGTCTGCAAAGCAATGCAACGTTCTGCAAAAATTCTGCAAAGCACTGCAAAATTCTGCAAAAATTCTGCCAAACTCTGCAAAATTCTGCAAAAAATTTATTAATGCAGAATTAATCATAATACTTATGGTTAAAGATGAAAATAAAACTAAAAAATTTGACTACTTATACAATTTAATTATAGGATAAATAAATAACTATTATTAATATTTATTAATATTTATTTCAACAGTCAATTAATAATAAAGTAATAAATATATATTTGATTTAGTGTCATTAAGCTCTAATTGATTTAGAATGATTAAGTTTTATTTCCTAGTTTTTTACTTATATTCATTTTAATCTAGCATAAAGAATTTAACTACAAATTTCAACAACTTATACTTTACAACTTATAATTTATTTTTTCCTATAATTCACTCTTATATTATTCAATAAATATTTTAAAACATTTATTTATTTGTTTATCTGTACCGAGCTAGTGCTCCTTCAGAATAAAAATGTATATAAAAAAAAAAAAATAAAATAAAATAAAAAATTAATAAAAATATTAAAAAAGGATAAATAAGTCTAAGTAATAAAAAAAAAAAAATTAAAAACGATATGTTGAAATATCTAGTGGTTAGACATGTTTAAATATTTGGAAGTTCAGGAAAAAAAGAAGAAATTATTAGGTAGCAATTACACAATGGAGTAGGATATTCAATATATCTTGATTCGAAACCTTCTTTATATTCTTCCACCAGTCTGACGACCAGTGGAACAGAATGACTCAATCCTATCTCTCGCTCAACTCAAAGAGTCGATTTGAAACTGTTAGTAGTTTAAGTTTATTGAAAGCCTCTTGTTGCTTAACATTGGAGGGGGTATCATATTTCAGCTTCAAAATAGATCGAACTGCTGTACTTTGAATAACTTGTATTTTTTTGATGTTAGTTTCTGAGAATGAATTTAAACAAGGAAAAGAATAATCCAAGATTGATCCTATCAAAGATTTGTAAAGATTACCTAATGTTTTTGGTTTTAGACCCCATTTCCTATTTGAGAGGTATTTTATTATATTAAGCCTAGAATTACAGCGTTCTTTTAATTCATCCACCATTGGACTAAATGTAAGTTTTGAGTCTAGTGTGATTCCTAAGAATTTGACTTTTTCCTCTTTATTCAAATTGTTACCGTTGATTTTAAGATCAAGATTGATTTTAACTTTTGTTTTTTTCTCAAAGATCATGTAACATGACTTTTCAATAGAAATTTTCATTTTCCATTTGAAAAGCCATTTTTCAACTTCGTTTAAGTACTTATTGATCGTGTTTTCAAGATTTCCTAACTTTTTGAAAGTAACAGATTCGTTTTCTTTATTAAATAGCCTTTAAAGTAGTTGTCAGACTTTAAGTGTAACAAAATTCCTTTTCTCATTATAACTGAGCTTGATGAGTAAATTTTGATCATTCATTTCTCGTGTTAGAAATTCAAAATATGATTTAAATGCCAAATTAAAATCAAAAGTTGACAGTTTAATATTTAAATTTTGAGGCAAAATTAAAGGTACTAGGAATTACATTAGACTCAAAGCTAACATTTATGTTCCATGTTGAATGGGTTTAGGATCAAATATCTCTCAAATATCGCTGCCATAAAGCGATTGAGCGACAGCTGATCCGAAATTGTGGAGTGAGACACAACTTTTTTACAAACCGGACAGCAGGAAATTGGAATACTCTGGATGCGGTGACTAAGAGCGTCACAAATACCAACATTTTTAAAAAAAGAATTGACAAGTTACTGAGATAAAAAGAAAAAAAAATTATTTAAAAGCTAAAATAAATTTCTGCGAAAATAAGCTATCGAAAATAGCTTATTTAAAATTTGGGCTAAGGCTGTCATAGCTGGGAGTCTACGTGCGCCACTACTTGGAGACTCAAATTTCCCACAGCATTAATTCTACTACTACTAAATAAGACATGGAGTCTTAAATCCAAAACATTATGAAAACTTTACAAATCCTTAATAGGATCAATTTTAGATTATTCTTTTCCTTGTTTAAATTCATTCTCAGAAACAAATATCAAAAGAATACAAGTCTTTCAAAATTCGGCAGTTCAGTCTATTCTAAAACTAAAATATGTCTCTCTATCCACTGGCTATCAGACTGGTTGAAGAAAAAAAAGGTTCTGAATCAAGATATGTCGACCCCATTGTGTTATTGATACTTAAATATTTCTTCTTTCTTTCCTGAACCGTGCCACACTAAAACATCCAGTTAATGTCATTCATTATTTCTAAAAATACATTTTAACTCTCTTTTAAAATTTATTTAGATTTTTTTAAAAATATTTTTTCTATTTTATTTTAATAAATTTAATTTTTTTTTAAATTTATTAACTGTTGCTTGTTACAGACAAACTAATAGAAATAATAAATAAAGACAAAAAATGAAAATCATCGCTAAAAAGAGGCAAAAAAACTGAGACCACTCTGATAAACCTAAGAAGCTCGCTTACAGGTTTAAAGTACTAAATATTAGATTTCTGAAAGTTAAAATAAAGAACTAAAACTTCAAGAAAAAATTTCCAAACTGTGGCTAAATGTTTGTTGCTAAGATTGGCACTCAAAGCACACATGAAAAGATGGCAAAAAAGTATTCCAAATTTAGATCATAATTAAATTTTAAATTAATTGTAAATCATTTTTATGATTTTTTTTTTCTTAAAATTTTCTTTTTTTAACCTCTTGTGTAGAAAAAAAGTAATTTTTCAATACCATTCTAAAGATAAGATCATTCTTTTTAAAACACTAGGTGGTTAGATGGTTTTTTAATTTAAATGTTTTTTTGTTGAATTTCAATTGTATTTATTATTTAGATTTTTATTAATTTATCCATATTTAAGCATGCCTATGAGGCTTAAACCACTTAAAAAATAATAATTAAAATTATAATATTGGCATCTTGAAGTTGATGATCAATTCAATATAACATTTCAATTCAAAGAGATATTAAAACTAATCTTTGATTCAATTTAGATAATTTTAATGTAAGATGCTTTACATGTGATGTTGATCTAAGAAATTAATTAATTTAAAAAAACATTTTTCTCAATCAATTGATAAAATCGATTAAATGATAAAATTTTAATTTAAAAATCAATTTTAAATTAAAATTTATAAAATGATTTTTTTAGAGTTTATTTTGAAATTTTTTATTTCAAAATTATTTGTATCCAACAATCAAAATTTCATTCAAATATTAAATTCCAAGAGAAATGAATGTATTAACAGGTAAAATTGTTCCAGGCAGCCTTTATTAAACCATGAGACAACTAGATTCTTTAATTTTCTTTATTGTTAAATTTGGTTAAATTCGGTCAAAAGGAATAGTTATTTTTACTTGTCAAATTTTTGAACATTCGTTTTTGAACACCCGTCAGTAAAAAGAAAAGATCTACTTTTCCTACCAATATTTTTGAAATAAAAAATTTCAAAATTAATTTTACAAAAAATGAGTTGATGCATTTAAATTTAAAAATCGATTTTACCTTTTAATTGAGATAATCTTTTTTTAAAGTTAATTCAGAGTTGCTTAACAGTTACAAGTTTTAAGTCAATGACTTGACTTTAAAAAAAAATTTAAAGTCTTTGACTTTATTTAAGGTTTGTGACTTTTAAATCAACTCTGAACTAATTTATTTTTTAAATCTACATTACATGTAAAGCATCTCACATAAAAATTATCTAAATATCGAAAAATAAACTCTTTGAATTTAAATGATA
Organism: Brachionus paranguensis; assembly: GCA_016802215.1. Lineage (NCBI taxonomy): Eukaryota > Metazoa > Rotifera > Eurotatoria > Ploima > Brachionidae > Brachionus > Brachionus paranguensis. Next base: position 1,147,205 of record JAESIX010000007.1, read on the forward strand.
TTTAGAATAGATCATCAACTTTAAGATGCCATGAAAATAATCTGATATTTTAATAATTATATTTATTTATTAATTAATATTAAATTAACCTCCTTTAAGGAGAAGTAAAAGTAGAATTTGTTTTTAGAAAAATATAAAAAAAAGATAAAAATAATAAAAAATAATAAAAAATTCATTTCAGTTCAGAAAAAAAAAAGATTAGGAGAGAAATTATTACGTTTGACATGGATTTTAATCATATTTTAATAACTCCTTCAAAAGTTGTCTATAATGTTTGAGTCTTAAATTGTTTAGACACAGCCAGATACAGTCCGAGATACCATCATTAGTCTTGTGATTATTTTTTAATTTCTCTTTTAATTTATTTATATTACTGGTAATATTGTGGGCCTCAATGTTAAAATAGTCTGTTATTAGCTCGGATGAGAGTGATTTCTTAATCAGGGGTTCATTGAGCATCGATTTAAAAATTTGAGAAGATAGATAATTGTGTTTAATTGTGTCTATGAAGGAAAGTTTTGAGAACAGATAGAGTTCGTCAAAATTAAAAATTTTGAGCATTTTTAGGACTCTAGACATTCGACAGTAAGGGCCTAATTTAAACATTTGCCTAATTAGGCTGTTTTGTAAAATATTTATAAAGTCTTTTGTACTACCATTAAGGGTTAAGGCCTCCAGATCGTATGTAAATTTAGATAAACAATATGTTTTATATATAAATGATTTAAAGTTTGGTGAAGCGTTGGGATTATTTTTTGGGAGAAGAAATGAAATTCCAAAGAAACTGCTTTGCACTTTTTTGAAATTATCTTTTATTTGAATATTGAAATCAAGATTTGAACTTGTGATAAAACCTAGGTCTATTTGACATGTCTCGGTGAGGGCAGTACCATTTAGGTAAAAAAGATAGTGTTAAATAGAACTTTGCCAAAGTTAACTATATGAGTTTTTTTGGAATTGAATTTTATTCTCCATTTATTTCCAAAATCACTACATATATTTAAAAGTGATTGAAGATGGCTGTCAACTGAGCTAATCAGAATGATGTCATCCGCATAGACAACAATTGAAACATTAAGGTTTTTATAAAGAGCCCCAAGTTCTTTTTGTAAACATTCATTAATAAGGTCATCTACAAATATATTGTAGAGAAAGGGTGATAACACACCACCATATTTTAATAATACAGTATGTTGCAAAAATTTATAAATTTGATAAATTTGACTTGAAATATAAATTTGACTTGAAATTATATTTTTTTAAAAAAAGTTTCTTGACTTCGCTTGAATTTTTTTTGCTTGAGATTAAGCAACTGGACATGACTCAAAATTGACCTTGATTTAGAAACCAAGTCATTTTTAAGTCAAAATTAATATTTGAATTTTTACCGTTCCATTCAATCATGATCCCGTCCACATGAATTATTTGCCGTTTCATGTAATTATTAAGGCAGCCACTTTTAAGTCTTTTAAGTAAATGACTTTTTTTCAGAGAAAAAAATTCAAGAAAAGGGCTTTTTTTAAATGAAAATATCAAGTCGTTTAGATTTTTTCAAATCTAAAAAATCACAAACACGTCATTTTGAATTAAAAAAAAAAGAAAACATTACAAACACTAAAAATTAATCTCTTCAAACGCAATGAAGATGTTAGAAAACGACTTCGGTCTGATCTTCGAACATTTTCCATAAAATACTTAGAAAACCCATGCTTAGAAAACGCTTTAGAATACTGAAATTTTTTAAACACATTTCTAAAGAGTCTAAATGAAATCTAAAAACTAATTTAGCTCTGTTAAGTCACTAATACGACTTATTCTATATTCTCCATTAATTTATTTCATCAAACATTTCAAATGCTTTACTTATTTAACAGACTCCTGAAACAAAAAAAATTTAGAATAAGTAATTTTAATCATTTAGACAACATCATCTTAATAGAAAAAAATCAATAAATAATAGTATTTGTTGATAATTAAGTTTAAATAATACGACAATCATTTTAAAGGTCCTTGTTATTAAGATTGCTAAAGAAATTTTTTAAGAAATTTAGAGAAAAATCTGTACTAAGAATTCATGATTTCAAAATGTTTGCTTTTCATAAATTAATAAGATTTCATTTTAAACTGTTTTATCAAAAAATTCGATGATATATCAATTTATTTAAAACTAAAAAAAAATTAGACAAAACTCATAGATTTTTAAAAAAATATTTAAAAAAAAAAAACATCAAATTTTATTAAATTAAATTAACTTTGAGTTAATGGTTTAGAAAAAATTTAAAATTTATTTCTAGATTAATTACTAACAAAATTAATAGAACCAAAAAAGTAACTGCTGAGATTTTTTTTGCGATTTTCATTTATTATATATATTTGGCAAAATTTCAAATATTTCGTCAATTTATTGTATCTCAAAAATTAAGAGAGATTATTAATCTGAAAAAAATTCTATAAATTAAACCCTTACAACACAAAATTCATTGATCAATGATCTAATTAATCCCCAAAAAGATAGAGAAATAATTGATCATAATCTTGAATTTTTTAATAAAAAAAATCAATGCAAATTTGACGAGCCTGTTAGTAATAAAGAGATTACCACAGCGCTTAAAAGGTTAAAGAAGGAAGCAGCTTCGGAACCTGACTAAATTCATAAACTTATCTTAAAAAATTTACCTCAAAATATTCTAGAAGACATTATTTATCTCTTTAGCTTAAGTCTAAGAGATAGTAAAATCCCGAATGCATGGAAATCTGCTAATATTACTATGATAGCTAAAAAGTCAATTTTAACACAAGACCCAGCTAACTACCGACCAATCAGTATGACAAGCTGTCTTGGAAAACTGTTAAAACATATAGTTATATAGTTATAAGATTATATAGTTATTTAAAACAAAACTCATTACTAATTCAGGAACAATCAGGTTTTAGAAAAAATCGACGAAAGGCTGATAATCTTTTTCTTATTCAAAAAATTGTAGAATCATTTAATAGAAAGAAAAAAGTTTGTTCTCTATTTTTGATATCTCAAAAGCGTTTGATAAGGTTTGGCATGCTGGTATTATTTATAAACTAATAAAAATGAACCTTCCCCCTTACCTGATACATTTAATTAGTTCATTCTTAGACTCAAGATCATTTAAAGTAAATGTGAATGGTCATATTAGTGATGAATACCTTATTGCTGCAGGTGTTCTTCAAGGCTCAGTAATTAGTTCATTACTTTTTAATATTTTTTTCAATAATATTCTTAAAAGAAATAAAACAAAAAGTGAATACTCTCTTCTTTTTGCTGACGACTTGATCACATTCTACATTTTTAAGAAAAAAGGAAATCTAGAAAATAAGATAAACAATTTGAAAACTGGACTCATAAATTTTATTACTGGTCACGAAAAAAAATTATAAAAAAAATTTTATTTTTAATTTTCTTTATCACTGGTCACATATTTGGTGACCAGGAATAGGTGACCAGTCAAAAAAATGCCTGGCCACAAAATCGGCATAAAGTAGCTGGTCACATAACAGGCGAGACCCAAATTACTGATGAAACTCTTTGGATTTGAAAGAGATAAAATGACAAATACTTACCAAGCTGTACATCTGAGCATTGAGTATTTTCATTTCATATTCATACTTTTCACTAGACTCACTCAATTTTCTACTCCGCGAATCAAAATCGTTCACTCTGTGAGCTTTGAGTCTCTTTAGCTCATCCAGTTCCCTTTCCAAATTGGCACATTTGCTTTTGTAGGACTCAATTTTGCCGATTTCAATGTTCCTCAAGGACAAATCAGCAGCCAAACTCTCATTTTTAAGTGTTTGATCAGTGAGCTGATGTTCCAGCTGATCTCTAGAGGCCCTGCTCTCGTCCAATTCATGTCTCAAATTCTCATTTTCACATCTTAAACTTTTGATCATCTCCTGATTTTTTCCATTAGTCAAGTCCAAGTCAGCGCACTCTTTTTCCAGTGATTGAATGCGACACACTTTTTTTTCCATGATTTCAGTCTCGCTGTGCCTGGCAGCCAATTCTTTTTCCAAACTAGCAATTTTGCTCTTAGCCGAGCTCAACTCTTGTTCAGTGTGGGCCAATTTTTGGCTCAGCTTGTTCAGCTCTTCGTCTTTGGACATGGAGTTCGAGCTAAACTGGTTGCACAGACTCAAATTTTCATCGTTCAAAATTTTCAATTTGTCCAAATAGTTCTGTGTCTCGGCATCACGCTGCTTCATCACATTGTCCAGCTCGCATTTTTTGTCGCCCAACTGTTGCCTCAGATAGTCTATTTCGTCTTCGTACTTCAGGTTCAAGTCCTTGAGAGTGACCAGTTCTTTGTGCATGTCGTCATTGGCTTGCACACCACTCCTAAGAGTGTTCAGTTCTGCCTCTAGGCTATTTTTTTCCTGCTCGATTTTTTTCAATTTCTCAGCCTGTTTTGAATTTAGCAGCTGCATTTTTTCCTTGAGCTTCTCGCGCTCACTCTTTTGCTGTGCTCTCAAACCCTCCATCTCGCTCTCTAGAATCTGATTGGCTTGTTCTAGAGAGCGAATCTTTTGTTCGTTTAGATCGTTGCTCGATTGTCTGGACTCTCTGAAAGAGTCGATTTCTTTTCTCAGCAAACCCTCTTTGTCTCGCAATTCCCACAGTGTTTGTTCGTTGTGATCGATTGTGCGATCCAGGTCCTTGATTTTGTTGTTCAAAGAGATGTTTTCGTCGGTAAGTATGTCACTCCTAGTTTTCATGCTGTTCATCTCGGCCTCTAGTCTTTCACATCTGGCCTGATAGTCCGCCAGTTGTTGCACTCTGCTCTCCAAATTTAGGTTTGTTTCTTTTAATGCGTTGGCTTTGGACGCCTCTTTTTCTAGTTGTTTGCATTTGGTCTCGAACATGCTGAGTCTTTGAAGCTCGATTTTGAGCGCTTGGTTTGTGTCGACCAGAGCTGTGTACTGGAGCGGGTCGATTTTGTTCGGGTCGTCGGCAGGGCTGTCCGGCGACCGGCTCCGGTAGCTGGTGTTGCGGGAGAGGGGCGAGCGCATTTGCTCTGGACGTGACGGGATCTGAGGTAGCTTTTTGTTTGTCTCATAAATTGGCTCGTCTTGACTGTACTGTGGACGATGGTCTCTTGGAACGTTGATTTTGGGCGAGCTGTTTGATGAAGTTCTGGACTCTGTTTTTTGTCTTACTGGCTGAGGGGATTTTTGAGCCGATGCCATGCTGGACTGTGCAGTGTTCGCTTCCAGATTTGTCGCTATTGACGATGTCGCATTCGCGATCATTTCTTTGGTTTCTGGAAGCCAGTTTGTCTTCAAAAAAAAATTTTACTCCACCGCAAAGGACTTTTAGGTGTTTGGCAAAAGAACAAAACAAAATGATTGTACTTAAAGCATCCCCGAAATAATTTGTACCCATTTACTAAATTTGGAAATCATTCCCGAATCAAATAAAATCCCTAATAATTTATTCCCATTTCTGAGACCCCAAAAATTAGAAAAATATTATTTGATTTAATTAAATTTTTTATTATTGTAATGTTTGCATTAGTACCTTTGGGCCCGTCTATTCGATCTCCAGTTTAGACGTATTGTATCATGTATTTATGCTCCTTCTTAACTTAAACTCTCATGGTTAATTAACTTTCCAGTGATATCGACAAAGATGTCGCTATGTCACATATCTTCCCCGCTGAAACCAGGGAACTGTCGACCATTGTGATCCTTGCCGGATCAACAATGACCAGGACCAGCAATAGACTATTATTTTTCCCAGGTACTAACTGATCCATGTCAGGTAGCCGCTGCACGTACTATAAACACTTCTGCCACCGAGAAACACTTTTAATTGTCTTCTGTGGCTTTTATCCTCGTCGCCAGATGTAATGCTTACATTAGTACCTTTGGGCCCGTCTATCCGATCTCCTCGTTAGACGTATTGGAGCATATATTAATTTTTGAATATCTTGGACAATCACATGAAATTCTTCTATATTCTAACCAAATTTTTTTGATTAAATGTTTTAAATATTTATTTTTGTTGCATAATTTTATTAATTTGATTCAAAGGAAATAAAATTGATATAAAAAAATATGTTGGTAACTTATTCTTTATTTGTTTTAAAAAAATATTTTTGATGATAAATTTGAGTAATAATTTGATGCCAAATTCTGATTGATTTGATGAAGAAAATATTTTTTCTCTTAAATTAAGATATCTTAGCAAATTCTAACGGGGAACGGCTGAAAATTTACCAGTTTATAGATTTAATTTTCAAATTAGTTAGGTAATTGTAAAATTTTGATCTGTATTGAAAGTTATATATTAAAAGTTCTTTTAACTTCTACATACCCTATCACCTGCTGATTTCACGGGAACAAAAGAAAACAGGAAAAATTTACTTTGTACCTAAAATAAGCCTTATCGAAAAAAAACAATAAAACGATTTTAAAAATATTTTTAAAATAGTATATTTTACTTTAATTGTCACATTTCTCATAGAAAAAATAAAATGCGAAGAAAACATTTTTCAATACTAACAAATGGTAAAATTATTTGGGGAAGATTTTTTACTAAAAAAATTTTGAACTTTAAAGAGAATACTTCTTGAAAAATATTTAATTACAAGCGCAATATTTATTTATTTATTTATTGAATTGAATTAACCTCCTTTAAGGAGAAATAAAGTTAAATTTTTCTAAAAAAGTCATCAAAAATAAAAAAAAAAAAGAAAAAAGAAGAGGTATATTTAGCCATCTTCAACTGATTCTTTGCATTTTATTGGAAAATTAAAAATTTTCACTATGGAACATAAGCAAGCTGTTAACAAAAATAATTTGTTTCACCTACTGCAGAAGTCTGCAATATCTGTGCGAATTCTACAAAACTGCACTCTTTTAAAAATAAAATAAAGTATTAAAAATAAAACGCAATTAATTTGCACAGATTTTGCAGACTTCCGCAGTAGGTGAAACAAATTATTTTTCAAAATTTTGAACAAAAGTTATAAAAATTTTTTAATTATTGTATTGAAAGTTTTGAATGAAACTTCATTATCAGGGGTTGTGAAGTTCCTTTCAATTCGATCTTTTAAATTCAGAAAAACTTGAAAAACTTTTTTACTAAAAGAGATAATTTAGCTCTGTAAAATGCTTAATGTTTAAACAACTTTGCTTCATCGAAAAATATATGTCTGCAAAAACTCTGCAATGAAATTGCACAGTTAGAATACTTTTTAATGGCGTGCAAAATGCAGAAAATTGCAGAGCACTTTGCAGACTTATTTCATTGCATAAAGCAATTTTGCTCATAATTAAGCATTTTACAGAACTAAATTATCTATTTTAGTAAAAAAAGTTATTCAAATTTTATTTAAAAAAATAATTTAGGGGAATACCCCAGGGCATCATGAAAGGAAAAATTGAAGTAAAATATAGATACTCGAATTAAATTAGGAATAAAAAAACGAAGTGACTATTGACACATACTGTGCCATAATATACATTTAAAGCAAATATTTTTGAAATATTGACACAATGCTTCATTTTGAAAGTTATTTTAAAATAAAAAAATCAGAAATGGACGACTTTTTACCCGATTATAAAGATTCAAATTTTTTCAATAATTATTACGAATCATATTCAGAATTAATCGATAGTCTCTGTAAATGGTGTGATACGAATTTTGTTCCAATAAAAAAAATAAAAATATTAAATAATAAAAAAAGTAAATTGGAGCACTGTAACATTGTAACATTAATTTAAATTATTTAAATTTTTTTACCTTTTATCACTAAAATAAATAAAAATCTGTAAAATTCTCTAAGAAAAATTCGATTTCTTCTTTGACGTAATTAGACGTAAAACCGCGTAAATTGTGGAAAATTTTCAAAGCAAAATTTAAGAGAATTCACCTAAAATATAGTTATCAAATAAGAAATAAAATTATGTTTTTTATGAAAAAAAAATTCAAAATTTTTGTTCAAATTTTAATTAATTTTTGATTGCGGTGTTGAACTTAAATTTGCTGTAAAAATCAACCTATTGAACAGCAACTCGATATGTGTCAAAATCCCTTTCTAAAAAAAGCATAGGTATATTATGTTGTGCCTAAATAGAACTCTAACAGCAGTGCATAATTTAAACCCCCTTGAACAGACATATCACTGAGACTTTAATGAATATTTATTGAAAATAAAAAATTTAATTTATCTTCTATAATAAATTAAATTATTTGATAATAAAAAATTCTATTTTCAAAACTAGTTTATTTCATTTGGTACTATTTCGAAATTAAGCTAATTACTCTCAAAGTGTAAATTTCGGCAAACAATTTTTTTCAATTTATTTAAAATAAACTATTTGGCAATCAGAAAAAAAGAATTAAAATTTTATTTTTGTTCAATTTAATTTTTTGGAATAAATAGAAAAGCAAGAGCTAGTTACTTGACTGATGGTTTTAATCCTGGATCCAATATTGTTGATGGACGAGTTTTCTTTGATCTCTTTAAAGAAATTCATAGTTGACAAAAACTTGTTATCTGACTTCCAACAAGCGCATTAGCGTGTTCCACGGCTGCATTGTTTAAATCTAAAAGTCGGAAACAAAGCCTAATAAACAGGGATCAAATTACCCGCACAAAGCAAGCACTAATGGGCCAAGATTAACTCTTAAATCATTAGATAAACAACTAAAATATTTCTTGTCATCTAAATTATGATTTTGTTGTTCTGAGACGGGGCTCACTGCTCCCTTGCGCGATCCTGATCAAATAAAAAAAACAATAATTTAAATTTTCTAGCATAATTTCAAATCAAAATTGCAATAGATCGATATTTTTGGCATAAAAAATTATAATTGTCAAAGAGGGAAATGATCGCTGACTGCCAATTTGATCTCGACCCAATGGAGTTGTACGGCGACAATGCGAGGGCGCTTGTGGCCCGCAATCAAGAGCTAGCGGCCAAGTTCTACCACAAGGGCCTTCGACTGGCCATCAGCAACCAGATCAGCAGCGAACATGATCAGTCTTGTCTAGAAGAGCTGAAATTCGAGCCCGATTCGAAACACTTGTCGAATCGAGCTCTCTGGCTGGTGATCACGCTTCTTCTTCTTCTGTCACTTAAAATTGAGCTCTTTCAGCGGGTTCTTATCTACATCTCTGATCTTGTTTGCCTCAAATTTCTAGCTATTAGTCTAATCAATTTGTTTAATCAAATCTTGTGCTTTGATACGCCTGAAACTATTATTTATTAATGTAAAGTTGATTTAGTTCAACTAATCTTATTATGGAAATTGTAAATTAAATTTTTTACTCTTAAGATTACTTTATTTTAAAAACAATTTCACAAATCATCAACTAAAAATTTAAAATGAATAGAAAAAATTATCTAATAAAGTTTTTAAAAATTTTTAATTTTTTGTAATTTTTTGCAATTTTAGATTTTTACTCTTGGACAATTTAAATTTTATTTAAAAAAAGAATTCAAAATCATCTATTAAATAATTAAAATGAATAGAAAAAATTATCTAATAAAGTTTTTAAAAAAAAATTGTTTTTTTATGACTTAACAAATTTAGATTTTTACTCTTAAACAATTTAATTTTTATTTAAAAAACGAATTCAAAATCATCTTTTAAATAGTTAAAATGAATAGAAAAAATTATCTAATAAATTTTTTTAAAAAAATTGTTTTTTTATGATTTAACAAATTTAGATTTTTACTCTTGGACAATTTAAATTTTATTTAAAAAAAGAATTCAAAATCATCTTTTAAATAGTTAAAATGAATAGAAAAAATTATCTAATAAATTTTTTAAAAAAAAATTGTTTTTTTATGATTTAACAAATTTAGATTTTTACTCTTAAACAATTTAATTTTTATTTAAAAAAAGAATTCAAAATCATCTTTTAAATAGTTAAAATGAATAGAAAAAATTATCTAATAAAGTTTTTAAAAAAAAATTGTTTTTTTATGATTTAACAAATTTAGATTTTTACTCTTAAACAATTTAATTTTTATTTAAAAAAAGAATTCAAAATCATCTTTTAAATAGTTAAAATGAATAGAAAAAATTATCTAATAAAGTTTTTAAAAAAAAATTGTTTTTTTATGATTTAACAAATTTAGATTTTTACTCTTAAACAATTTAATTTTTATTTAAAAAAAGAATTCAAAATCATCTTTTAAATAGTTAAAATGAATAGAAAAAATTATCTAATAAAGTTTTTAAAAAAAAATTGTTTTTTTATGATTTAACAAATTTAGATTTTTACTCTTAAACAATTTAATTTTTATTTAAAAAAAGAATTCAAAATCATCTTTTAAATAGTTAAAATGAATAGAAAAAATTATCTAATAAATTTTTTTAAAAAAATTGTTTTTTTATGATTTAACAAATTTAGATTTTTACTCTTGGACAATTTAATTTTTATTTAAAAAAAGAATTCAAAATCATCTTTTAAATAGTTAAAATGAATAGAAAAAATTATCTAATAAAGTTTTTAAAAAAAAATTGTTTTTTTATGATTTAACAAATTTAGATTTTTACTCTTAAACAATTTAATTTTTATTTAAAAAACGAATTCAAAATCATCTTTTAAATAGTTAAAATGAATAGAAAAAATTATCTAATAAATTTTTTTAAAAAAATTGTTTTTTTATGATTTAACAAATTTAGATTTTTACTCTTAAACAATTTAATTTTTATTTAAAAAAAGAATTCAAAATCATCTTTTAAATAGTTAAAATGAATAGAAAAAATTATCTAATAAATTTTTTAAAAAAAATTGTTTTTTTATGATTTAACAAATTTAGATTTTTACTCTTAAACAATTTAGTTTTTATTTAAAAAAAGAATTCAAAATCATCTTTTAAATAGTTAAAATGAATAGAAAAAATTATCTAATAAATTTTTTAAAAAAAATTGTTTTTTTATGATTTAACAAATTTAGATTTTTACTCTTAAACAATTTAGTTTTTATTTAAAAAAAGAATTCAAAATCATCTATTAAATAATTAAAATGAATAGAAAAAATTATCTAATAAATTTTTTAAAAAAAATTGTTTTTTTATGATTTAACAAATTTAGATTTTTACTCTTAAACAATTTAATTTTTATTTAAAAAAAGAATTCAAAATCATCTTTTAAATAGTTAAAATGAATAGAAAAAATTATCTAATAAAGTTTTTAAAAAAAAATTGTTTTTTTATGATTTAACAAATTTAGATTTTTACTCTTAAACAATTTAATTTTTATTTAAAAAAAGAATTCAAAATCATCTTTTAAATAGTTAAAATGAATAGAAAAAATTATCTAATAAATTTTTTAAAAAAAATTGTTTTTTTATGATTTAACAAATTTAGATTTTTACTCTTAAACAATTTAATTTTTATTTAAAAAAAGAATTCAAAATCATCTTTTAAATAGTTAAAATGAATAGAAAAAATTCTAAAATTTAAAAATATTAATGCTGTATTAATTTTAATTTATTACAATTCTTTTAATTAAAAAATCTTCTCATGACAAATATAAATATATCAAAGACCAGACCAGATAAGACCAGACCGATTTACACCAAATAAATAAATTAACACCTTTTAGACCCAATATCTATTCTTTAATGTATTCATTGTCCAAATATTCATTTTTTTCAAATTTGAAATGAAATATTTTTTAAAAATCCGAAAAATTATTTTTTTATTTTTTGAAAAAAATTGAATTTAAAATTTTAAAAAATTTTAAGCAAAGCTTATCTAAAAAGCAAAAATATTACAATTATTTACTAAACAAAAATATTTTTTAATGTTTTAGCATGTCTTTTTTTAGAAAGGTTATGTTAAAACGCACTTTAATAATTTAAAATTATATATAAAAATAAATATATAAATAATTTTAGTTTGGAATTTTCTGTACTTTTTGAAAATTAAATTTGGTTTTATTCCAAGATTTTTATTATTTTTGAGGATTGAATTTTTTCACATTATTAAAAACCTGACTTTTAATTTTGATATTTAATTAAAATTTAATTTTGATTATAATATTTTATATTTTTTGTTTTATTAATTGAAAAATTAGATTAGATGGTATTAAAATAATAAGACATAAAAATAATAATGGATTTATTATTAAACTTTCCTTCGATTTTAGTTTCATTGCCGTATTTCCTCAATTAATATCCCTTGAAAATTAAGCAAAACACGTCTCAATATCCTATGGGACATTAAATGAAACATTATTTATTTTTTATTCTTAAAATACATTGGAAGTTATCTGAAACGTGCAGAGAACATTAATTGAAAAGACTAATTTTTTTTCTTTTTTATTTACAAAAAATTTTTATAAAATATATACTATTTGTTATATTTAAGTTAAAAAAATTGACTTAAGACACATAAAATAAAAAAAATACAAAATAGAAAAAGCTATTAATCTTCAAAATCAGATTCTGAGTCTAAGTTATGACTTAAAAGAAAAAAAAATTTAAGTCATTGACTTGACTTGTGACTTAAAAACAACTCTGATTTTACCCATGTTACCCCATTCAATTGCAAAAACTACTACAGATTATAAACTTATGTTTTGGATCATTGTCTTGATGTAGTTTAAACATAAAATCATACATTCTTGCACCAAATGGAATCAAATAATTAACAATAATTTCTCGGTATAGCTCTGAGTCCATGTTCCTCAAAAACCTATAGATCTGGTTAGAAAGAATTTTCAAAAAGAATAAGTCGGTTTAAATTCATATTAATTAAACTCATTAAAAATTGACATTGGATTTGATTTTTTTTTGTAAAAACTACACAAAAACTTATAAATAAACTAAATGTATCTTGCATGTTCCATATTGTAAATAAATTATCCATTTTTGACTATATTTGATTTTTTTTGACTTTTTTTAACGAGAAATAGCATTTTATTAGACCTGGACGCCCTTGTCAACTGGGCAAAGGAATGGCGTATGTTGTTCCACCCAGATAAATGCAAAGTCATGGAAATAAGTAAGAAAAGCTGTACTAGACCACAACTAACCATGGAAAAGACATATTCCTCAAATAGACACGTTCTGGAATATACCCTATTGGAACGTGACCTTGGTATTATGATATCTTGTAACTTGAAATCGGAGAATCAGATATCGAATGCGGTGGCAAAAGCAACAATTGCATTAAGTATCCTTAAAAAGACGTTTAAATGCTGGACACCGACAATCTTCAAAACTCTCTACACCACCTTTGTCCGCCCACATCTAGAATACGCTGCTGTCGCCTGGTCACCACATTTAAGAAGAGACATCACGGCAATAGAGAATGTCCAAAGGAGAGCCACCAAATTGGTCAAACAGTTCAAAAACCTTAACTACACGGAGAGACTGGTGAAACTAAATCTGACCTCTCTGGAGGACAGGAGGACTAGAGGTGATCTCATTCAATTCTTTAAATGTTACACAGGCGCCAACATTTTAAACTGGCACATAGCCCCGTCTCTCAAAGTCCAAGGTAGAACAAGAAGAATCTTCCAGTGACTATGCCATGGAACGCCCTACCACAAATTCCAAAGACTCGGTAGGATCGACACGAGGGAATAGTGACATAATAAAAACAACCTTCAATGTGATGAAGGCAGATTTGGGGAGTGACTTTGCTCCAATCATAGTGGATATACTACAGTTACCATAGATGGGATCCTACTGTTTCCTATCTTCGCAAGTCTAGCTTGCTAGCTTGTTGTAACTTATATTATTATTATTATTATTATTATTATTATTATTACGTTAATTTTGGTCAAAAAAAAATACAATCATTTTTGAGAGTTTCAATGGATTTCACGTAATTTATCGTCAAATTTGGTGAATTTACGTAATTTTAAGTAAAATGTGGAATAATTCGGCAAAACACAAAATGTCCAAAATTTTTCAAAAAATCGAAAATTTCGTAAAAAAATTATTTTTTTTTTATTTTATCCATTGAAACTCTCAAAAATGATTGTATTATTTTTTGGCGTGTGCTAATTCATTAACTAAAATTACTGATTTTTCACCAAATTTACTTGATGAATATTAAATTACCTTTTTTTTCATAAAATTTCTTAATTGATATAAAAATAAAGATTTATTATAAAAATCAAATTTACAACTAGTTTTTCTAAAATTTAGCTAAATTAATAATTTATTGCCTAGTATTCGAGGCATTGCTTTTTTCTTTCTTCCTGGTCTTGGTTCACAACCAATTACCGAATCTAAATACTTTTCTGGAACTTGAATTGACTTTTTTGACAGCAACACCACAATAATATGTTGACACATGTAGTCTTTGAGGTAATCTTTACATGAGCAAGACGAAGACTTCCAATTTTGTTCATCCAATTTCACCAAACGAACCGAATCGTTATACCGAAAGAATGTATTGAGGTCTAAATTAGAAATAAACTCACATTCATCAGTACAATCACGTCAATCATTTTTTGAAAATAAAACAGATTTTGATAGTATTTGTTTAGTTTTTTTAAGTAAAATAATGCTTGATTTATAATTTTAATACTGTGTTGAGGTCTCACACGTGAGTGTTTGAGCCTAACGGTTTATATTTTGTAAATTTAAGTTTTAAAACTTTATAGCTTATTAATACGGTTGGGGTTTATTAATGCGGTTGGGGTTTTGAATAAGAAACAATTTATAGTGGTGGTTTAAACATTTATTAAATTTTTCCGAGACAATTTGGAAAAAAAGAGAGAATTGTATATAACAAAAAAAAACAAAAACAATTAAATTTTAACAAAGCATGTTTCACTAGTCCTTAACCGAAGTTAAGTACTATTGAAACTATGCTATAAGAGTGAGGAGCTACGGTTTAGTCCGCAACAACTGCTAAGAAAAATTATGATGAATAATACAAGTTATGCAAAATTAGCATTTTTTTTTCAAGTAATTTTAGTTAAAAAAATAATAAATCACCTTATTTTTTGACCAAAATTGACGTAATAAAATGTTATTTTTCATTAAAAAGAGTCAAATATAGTCAAAAATGGATAATTTATTTACAATGTGGAACATGTAGCAGCACTGTAATATCTAAGGAATATTAAAAAAGAAATAAAGCCTTTTAAAAAAAAATTAATTTTAATAGAAAAACAATTTATTAATTAATAATTTTCAAATTTTATAAACCAGCAAAAAAAAATAAACAGTTAAATAAAGCCGATTTTTTACACATTCAAATCGATTTAGGCAAAAAAAATTAACTATTAACAATTAACGACTCTGTAATCTAAAACAAGTGATTTGAGTTGAGAGTGAAAAGAAGGCTGGGAGCAGAGAGTGAACGCTTCAAGTCCGGCACACAATCGCACTCGACCTGGCTCAGTATTTGGTTTATTTGAATGAACAGAGGCCGCTTGTCCCTGTCATACTGAGTGCATGTGTTGATCAGATCTCGGACTGATTCAGGGGTGTCCTCGCGGCACTCGTTTATGTTCAGCTTTAGACGGCCCGAGCCGACCAGAAACAAAATCATGCTTTGTTCCTTGTTCTCAAAAGGCAGCATTCCGCTAACAAGCTCATACAAAACAACACCAAATGAATACACGTCTGACATTGGGGTGTACGGATCACACACTTTCTGTTTGATAACCTCTGGTGGCATCCACAAAATTGAGCCTGTCGGTTGACACCGCTTTGAATTGTGTTCTTTGAGCGCAGTCTTCACAGTAGCTAGGCCAAAATCTCCTATTTTCACAGTCCATTTGTAAATTTTTTCCAAAAAGTTTGTCGAATTATTCTCCTTGGGAATGAGGAATATGTTGTTTGACTTGAGGTCTCTATGTATGATGTCCTTGGCATGCAAGTACTCCATTCCGATGGCAGTTTGTTTGGCGATGTCGATCAGCTGGCCCATAGGCCATACCACTTCTTTTACATGCAAGTGTTTGTAAAGACTAGAGCCCGGACACCACTCTGTCACTATGGCCAGTTGATCGCCCATGAAACAACCGATGAACAGCAGTATGTTGTCGTGACGGGTCGATTTCAGAATGGCGACCTCGTTGCGAAAAGCTTTTATTTGTTCCGATGTGGGATTTTTGAAGCTGACTGTTTTGACGGCGACAAGGCCGTGGAAAAAATCAGTGCCCTGATACACGACCCCGTAAGAACCGGAGCCTATTTTGTGGTCTTTGTGTATTTGCATGCGCGAAAGCGGAATTTCCCAGGAAAGCAGAGAGCTCCATCTGTTCAGTTTTTTGCTCTTTTTAGACAATTTTGGGCTCAAGGAGTCGCGTGACTTTGACCTGTGCAGCATTTGAGAGCCGTATATGGTTCTGGAGTCCGAATCACTAAGTGACCTTGATCTAGTCTGGACCTGTATTTGACCAATTGGCAAAATTTGCTCGCTATTGTTCTGCAGTTTGTTCAATTTGCGTTTCAAGGTCAATGTTTGAGTCCATGTTTGACTGAGTCGTGGTCTGACAAACACCGAGGACGCACTGGCTTTAATGGTCGGGTTTTTTTGTCTCTTTACCTTTGAGCACACTGTCCGCTCTTTTTTGCTCCTACAATCGTTGCACAAGGTCACATCGCAGTTTTTGCACGAGTATATCAAGAAGCCCTGGTTGCATACTCTTTTGCACGAGTCGCATATTTTGTACGAGAAAAATTTATCTTTAATGTTAAATTTGCGCTGTATGACATGTCTAACCTCATTGGTGCCACTAATGACCAAATTATTGTCATGAATGCAAGACGCAAGAGTGTTCCAATCAACAATGATGCTTTTTTTCCAATTAATTAAATAAAAATTTAAACCAAAAATTCTCTTTTACTTTTTATCTTTTATAAAGGCAACACATTGGCTGATGTCAAGATTTCTTTTTTTTAGTTTTGCACTCAGGGCCTCACACAAAGAAATATCCTTTTTTTCCACAACCGCAGTCGAATTCGGAAAATAGATGCGCAAAAATGCCGGACTCTTGCCTCTTTCAATCAACTGATTCAGCTTGTCACAACTGGGTTTAGAAGCAAACTGAAAATTTAAATCTGTCACAGCCATAATTTAAGCGCGTTGGTTTTTAAACTAGAGCATGAAGCTGACTTGATAATTCAAGTCCTAGAAAGAAAAAATTGGAAAAAAAAAAAATTTATTTTTCAACACTTTCAAGTTTAACTTTCCCTTTTATTCATTAAATAAATACTTCAAATTCTTTTTCTTTTAATAAATTCACTTTTTTCAGCGATGATTCCAAACACAGCTAAAGGCAAGCATTTGCACAAACAAATTGAACAAGTGTATCGTCAAGCCAACGAGCTTGTCGAGCTCAGGTCGCCACTGTGCAGAAAACTTGTCACCGACACAATAAATTTCATGAAAGAGCTGTCCAAGCAGACCTTTGGTGAACGTAAAATTTACGATTTGTTCAATAGACCCTTTAATGCCCAGTGGTTTGGCTTCTTGAACCAAATTTGGAGATTTAAAAATTTTTTGCAAAGATTTAATCCGGCCAGAATTGACCGGATTAAGAATTGTTTGAAAAAAAAGCGCAACTTCCTAAGAAGATATGCCTATGACCAATTTGGCATTACATTCGAACAGTTTGAAAGCATCTGCGAGCAAACTAGACTCAAAATAAGTCATGTGACATTCAGACAAAATAAATTGGATAAGTATTTAATGAGAGAGGGATAATTTTCTGAATAAAAAGTTTTAAAATAAAATTTTATTTTTAATTTTCAAACATGTTGACTCTTAGAGATAAAGTGTGCATAATAACTGGTAATTTTTTTTTAAATTGTTTTTAAGATGGGTTAAAATTTGATATTGATTAGGAGCCAGTTCGGGCATTGGTCAAGCCACTGCCGTCTTATTTTCCACACTCGGATCTAAGCTAGTTCTCAATGGGAGAAATGAAAAAAAATTGGCTGAAACTGTGCAACTCTGTGAGAACAAAAATAATGTAATATTTCTTTTTAAAATGTTCTAAGACCAGAATATCATCCGCATTTTTTTATACTTAATTTATACTTATAAGTATTTTTTCAGTATTCTTTAAATCACCGGCCAAGTATTTTTTTTTTTGAGAGGATAAAGCTTCAATAAAGTATTCTTGGTAAATTCTGGTAAAAATGTGCAGTTTTTTAAACTAAATGAAAAGAATAAAGGCTTTTAAAATTGGTTTATCAAGTTTTCTGTATAATTTTAATTTTTTTCAGTATCCTTGGAACCACCGGCTAAGAAAATGTATTTTTTTTGGAAGGATCAATTTTTGATTAAGTACTCTTGGTGTATTCCGCAAAGTACAAAAAGAAACTTTTTATCTAAGAAAAAATAAAGGTTTTTATTAAGTTTTCTAAAATTTTTTTAAATATTTTAAATTCGAGAATACAAAAAGAATTTATCATCTAAATAAAAATAATAATGGATGCTAAATTATTTTTTCATTTTTTTAATTCCCTAGGTTTTCTTTAAACCACCGACTAAGTATATTTTTTTTGAGAGGATCAATTTTCAATAAAGTATTCTTGGTGAATTCCGAAAAAAAATTAAATTTTTAAGAGAAATTTTATTTTTTAAAAAATTTAAACTTTTTTAAGTAAACCTTTAATATTTTGATATTTTTTCAAACTATTTTTGAAAGGTAACTGCAGTCAGTGAGCGAAACATCTTAAACGACTTTAAGTGTCTTCCTAAGAAGTCAAAGTCAAATCTTAAATTTCCTATCTTAATAAAAATAATAAAGGTTGTTAAATTGTTATACTAAGATTTTCAAAATTCTTTAAATCGCCAGCTAAGTATTCCTTTTTTTAGTTTTTTTTTCTTAAATAAGTATTCTTGATGATTCCGGAATATATAATTAATTTTTAATCAAAATTAAAGAATAAAGACTGCTTAAATTGTTTTTTTTAAGTTTTCTCAATACTTGTAAAATTTATTTTTAAAAATAATTTTTAATGAATTTTTTTAAGTAAAACTTTAAGTTTTGGATATTTTTTCAAAATATTTTTCAGAGTTGTTTAAAAATCCCGAATTAAAGTTTAAGTCATTAAAATTAAAGTCAAAGTCCGGACTTAAAATAATTATTTGTTTTTTTTAAATTTCAACTCAATCAAAAAGACCAAAGGTTAAAGCCAATAAAAGGATAATTGAGCCCATTTATTTATTAGATAAAAATACAATATACATTATAAATAAGAAAAAGAAAAAAAATTAAATTATTAAGGTCCTGAAATTTAAATCAAAGTTAAATTAATATTATTGATAATTCTACGCTTAAAAAATGTAAAGTAAACTGAAGATCATCTAGTATGAATTGGTTGATAAAATTTGAAAAAAAATAATCGAATGTTTTTAAAATGTAATCGTTGAATTTTCCTTTCGAAGGAACAAGGTAATCATTAACATTCCTTAGAGCACATTGAGTTTTAATTGAACAGTTTCTGATTAGACTTCCTCTTAGAACATTTGGCGAGTTCTTTAAATTAAAAATTTTTTGAACAAATTGGGCAAGACGCTTGATAATTCTGTGTTGTAAACAGTCAATATTAAACTTATTTAATCTGTTATTCAAAATGTAAAAATCATTACAAAGTTGTTGTTAAGTCACAAGTCTTAAATTTTTTTTTTTTTTTTAAGTCATAACTTTGACTTAAATTTTTGTGACTTAGACTTAAAACTGTGACTTAAAAACAAGTCTGAATCACTATTGCTCAAAATGCCCGGTCGAATATTAAGCAGTTTTTGAATACAATAGTAATACGAATTAGCTAACTTTTGAATTGATCTTTTTGTAAAATAAATTGATAACGATAGACAATAGTTAGTCAAAAAAAGGCATTATATATGATTTGAAAAATTGAAGCTTAACTTAATAGGACAAATAGAACAACCTCTTTATTACATAATGGCGTTAGTTAAAATTTGAAGCTTTTATTTTTAAAGTCCAAGTCCTGACTTAAAAAAATAGTCCGGACATGGACTTTTAATTTAAGTCACTTTAATGATAAGTATTATTGGTGAATTCTGGAATAGAAATAGAAATTTTTTATCCAGATAAAAATAATAATGGATGCTAAATTTTTATTTCAAGTTTTTTAAATACTTGGAGAATAATACTTTTAAGTATTTTTCCTATATTCTTGAAACCACCAGCTAGGTATACTTTTTATGCAGCATTTATTCTCAAAAAAGTATTCTTGATGTATACTGTGATACAAAATGAATTATTTTATCTAAATGAAAATAGAAAAGATTGATCACATATGTTTCCCATTTTTTTAATACTTGGAGAATAATTTTAAGTATTTTTCAGTATTTTTTAAGTATTCTTCAAACTACAGGCTAAATATGCTTTTTTATTTTGTGTTTTTCCTTAAATGAGTATTCTTGATGTATACTGTGATACAAAATGAATTATTTTATCTAAATAAAACAAATTTAGGTTGTTCAAATAGTGGGTGACTTAACTGATAGTCAAATTCAGCAATTGATATTGAAAAGCTGTGTGGAAAAGTTTGGCCGAATTGACGTGCTGGTCAATAACGCTGGTATTCTACAAAATGCCGGAATCGAGGACCTAAACATGGATGACTATGAAAATTTGATGAATGTGAATGTAAAGTCTGTGATAAGTTTGACGCAGCTATGTCTACCTTATTTGATTGAGTCAAAGGGAAGTGTAGTAAATGTGTCAAGTGTTGCGGGAAGTAGAAGCTTTCCAAATGTTCTAGCCTATTGCATGAGCAAAGCTGCGCTAGATCAGTTCACAAAATGTGTTGCTCTTGAAGTGGCGGACAAAGGAGTCCGAGTGAACTCGGTAAATCCCGGAGTCATAATTACCAATATTCACAAAAGAGCTGGACATGATGAAGAACAGTACAAAAAATTTCTAGAACACTGTAAGAACACTCATGCACTTGGTCGTCCTGGCACTGCCAATGAAGTCGCCAATACAATTGGGTTTCTGGCCTCAGACAACGCTTCGTTCATCACAGGAGAGCTTGTCCATGTGGATGGAGGAAGACACGCCATGACACCTAGATGAACAAATTTAATCTTTTAATTATCATAAAAATTTTTATTTTATTTGTCACGTGATCCAAATTTTTTTTTTAAATAAAGAAAAATTTTAAAGACGCTTTCAATTTTTTCCAAAATGCTTAGTTTGGTTAACAAGACATCAATTATTACTGGCGCCAGCTCTGGCATCGGCAAAGCCACTGCTATTCTTTTCTCTCAACTTGGTTCCAAACTTGTCCTAGTAGGCCGAGATGAGAGTGCTCTCGACCAAACTATAACACTTTGCAATCCAGAGCTTAAAGATGGCATAATTAAAGTTAGTGGTGACTTGTGCAACTCGGACACTTGTAAAAAAATTGTCGAACAAGCTGTCAACAAATTTGGCACCATTGACATTCTGGTACTTTTGGGTAAAAAAATTAATTTTTTTTTTTTAAAAATTATTTTATTTTAGGTAAATGCAGCAGGAATACTTAAGGCAGGTAGCTTGGAAAACATGAAAATGGAAGACTACGATTTGTCCATGGATACAAATGTTAAATCGGCCATGCTTTTGACCCAGCTTTGTCTGCCATATCTAATAAAGGAAAAAGGCTCTGTGGTCAATGTTTCGAGTGTGACCGGGACTAGAAGTTTCCCTGGTGTGCTACCATATTGCATCAGCAAAGCTGCGCTGGATCAGTTCACAAAATGTGTTGCTCTTGAAGTGGCGGACAAAGGGGTCCGAGTGAACTCGGTAAATCCTGGTGTTATTGTTACCAATTTGCACCGCCGAGCCGGTCAAAGTGAAGAAGTGTATGCAAAATTTTTAGAAAATTGTAAGAATACTCATGCTCTTGGTCGTCCCGGAACAGGCGAAGAAGTGGCCAGGACTATCGCCTTTCTGGCTTCAGACAATGCTTCGTTCATTACAGGAGAGCTTGTCCATGTGGATGGAGGAAGGCACGCTATGACACCCAGATAAATAAAATTTGAAAATTTATTTTTTATTTTTATTAAAATTAAATAAAAGCGAGTAACAGTGCTAATTGAATATTTATTGATAAAATAATATAAAGGTTCTTCTTGATTTTTTGTATCAAAATTAATTTTTCTATTTAAAAAAAAGTGAAATTTTTTTATTTTTTTTATTATTATTTTAATATTCAATTTTTTGGGCGCTTATTATGCCTCAGTCCTATTTTAACTAAAAAAATTATCCCAAATAATAAAGTATAGCCTCTTTTGTAAATTAAAATAAAATATCTTTTTAAAAAAAATCATATTTTCAAAAAAAAAATTTTTAAACAAATTATTAAATTTACCGATTTTTTTTCGGTAAAAACTGCTCTTATATTTTTTCTAATTCCCCAGAATTTGAGCTTGTCAATTCTCCTTTTTTTCATCCTTGGTTCTATTTCTATCTCGTGGACATCAGCTTAGTTTCATCAATACATGAATTCAATACTATACAATACTATTCATAAGAATCTGTTCTGTAGATTCAGAATAATTAATTTTTGTCAAAATTATTTTTTAAATTTGTATTCAATTTAGTTAATTTTTTTTTTAATACTTTTTTATTTCAGAATTTTTAAATTGATTTAAAAAAATTAATAAATTAAAGCAAATACCTATGAAGAAGTTTTAAAAATCATTAATTTTAAAAATAAAGTTAATTTTTTCAAGAAATTATAAAATTATTATTATTATTTGATAATTTTATTTTATAAATTACATAAATTTAATTGTGATAAGTTTTTTTTTGAAATAAAGTCGAAAATTTTAACACCAGAATTACCAGGCATTTTTTCGTGTTTTTTTAATCCTAAGTATTTTTAAAAAAAAATTAAAGCAATTTTTAAGAATATTAAAAATATATAAATATATACATAATTCTAAAAAAATTATTTATTTGAAAAATTTGTTTAATAGATATGAGGATTTGAAATTTTTTAAAACGGGTCAAAATGACCGGTTAGGTGCTTCTAATGTGAATAGTTTTTTTTTAATGATTAGATTTGATTTTCTTAGAAAAGGATTAATTAATTAATTCTTTAATTTATTAATTTTTATTTAAAAAATCAATTTTAATTTAATTTTTCAACTCAAAGATAAAAAATGAGATAAATACCTGTAAATTTACATGAAAAAGTTAATTCGTCTTTATTCATACCCATCGATAGAAAAATTTAATATAATTATTTTAATAGACAATGAATTAGTTCTGCTAATTGAAACGAATTTTAAAAAATTTTGATTTGAATTTATATTTTTATTTTTTTTTTAAATTGATTATATGTTTTTTCTCATCATTAATTAGGCATCTTGAATTTGATGATCAATTCAAAATATCATTTCAATTCATAAAGTTTATCTTAAGATATTAAAAAAAATCTTTGGTTTAATTAAAATAGTTTTGATGTAACATGATTAACATGCTATGTAGATTTAAAAAACAAAAGGATTTTGAAAAAATATTTTCTCAATCCATTGTTAAAATCGATTTTTAATTTATTTTTGTGATTTTTGTCAAGTTTATTTTCATTTTATTACTTATTTAGAATTTATTATTTGAATTTAATTTTTAAATTTAATTTTGAATGCTAGATACAAATATTTTTGCAATAAAAAATTCAAATAAACTTGACAAAAAATCAGGTAATACATTTAAATATAAAAATCGATTTTAACAATGGATTGAGAAAATATTTTTTCAAAATTTTTTTGTTTTTTAAATCTACATAGCATGTTAATCATGTTACATTAAAATTATTTTAATTAAATCAAAGATTTTTTTTAATATCTTAAGATAAACTTTTTGAATTGAAATGATATTTTGAATTGATCATTAACTTCAAGATGCCATTAATTAAATCAATATTTTGTAATAGTTTTTTATATCTCTTTTAAGTTTTCGTTCAATCTGTCTCAATTTTATTTAAACAAGGGTTCAATTTATCTACATTACATCAATAAAATACAAAATTAATGAGTATAAATTTTTTTTTGCTTTTTAAGTTCCAAAATTTTTTTAAAATTTTTTTTCTTCTAATTTTTACATTATATTTTTTATTTAAATCTTGAAAAATAATATTTAAAATTTAGAAAAATAAGGTTTTTTAAAATTAAATCTAATTAATTTTAGATGCAAAATTTGAGTGGAAAAACATCAATAATTACTGGTGCTTCGTCCGGTATTGGAAAAGCAACAGCCATTTTATTTTCAAAATTAGGATCGAATTTGGTGGTTTTAGGACGTGATGAAAAGGGCCTCGATGACACTTTATCTAGATGTCAATCGAATGTAATTAAGGTTGTGGGAGACATAACAGACAATGAAGTTAGATCACAATTAATTGAGAGCTGCATCGCAAAGTTTGGCACACTTACTACTTTGGTAAATAATGCCGCTATTTTCAAACTGAGCAGCATTATGAACACAGATATTAATGAATATGAACAAATAATGAATGTCAATTTAAAATCAGTCATTCAATTGAGTAGGTTATGTTTGCCTTATTTGATAAAAGAAAAAGGTTGCGTGGTAAATGTGTCCAGTATTGCTGGAAGTAAAAATTTTCCAGGTTTGTTGCCTTATTCAATGAGCAAAGCTGGCCTAGACCAATTCACCAAATGTTTAGCACTAGAATTGGCAGATAAAAATGTTAGGGTCAATTCTGTTAAGTAATTATATTTTTATTATTATTTTTTTGAGTTTTTTAATCTATAAAAACTTCTTGTTAAAAAAAATTTTCCTATCATAGAAAGTAAATTTTTAATAGGGTTATTGGTTTTTAATTTTTGAATAAAAAAATTATTAATACCTTGTAAAGAAAATTTTTTTGGGATGAAAAAAAAATTTCCATATACCCCTTTTTTATGAAAGGAAGAATAAGGCTCGGTTTCTAATGTATTACTTTACTTAATTACAGTGGTGATTTGACATTAGGATCCATGGTAAATTTAGGTAAATTAACGTAAAAAATGGTAATTTAACTAAATTTTACGTAAATTTGTGTTAAAAGAAGAAAAATTACCAATTTTTACGTTAAATTTTGTAAACTCCAAAAATACCAAAAAAATCTCAAATTTTGCTATTTTTTATAAAATTTGGTTAAAAATACGATTTGGATTAAGCAAGAAAATTTTTTTTTTAATTTCATTTTTTATGTAAAAATTGCTGAAATCCTAAATTTTACTGATAAATTTTGGTAAAAAATGGTAAAAAACGAAAAGAATGTAATAATAATAATAAAAATAGTTTCTACAGTTACACCCCCTTGGGTGTAACGAAGCAAGGCCCCTATCGAGGCCTCGCTATGGTAGAGTCTAAGTGTGCGTTGGTTGGAGGATGCTGCTTAGGTAAAAAAGGTATGATTGGATTTGTTGGTTGTTTTTGAGTTTACGATGTTTGCTGGGAGCTGGTTCCAATGGCGAAAAACTCAGTTGCAGAGGAAATTGTCACGTTGAACATATGCGTGGTGTGGTTCTCGATGTTGCTGTCAGCAGATATTGCTGGCAGGGCCAGTAGTAGTGGTTGATGGGAATGGGAACCTTGGCTTAATCCAGTTGACTATGTTTATTTTGTGGTGTATTTTGTAGTATTGGATTAAGTCGCCTCTGATGCGTCTTGTGGCTAACGTAGGTAGATTAAGCGCAGTACGGCGGTCGTGGTAGTGCAAAGATTTGATAGATGGTACTAACTTTGTTGCGAATCTTTGGACGGATTCTAATTCGGCGATACCTTTTTCATGTGTAGGGCTCGAAACTGTTGCGCCATATTCGAGGTGAGGTCGGACAAATGTCGTATACAGTATTCGGAAAGTGGAGGATGTCCAGTGGGTAAATGAACGTTTGAGGCTGCCGATTGCAGTGTAAGCTTTTGTTTTTGCATGACTGATTTTTTTGGTTCAATTGAGCTGGTTGTCAACAAGTTTACCAGGATGTAAAAACCAATAAAATTTGTAACAAAACAAAAGTCTAATTTATGTCGAAATTTTCTTTACCATAACAATTTTAATTGGGTATATTATAAAAATTTATCATTAACATATTAATTGATATATTATAAAAGTAATTAAGATTGTTATTTAAAAGGATGGTTATTGGTAAGGCTATTAATTTATTATTATTATTTATTTCAAAAAGATTACGCCAGATAAAATGCATAAAAAAATTTTAAAAATTAGTCTTTTGTTACAAATTTTAATGGTTTTTACATTCTTCTCATTTTTTACCATTTTTTACCAATTTTTACGTAAAATATGAAATTAAAAAAAATTTTTCGTTTTTACTTGTTTTACGTAAAAAATAGTAAGATTACCATTTTTACGTTAATTTGCGTAAATGTACCATGGATCCTAATATCAAATCAACTGTTTATTTTAATGTATATTTTCTTTAAGCTCTCAGCCTTATCTACAATGAAATTTTGATGTAATCTCTAAATTTTAAAAATTCCCTTAAAAACTTGAAAGATTGGTTACCATTTTTGTTAAGTTTTACTTGAAATAACGTAATTTTACATCATTTTTCGTAAGCTTACATTTTATTACATTCTTCATTTTTTGTAATTTTATGTAACCTTACATTTTTTGATGTAAAATTACGTAAAATGATGTAATATTATCCGTTCTGCGGTTAAAAGTTGGACACTGTAGTTCAGGACTTTATTTAAAAAATTAAAAAATTTGGAAAGAACAACAAATCACTTTTCTTTTAAAGTATTTAGTTATATTTATAGTCTGATCATATCACTTTACTAAAATATTAAAAGATTCCGAAAAATTAATTATTAATTTTAAAACTTTATTTCAAACTTAACTTTTATCAGGTAAAATTAAGCTCTCTTGATTTTTATAATTCAAATAAAATTTTTTCTTTAAAGTTTTAAATTGTTTTAAACTTTTGATTTGAAGTATCCTTAAATCTTAATTATTTTTCAGACCTACATTTCTTTAGTTTCATATTTTATTCTTAATAATTCATTTTTTAGCCCAGGTACAATAGAAACGAATATACACAGACGTGCTGGATACACTGAAGAAGAATATAAAAGATTTTTAATCAGATGCAAGCAATCTCACGCTTTAGGTAGAGCTGGCTATCCGGATGAAGTGGCTAATACAATTGCATTTCTGGCATCGGATCTTTCCTCTTTTATTACTGGTGAAATAGTTCATGTTGACGGAGGAAGACATGCCATGTCTCCTCGATAGAATTTTATTTTAATAAATAGTTGATTTTATTTTTTATTAAAACTCAATCAACAGACTCAGTCATTCCCAAAAGTTTCCTTATCTATTTCGAGACTAATCAAAAGTTCATTAATTATTTTAAAATTATTTAAAAGGTGATATGTTTATTAATGTTCTTTTTTTAGCTGATTTGGCATTCATTTTAATATTTCAAACTAAATTTTTTAATTGACACTAAATTAATTAAAATGGGTAAAAAAATTAAAAAAAAACTTCCGCAAAAAATAAAAGTATGTCATCCAAAAATAAATGTTTATTCATTACTAAAAATTTTTTTTAAATAAGACAAAAACTGCTGACCACAAATATAAAAATTTTTTAACACAATTTTTCTTATAACTTAATATTTCGATTTTCTTTTGTTCTAATGTCCTCAGATAATTAATTTTTTCCTTTACTTCGAGAGGCGTTTATGAAGATTTTAGATGATTTTAATGTCATATTATTTTAATTTAAAAAAATTAGAAGGGAATCGAGGCGGTAACAAAAACTGTTCAAAACACACTTTATTAAATTAAACACCATTTTTATTTCAATTATTAGCAATTATTTTAATTAATTTAATTTTTGAAATATCACCTTTATTTCATTAAATTGTGATCCAACATAAAAAAAATGAAAATTTTAAATTGATTTATTTTTGAAACATTAATGCTTCAAGTTTTTTTTCAGTCTAAAATAAAAATTTAATAAAGAGTCGAAAATAAAATTCTAAACTTTAAATATCTATTTAGGGAATTTAAACGCCTATAATATATTAAAAAAAAATATTATTTTCTTGAATAAAAATACTGATGTTAGTGTCAATTATTTTTTGTTAGTACAATTAAATTAAATAATGTCAAATGTGATTGGGTTAGTAACTATTTTATTTCTTTGATTGCTAATTTTATTTAATTGAAACAAATATAAATTTAAAAAATAATGATTTTGATAATTTTACCGACTTCGACGAGTTAATTCAAGCAATATTATTCAAGTTAATCGAGAATGGGACCTAAGCACTTGTAAAGATTGGCTTAAGAATTATAAATGTGATTATGTGTTTAAGTAATTTGTTATTCACCTTACAATTCATTAAAACTTTTGCTAATTTTTTTTTATTTATTTATTTATTTATTGATTAAATTAACCTCCATTAGGAGAAGTAAAAGTATAAAAATTTTAATTATACAAAAAAAAAAAAAAAAAAACTAGTAAAATAAAATTTACATATATATTTTTTTCATTATAACTTTAATCAAGCTATGGGCTAACTTTAGTGAGATTTATTAAGATTTTTCTATAATTACTTAGGTTATAGTTATGTAAACATTGTTTTATTGAATCAACAATTCCATCTTTGGGGTTTAAAGTGCCTCTTAGTTTTTCTTTGTAAAACTTTGTTTTCTTTGAAATTTCTTCTATTTTCTTTCCAAAATAGGATTCTAACTAATAAATTGATGTCTTGTTCAAAACTTTTTATTTTACAAGTAGAACTACTCGATCTGTAGCAGATATATTTAAAAATTTTAGAAGCTAGGAAGTTATTTTTTAATGATTCAATAAAAGATAATTTCATGCTGATATAATATTGATCGAAATTAAATATATGTAAAGCTTTTAGGATATTTGACATATGATTGTTTGATTTAATCCCCAACATAAGTCTTATTAGATTATTTTGTGATACATTTAGATAGTCCTTTGTTTTTTGATTAATAGTTGTAGTTTCTAGACCATATCCGAATTGAGAAATACAATAAGTTTTATAAATGAATGATTGCAGAAATGGACACATTGAGATTTTACCCATACCCAAATGCGATAAAAAAAGAAGCATCTTTGTACTTTTTTAAATTTTTCAGAAATGATGGGGTCAAATTTTAGACTTGAGTCTAGGATAACGCCTAAATATTCGACTTGATTAGTCTTAGTTAAGTTTTCAAACCCCAGAAGAAACTCATTTTTAAAGATTTGGTTTCCAAATTCAATAACTCTAGATTTATTTGGATTAAATCTTATCATCCATTTTTTTCCATAATCATAACATATATTAAGGAGCTCCTGAAGTTGTTTATCTGATGGACTAATTAAAAGAATATCATCAGCATAAACAACAATACTAACATTAATATATAATACTAATTTTTTTTTTAAATCTTGGTCATATCAAAGAATTAGCAATGAATATTCCACTTGAAAGAAAACATCGTCCTCGTCACCCTAAAGCTACAGCTAATGCCTCAACTCGTCAGCCAAATGAAACTCAAAATGTAAATGATCAGGTAATCAGCGTATATAAAGAATCAGACAAACAAAAAAAAATTAAATTGAATATTATTTTTGTCTATGTTTAATTACTTTTATTTTTTAAATTGAAAAAAATTCAAAAATTTAAATATCTATTTAGGTTATTTAAAAGTTCGAAAATTTATTTATTGTCTTTCACAATTTTTTTTAAAAGCCTTAAAAGCGCTTTCTGTCAAGGCTTACAAAAAATATTTTGAGGGGCAATCATTAAATTTTCAAACTTTTAAATTACCTAAATAGATATTTAAATTTTTGAATTTTTTCAATTTAAAAAATAAACTGAAAAGACTGAAAATAAAATCAATATTTCAAGAGTAAATCAATTTAAAACTTTTGTTTTTTTTATCAAAGACTAAAAATTTACCTTTATTGTTGTTGCTTGGCAACATCATTCCAAAAAAATTTTAATGTAAGAAAAAATTTCTCTTTGCTTTTATAGATGAGAAAAATTGACAAAATAGCCGGAAATGCTTCAATTACAATTGAACAGAGTCGACTACTGCCAAGTAGGAACCACAAATCACAAATGCATGAAGTTGATGCCAAGTTTACAAAAAGAACTTCAAAAAGTTGTAGTCGGTGATTCATCGGGTGTAGTGCAGCTGTTTACCATTAAACAAAAAGAACCCGTTAACATCTTCAAAACCCTGCCATCCAAACGAATAACTCGAATTGAATTAGCAGGCAAAGTAAATGATGTTTATGACAGAATTTTCGTCTCCAGTCTTTCCACAGTCACTGGCTATAGCAAAAAGGGGAAACAATTTTTCAATTTTGAGACCAACATGACCGAACCAATCAAGTCTTTGGGCGTAGCGGGTGACAATTTGTGCATTGGCGGAAGCTATGTCTACAACTCTTACAAAAATTCCCAGGAAACAGCATACTATTTGAGTCCGGACAAAATAAATGACATCATGTGTTTGCCCTTAATGGGACCTGATTCAAAAATGGTCCCTATTTTGGCCTGCAATGACCGAACAATAAGAGTCCTGGACGTAAATTATTTAAATAAAAAATTCAAAATTTTTAAAATCAATTTTTTTTTAATTTTATTTAAGGACAGCATTGTTTTGTATGAAACAGAAGTTGCCGGACCTCCGAGCACACTTTCTTTACACAACAAAAACGGAGGTCTGTCTGGCAAAGAAATAGTCTATGGTACATCGGATGGAAAAGTTGGTCTTTTGGAAATGAATCAAGAGGAACCGTTGCCTAAATGGGAGTTGGCTAATGACAGACGTATGGGTGGAGTAAGCTGTCTGGACAGCTATGATATCACCAACGATGGCATATTGGATCTTTTGGTGGGTAGAGAAGATGGCACCGTCGAAGTGTACGGCTATGATTCTATGGACAACCCAGAGCTTAGATTTACTTATGTAAGATTTTTAAAATTTTTTTTCTCTTTTGGGAGCTGGTAAATTTTGTAAACAATTGAGCATATTTTTAGCCTAATAAATTTAGGTAGACCCTTGGAAAAATTTTTTAAAAATTAACGAAACACAATTTTATTTCAGTGCTTTTACGAAAACAGGAGAATGGGTAAAATTACGTCTTTTTACGTAATTTTACGTATGATTATGCAAGATTATATAAACTTACGTAAACTCAGGGTGGTAAGTAAACGTTATCTTACGTAAGATTACGTAAAAAATTGAAATTGACAATAAAAATGCTAACGGCCAAAAATACCTCAAAATCTCGCTGAAAAAATCTAATTTTTAATTTTTTTTTTCTCTTTTTTACGTTAATTTACGTAATTTTACCTTAAATATAGTAAATATCAGTAAGAAAATACAATTCCTCTTTTTTTAAAAATATCGATTGATTCTATATTTTTGAGACATACTGTATATTAAAAAAAAGAAGAATTAAATTTTCTTACTGATATTTACTATAATTAAGGTAAAATTACGTTAATTAACGTAAAAAAGAGTACAATAAAATAAAAATTTGTAAGGATTTGAGAGATTTTGAGGTTTTTTTGGCAGTAAGCATTTTTATTGTCAATTTCAATTTTTCACGTAATCTTACGAAAGATAACCTAAAAAGACGTAATTTTACCCATTCTCCTGTTTTCGTAAAACCCCTGAACATAAAGTAAATTTTATTTTTATCATAACAAATGCGGGTAAAATATGAAAATTTTATTAAGTTCCTCTTTAAAGCTTGAAAAATTTTTTCTTTGATTTAAAACCATTTTTAAATTACTACCGTGTTTTTAGTCCAATTTCTGGTTTCGGGAATAGACACTAAACATGTTCAGTATTTCATGACTTTTTTTTAAAAGCAGTATCTAAAGTCAAGTAAAATTTTAACTAAAAAAATAAAAAAATTAGTCCGGCTTCTTAAAATCTCTTAAAATGAATGCAGCTTCAAAATTTGAAATCAATAGAAAAAAATTTTCAATATTTTTGAATTTTTTTAAGTTATAAAAAAAATATTTATTATTAAATTAAATTTTCTTGAAAAAAATGAGTGAAAATGAAAATAAAATAAAAAATGAAAAATACTTTATTTCAAAAATTAAAAACTATTCAATTTTTTTTAATTGTCTAATAAAGAAGCGGCATTTAAATCAGAATTCGATATGTTTAATGCTGCCTATATTCGCACGGCATTGCGGTAAATGCATCTGGATCAAATTGTGTTTCATATTTTGTGTAATCAATGTTTAAAGGCCCAATGCTGTATGTCATCAGGAATTTTAATTATTTTTTTTTAATTATCACTGAGAATATTTAGTCTTAATTTTGATTTTATAATTTAATTTTGAAAAAATCAGGATCCGTATTTTAGGGACAACCATAAAGTAATTAGTAAATCATGGGAACAAAAGAATTTTTACATGAATAAAAATTAAGTCTGAAAATTTAGCTTCATTAGAAAATATATAAATTTTTGCGCAATTCAAGGTAGCTTAATTATTGACCAAATTGCAAGAACGTGAAGTTTTTGAATTTGGTAAAAATTAACTTGTTTTCAAGTCGCATAACTTTGAAGCTTTTTTCGATCTGTAAAAGCCAAAGGCAAGCTTAATTAATGAACTATCCATAGAGTCCTCGGGTGACCGGGTCCTCAAAAAATCCAGGTTAATTTTTTAATTTTATAAAATTAAAAAAAAAATTTTTCTGTCTTTAGTCGAAAAAAGTTACAAATCTTTCGGTTCAAAAAAAACGTGTTCGTTATATAGAGGTTTACGTTATAAATTAATAGGAAAAAATAAAAAATTTTCTCTGGTTCCAAAAAATTTTATTTAACAAAAAAATAAATTTTATTTAAAAAGAATTTTATTTGCATGACTCATTTGATTGTTCACTTTTGACGATTTATCTTTTATTTTGCTAAAGCTCCTTCAGAATAAAATAAAATCAAAAAAAAGCTAAATAAAATATTCTGTTTTTT
The DNA here is from genome assembly GCA_016802215.1 of Brachionus paranguensis. NCBI lineage: Eukaryota > Metazoa > Rotifera > Eurotatoria > Ploima > Brachionidae > Brachionus > Brachionus paranguensis. The sequence goes on from JAESIX010000007.1 coordinate 1,180,147, forward strand.
AAAACACTTAATTTATTTATTTTAATAAATTTCAAAAAATATATTCAAAATTACAGTGGTTCTATCATTTGACTTTTATTGGTAATTCTAATAGTAAATCAGATAGAAATTAAATTTTTACTCATGTGACTGTAAATCCTCAGCAAAATCAGGAGGTTATGTCTTAAGAGATATAGATTAAATTCTCAAGTAATTGTCAATAATTAAGCGAAAAGGGTTTAAACTCAAATTAAAAAATATGCAAATACCGACAAAAATAGTGAAACAGGTCCATAGAAAATGGTAAGGAAAAAACTTCCACGTGATGAAAATGGAAAAATTATCAGACTGAATAAAATTAAAATTTCTTTCTTTCTTATTCATTTAACTAAAATTTAAATCCAATTGCCGCATCAAATTCAATTAATTTTTTAATAAACTTTTCAAAATTTTAGCTTTAATTTCTAATAAAAAATTCTCTTAGAGTGCAAAATGTGACTAATTTTCTATATTGAAATTAACCCTACAATTTTTTTAATTTTTCTAATTTTTAAGAAAAAAGGTTGGATTCAGGCTTTTCTCTTAGCGTCCACAACGCGATTTTACTTTATTTAATATTAATTTTAATTTTTCTTTCATAAAAAAATTTTAAAGGAAAATTTTTTGACCAAATTTAAAAATGCTTGAAAATTTAAAAATTAAAAATTGAAAAATTTTTTTAACAAAAAAATCAACGATATATTTGAACTTGTTTAAATTGTTAAAAATTCTAATCTTAATGAAGAACATACGAAAAGATAATACGTCAAAGTGATAGAATTAAATTAAATGAATTTAGATTTTTCAATAATGAGCCAAATTTTTCTTAAATTAAATTTTATTTTCTAGTAATAAAAAATTATCAAATATAAATTTTTCTCTACTTTGGACCCAAATCAAAAATTGATTTATTAAATAGAATGGAGCGGAAGGAGTGACTTCAATCCAAGGTGGATGCATTGGCACGTCAGGCCATGACGAAATTGTGGTCTCAACATACAACGGTTGGATATTTGGTCTTACCACTGAGAGCTTTAACAGAGAATTGGATGCTATTCCAGCAACGCTGACAATCGACAAGGACTCTAGTGCTAAAATGAACAAATTAAAGTAAATTAATCTCTTTATTTAGAATTTGAAAAAGATAAAGGAAAAAAAATTAAGGTCTGAGTTGGACAGACTACAAAGCCAAGTGGTCAAAATGCGAAACACTTACCAATCAACGCTTAATAACCCAAAAGCATTGTCGCAGCTGAAATCATTTCAGATAAATCATAGATTTGAGCTAAACCGCGATGATGCAAGTTACACATTATCCATAGAAGCTGAGGTTCCAATAGACAATGTTCTCATCCAGTGCGATGTGCCAATTGACTTGCTGGATTCAGAGAAAAACTCGTGTGTAGTGAGCTACAGTGAATGCGATGAAAATGTAGAGCTAATTTAAGAATTTGAAAAAAAAATTAATTTTTGTCCAAGGACGGAAATTTTGTTTTGGTAACCTATCGCTGTCAGGCAAACACAACTCGCTTGGACATCAAGATCCGAACCATCGAGGGTCAGTATGGTCTTCTCCAAGCCTATGTTACTTCTAGAATTCAGCCTAAAAACTGTTTGGTCAAACAATATGTGATCAAACCACTGTCTCTTCATCAAAGAATCCATATGATCGATGACAAAAGACCAACAAACAAGCTCAAATTGAGCGGAAATTTTAGTCTAGCTGAAATTCACTCGTGGCTAAATTATTCAATACCAGAAATGCCAGAAAAAGTTCCAGTCGAGAATGAGATAAAATTTTATTTTATTAACACTTTCCTGGGCACTCAACTGGAAATTAATTACAAGTAAAGTAGAAAAAATGTCAGACTTGTTTTTAAGTCACAGGTTTAAGTCAAAGTAAATTAAAAAATATTTTGATCATTGAAAAAATTGAAAAAAAAATCTCATTTAATATTTTTAAATTAAGCTCCCAAAATAACTTAATCAATTTAACTTTTCGAATTTTTTTTAATACAGCGGTGATTTGATAAAAGGCATTTACCATAATTTACGTTAATTTACGTAATTTGACAAAAAATTACGATAATTAACGTAAATTGCCGTAAAATATTAAAAGCAAAAATTCACAAATTTACGGTAATTTACGTTAATTGTGGGTTATTTTATTAAATTACGTAAATTAACGTAAAAAAAATGCCGAAATTTCTCGAAAAAAAATTCTTTTTCTTAAAATTTAAATATTTTTTAATTATTTTTTATTTTAATTTTTCAATTAATTTTTTTAAATAACCGTAAACTCGTGTTGAGGACTCTAAGATTAAGGAACCAAATCCAATATTTTTTCAATTAGAGTAAATTACAAAGTTTCTATTTTATAACAATTAAAATTGAATTAGCTAGAAAATACCTTGAATATGGGATATTTTCCAAAAATAAAGCCCAAATTTAACTTTTACTCTAACAAAAAAATTGTTTTTACTTTCATAAAAAAATTATAAATTAAAAAATTGTGCAGTTAATTTTCAAAAAGAAAATAAGTCAAATTTAATTTTTTTTTGTGAGAGTAAAAACAATTTTTTTGTTAGAGTAAAAGTTAAATTTGGGCTTTATTTTTGGAAAATATCCCATATTCAAGGTATTTTCTAGCTAATTCAATTTTAATTGTTATAAAATAGAAACTTTGTAATTTACTCTAATTGAAAAAAGATTGGATTTGGGCTTTATTCTTAGATTACTCATCACAAGTTTACGGTTTATGAAAAAATATTGGGTTTTTTTTGTAAAATTTGGTTAAATTAAGTCAATCTTTTTTTACTACAAACAAACGTAGAAAATAACAAAAACATGCCGAGATTTCACCTCAAATTTTTTCAATTTTTTCAGTTTTTACGAAATTTACCAAATTTAACAAAAGAAAATCGATTATTTATTCATATAATTAAAAAATAGAAATTGAGAAATTAAATTTTTTCAAGATCCTTCAACTTGAAAGAAAAATTTCTGATTTATCATTTCATAATTTTATAATTCTTATTTGTATGATACTTATTTACAGTGGTGTTACGATAACTGTTTTTTACGTAAATTCACGTAAATTTACCTTTGTAAATTTTTGTAAAATTACATCTATTTACCTAAAATTTGGTTTATTTAATAATTAAAATCTCCAATGGTAAAAATTAATTGCTGAGCATTTTTTTGTTTTTTTTTTAAATTGCTCCCTAAATAAATTAATAAATTACTGAAAATAATAAAAATATTACCAAATATTAATTAATTAAAGGAGAAATTTGAAAGAAAAAAGAAGAATTCTCTCAAATCTACAAAAAAATCTGAACAATCGAATTTTACTATTGGCGATTTTAATTTTTACGTGAATTTACGTAAAAAACAGTTATCGTAACACCATTGTATTTATTTAATTATAGTTTAAGTCCCATGGACAATTTGAAATATAATATCATATATGCGAATTGTTATTCTAAAATAAAGAAGAGAAAATTTAAAAGTTTAAAAATAATGTTTCAAAGATAAGAAGAAAAAAATTGAATAATATTTAACTAAATTAAAAAAATTGACATTTTTACAAAATTCATTAGAATGGATTCAAATATTTGTCTTTTTCTTTCTGTAAACCTTTTTTTATTTTTTTTATTTTATTTTATTTTTTAACATTGCCTAAAAGGCGTTAATTGAAATAATGATAATAACATATAGAAGGGTAGAAAATTTTAATTGACAATTAAATATCTATTTTACAATTTAGTAAAAAATTAAATTTGTTATAATAATAAAAATGATAAAGATTATTTAATATACAAAATTAATGCTAGATCACATTCAGTGCAATTTATATGAGTCAAACCTTCTACTTTTGGCAACTGATTAATGAAAGAAGTATTTCCTCTATCAAATATTTTATAATCTTTTCTTAAGTTATCAAATACATTTTTACATAATTGGTTAATGGAAATTTTTTTAACAAAATTTGATTAAAATCTTTGTTTTGGTAAATTTACTGAGTCCGAAAAACTGTTCTATTAAAATATTTTGCCGTATATCAAATTCCTTCAAACTCTTTTCATTAATGAAGATATTATCTAAATGATATCTAAAGATTGATTGAGAGAACTGTTTGTATAAGAAAGCTATAGTTTCAGGTCTCATTAGTTTTGGTTTGTGTTAAGTCTCAACTTGGAAGTGACTTTAGTGTGGGAACAACTACTAAGTAAAACAATGTAAAATTAAGTTAATAGTTTATTGGAATCCCAATTGTTATTGGGAGAAACAAGATATTTATAGGGGAGAACATGTGTTTAAGAAAAGGAATAGAAAACATGCGTTAAAGAAGAAAAGAAATAAGGACTAGAGAAATGAGGAGTTTGTAGTGTCAAGCTTTGAGTCTCAACATTTGCATCCAACACAATTTTGATTCGATTAGTGAAACAGTGGAAATAAATGGAGAGACTAGGAAAAAAATAAAAAATTTTGTCTTTGACTTGAAGACTTTTAACAACTCTGGAAAAATTTTTATTAAAAAAAAATAATTATTTTTTGTAGGCAAAATGAGGCAGTTTTTAAGTCCGAGAATGTGTCCACAATTTCCATACTCAAAGACGTACTTTCCAAAAAAGCCACTGACAAAAAGGTTGTTCTAAATATAGATTTGGACACGACACCAGAGTCGACCATTTACACACTCAAATGTGTTCATCCGATGATTGATTATCACATGCTCTTGGCCAAAAAGGTGCATTTAATTGATGCGCTGAAAGAACTAGCTGTAAATGAGAATAGCACAAATTTTTTGACTGCCGAATACCAGGAGATTTTAGAAAATGCGGAACGCTACAAAGAAGAGTACAAGCGATCACCGTCTCATTTGGAACGCTTATACGGAATGATCACTGATTTGTATATAGATAAATTTAAATTCACTGGACAAAATGTCAAGAATAGAGTAAATCTTTTAGTCGAAAAATTAGACAACTATTCTCTTGATGAACTTATTAAGTTCTTTCAGAACACTTAATTTTTAACTTATTGATCTTTTTATTTTTAAATTAATTTTAAATTTTTTTTTTCAATTTTACTAAAATTAATATTTGGAAGAAAAAAAATTTAAATTTTTGGCACCCTCACTAAATATTGCGAAAAAAAATTTCAATATAAATACTTGACTATTTTTGTCGTTTTTTATTCATCCAAAAACAGGTATCTGCAAAAGCTCTGCAATTGCCTGCAAAGTAATTGCACATTTTATTAGGTGTCATGTCGACTATGTGAGCAAGTGTTCACAAAAAAATGTGGTACAAATATGGTCAGCAAAATTTTTTTCTATACAAGCAATTTTAAAATATTTAATTTATTTTTAATTAAAAAAAGAGTGTAATTTGTGTTGAATTTATGAAGAATAAAGAGGATGTTAAATTGAATATGTAAAAGAAAAATAAATAAAATACTCTTTTTTAAACTTTGTTTTATAAAAATTTTTTTCTAAAGAACTTAATAAACTTTAAATATAATTATATTTTGCAATTAAAATTTTTTTGATCACAAAAAATGTGGTCTATGATAAATGATCACACTTTGGACATGATACCTATGATCACATATTGTTGTGAATACTTGTTCACATGACGCTCTATTAAAAAATTTTTTTAAATTTAACTGAATTCAAAGCAACAACAAAAATAAATTTTAAATAAAATAAATTAAAATTTTATTTTTTAAGATAATTGTAAAAAAATATTGAAATTGTGAAATTAAATAATTTTGATTAAACAAAGCTAAATGTTGCACTTTTTATTAAAGAAAGTAGATAAGAAATTTTATAGTTAACTCCAGATAATTTCGAAAGGCAGGTTTTTTTGTTCCCTTAAAATAATTATGCAGTAATTTTTCTAATTTAACATAGAACCATTTTAATAAAATTTAAATAAAGTAGTTTATTTTATTTCGAAAAATGCCAAATTAAATAAAAATATTAATGAATTCTTTTTTATTTTTTTGAACTCTAAAAATTTTTAAATGAACAAAAATCTCCTACATAACTTTAAATCTCTAAATTTTTTATTTGCTTTATTTTTACCTGGCATTAAATGACAATAAATGATATAATTAAAATTAGATTGAAAATAAACTATTAAAATAAAATCAACTGCTTCTATATTACCAATTAAATCCCTCAATAAATTTTAATTTGATTTTATCTTTTTTTTCAAATTTGATGCCAAAAATAAATCGGCAAGCGTCTTGGCGGTGGTGCAAAGCAAAAAAGAAAATTTTTCTCAAGACTACTACTATTAGACTTTAAATTTCTAATATTAGAAATCTTAAAATAAAAAAAATATAATTTGTATATTTTTATTTAAATACTATTTCTTTTAAAAAAATAAATCAAATTTTTATAAAAAATCATCATTTAAAAATGTTTCAAGCTTAAAACATTTTAGAAAAAATAAAATAAAATAATGGTAAAACACAAACAGATGGATTCATTCTTATATAAGTCGAAGAATTATAATCAGTTGTAGATGATTGAGCTTTTGAAGGAGTCGTAGTTGTAGTTGTAGTTGTTGTAGTTTTTCTTGTAGTGGTACTTGATCCTGTAGGCTTTGTTGTAGTTGTCACTGTAGTGGTACTTGATCCTGTAGGCTTTGTTGTAGTTGTCACTGTAGTGGTACTTGATTCCGTAGGCTTTGTTGTAGTTGTCATTGTAGTGGTACTTGATTCCGTAGGCTTTGTTGTAGTTGTCACTGTAGTGGTACTTGATCCTGTAGGCTTTGTTGTAGTTGTCACTGTAGTGGTACTTGATTCCGTAGGCTTTGTTGTAGTTGTCATTGTAGTGGTACTTGATCCTGTAGGCTTTGTTGTAGTTGTCACTGTAGTGGTACTTGATTCCGTAGGCTTTGTTGTAGTTGTCACTGTAGTGGTACCTTTACAATTGAGGCTTACAGATAAGACAAGAAAAATTGTGATAAAAATTTTGTGATTCATTTTTGAATAGCTTAAAGATTTTTTTAAAGTGGAAAAAAAAATTCAATAAATACTCAAAAAATTGGTGACTTTTTTGATAAGATAAATTTTATCATTTGTTTAAGTCGAATCTCAAATTTTTAACTAAAATTGAGCTATTTATAAACACTTTTCCATTGTGTGATAATTTCTAAAAGAAGCAAGTATGAGCAAATGATAAAAAATAATGACTTTGCATTATTATCTTATAAAATTAATTTTTAAGAGAAATTAACTAAATTTTTAAATTTGGTGATTAATTAATTTTTTTAAAGAAAAAAATCTATTTTATTTTGAGACATTTGCAAAGAGCAAAAAAATAATCTTTTAAAGTTTTTTTAAAAATCTTATTAAAATTGTATAGAATAATAATGTCTGATGTTTGAGTGAACAAAAAAATAATATTGCTCAAAATGATATAAATTTGAAGTTGAAATTCGAAGCTGGTGGGTTGAGGAAACACCGAGTTCAAAATCGAAGCAACCATGTTTGGCATATTGCCGACCAGATAGCACATTCCCATGATTACAACCATCCGGTTTAGATTAGCACTTGCTTTTCTCCCACCAGCATCACCATTATTCTCTGTTTTGACAATCTTTTTCTTTTTTAATAAAGCTTTTCGAAACTGAATCAAAGACAACACATTTATTAAAAAAATAATAAAAATTAAAACAAAATTTCTCAATATTGTTCCAATTAGGATGATCCATGTCCCAGCTGGGCTCATACCAAACTCTGACCGAACCAAAAAATACTCTTTAATAGAACCATTTTTATACCAAACTGTTTCGTGGTCTATTTTACTGGTGAACAAATTGGGAATATTAATCAGGATAGCCCATGACATAAATATGGAATATGTGATGTAAACTCTGGGAATTTTGATGCGACCAATGTTTATTATGGTCAAAAATCTTTGAAGAGAAACCAAAATCTGACTGAGCAAATAGACTTCTAGAGCTACTTTTCTGGCAAATCCAAAAAAGAAGTAGTAATATAACTGGGCTATAAGAGAGTATTCAAAGTCACAAAATGTACCGCATGTCACACTAAATAGCGGAAAAGTGAATGAAAAATAAAATATGTTGGACAATGCGCTCATAGACAAATAGTTAAATGTAAGGTTAGATCTGAGTTTGGGGTTAAGCAGGACCGAAAAGTTAACCAAATTGACCATGAGGCCGTAGATCATCATAGCAGGCATTATAATGGAGAAGCTTATTTGCTGAACTAGGCCCAAATATGATGTATAGGCTGTTTCTGTTGTGCCGTTTTTCATTTTTATTCTGCCATAAACAAAAAAAATACTCTTTATATAGTTTATTAATTTTAATAATTAAACTAGTTTCTGAACAGTTTTTGTTTATTTTAATAAATTTTATAATTATTTTCAATTGTCTAGTTTTTTAGTTTTTAGATTTTAAATTTTTTTTTTTTTCTAGATCAACATTTAATATTTAAATTTGAATATTTGGGTCTTGTCGTTTGTGATATAGCGACGTCTTTGTCGATATCACTGGAAAGTTAATTAACCATGAGAGTTTAAGTTAAGAAGGAGCATAAATACATGCTCCAATACGTCTAAAGAGGAGATCGGATAGACGGGCCCAAAGGTACTAATGTAAAAATTACATCTGGCGACGAGGATAAAAGCCCCAGAAGACAATTAAAAGTGCTTCTCGGTAGCAGTAGTGTTTATAGTAAGTGCAGCGGCTACCTAACATGGATCAGTTAGTACCTGAGAAAAATAATAGTCTATTGCTGGTCCCGGTCATTGTTGATCCGGCAAGGATCACAATATGTAATGTTTACATTAGTACCTTTGGGCCCGTCTATCCGATCTCCTCTTTAGACGTATTGGAGCATGTCTAAAGAGGATATCGGATAGACGGGCCCAAAGTCTATTGCTGGTCCCGGTCATTGTTGATCCGGCAAGGATCACAATGGTCAACAGTTTAGGCTTTATAAAAGCGGGGAAGATATGTGACATAGCGACATCTTTGTCGATATCACTAGATTAGTTAACTTACTAAACCTTGAGCGTTTAAGTTAATAGACTTTTATTTTTCACAGGTACTAACTGATCCATGTCAGGTAGCCGCTGCACTTACTATAAACACTACTGCTACCGAGAAGCACTTTTAATTGTCTTCTGGGGCTTTTATCCTCGTCGCCAGATGTAATTTTTACATTAGTACCTTTGGGCCCGTCTATCCGATCTGCTCGTTAGACGTATTGGAGCATGTATTTATGCTCCATTCTAAATACATGCTCCAATACGTCTAAAGAAGAGATCGGACAGACTAATGTAAACATTACATCGTTGACTGCAGACTTACCAAAAAAGTCATTTAAAAAATAAGCTGGGATAAACCTTAATCTTATACTAAGGTTGTTTAAAAGTCAAAAGTTTTAAGGAAAATCCATTAAATTTTTTTATTTTTTATAAGTCCTGACTTGGACTTGATTTAAGGCTTGTGATTTTTAAACAACTTTGTCTTATACTTATTTTCCGGACCTGTTAGGATCTGGTGGTACTTGTTTATTACGCAAAATAATAGGAAACTAATTAATTAATAACTTTATTATATAATAATTGCCCACTTTTAACCCAAACAAATTATAAAGAAAATAACAAATAGGGAAAAGAAAGGCATCTTGAAGTTGATGATTAATTCAAAATATCATTTCAATTCAAAAAGTTTATCTTAAGATATTAAAAAAAATCTTTGATTTAATTAAAATAATTTTAATGTAACATGATTAACATGTTATGTAGATTTAAAATACAAAAAAATTTTGAAAAAATATTTTCTCAATCCATTGTTAAAATCGATTTTTATATTTAAATGTATTACCTGATTTTTGGTTAAGTTTATTTGAATTTTTTATTGCAAAAGTATTTGTATATAACATTCAAAATTGTTGTTGTTTTTAAAATCTACATACATTAAAATTATTTTAATTAAATCAAAGATTTTTTCTAATATCTTAAGATAAACTTTTTGAATTGAAATGATATTTTGAATTGATCATCAACTTCAAGATGCCAAAAGAAAACAAAACAAATTATAATTCAAAATCCAAATCCGAATGGCTAATGTCTTACACAGTGTTAGATACTAAAGACTTGCTAAACGCATGAGATCATAGTGTTGCACTTTGAAACTATAGGATTTAAGTAGACTGGAGCCGGTATTGTAGTCATTGATAGAACTACAACATAGCAATAAATTTTTAATAAATTTTTAATTTTTTAGAGTTTTTACTTAAATTTTTTTTAAAAATGAAAATTTATTTTTTTAAATAAAAAATTTACAAAATAAAAATAGTTTCAAATAATTAAAATTTGTTTATTAAATTGAAAAAAGTCAAAAGATACATTGTTTCTTAATGAGTAATTCAAATCCTCTTACCAAGACTTCTTCGTCTAAGATTCAACCTATTCTTCAATTAGTTTTTACTGAGTTCCATTCTCAGAGTATTTTTTGCTTCCAATTTTCTTTTAATTTCTCATTTCTAACTATTTTTATCAAAGCAAATGACACTAATATTATTTGACGGACAGTGAACAATCTTGTAAGATATTTAGTTATTTTATTTAGATTGAAAAAATTATGAAATGAAAAAAAAAACAAATTTTGAATTAATATTTTATTTTTTAAATTAAAAAACGCATGAATTATAATAAGCATATTTTTCGTCCTTAAAAAAAATTTTTTTTACAATTTTGAAAAAGTATGAATAATATTCATATTTAAAAAAATCAAAAAAGATAAAATTTTTATCTTTTTTAAAGAAAGCCATTTTCTTACTTTTATAAAAAAGATAAAATTTAAAGATTTTTTTTTCAACTATAAAAACTATGTTTGATGTGATCTATTTAATTTTAATTTTAATTTAAGCTAATGTAAATATTCATTTATTTCTCAAAAAATAAATCTGAAGCAACGCACTTTTTTCATGCTTTTTCAATGTTGTATGAAAATTTTTATCAAAAGATGAAAAATGCATAATATTTTTTAAAATTAAATTATTTTTGATGAAAGTTAAATGAGTTTGATTAAAAAATTTTTTTATACTTTGTAATTAAAATCTAAATGTAAAGCTTTATTTTCTATTTATTTTGCAATTCTCAAAAATCTTAACATTTTTCATTGAATTTTCATGATTTCTACTTTTCAAAATATTTTTTACGAAATCGTCAGAATCGGCGCGAAAATTAAAAAAAAATAATAAATTAAATAATAAAATTTTTAAAATTTAAAAAATCAGATCTCAGATGTTTCAGGAGATATTGAATTTTTAAAGAGTTTTGATTAAATTTGAAATTCCACCACCATATCCAACCAGAGAGACACAAATTTCTGGCCATGTATAAGAAAAGTCTTAAGGAAATGGGACAACCATGTTTAAAAAATCGAAAAATTAAACTTTTATATATTTTCTGATAGATCTCGACGAGCTGAATTATAATCGAAGAATAGAATAGAATTTTAAAAATCTTTAATTTACCTTAATTTTATCTTTTAATGTTCTTTGATTTTTATTTTTAAATTTTTAAAATCTTTTATCTTTTATCTTTTAACGTAAAAACCCTTACCAAATAATTAAAGGTCAGACTTTTTCCAACAGGAGTCTTAGCAGTATTTGTGAATGGATAAGATTGACTTGTGAAAGAAATGATAAAATTAAAATTTTTGTAAAAATTTCAAGATAAAACTAGAATTATTTAATTGCGTAAAATACTGACATTAAAAGTGTTTAGACCCAAATCTTGACGTGTTATTGACTTATTATGACTTACTTGACTTATTATTTAATCTTGTATTAATTTCATAAAATTTTGTTTTCATTAAATCTAAAATCATAAAAAAAATCATAATTAATCAATTTTTGTTAAATTTTTATTTTTTCATGAAAAAAAAATAATGCCAAAGCGATTTCTGAAGCAAAATAAATTGTAGATTTTTTTGAAATTAATTTTAAGAATAAAAATAAAAGATTAAATGATTAAAGTTGAAAAACAAGCTGGATGTCAAATAAATGAGACGAGACATTCACCATTTTCATGATAATTTTATTCTACTAATTTTCTGAAAAGGAATTTTGCAGTAGAATTCAAACAAGGACCAAGAAATTAATAAAAATCTTTTGAAATTTTTTTTTGTATTTTATCAAACTATTTTTTAATAAAAATTACAAATTTTTACTTAAAAAATGCATTTTTTTTTCTTAATTAAATAATTGTGAACAAAAATGTTAAAAGATATTTACTTTTTATTAATGTTTTTTAATATTTTCTAAAGGAATTGTGCAGTTTATTTTAATTTAAAAAAAATTAAAAATAATGTTATTAAAAAATTTTGGACGATAATTACCTCTATCTAAAAAATAATAACTCACATGTTAATTTTAATAAGTATATTGTTAAAAAAATGAGCATGATAAATCGTACCTAAAAAATATTATTTTCTTGCACAAAATAATAACTTGATTGTAAAAAATAATTAGTGTCAGAAAAGCATGTCTTTTTTGTTTATTATTATGATTTCTTTTTGCAAAAAAAAATTTTTGCTATTATTACTAAAAAATAATAAGTTTGATGTAAAAAATAACTGCATACCCAAAGAAAAAGGATGCCAATAAGTTTATTTTTGGAAAATGCCTGTAACACAGTGCAAAATTGGTCGCTAGATACTGTAAAAGAAAGATTTTTTGTACAGAATATGATTTAAATGACCAAGGCTGGTCATTTGCATGGTCTTTTGTAACAAAAAAAGAGAGACTAATAAAAAAAGGCTCAAATACCAACATTTATCTTTTAGCTAAATGTGAATTAAAGTATAAGCTTAATATGGATTATGCTAAGGGATTTTATAAATTAAATTTTGAATTTGATGAATTGTCAGATCTAATTAAGGATGTGAGAATAGGAAAATTCAATAGGGATGATTGGACGGCATCATCTTGTATATGCAGCTATTATTACTTTAAAAAATTATTTCTGCTATCATTTACTTGTTTTAGGTGTTATTGAAAAATTGATAGAGGTACCTAATAAGTTTAAACGTACTAATATTGAACTAAAAGCTAAACGTGGTCGTAAAGCAAAGGCTACAAAAGCCTTAAAAAGACAATAATATTATAAATTTAATTTTTTGTATTTTTAATTTTTTTTAATTACTTTTTTACAATAAAGGAAATATATTTTCAATAAAATGATTATTTTTACAGTTAAGTAATTATAATATACATGCTTTTCTGACACTAATTAATAATAATAATAATAATAATAATAATAATAATAATAATAATAATAATAATAATAATAATAATAAGCTACAGCAGGAAACCTGCGAAGCGGAACTAGCTTTAGTCTCGCTATGGTAGCCAAAAAAAAAAAAAAAAAAAATTCATAATTAGTCCGTGTTGAAATAGTTATCCAGGTCTATACATATTCATAGTAGCCAAATTTTTTTAATAACATTTTTTTAAATTTTTTTAAATTAAAATAAACTACATAATTCCTTTAGAAAATATTTTAAAAAAATTAATAAAAATTAAATATTTTTTAACATTTTTGTTCACAATTATTTAATTAAAAAAAAAAATAATTATTTTATACAATCAAGTTTTTATTTTGTGCAATAAAAAAATATCTTTTAGGTTTTTTTTTACAGGTGAGTTATTATTTTTTAGGTTCGACTGATTTTTCCCCAAAAAATTCGATTAAAAAATATTCAAATTAAAAAAAATTGAATACAATAGACTCACTAAAATTTGATTTTTGAAAATATTTTGTCACGAAGAGCCAAAATTGAGCGCCAAGACCGTGTGTCCTGTCAATGAACACAAGTCCACTAATTAAATCAGTAGCAAACAAAAAAAACGTTGGACTAAAATTTGGCTCTAAAAAAAAATCTCCTAATTAAATTCAGAATAAAATATTGTAACATTAAACTAAAACTACTTGTTAAAATTCAACAAAACTAGGGTTAAGGATTAAAATTTAAATTTGAAAAATTGAACAAAAAAAATAAATAAAAAATTTCCAAATTTACATCCATCATGGCTGATCCAACTTGTTCAACCAGTCCGCTCAGTCAACTGCACAAATTTGCCTACGAAGGAAGCAAAAACAAGCTCAAAAATCTGCTAAAAACCGGTATAAATAAAATAATTTAAAAAAATTTTTTCCTCTCTCTTCTTTTATTTTTAAATAAATTTTAAAAATTTTAAAAAATTTTAAAAGAACAAAATATTGACAAACTGGACCGGAATGGCAACACTGCCTTGTACTGTGCGTGCGCTCGCGGCGCCAAGGACTGTGTCAAACTTTTGCTGGAGAACAACGCCAACCCCAACGAGTAAGCTGGCAAAATTACCCACCACCTTTTTTTTTACCAAAATTCCCCTATTGTGCAGGCGTTGCCAAGACAACGAGACGCCGATGCACGTAGCGGCCCGCTACGGCCACACAAAAGTCCTCGTGCTGCTGCTCGAGTACGGCGGCGACCTGCGCCTCCACGACATCCACAACCGAACACCCAAGACCTGCGCCATGCAGCAAGAGAACTCGGCGCTGCGCCGCAAGACCCTCGCTCTGATCGAGGAGACGCGCATGAACGCCCAGCTGCAAACCAACAAAACAGACGCCCAAAAACTCTCCATGCTGAGCATCACGCCGAAGTCGCGCGACGAGCTGGTCAACCCGTGCTCGGTCGGCTTCGGCATCCTCTTCAAATCAACAGGAGAAATAGGCATGCCCATTGTGCTGCCAGTGGTCAAGGAAAACGAGCTGGAGCACGACTATGGTGGCGAGACCTTCAACAACGGAGCGTTCATGGTCTACGAGAGCATGAGGTGGAAAGAGCTGCATGTGGTGACGGTCAAGCGGCTTCACTCCAGCATAGCTGACCAGGGGCACTCGGATCTGTTGATCGAGGAGCTCAAGTACTTCAAGAAAATCAACCACTGTCCCAACATTTTGTCCATCATGGGCTTCTGCCAGTACGTGAACTCAGAGGGCTTGATGCTCATGTTTGAGCGGGTCCAAGTGGGCTCCCTGTTCTCTGTGCTGCACGAGCGCCAGCTCTCCAAGCGCCCCAAACTCAAGAGCATCTGCCAGATCATGATGAATGTGTGCGATGCGCTCATCTATCTGCACCAGATGAACATACTGCACTGCTATGTGAGCTCGCACAGCATTTTCTTGACCACCTTTCACACGGCCAAGCTGGGCAACTTGGAGTATGCGGTGGAGAAGAGTGGCGACCTGGGCAAGCAGAAGAAGACGCGCGTGGTGGAGAACAAGATGGAAAATTGTGCGTACAATTGGCTGGCGCCGGAGATCTTGGAAAATTCCATACCCACTGAGCTCAGCGATATGTACAGCTATTGTGCTGTTGTTTGGGAGTTGTTCGAGTGCCGGATTCCGTGGCAGTCGTGTGATCACATTGAGATACAGCACGAGATGTTGATCAAGGGGAACATGCTGCCGGTGGACCATGAAAAGATCGCCTTTCCGTTTAGCCGGATTGTCAAAGATGGATTTTCTAATCCGATCAAACGAATGGGCTTTGAGGAGGTTCGCGGAGTGCTCGAGAATTACCAGATCAGTTTGCACAATCAGAGCATGTCCAAGGTGAAGCTTAGTAGGTTGTATCAGCGAGTGCCAAGGGTGAAAGCTAATAGTGTCACTGGTTTGGAGACTTTGAATAGTGATGAAGTTGATAAGATGTCCGAAAATTCGGCGGAATACATCAAGTGTGATGCTTACAGGTTGGTGGTTTTTTTGAATTTTTTTTGACAGGTTTTGGATAAAATTAAAAAAAATTTTATATTTTATTTTTATTTATTATTATTTTAAAATTTTTTTATTTATATGAGTTTAAAAAGCTACTAGGATTTGGGAAATAAAATTCATTTTTTCTTTAAAAGAATGAAAAAAGTTTTATCTGTTTTTATTTAAAAATATTATTTAATATTATTCAAAATAAGAAATATTTAGTGAATTAAATAAAATAATATTTTTTTAATTTAATATTTTGGACTTTCTTTTATTTATGTTTAAAAAAGATTGAAAAAAAAGGTGTTTAAATCTATTTTTAGCTAAAGGAAGTAATCATTATTTTAAAATTTTTTTTTTACATTCATATTTCCATTGAAAAAAACTATAATTTGCATTTTTGTCAACATTTTTTTCGGAATTTTAAAATCTAAAAAAATATTGATTTATTCCCTGAAGAAAATATAAAGTTTAAAAAATAATATTTTTGGTTCAATAGAATCTTTTAAGTCATTTTTAAAAAAATCTTCAACAAAAAAGTATTAAAAATTTAATTATATAAAAAGCTTTGTATTAAAAAATATGAAAAATTAGGAATATATAATTTAATAAAGTTATAAAATATTAAAATAATTTTAGGATAAATTTCTAAGATGAAAAAATTAATTATTTTTGATTTAAAGATTTTCAATATAAAATCTATTATAAAAACTTAATTTTCATTAATTTTAAAAATTGGACTGGAAAAATTATAAAAAATTGAAATTAATTATTGATCTTTAAAGGGGTGAATCACATGAATTCAGTAAATTTTTTTTTCAATATTTTAATTAGTTTTTTTTTTTCTAAAATACAAAAGTAAAATGGTAGTTGAAAAATTTCAGAATTTTAAAAGGCAAAATTATCAATACCAAACATTATATTTATAAAATAAGTTATTTTATATTTTTTAAAATTAATTCAATAAAAAAAAAAAAAAAAAGAGAAGAAAAAACAATAAAATGAATAATATTTAGTAAAATTAAAATAGAAAAGAAAAATTAGTATTAAAATTATTGTAATTTTTTTTTAGTTTTTTGGATAATACTTAAAATATGTCTTACACATATTCTTTTTTTTTTTAAATTTTTTTTTACATCACCTTCTAGGCGTTAACTGAAATAAATAAATAAATAAAGATCAACACTTCCTCGAATAAAAGTTTTTTTAATAAAAAAAATGAAGCATAAATTTTGGTAAATTTATGATCGATTAATTTTGAAAATTATTCAAATTATTTAATTGAAATAATTTTAAAAAAATAGCCCAAATACCAAAATTAATTTGGCTACTTTAGAATTTATATTCTAATTAAAATAATTCAACATTAATTTTAATTTTATATTTAAAAATCATAAAAAATCAACATTTGCTTTTCAAGAATTTTATATTTTTTTTAAATATCTAAAAAGCATCCGAATGATCTGTCGGAAATTTTTTATTTTTTCAAGCTTAATCTTAGATTAAAATAAATTAAAAAAATCTAAATTAAAAGAGAAAGGTCTGAAATAATTATCCAAATATTTTTATTTTAAATCTTTATTTTAATAGTTCCATCATAAAGTGATCATTAATTAAAATAGAAGAATAATGTTCATTATTAAAAAATTATTTAAAAATGTGAATAAAAAATTGAGAATTAAATTTTTTTTACTTCAAATAATATTATATACAATCAATAAAAAAATGTTAAAATTAATTTTTTTGTAAACTTTAAATTAACAAAAAAATAAGATATTTTTTTTCAAATTTTAAATTTTTTTAGGGCTGAGATTTTGTTAAAAAATTCTGGCAACAAAAAGAATGTTCAGGACCGGACCAAAAAACTCGGCAAATTAAGTCCAGTTCAGCAGTTGCCTCCGACTCCACCAAGTGTTCCACCATCTGCTAAACTGAGCTCTACCCCACAGAACAAAATTTTGGGCATTCTTTCGCCAAGTCCAAGTCCACGTGTTCGTCCAGCATCCATTGATTCACCACGCAGCATAAAAAATGAATCCCTATCGCCCAAAATGGTGCACTCGAACTTGTCAAATGTTGGAATCCGAAAAATAGAAAAAGATATACAAGGTAATTTTTGTAAATTTAGGGCCTTGATTTTGTGATTTCAAATGGGCTACTTAACCCTTTTTTACTTAAATTGTAGAAAATTATAAGTTCCAATTAATCGAATCAATTTATTACTCAAATTTACTTAAATTTAATCAAGACAACAAACGGCGCAGTGTCAATGAAGATATAAGAAGTAGACACATTGAAGAAAAGAATAGGTCTTATTTTACCAAGGACAAGTTTGGTGACTTTAGGCAAAATTTAACTGAGCCTACACCAGAGGCCAAACGCGAAAACTACAATAAAAATTTCTCATCACCTAGGTAAGTCATTCTAAAACTTAATTTTTTTATTCAATTTTTTTTTTCTAATTTTTTATTTAATTCATTTTTGAATTATCAAATTAATTTAAGTATCAAAATTTTTTGGCTATCTCTCTTCAAAAAATAAGGAGGTGTATTTGATTTTAAGAAAATAATATAACAAAAATTATGGTTACCTTATTTCAATTACTCACTAAATCCCAGAATCGTTTTTAACTCACTAGTCTAAAGTCAATTAAAATAAAGTCTTTGCTTGATTTATTTTTTAAATTAAATTCTCAATTTTTATTTTTTTTAGTAGTTCTTTTTTACTATGTTTTTTTTTTCATTTTTTTAATTATTCTATGTTAATGCATTTAGTAATTTTGATTTTTCAATGCTTTTACTCATTGCCAAATTACACGGCATTGTAAATTTCAAATACTAATTGAAATAAAATTCTTCCTTTTTAATAAATTAAAATTAAACTTAATAAAAAATATTTTGAAAAATACTAGGGGTTGTGAAGTTCGTTTCAATTCGATCTTTTCAATTCAGAAAAATTTGAATAATTTTTTTACTAAAATAGATAATTTAGTTCTGGAAAATGCTCAACTAAAAGCAAATTTGCTTAATGCAATAGAATAAGTCTGCAAAGTACTCTGCAATTTTCTGCATTTTGCACGCCATTAAAAAGTATTCTAATCAACTCTGCAATTACATTGCAGAGTTTTTGCAGACATATATTCAAGCTTTGGCAGACATTGTTGCAAAACTATTGTCGAAATTGGTATTGTGAAATTCAAATACAACCAAAAAAAAATTGTACCAATTTTGATAAATTAAAATTTAATAAAATAAAATATTTTTTAAAAAATACTACAAAAAAGTGGAACATTCTTTGTTGCACCTTTTTACAACTTTTTGCACTTTTTTACACTGTTTCCCATATTTTTACATAAAATATTTTTTCTTATTCAAAAAAAAAGACAGAAACAAAACATCAACAAGATTTTAATTGATTTCCTTAAATTACCTTTTTACACCTTTTTGCACTTTTTAAACTTTTTTACACTGTTTCACACCTTTTTTACATATAATATTTTTTCACCTTTTTACACCTTTTTACACTTTTTTAAACTGTTTCACATCTTTTTTACTTAAAATATTTTTTCTTATTCAAAAAAAAAAAAGACAAAAACAAATCATCAACAAGATTTTAATTGATTTCCTTAAAAAAAGAAAGTAAAAATTTATTTTAGACAAAAAAGGTGCAACAAGGTATCTTGCACTTTTTTGCAGTTTTTTTTTTAATTTTATTTTAGCAAATTTAAATTTATCAAGATAGGAAGAATTTTTGTTTGATTTGTATTTGAATTTTTTAATATTAAAATTATAATAATGTCACCACTTTTTAGTTAAATTGTTATTAAATATATTATAATAAAGAATACAACTGTCAAAAAATTTGGTTATTGATCAGCTGACCGCCGAATATTGTTTTTTTTTTTTGCTAAATTTATTTAAAATCTTTGTTAGGTTTATTTTGATGCTTTTAATTAATATTGTTTACATATAAAAATATAAGTAATTAATTAATCTAATGCATGTATCAATCTTTCTTACGTC